>JAKOOJ010000006.1:102976545-103576545 GCA_022577455.1 Arizona elegans | reverse complement strand
GACGCTTTGGAGAACAGCTTGACTCCCTCTTCTTTGTGGCAGCCCTTGAGATATTGGAACACTGCTATCATGTCTCCCCTAGTCCTTCTTTTCATCAAACTAGGCATACCCAGTTCCTGCAACCGTTCTTCATATGTTTTAGCCTCCAGTCCCCTAATCATCTTTGTTGCTCTTCTCTGCACTCTTTAGAGTCTCAACATCTTTTTTTACATTGTGGCAACCAAAGCTGGATGCTATATATTCTAAGTGTGGTCTTACCAAGGTGTTATAAAGTGGTATTAACACACCACACGAGCTTGATTCTATCCTTCCGTTGATCCAGCCTAGGACTGCATTGGCTTTTTTGGCAGCTGCAGCACACTGCTGGCTCATATTTAAGTGACTATTCACTAGGACTCCAAGATCCCTCTCACAGTTACAATAAAGGCAGGGTGCAAATAAATACAGGTAGTCTTCAACTTACCAGCAACCCAGCCCAAAATTTATGTCGCAAAGCGAGAAATGTGTTTTAAGTGAGTTTTGCCCCATGTTATGACTTTTCTTGCCACATCCATTAAGCCAATCACTGAAGTTGTTAAATGTGTAACCTGGCTGTTAAGTGAATCCTGCTTTTCCCCCCATTAGCTTTTGCTTGTCAGACGATTGCAAAAGGGGATTCCGTGGCTCTCAGGACCGTCATAAATACGAGCCGGTTGGCCAGCCTCCGAATGTAAATCACGTGATTGCGGGGATGCCACCACGGTTGGTTGTAAGTCTGAAAAAAATGGTCACCTCTCTCTTTTTTTTTTCAGCGCCATGGTAACTTTGGTCACTAAGCGAATGGTTGTAAGTCAAGAACTAGGTGTGAAATAAATTTTGAGACGGGGCCGCCAGAACTGGCATTGCCAAACCATCACAACGCCATTAAATAATAATAATAATAATAATAATAATAATAATAATAATAATTTTTTGAATACAAGACAGATCGTCACTTGGAACACAAAAAGCCAGATATGACAGTTGTCGAAACCCGAAACATACAATTTATTGACATCGCGGTACCAGGAAATGCCAGAATTGAAGAAAAAGAACTAGAAAAAAATCATGAAATATCGTGACCTGGCCATCGAAACTACACGGCTATGGATGAAACATGTAACAGTGATACCCATTGTCATCCGGGCCCTTGGTACCATGTCCAAGAATTTTATAAGCTACATCAACAAATTGCAGCTTCCTGCAATAACAACAGTTGGGCTACTTGGAACATCGTACATCTTAAGAAGGTACTTGGTTGATACTTAGGATGCTGGCAGCAACCCGTATCAACCATTAACACCAGTCAGTGATATTTGTGATGCATTTTTGAATGTTCAGTTGACTGAGTTTCATGTTTAATGAATAAATAATAATAATAATAATAATAATAATAATATATATAGTAGAAATTTATATTATTATAAATAATATATATTTTATAATAATAATATATAATATTTTTGAATGTTCAGTTGACTTGAGTTTCATGTTTAATGAATAAAGTAAATAATAATAATATATAATTAAAATAAAGTAAATAATAATATATAATAATTCGACTACAATATATAATAATAATATATGATAGATGATATATGATATAATAATATATTATAATAATAATTTATAATAATAATAGTTCGACTAGTGATTTGGGATACGAAATCCAGCATGGTCATCTCGTTTGCCGTGTATACTGTCATCATCATCAATTTATCCGGACCAAACTTTCCCTTTGGCTGCACAGGAGCATGAACAGTTAAGGAAACGACGGAGATCAACCCGCGCCAACTCACCGCAATCAGGGCCGGATTCCTGGGCTCGCCTCCAGCGGCGGCGCTCAGCTGCTCCCCGTTGATCCCACTCCTGCCACCAGCGCTGCCGTTGCTGATCAGCTGCGGGGGATAGTAGTCGGTCGCCGGGGGCGCTGCGGCGTTAGCAGAAGGCGCGGCCGAGCCGTTGCCTCCGGCCGTCCCTGCCCCTGCCGCCGCTTTGCTGTGCTTGCTTCCCTTGCGGGCCGCCTGGCCGTGTTGCACCACGTTAAGGAGCTGCAAGGTGTTCTCCCGCTCGCGATCCGAGCTCTCGGCCCGGCCCCGCTCGTAGCGGCCCTCGCAGGTCAAGTGGTGCTGGCGGCAAACGGCGATGCGCGCCCGGAGCCTCTCCACGATCGCGCTGTGAACCCGCGGGGCCGCCGCCGCTGCCGCCATCGAGCCTCCTCCTCCTCCGAGGAGACCCAGGGCTTGTGGGGGCGCCGTATCCCCCATCCCGACGGGCCAGACGCTTCCTGGCGCTCCGCTGCTCTTTCCCAACCGGAGATCGCGGCTTTCTCACGGCTCACATGAACGGAGGAAGGCGGCGGAGGGGGAATCCGCTCGCTTAGCTCCAGATCGGAGTTTGTGTGGTTGTTTTTTTTTTTTTTTCTCTCCCAACCCCGAAGTCAGCCGCCCCCTCCCCCCCTTTTTTTAGGAGCGACGATCCTTCCTGACAGCCAAGAAGAAAACTTGACAGATTAATTAGTATTTTTGTTTTGTTTTGTTTTGTTTGTTTCCTGGTCGCGCAAAAGAACTTAGAGAAAAGCCACCGGAATCCTTTGAGGGAGATCTGTGAGGCCCGGAGCGCAACTCATCACGGGGATGGCGGGGGCAAAAAAAATAGGAAGGCATGAAGGGAGAAATCGATCGGGATCCATTCCACCGGTGCAGAACTGCCAGAGACGTTGAAAAATCCGATGAAGCAATTGACCAGAGTGCGGGGGGGGGGGGGGGACGACGGACGGACGGGACGGTTCCTTCCCCCACGCACCCCAAAACGGAATTTTAAAAAATGAATAAATTCTCTTTCCCAGCCACCCACCCCTCTTTGATTATTAATAACACGGGGCCGTATGGGAAGCAATTACTTTCCAAGAAGCAACGATTCTTGGTTGAGAGGGGGGGGGTGAGGCAGCGTTTTCTTTAAATCATCCCCCGAAGAAGTTTGAGAGATGCTTTCCCGAAAGAAGAGAAAGTTAAGCGGGGATCGTAGCAAAACTAAGGATCGCCGTCTCCCGACGGGTGCAGAAGGCAGGCGGCCCCGGGGAAGGGGGAAAAAAAAAAGTCAGGACACGAGGTGGATGAAAGTTGATCGCGGGATCCGTAAATCAGAAGGGGGGGTGCGGGAAGGGGGTGGGGGTGGGGGGAACGAGAGATCCAGCGAAGGCTTGAACTGCTCCGCTCGCTTCCCTCCGTCGCTTTCTCCACTCGCCTGTCGTCCCAATTCCCTCGATCCCCGAATCCAGATCCGGCAAAGTTGGGTGGGGGGGTGGGGGGAGAAAAAAATCCCAAAACACCATAAAGAGGAAAAGAAAAAAAAGCACCCCCAAACAAAAATCCGAAGTTTTCAAAAGCTTCTCTCGCTCCAATTTTTTTTTTTTTTTACCAAAAAATAATAATAATAAAAAATCAGTTTTTGCTTCTCGGTGGAGAAAGAAAAAAAAAAGAGAAAGTGAAAGAGAGAAAGGAAATATTAAAAAACAAAAAAAAAATCTTTTCAGGCTTCTGCAGCCCGGCGCTTACCGCGGCCCCCTCGCCCAAAGCTGGGGGGCGAATAGAGACATCCCTCCGGTGTCTGGGGGTGAAGGAAGCGATTTCCCAAAGGCGATCCTGAAACTTACGAAGTGCCACCACCGGCTTTCTGCCTCCGGAGCGGAGCGACTCAGGGAGGTTTCATTCCCCTCCCGGATCGGGGATCGCGGGCAGATCTTGCTTTCTTTCTTTCCGGATTTCTTTCTTTCTTTCTTTCTTTTTTTTGGGGGGGGGCACTAACTCCCAGGCGGTGGTGGGGCTCGACGTCGCCCCCACCCACCCCCCTTCCTCCTCCTCCTCCTCCTTCTCTCTGCAATCCCGCCGCTGCTCCTGCTTCTTTTCTCCTTTTGGCGCCCCGTCTCGGATTTAAGCCGCTGCCGCCTTCGGGCTGCGAAGATTGCGCGGCGCTGGGGTTACCCAGCGGCACAAGATTTCATTGTGCTCGCCTTAGAAAAGAAGCGCAGCAGCAGCAGCGGCAGCAAACGTGAGACTCACCGAGGAGGGGGGGGGGGTGTGTGGAAGAGAGAGAGAGAGACAGAGAGACAGAGAGAGACTGAAGAGGAAGGGAGCCCTAGTGGGAAACTGGCAGCATTACACCAGAAAAATCTCCCATTCTGGAAACCAGGGGTAGGGAGACCCCTAGCGCCGGAGCAGCGTCGTTGCAAGAGAGTTCTCGTTTCCTCGGCCAGCCGCTCTCCTGATGCCATTTGCAGCGCCCAAGCATGAGCAACGCTGAGATTTCCTTCAGCGATGCCTGGACGGGCAGTGGTTTCACATTTTTTTTTTACTACCGGTTCTGTGGGTGTGGCTTGGTGGGCGGGGCAGGGAAAAGATCAGGGGTGAAATCCAGCAGGTTCTGACAGGTTCTGGAGAACCGGTAGCGGAAATTTTGAGCAGTTCGGAGAACTGGCAAATACCACCTCTGGTTGGTCCCAGAGTGGGGTGGGAATGGAGAGTTTGCAATATCCTTCCTCCAGGAGTAGGGAAAGAATGGGGATTTTGCAGTTTTTTGTTTTTTTTAAATTTGATTTATATGCCAGAGACTCAGGGCGGCTTACAATGCGTTAAGCAATAGCCTTCATACTTTTGTATATTTTATACAAAATCAGCTTATTGCCTCCACAAACTGGGTCCTCATTTTACCTATCTTAGAAAGGATGGAAAGCTGAGTCAACCTTGAGCCTAGTGAGATTCGAACTTACAGTAATTGTAGACAACTGGTGTTAATCACAATGCTTTTAGTCTGCTGAGTAGGAAGGCAGTATCCTTTCCCTGGAGTAGGGTGGGAATGGAGTATCCTTCCTATCCTTCCTATCCTTCCCCTGCCACGCCCACCAAGCCACATCACGCCCACCAAGCTACACCACGTCCACCAAGCCACGCCCACAGAACTGGTAGTAAAAAAATTTGGATTTCACCACTGGGAAGGATACTGTAAAATCCCCATTCCCACCCCTCCAGGGGAAGGATACTGTAAAATCTCCATTCCCTCCCAATCAGCTGGGACTTGGGAGGCAGAGAATAGATGGGGGCAGGGCCAGTCAAAATTTTTACTACCGGTTCGCCGAACTACTTAAAATTTCCACTACCGGTTCTCCAGAACTGGTCAGAACCTGCTGAAACCCACCTCTGAGTGGAGGGTTTGCCAAAAGTCAGGTCAAAAATGAACTGGCCGTGCAGCTAGGCTTTTAAGTAGGGGAGAAAGACTGAGCAAATCTAAGAACAGATCCTAATCTGGTGCTGCTTAAGGACCGCCATAATGTGAAGTAAAATAAAAATCCTAAACTCACCAATGCCCGTTTCTCACTCTTGAGCCTTCCTGTGCCGCCCTGTTCCTGCAGCTTTCTAAAACGGGGCCTAAAGTGAGGAGTTCTCTCTGTGCTCTCTGAGCTTGCTTGTTTTCTTTGCAAACGTTTCATTCATTACCCAAACGTACCAGCACTGATGATGTTACCTAGTTTGGTAATGAAATGTCTGGAAGAAAACTACTAAGTTCAGAGAGCTTAGCGTCATTTCAACCCCACAAATATTCTCCTTTATTAGTGCCTAAAGCATGTAATCGTTGCCACACAAAGTGGCAAAAACAAAAACGGATACATCCCATTTTTTTTAGGAAAGTAGTTTAAACATTAAAAAAAATGGACCCTTGAAATGGTGCAAATCGAACTGTCTGCAATTTCTTTACATGTGAGATTCCCACCCCTCCGGCATAACCAAGATTTGTCAGTGCATCTAACATCCCGCCCCCCCTTTTTTTTAAAAAAAAGTCACACACACCACAGAGGGTCATTCCCAGTGGTTGAGTTAAAAGCTCTCCACCCTGCCTTGAATCAGCAGGAAACTATGCCAGCGTGAAATTTTCTGTCCTTGCAGCTAATCCCTGTCCTGCCTTTATAGCCTCTGATCCAACTCACTGCAGAGGGGAACTGTCTGATCTTGCATCCACAGGGCATGGCGAGCAAAGCATTTGTTGATTGCTCTGGCTTTGCTTCCTTACCTTTTCCGTGGGAGAAACATCTGCCAACCAACGTCCTGGAGTATGAATGCAATGGCTCTGGCTGATGACCCTTTGTCATCTCTATGCTCCTTCTTGGGTATCTCCTTCTTGGGTGGGATGCTGGGATGTCCTACCCATCTCCTTCGCTATGCTCCTTCTTGGGTGGGTATCCTACCCATCTGTTGTGGTCTGCCAGCAGCCTGAGGAGCTGGCAGTGGAGTCAGACAGTGAGGAGGCTGGCGAGGAACATGGGCCAGTCCTGGAGTCTGGGGAAAGCCCGGAGAGAGGGCTCTGCGTCAGAGGCAGAGATGGGGCCAGGGCCATCAGGGAGTGATGCACAAACTCCAGAGCCCCCAGAGTTGGACAGCAGAGAGGCAGAGGAACAGGAGCAGCCTGTTCCTAGTGTACACATGCGCAGAGCTGCCAGAAGGCAAGAGCAGCTAAAGCAAAAGGGATGACTTGGGAGTAAGGCCAAGAGATGATTGGCCCCTCCCATAAGGCTTAAAAGAGAAACAAAGGCACTTGGGCCTTTTTGGCAGGAAAGCAACGTTGCTAACTCTGTTTCCAGTCGGCATCTCTTGTTTGTTTCTGAACTTCGTGGGGCTTTGCCAAGTAAGGCCTTTGGCAGGGTGTCAAAGAAGATAAAGGTAGTGATTATCCTGAAGGACTTCTTCCGAAGGACTTGTTTTGGAACTAATTTGGACTCAACTGGGAGTGAACGTAATTCTCAGCTGTTACAATAAAATAGGTTTATTTGTGACTAATTGTGTCTTGTAATGACTCAGTAAGCCTAGGTCACACCACGACCATTTGAATTGAACCAAGTTTGGAAACAATAATTTGGAGTCACAGGGTGAATTAGGGTCACACGTCTTTGATTGTGTGCCATCAAACCGGGGTTGACTGTTGGTGGCCACCTAGGTAGCTTTTCTCCAAGATGATATGTCCCCAACCTGGACCTTCAGATCTCTCAACAAGTGCACTCATTGCCGTTATATTGGAGTCCATCCATACCTTGTTGTTGGTCATCCTCTTCTCTTTCCTTCCACCTGTCCAAGTATTATGGACTTCCTCGGGGAGCTGTCTACATTATAATTTTGAGCCAATGTAGAGAAAAGTAAAGTCTTACATTTAGGCAAGAAAAAACAAAAGTACACGTATAGACTAGGGGAAACCAGGCTTCATAGCAGTAACTGTGAGAGGGATCTTGGAGTCTTAGTGGACAACCAATTAAATATGACCCAGCAATGGGCAGCAACCATAAAAGCCAACTCAATTCTAAATTGCATTAACAGAGAGATACAATCAAGATCAAGTGAGGTACTAATACAACTCTATATAGCCTTAGTAAGACCACACCTAGAATACTGCATCCAGTTTTGATCACCACAATGTAAAAAAGATGTTGAGACTCTAGAAAGAGTGCAGAGAAGAGCAACCAGGATGTTTAGGGGACTGGAGTCTATAACATGAAGAACGGCTACAGGAATTGGCTATGGCTAGTCTAGTGAAGAGAAGGGCCAGGGGACACACGATAGCAGTGTTCCAATATTTGAGGGGCTGCCACAGAGAGGAGGGGTTCAACTTATTTTCCAAAGCACCTGAAAGCCAGAAAAGAAATAATGGATGGAAACTGATCAAGGAGAGATTCAACCTGGAAATAAGGAGTGAGAACAATCAATCAATGGAACAGAAGTTGCCTTCAGAAGTTGTGGGAGCTTCATCACTGGAGGCTTTCAAAAAGAGATTGGACTGCCATCTGTCGGAAATGGTATAAGGTCTCCTGCTTTGGCAGGGGGTTGGACTAGATGACTTACAAGGTCCCTCCCAACCCTGTTAAACTGTAATCTGTGTCTTAATTGACTACTCTGGGTTGATTTGTTTTGAGGATCTGCTTCTTGGCTATGCATGGTTTTGTCCCGAATCTTCTCCAACAATACAGTTCAAAAGCATCAAGACATTTCCTACTGTGCTTCTTCAAAGTCCAACTTTTGCTTCCAGAGAGCATCACAAAGAAAACCATTGCCGGCAGAATTCTGATCTTTGTAGTTAAGGATGCATCCCATGTCACAAGAAAGACTTTCATTTAAATGTTCTCACTTCTTCTGCATAGAGGCAACAGAAACCAACTTTCAGATTCCTGCATGGTCTGTTCAGGAGATGGTAGGAAGATAGTTATTTCACTGTCACATTTCAAGCCCAGGCTTTCAAGTTTTCAATGTCACTGTGTCAAATTCCTTGTGCAGACAACAGCAGATGGCAGCAAATGAGGCTGACCCCCAAACCAGAAGAACACCCACCCACATCAGTGTCTTGTAGTCAGGGCACAAATCCTATTTACAGATCACCTAACTTTGTCTCAGTTACAACCAGTGGCAAAATGTATTACATTTTAGATGTTGTAAATTCATGACTATCATTAAGTGTTCTACCTTATGATTCTTGATGAACGTATCTTTTCTTTTTATGTACACTGAGAGCGTATGCACCAAAGACAAATTCCTTGTGTGTCCAATCACACTTGGCCAATAAAGAATTCTATTCTATTCTATTCTATTCTATTCTATTCTATTCTATTCTATTCTATTCTATTCTATTCTACTCTACTCTACTCTACTCTACTCTATTCCCATCCCATCCCATCCCATCCCATCCCATCCCATCCCATCCCATCCCATCCCATCCCATCCCATTCTATTCTATTCTATTCTATTCTATTCTATTCTATTCTATTCTATTCTATTCTATTCTATTCTGGTATAGTCTATTCTATTCTATTCTTCATGCTATTAGTGGAAAAGGGAAAATATTGCTTGAATACCAGCATGAGTTAAGAATGATTTAAGGCTACCTCAGGCATAGGCTTACACACACACACACACACACACACACACAAAACCCATGGGGGGAACACAATGAGGACACAGCACAAATGTGAACAAAGCACATTTGTGACATGGTTTGATACAAGGAAGGAAAGGTCCCGTGTTGCAATTTCTATCTTAAGAGTCGTACACACAGTTTCAACTGGCTTTTATTTGAAATAGCAATAGCACTTAATTATATACTGCTTTACAGCTCCCTCTAAGTGATTTACAGCAGGGGTGTGAAACTCAAGGCCCGGGGACCAGATCCGGTCCGCAGTGTACTTAGATCTGGCCTGCAGGGCCGCCCTGGAAACAGCGATGAACCGGCCCGTGGTGCTTCTGCCAGCGAAAATGGGCTCCCAAGCTCAGTTTTCAGCTGCCATGGTCTCCTGCAACCCACTGCCAGTGAAAACGGAGCTCCAATCGTTCCCAGCATTAGGCTCTTCTCCAGTGAGTACTTCCTTCTCATTAGATGGCCAAAGTATTTGAGTTTCAAATACTTCAGGATCTGGCCTTCTAAAGAGCAGTCAGGGTTGATCTCCTCTAGGACTGACCGGTTTGATGGCCTTGCAGTCCAAGGGACTCCCAGGAGTCTTCTCCAGCACTATAGTTCAAAGGCCTCAATTCTTTGGCACTCAGCCTTCCTTATGGTCCAACTTTCACAGCCATACATTGCAACTGGGAAAACCATAGCCTTGTCTATATGCACTTTTGTTGGCAAGGTGATGTCTCTGCTTTTTAGTATGCTGTCTAGATTTGCCATAGCTTTCCTCCCCAGGAGCAAGCGTCTTTTAATTTCTTGGCTGCAGTCCCCATCTGCAGTGATCTTGGAGCCCAGGAAAATAAAATCTGTCACTACCTCCATTTCTTCCCCATCTATATGCCAGGAATTGAGAGGGCCGGATGCCATGGTCTTAGTTTTCTTAATGTTAAGATTCAAGCCAACTATTGCACTCTCCTTCTATGGTTAATTATGTAGTTAATAAATAATTTATAAGGGACAAATGTTGGTTAATTTTTGAGACTAGAAAATCTGAAATGTGGATAGGTGTCTACCCTCTGCAGTAAAACCAGACAAGAAACATGATCAGTTCAGCTAAATCTACTTTATTGTAAGGCTACATTAACAGATATTTTGCAAGTCTGCAGGTACAAATATCCCGCCCTCACTTTTAACTGCCTGAAAAATTAGGGCAGCAACTCCTTCCTAAGTTTCTTCCTCTGACAGTTAGGATACTGGTAATAAAATCCTTGAATTCTATATCTGCCAGAAGGATAAAAGTGCAGGTTTTAGAAAGATAGTTTGAAAAAAATTAAACTAAATGTTTATAGTTTATAGAAAAGATGGTACTAAGAGACGATGACCAAAAGCATCAAAAAGCAACACAGAAAATTTTATCTTTGAAGAAAGTGCTTGTGTAACACAGCGCAGAAAAATTCATTTGTTGAATAAATGTGCAGTTTTGATTTGAGGATAGCTTGATGAACGATTCAGTCCTTAAGAGTCTTCCTCTATAAAAATTTCCATTTGGAAGATTATTTTGATAATTAAAATAAAGTAGAAAAAAAAAGAAATTTAGCACATATATTTGCATGCTCAGTAAACCATAAATAAAAAAGAATAATATCAGAAATGTGGTATAGAGGTAAAAAAACATCAGTAGCGCCTCTCAGATGAAAGGAGTTCTCTTTTAAACTCTTTCAAAAATTTATGGAATTCTTCTACTTCGTCCTGATAGCTTTTAAGGTCAGAATATTTCTGCAAAAAAAGGAAGAAAAACACTATTGTGAATAATCTCAAATTCTAAGTGTAAGTATATAAAATTTTAAGTACAGGTAGTCCTCGATTTATGACAAGTGAATCAGTGGTGGATTTCAAACATTTTTACTACTGGTTCTGTGGGTGTGGCTTGGTGGCTGAGGCATGGCTTGGTGGGCGTGGTTTGGTAGGCGTGGCAGGGAAAGATACTGTAAAATCTCCATTCCCACCCACTCCAGGGGAAGGATACTGCAAAATCCCCATTTCCTCCCAATCAGCAGGGACTTGGGAGGCAGAGAATAGATTGGGGCGGGGCCCAGTCAGAATTTTTACTACTGGTTCTCCGAAATACTCAAAATTTCTGCTACCGGTTTTCCAGAACTGGTCAGAACCTGCTGAAACCCACCTCTGAAGTGAACCCAAAATTTATGTTGTTAAGTCAGACAGGCATTAAATGAACTCACTTAACCACATAATTTTTTGGCTCAATTGTGGTTATAAATCAAGGACTTCCTATAATCCTTCTTAGACCTTATATGAAGCCCTTCTGTCCCTCACTTAATCCATAAGCAATGCATTTCCAACAAAGTGAGTTACCTCACGTATCCAGCCGTTTTCCTCCAGTTGGCTGAAAACTCGTTTCACTAAATCTTTGACTGGCTCATCCTGAAGATTTTCATCTCCTTTATCCTGAAGACATTGGTCTTTTATAGCTGAATAGCATTCCTGATACAACTTATATTTATAATGCTTCAGATCGTGATAAACCTGGGTACGCCTTTGACATACGACACCGACCTTCAAACTCTGCAGAAACATAAGTTCTTTTAGTGAGTATATTCTGAATCACAGTAGTAAACACTCCAATTAGTTAAGCAAGAATGGATGTCCTATAAAATAAGATAATTTAACGCAGACAGGACTTTTATTACTATCCGATAATGAAATCTTAGTTAGAAAACCACTCCTGCACCTGTTTTGATGAAGGCAACGGTGATGTTGATTGTGTCCAACTTTTTCTTTTTTGTTCAAGAAAAGTAACAAGCAATTACTTTTTTTTTTAACTAGTTAAAGTATTGGCACCAATGTAGTTGTCTGACATTTGAAAGTATAAATAAAAAAGATTACTTCTTTGTTGCATACATTTATTATCATTAAGTCACAAGGAATATTTTGTTCATGAATTGCAAAGGAATTTTTTTTAATGAGTTGCTGAATATAAACACGGAAAACCCTCAGTTTACATAGTAGACCAGTCAAACCTAGCAAAAATCTAAGCAGTCATTAGAAAGTTTGGGAACAGAGAATTAGGAGCCCAGCAAATATTCAGTAACTTAAAGCTGTACATATACGCAGCAGATGCTGTTAGCACATGAAAGGAATTGGACAAAATGTTGTTTCAAAGGGCATATTTCTCACATAATAAAATGATCACAGCTTCTAAATGGACCAATTCACTTCTCCTGTTTACTTAATTACCCAACTATCTAAAGTTACTTTATTTGCACGTAAATATGAGGGGAAAAATGATAAATTATTCTGAATTAAGCCAGTCTTTAGCATTTTCATTTTAGGCAGACTTTGGATTTTGCATTCAGAAAACCAAAATGCCAATGGGAAAAAAAGATTTCAAAATTGAGCCAGATTTTAAACCTGAGCATTTTAATTCCTGAGCAATCAGGAATTCTGGGACTTGAAGTCCACAAATCATACAAGGGCCATCATTTCCCACCCCTGCTTTAGAACTTCAGAAAGGCAATTCAGATTCAGAGGAATCCCTAGAGATTTTGGAAACGTGAATTTTAAAGAGAAAGCTTGTTTTAAAGAGCAGCTGATAGGTACAGTGAGTAGTGACTCTATTATGATACATACGAAACACCTTTCCCATTTTGGCTTTGGGCACACTACAACATTAGCACACATTATTATAAATACCACATCTGAAACCTGTGAACAAAATAACCTTTAAAAAGCGCAAAGGCTTTAAAACACGCAAATACATTAGCTTTTCAGTAATTAGCAAAACATACCTGTCTATCGCCGTGCATGAAGTCACCCACTTTCAGTGTTTTATGACAGTACTCATTTCCAGAAAGAATCACTAGAAACCTACAGTCTCTATCTAGCTCACAGGCTTCACAAATACGCCTCTCTAAGTGTTGCGATTTTATGTCGACATCAGAGTAACTGTCTAGTCGTCTCTAGAAAAATACAATTGATTAGAGTTCTGTTGTTAATAGCTCCAGGGACTTAGTTACATTTTGGGGATACTACACACTCATATAGAAGCAAAATTTAGATAGTCCTCAACTTACAACCATAATGGAGTTCAAGTTTCTTGAAGGCAAATGAGAAAAGTACTAAATCAGAATGCATTAAAGTATTACTAATACATAGGTTGCCCTTGATTTAGGATCACAGTTGAGCCCTAAGTTTCTGTTACTAAGTGAAACATTTGTTAAATGAATTTTGCCCCATTTTACGACCTTTCTTGCCACAGTGGTTAAGTGAATCACTGCAGTTATTACATTAGTAGCATGGTTGTTAAGTGAATCTGGTTTTTCCATTGGCTTCGCCAAAGGGGATCACATGACCCCGGGAACACGGCAGCTGTCATAAATATGCCAATTATGTGCCAATCATGTGCCCCAGGTGATCTTGGGGATGTTACAACAGTCGTAAGTGTGAAAAATGGTCCTAAGTCACTTTTTTCAGTGCCGTTGTAACTTCGGAGAGTCACTACGCGAATTGTTTTAAGGGCTGCTTGTCTGTGTTACTCTTTTCCATTGTTGCATACTGCACTAAGAAAAATAACACACTGCATGGATCTGAATGCCAGAGCCAAATCAACTAAGCAATTAGATTAAAAGATTAAGAAGAGAATTCAGTACCCTGTATCGTTTCTTCCAGCGACATCCCGAACCTACACTTTCAAGGTAAGGTTGAATAAAGTCTTCATCAAAATAATAGAGGGAAGTTCGCATATCCTGCGCGTATTTCTTTTTTCTTCTTCCTTCTTTGGAGAGAAAACAAATAGGCCTTGTTACTAACATCACAAATTTTATAACAGTACAAGGAGCCCTCAATGTATGGCCACAACTGGAACCAGAAGTTATGTTGCTAAGCAAGCTGCGTTCCATTAATGACCTTTTGGCCATGGTTGTTAAGTGAATCACACAGTCGCTGAGAGAATACAGTTTTCCCCATTGACTTTGCTTGTTGGAAGCTGGCTGAAAGTAATGATCATGTTAATCCAGGGGTGAAATCCAGCAGGTTCTGACAAGGTTCTGGAGAACCGGCAGCGGAAATTTTGAATAGTTCAGAGAACCGGCAAATACCACCTCGGGCTGGCCCCAGAGTGGGGTGGGAATGGAGATTTTGCAGTATCCTTCCCCTGGAGTGGGGTGGGAATGGAGATTTTGCAGTATCCTTCCCCTGCCACACCCACCAAGCCACGCCCACAGAACCAGTAGTAAAAAATTTGGATTTCACCACTGTGTTAATCTCAGGACATTGCAACCATGGCAAATACACGCCGCTTATCTGAATTTTGATTACCTGAGTGTGGAGGTGATGTGATGGTTTTAAGTGTGACAAACAGTTGTATGTCACTTTTTTCAGTGCCACTGTAACTTCAAATGGTTGCTAAATGAATGGTTGTTAAGGATTATCTCTAATGCATTTATTTACTGCTCTGAGGGGGAAAAAATTGAAAGAGGATAACAAATATCTTCTTTGGAAGGGATGCTTGCTTACCATATAAGGAGCTCAGAAATGTATTATCGATTGCGTTGATGAGAAAGGCTTTCACAACTCTTTGAAAGTGTAAATATTGATCAACCCCAGACACTGTTTAAAAAAAAAAATCATCACAAATATGTGTCAGTACGGCCCATATGAATAAACAACTAGGTGCTAATAAATACTATAAACAAGGATATTTAAGCTACTACTTATTTGTTGTAACCTTACCAAATGGAACATGTTTCTCCAATAAGTTACTGGCCCCATGATGTTTTCTGTCTTGATATTGGAAGTCTTCCTCCTCAAAGTTATCCCTTTTCAATTTCTCCTCCTCCTCCTCCTCCTTTTCCTCTTCTCCTTTTCCTCCTCCTTCTTCTTCTTCTTCTTCTTCTTCTTCTTCTTCTTCTTCTTCTTCTTCTTCTTCTTCTTCTTCTTCTTCTTCTTCTTCTTCTTCTTCTTCTTCTTCTTCTTCTTCTTCTTCTTCCCCTCCTCCTCCTCCTCCTCCTCCTCCTCCTCCTCCTCTGCATCATCTATGAAATTTTTCATGCTGTCTTCATCAGACATACTGTCTTCCTCTTGTGTGAGGGGTGAGTGACCATCCTATTGCATCAAAGCATCATCTGCACTTCTCTGGTGATGTTAAAAAAAGGCACAGTATTAATAGAACATTTGCTGTGGCCTGTTGGCCGTTGGCCCCTCCAGCAGCCATATCAGAGGAGGAGGAGGTGTGGGAGTCAGGGTCAGCATCAAGGCAATCTGAGAGCTCTGAGGGGGAAGATGGAATGGAACTGGCAGAGAGAGAGGAGGGGGCAGAGGCTGGGCTATCGTCAGTCCTCAGGTCTGGAGGTAGCTGATGAGGAAGAGGAGGAACAGCTGGCCTCCAGTGCCTGATGTGCAGATGCACCGAAGGCAGAAGAGAGGAGAACAGCAGGAATCTATGGGCCGGTCCTTGGGCAGAAGAGCCACTGCTGCTAGCTAAACCCCACGCTAATTCTGGGGATAAAAGGCAGGGGGCGGAGAGGAATAGGTGTAGCAGACCACTATTCATCTGCCCTTGGTCAGGCAGTGATTTCTGAATCCTGTCTGGAATTTATCAGAATTCTTCCTTTGAATCTGTGGCGTTGAAAGTTGGGCGTGCTTTGCGAGCATGAAAGAGAGAGAAAGAGAGTGGGAAGGAGGGAGGGAGTGAAGGAGATACTCCTGGTGTGTGGGGCTATTTCAGGGGGAAAGGGAGCGAACTTCGCTTTCCACAGGCACTGAAAGACTTGTTAGCCTGCTGTGTGTGTGAGAGAGACTTTTTTGCCGGAGCTGAGGCACTCCTAATAAAGGGAACATTTAATTAACTACTCTCGTGTTTGGGAGCTGTGTCAGAACAAAATTTTAGTTGAATACTTTGGTGTTTCATGAATGGGATTAGCATTCATTCATGTTAAAGTAATTTCACTGTGTATTTGGAGAATACAGTACCAATATGTTTTATGTTAGGCTACTGGTTATTGCAAAGTTTGAGTTAAGTGGTCATATGACACAATAAATACAGTACCATATCTACAAAGATCAGAGCTGTGCAAACATTGGTATTCCATGCGATGCTCTATCAAACTGAAAGTTGGGCTTTAAAGAAGCAGGACAGGAAGAGCGTTGATGCTTTTGAATTGTTGTGGTTGGAGAAAACTCCTGAGAATACTGTGGACAGCCAAGAAAACAACCAGGTCATTGAACAGATCAACGCAGAGTTTCCACTGGAGGCATAAGTGAGCAGGTTCATATTATCCAACTTCGGACACATTATGTGGAGACCCAGCTCTCCAGAGAAAGTGTTAATGTTGAGAAAAGTGGAAGAGGAAAAGATGGCTAAAAAAAAAAAGGGAGGGAGGGAGTCAGTTACAATAGCAATAAGTGCATTGTTGGAAGAGATGGAAGAGCAGGTTATGGACAGATTGTCATGGAGAAAAATCTACCCACACGGTCACTAAGAGTTGATTAAGAGTTATGGGAAGCCACCCCCATCCCCAGAAGAAGGAAATATTTTGAGAAATATTAAAAAGGCAGAATATTATATTTCCCTGGATGAGAAATGAAGAAACATGTTTTTTAAGAGGGAGAAAGCAGGCCCCACCTTTCGCAATAGCCGTCAGCAGATGTCAGCAGTTAAGAGATAAAGAGCTTATTGAAAGAAGTCAGGTATCTAGGCAGCTCTATTCATAAGCAAATATCCCCACCCAGGAGACAAAACAGGAGGAAAGCCATTAAGACAGGAGTTGCCCAACATCCTTTCAGAACATAAGCCCCTTAATTGCATCATATCAGTTGTTGCACTACCCCCAGCAAACTTTAACCAAACTTAGCTCAGACAAACATGACCCCTACATAGCCCCATGGAAGTCTGACAATAGAATACATGTTCTTGCATAGGAACAGGAAGCTCAAATACAAAGCCTAGGGAAGGTATAAAAAACCCCCACTCTCAACTCCAAGTGGCCACCTGCACCAGAACCACAAACATGTGATCCTGTTCATCAATAAATGGACTCTCTTTCCAATTAGCCTCCAGCCTCCATTTTGTCTCCAGTGCCTTTCTCCCAGCTTGGAACTGAACCAGATGGGTATTTTCTTCTAACAGAGTCAAAGTAGAAGATCAGAAGATGTGGAGCAGAAGTAGGGAACAGTGGTCCTTTTATGACTTATTGTCTTCAACTCCCAGAATTCCTGAGCCAGCCATGCTGGCTTAGAATTCTGGGAGTTGAAGTCCATAATTTATAAAGGGGCCATGATCCACCACCTCTGATAATGGAGAGACCTGGCCTATGATAGAACTGAATGGATAACATCATCATCATCATCATCATCGAGATTATGTACTTGATGGCACTTAATCAAATGAAGCCACTCACAAGCTAATTACAGTATTTATGGCTTTTTTCATAGTGTTGGGATCACAAGGTAAATATAAAAAGGTGCTTCTAAAATTCATGTGCAGTAAGATGAAATCCATCTGTGATCTAGCGGCAAGTGTGAAAATATGTTTTTGAAATGAATTGGAAATGTACCTCATCACGTCGATTGACTTTGCCAGATTTTTGTGCTTGCCGGTAAGACAGTTCTAGCAGCTTTAGGTATCTTTCTCGTTTTCTATTGGCTGCTTTCTCTTCTGGGGATGTGGGTGACTCCTTACTGACAGACAAGTTGTCTTCGCTAATTACGCTCCTGCCTTTTGCAATCACTTTCCTAGGAATGTCGCTGTCATTGCTTTCATCACTGTCATATATCACAGCTATCCGAGATCTCTTCCTCTTTCCAAAAGAGATGTTTTCTTCTTCATCAGAAGAAACATCACTGCAAACTTTCTGTAAATCTGCATTGCTCCCAGCTTCACCATGACTTTTGCTAAGTATGGCGGTCCCTTCTTCTTTTCCATCTACATCTTCTTTCGAACTGGACTTGGGATCTTTTTCTGAGGACAATGTAATTTCATCATCATCATCATCCTGACTTTCAAGAAATTTAGTCCGATTCCAGTCAATGCGAGATTTAGCCACTGGTTTTGCTCTGGTGCTTCTGGTTTCGTATCTTCTACTTACAGGATTTACAGGATCTTTTTCTGAGGATGAGGAAGAGGAGGAAATACTTTTGTCGTCATCATCCTGACTTTCGGGAAAGAGACATCTTTTAGTCTGATTCTGGTCAACATGAGATTTGGCCACTGATTCTGCTGTGGTGCTTCTGGTTTTGTATCTTCTACTTACAGGAGTAGTTTCCATAAGGAATTACTTAAAAAAAGAAAGAAAGAAAGAATGAATGAAGAAGAATAAATTCTATGTTGTAAGTTCACTATATTTTTGCTTTTAGAACTCCTCAAATAGTGATGGGAAGCCTAGTCAAAAATTGAGGCTTTTCTTTTCTGGTCACACCCCTTGTTCCAGACTTAAAAGAAATAGATGTACAGCAAACTCTTAATTTAATGGATTATTAATTGGGGAGAAAAGTACAGGCAGTCCTTAACTTACAACTATTCATTTAGTCCAGGCCTGTCAAACTGGCAGCCCGCAGCCTGCAGATACGCCACTCACAGGCCACGTCCACCCTGGCTCTGCAAAGGCAAAAAAACCGTGTGATATATCACGATCTGGCTCATGATGTGATCAGGTTTGACACCCCTGATTTAGTGACTGCTCAAAGTTACTGTCATGTCCCCATTGGAGCCCGAATCTGTGGAGTAAGATGAGCCATAACTGGAGCTGACAGATATTGGGACGGCTTGTAGGCAGGGAGGAAGGGGGGCAGGATGACCAAGAGAGGCTAAGCAGTGAACATTAGAGACAGAGCTCAGACAATGAACAAGGACCATCCCCTCCTGATCCTCGAGCCCTGAGAGTGGAGAGAAGGCGAGAACAGTGCAGACTGACCTGATTACTCGGGAGGAGAATGCCCCAACCCTCTTCACAAGGCACACTTGGGGACTGAGACTTAAGGAGACACTGTGGGGAGGGCCATTTGTCAGGAACAAAAATGCTGAATTCCTGGAGTGTTGAGTGCCAGAAAAGTTTGAACTTTTCTGGATTCTTTCTGGATTTCTTGTTTTGCAGCTGTTGTGCTCACAGCGTTGGGAAGGACTATTTGCAGCCAGAGGCTAGTTGAGGTGTGTGTGTGTGTGTGTGTGTGTGTGTGTGTGTGTGATTACTTTGCTCTGGGACTTGCCAGAAACGTGGGAAATTTGGAGCAATAGAGGGGCAGTTTGAACTGCCAGCTGCCTGTGTTACAATTTGTGCCATGCCCCGGGTCATCACAATTACAATGGTACTGAAAAAAGTGACTTATGACTGTTTTTCACACTTCCATTGCAGTATCCCCATGGTCACATGTTCAGAATTTGAATGCTTGGCAACTGGCATTTATTTATGACTGTTGCAATGTCCTGGCGCCACACCCTTCCCCTTTGCGACCTTCTGACAAGCAAAGTCAAGGGGGAAATCAGGTTCACTTAACAATTGTAACTAACTTAACGGCTACAATGATTCACTTAAAAATTGTGGCATGAAAGGTTGTAAAATGGGCATAACAGTTCAGAATTGTCTTGTTAGCTACAGAAATGTTTGGCTCAATTATGGTTGTAAGTCAAGGAGTACCTGTAATGTCCTTCAGAACTCATTGCCTCCTACTGCAAATGAAATCTTAGCAGGGGTGGGTTCTAAAATTTTTTACTACCGGTTCTGTGGGCGTGGCTTATTTTGTGGGTGTGGCTTGATGGTCATGTGACAATTCTTTAGGATTTAGCAGAGGTACTGGTCTACCAGGCTTTTAACTGCTTGCAGAGCTGTACCAATCTACCCATTTTTTTTTTTGCAGGCACTGATCTACTCATGTATTTTTGCAGGCACTGATCTACTCATGTATTTTTGCAGGCACTGGTCTATTCATTTATTTTCTTTTAATACTGATCAGCTGTAGGGCGGCCCTTTGAAGCCCCACGGCAAGAGTTTAAACAGGTTTTTTCCTTCTAGCCATCAGCTGGGACTCAGGAGGCAGCAATAGATTGGGGATGGGACCAAATAAAAGGTAAGAATAACGTGGGGGGGTGGGGGAGGCGCAGGGGGCAGGCAGAACCGGTTCGGTGACATCGTATCGTCACCGCTACCGGCTCGGGAGAACCGAGCCCACCACTGAATCTTACACAGGCATAATTTGGTAAAGGGATTTTTGTCTTCTAGATCCAAAATCTACCAAACAAGTCCAGGAAATCTTCTAAGGTTTTTTGTTTTGTTTTTTTTTGGTAGGGGGAAAGAAATTTCATGGAACATTTTAATGCTGTAGAATTATAATGAAGCTTATTTGCAAAGACAATGCAAAGTTTTGCAAATCTGTTTGATTCAATTGTGTTGTAGTTTTAAAGGTATTTGACCACACAACTGGCCAGAAACAAAATCTCACTTTTGGAAATAAATTCTGCAAGTTTTAGAGGACTATAGAATTTTCAAAAGATTTTGACAAAATATTGGTTCGAGGCCTGCAATGTAACTAACCAGTTGTCGGATTCAACTTTTTTTTACTACCGGTTCTGTGGGTGTGGTTTGGTGGGCGTGGCATGGCTTGGTGGGTGTGGCAGGGGAAGGATACTGTAAAATCTCCATTCCCTCCACACTCCAGGGGAAGGTTACTGCAAAATCTCCATTTCCTCCTGACCAATTGGGACTCGGGAGGCAGAGAATCGGGGTGAAATGCTCCCGGTTCAGACCGGATCACCCGATCTGGTAGCGATGGAGGTGGGTGGTTCGGAGAACCGGTAGCAAAAATCCCTGCCCCCCTCCATGCCCAGCTGAGCCACGCAATCATCAGAGGCTTTTTTTTAAAAAAAATTAAAAGCATTTTTTCTACAAACTCTTTGGCTGAAAAAATGCTTTTAAAAGCCTCTGATGATCCCAGCTGAGTTGCCTGATTGTCAGTGGCTTTTAGAAGAAAAAAAGCCTCTGCTTATCAGGCAACTCAGCTGGGATCGTCAGAGCCTTTTGAAAGCATTTTTTTACAACTTCTTCGCAGAAGAGGTTGTAGAAAAAATGGTTTAAAAAGTTAAAAAAAAAAATTGGCCACGTTCACCCAGTCACATTACCCCCCTCCACCAAGCCACAGAACCAGTAGTAACAAATTTTAGATTTCACCACTGCAGAGAATAGATGGGGGCAGGGCCAGTCAGAGATGGTATTTACCGGTTCTGCAAACTACTCAAAATTTCCATTATCGGTTCTCCAGAACTGGTCAGAACCTGCTGAAACCTACCTCTGTAACTAACCCTTCATCATTGCTTAATAGAGCTGGATTCCACAGACTTGTGCATCAAATGAAGATAATCTGATAGGCGTTTGGAAACAGGCAAACACATAGCCAGCTAAGGATGCTAAACAAGACTGCATGAAAAAGGTTGCTTCTGTTTATTTTTATCCCACTTTTATTATTTTTAGAAATGTAGTGAACATACCTAATATTTCTTCCCCCTCTTTATCCCCATAAACCCAACCTTCTAATGTGGGTTGGGTTGAGACGGAATGACTGGCCAAAGTCACCCAGCTGGGTTTCATGACTAAGGCGGGATTTGAACTCACCTTTTCTTGGTTTCTAGCTGATGCCTTAACTCCTAGATCAAGCTGATTCTTGATTTACTTCGCACTTCAAACTCCTCTTGACGTCTGTAAACATAAAAGTAGAAGTTCAACCTCAGAGAACAGGGACTTTTCAGAAACTGATATTGATTAAAAGCACTTTTTTTACAAAATAAAAATATTATTAAATATTATTTTCTAAAGAGCACAAAATACTTCAAGTAACAACAGCTAACAAGTAGTAACAAATAACAACATGGTTGTTTGATGCTCTTGTTGTGTGTCTTGGAGAAAAACATCCAAGACATACTTCATTCATTGGCACCCTTCGGTCTCAAGAGACTATAGTATCGTGCTCTGGAAAGAGGTCCTAAAACAGCATCTAGTGTGACTAAAAAGGCCGATTCGAGAGTGGCAATCCCTTCCACACTGTGGGCAGATACATTCTGTCCCCTGCGCAGCCCACAGATTTTGCTGGTTCCGGGACTTCCTCTTTGCCTCAGCTGAACAAGTGTCTCTTCAAATTGGAGAAGGCCATGCTACGTCTTTAGCCTCCAAGCTGAATGATCGGAGGTCAAGGTTTCCCAGTTGTTAATGTCCATTCCCAGGGCCTTTAGGTCCCTCTTGCAGATATCCTTATATCACAGCTGTGGCCTCCCTCTGAGGCGCTTTCCCTGCACTAATTCTCCATACAGGAGATCTTTCGGAATCCGATCCTCAGCCATTCTCACGACATGCCCCAGCCAGTGTAGACATTGCTGTTTCAATAGTGTATACATGCTAGAAATTCCAGCATGTTCCAAGACTGAGCTATTTGGAGCTTTGTCTTGCCAGGTGATGCTGAGAATTTCTTCAGAGACAGCGCATATGAAAGGTGTCCAACTTTCTCTCCTGCCATGCATAGGGGGGTCCAAGACCCACTGCAGTACAAGAGTGTGCTCAGGATGCAGGCTCTATAGACCTGGATCTTTGTATGTTCCGTCAGCTTCTTATTAAGCCATACTCTCTTTGTAAGTCTGGAAAATGTGGTGGCTGCTTTACCAATACGTTTATTCAGCTCAGTATCTAAAGAGAGAGTGTCAGAGATAGTTGAGGCGAGGTACACAAAGTCACGGACGACCTCCAGTTCTTGTGCAGAGATTGTAATATAGGGAGGTGAATCCACGTCCTGACTCATGACTTGTGTTTTTTTCAGGCTGATTGTTAGTCCAAAATCTTGGCAGGCCTTGCTAAAACTGTCCATAAATTGTTGAGCAGTGACTCATCAGCGTGCAGAGTGAGTTGCATCATCAGTGAAGAGGAAATTGCATAAACATTTCACCTTATGGACTTTGCTCTCAGTTTAGACATACTACAACAGCATCAAATAATAATGGTTGAGGCTCCCAAAAACGAATTCTCTTCGCAGAAAGAATTCTCTGTGGATACGCCAAGTGGTAAAAGAGGAAGAGAAGAGGAAGTAACAACAGATGTTGATGCTAGAAAGATTGCAGAGAAGAGCAACCAAGCCGATTAGAGGACTGGAGACTAAAGCATATAAAGAATGGTTGCTGGAACTGGGCGTGTCTAGTTTAATGAAAAGAAGGACTAGGGGTGACATGATAGCAGTTTTCCAATATTTAAGGGGCTGTAACGTAGAAGAGAGGGTCAACCCATTCTCCAAAGCACCTGAAGGCAGCACAAGAAGCAATAGATAAAAACTAATCAAGGAGAGAAACAACTTAGAAAGAAAGAGAAATTTCCTGAGAGTGAGAACAATTAATCAGGGGAACAACCTGCCACCAGAAGTTGTGGATGCTCCAACACTGGAAGTTTTAAGGAAGAGATTGGACAACCATTTGTCTGAAGTGGTTCAGGGTTTCCTGCCTGAGCAGGGAGTTGGACTAGAAGACCTCCAAGGTCCCTTCCAATCCTGCTATTCTGTTAACAGCAGGCAAACTATCACTTTTCCCTTGACTTTATCTATGGGAAGATCTCCTTTGAAGGGTCCCAGTAGGTAGCCGAGGGTGACTATGGGATCTGTAGTCCTAGGCAGTCCTAGGAAAGACTAAGCGGGCGGAAGGCTGCATAAATTATACTCCGCCTTTCCATCACTCCAATCTGCCAAAAGAAAATCTGATCGCTTCCGAAAAAAAATATAAACCCGAAAACCAAACTATTGCGATCGGGCGTCTTTTTGGGAAGCTGGTAGGGGCTTGGGCTACAAACCCATCAGGTGCAGGCTGGGCATGATGGGATTCAAGGGGGTGGGGGCGGATACTTTCCAGATCCAGGCAACCCTCCCTTGAAGTGCGAGATTAAGACGGACGCCGGCAGCGCTCACCTGACACTCCGAAAAGCGACTTCCAAGAAACGACCGGCAAGCGAGCGGAAGACGCAATGAAATAAACTTTCAAAAAACAAACAAACTTAGAAACTTTTCGTTTCTAGTGCCCGCTTTTTTGTTCTCCTGACTTCTCATTGGCTGAGCCTTATCCCTACTCACTTCCCTCCCGGCTCCGTATTTGCGCGGCCGGTCCAGCTGACCAGAGAGAGAGGCGGGGCGTTTCATGGTGTCCGAGCTGTCATCCTGGATACGGTTGTCAAAAAAGATTTATAATTGACACCAATCTGTGGTTGAGTTCGCTTACGGGCGGGGGAGGGGGAGGTATTTGTTTAAAGATTGTGAACAGTATGTAGTTTTGGCAACTTTGAGATGTCTGGATTTCAACAGGATCAATTTATTTACCAAAGCACCTGAAGGCAAGACAAGAAACGATGCACGGAAACTAATGAAGGAGAGAAGCAGAATAACAAGAGTTGGAAGGGACCCGGAAGGTCATCTAGTCCAACCCCCACCTGCCCCCGCCCCAGCAGGAGACCCTATACCATTTCTGACAGATGGCAGTTCAGTCTCTTCTTGAAAGCTATTTTTTTTAAAAAAAAACACACATATATAATGTTTAAGTAATTCTTAAAGTAGGCAAAAGCTATTGGAAATGTATTTGAGAGTACCTGTATTAAGGGAAAGTTAAAGAAAATGATATACCGGTTTAAAGAAAAACACTATGTTACAAAGGATGTTAATAAAAGGAGGAAAAAAATATTCTATAAGGGTAGCTTGGTGGGAGGGATGTAAATGCAATACCTGTATGTTAAAAAGTCAGAGAAAAAGATGTATTTGAAAGTTTTGATTTTTAAAAAAGTGGTTTTTTTAAAAATTTTTTTAGTGCTTTGAAGGAGAAAAATGGTGAAAGAAAGGGTCCCCCCCCTTTTTTTTTCAGTAAGGTCAGAGAATTCGAAATAATACAACAAATTTTGTAAATAAAAATGATGACTATTCACGAAGATTACTAGGTGCAAATAGAAATGCGTATTATTTCCATAGCAAGGAAGATAAAGCGGGAATTGTTAAATTGATTGTTTTATTCAAAGAGGAAAATATGTTCTTGTTTGGGTATCGCTTCTGGAATTTGTGCTTGTGAAGAAAAAAAAAAATGGAAACTTTGACCTTGGTTTTGTTGTGTTGGAAGAAATGTCCATCCGCGTTCAGTTCCAAGTGCAGAGAAAGACACCGGAAACATGGAGGCTGATTGGAAAGATGGTTTATTGATGAAGCAGAGGTCCTGCAGCTGGATTTTTAGGATTTTTATACCGTTTGTTCTACAGCATGATGTGATTTAGAGGCTTGTTTTGTGTATTTTGTTATTTGATTTTAATTAGTTTGTCTCAGGAAGGGCAGCAATGAGTTGGGGTTTTTAATCTTGTTTAACCAATGTAATTAATCCTAGATGCTGGCTTCCATGGGGTTTTAATCCTATCTTCTTGAATGGATTACCGAATCTGCATTTCTAAAAGTTGGCCCCTTAGTTTCTACTTACGGCCAACTTTCTGTTCTTTAGAAACATGTTTCTCCTTTAGGGAAAATATAATATTCTGCCTTTTTAATATTTCCTAAAATATTTCATTCTTCTAAGACGGGTGGGTGCTAACTTTCTACAATTGATTAGAAAGATTTGGTGTTATAGGAATGGCTGGTTATATATTAATGTGTAAAAGCAAAAGGTTGAGACTGGAGTGTGTTTATCTTGTACTGTGCTAAGAGGAGTTGGAAGTCAATGTCTTCCTTCCTTCCTTCCTTCCTTCCTTCCTTCCTTCCTTCCTTCCTTCCTTCCTTCCTTCCTTCCTTCCCCTTGTACCTCCCCACCTTTCCCCTTTCCCTGTTCCTTTTCCCTCCCTTAATTTCCTATTTTTTTCTTCTTCTTTGTATTTTATATAATAAAATAAAAATGATAAATTTAAAGAAAGCTTCCAGTAATGAAGCTCTCACAACTTCTGAAGGCAACTTCTATTCCATTGGCTGATTGTTCTGACTGTCAGAAAATTTCTCCTTATTTCTAGGTTGAATTCCTTGTCTGCACTGTAGGAAGAAATACCCTTCTAGGTTCAGTTCCAAGTGGGGAAAAAGACACTGGAAACATGGAGGCTGCTTGGAAAGATGGTTTAATGGTGGACAGGATCACATGGCTTGAGCTCCTGAACAGAAAAAGGGATGAGATGCTGAGCGTGCCTTGGTTTTATGCCCTCTCTGAGCTTTGAACTTCCTGGGGCACAGGAAGAGTATCCTGATTGGTTGTCAGACTCCCAGGGGATAGGGGTCTTAGATAGCTTTGCTGGCTGATGTAATCTTCCCAGGTGCCATGTGGGGAGTTTCTGTTGCTAGATGGGTCCTATTGTGTTGCAGATGATGGTCTATTGGAAAAGATTGAGTTTCTGCCTGTGGCCCATTGACAAAGGGTGGGGGCAGGAAGATGGGAGCTGCTTCGTCTTTAAAACATGCTTCTCCATTTCTCATCCAGGGAAACATAATATTCTGCCTTTTTAATATTTCCCAAAATATTTCATTCCTCTAGGAAAGGGGTGGATGCTAACTTCTTACAGCACTTTAGGTGTTTTGGAAAAAATCTTGACCTCTTCCTCTCTGTGGCAGCCCCTCAAATATTGGAGCACTGCTATTATGTCTCCCCGGTCCTTCTCTTCACTAGACTAGCCATGCCCAGTTCCGTTCTTCATATGTTTGTTGCTCTTCTCTGCACTCTTTCTAGAGTCTCAATATATTTTTTTATAATGTGGTGACCAAAACTGGATGCATGATTCTAGGTGTGATTTTACTAGGGCTTACTAAGAACAATCAACCAGTGGAATGGCTTGCCTTTGGAAGTTGTGGATGCTTCATCACTGGAGGGTTTTAAGATGAGACTGGATAGTCACTTGTCTAAAATAGTATAGGTCTCCTGCTTGAGAGCGGGTTGGACTAGATGACCTCCAAGGTCCTTTCCAACTCTGTTACTGTATGCTGCCAGTAGTCTGGATGAGAAATTCTGGGAATTGAAGTCCAGATTTCTTAAAGTTGCTAAGGTTGGGAAACCCTATTGAATTGGCAGTACAGTAGTCCTTAAAATCACACTGAAGAAAAATAATATGAACATTTCTCTTTTTTCTGCTTATGCCGCCCCTGCAAAATGCCAAACCTAGCATCAGATAAATAAACGGAGTAATAAAAATGAAAGTTAGGATGTTGGTTACCTTGTTAAAACTTTTATTGTGCATCATCCATTAGAAATATGTCCAACTGATTGCACCCGTCAAATACATAACAGAGAGTCCCATATGATATATAACTTCCTTTCTTTTTCAAATGGGTTTTTTAACAGGAGAGGGTGGGATTGTATTCCAAGATATCTGGACATGGTTGGAAGAAATATCCTTCTGGGTTCAGTTCCAAGTGGGGAAAAAGACACTGGAAACATGGTGGCTGCTTGGAAAGATGGTTTTAATGGTGGACAGGATCACATGCCTTGAAGATCTTGGGTGAAGAAAAAAAGGGAAGAGATGCTGAGAGTGCCTGGGTTTTATGCCCTCTCTGGGATTTTGAATTTGAGCTTGTATTCTGATTGGTTGTCAGACTCCCATAAGGCCATGCAGGGGCAACTCTGTAGGCTGTGTTTTTGAGTCCCAAGTTTGGTTGACTCTTGCTGGGTGATGATGTAATGAAAGGGCTTTGGGCAATTCCTACTATGGCTCTGCCTGAAGGAGGTAGATCTTCGTTATGTAGAATAGACTGTCCCAGGCCTTAATGGCCCATTGACAAAGGTGGGAGGGATGGCTGAGTTTCTGTCTCCCTTTTAGGAAAAATTCTGCCCTTTTAATATTTTCTAAAATATCTCATTTTCCTAGGAGAGGGGTGGGTGCTAACTTTCTTCAACACAAAGCAGTTAGGGAAGGTTGATGGAGACGGTTTGACTCTAGGACTGGTTTAGCTAGCTATAGCCAGAGGAGCTCCATTTTGTTGGGAAACCCCCCCCCCCACTCATTTTGCTTTCAGATATTTTGTCGTTGGGCTTCTCATTCTTGGGCCTTACATCCTTGCCTTAAAATTCCTGGACATTCCTGATAGCCTTATCAAGGGATTCAAAGCAGACCACTGCTAACTTCCTTTTCCTGTTGCAGATAAGTTAGCTAGAAAGTTTTGCATTCTTAATTATCAACCTTATCAGTTAGGGACAGAGGGATAAGGGCTGTGATGAACCTGCTTTCTGGGAAGGTCATCTTCTCCAGGGGTGTGAGTAATTTATTGCTTGTTTCCTAGGGCCTGCTTTGGTGCCGATTGATCATGTGCCTGGATTTCTAAAAAGTGTATAAATGTTATGCCAATTTGGGTAAGGGTGTGTGCCTCAATTTGTGACATAGTCCCGAGAGCACACCTCTTTGTGCTGTACAAAATAAACAGGTTGCAATTTCCCACCCTGTGAAGTTACATGTTATCCTCAATTTACGACCATTAATTTAGTGACTGTTCAAAATTACAACAGTGTTGAAAACTGATTTAGATTGTTTTTCACACTTACGACTGTTGCCGCATCCCCATGGTCATGTGACCAAAATTCGGATGCTTGGCAACTAACTCATATTTATGACAGTTGCAAGGCCCCGGGGGGGTCATGTGATGTTGTGGTTTGCCAGCAGTCTGCGGAGCTGGCAGAGGAGTTGGACAGCGATGAGACTGAGGAAGAACATGGGCCAGTCCTGGAGGCTGGGGAAGGCCTGGATGAGGGCTCTGCGTCGGAGGCAGAGATGGGGCCACGGCCATCGGGGAGTGATGTGTGGACTCCGGAGCCTCCAGAGGCTGACAGTAGAGAGAAAGAGGAACAGGAGGAGCCTGTTCCTAGTGCACGTATGAGAAGAGCTGCCAGAAGGCAACAGCAGCTAAACAAAGAGGATGACTCGGGAGTAGGGCCAAGAGATGATTGGCCCCTCCCATAAAGCTTAAAAGACCAGCAATGGCTCTTGGGCTCTTTGTCGGAAAACAACGTTGATAGTGTTGCGGCACTTATCTCTTGTCGGCATCTTCTGCTTTTGAACTTTTGCCAAGAGAAGCCTTTGGCAGTTTGCCTAATTATACCAAGGTTGGTGATTAGACTGAAGAATTTCTGTTATGAAGAGTTTGTTTTAATTTAGTTTGGACTATGCTGAGAATGAGTTAATTCTCAGCTGTTCTAATAAAGTCTGTTTGTTTTGGAACTGTCTGCGTCGATTACTACCTACTTGGGCCTGGGTCACAACACCGTGATCCCTTTTGGCGACCTTCTGACACGCAAAGAAAATGGGGAAGCCAGATTCACTTAACAACCGTGTTACTAACTTAACAACTGCGGGGAATCCCTCAACAAATGTGGCAAGCAAAGTCATAAAACGGGGCAAAACTCACTTAGCAACAGAAATTGTGCCCTCAGTTGTGTTTGTAAGTCGAGGACCACCTATAGTTGGCTATTTCGCTCCAGGGGAAAAACTAACTCAGCATTCGGCTGGGCCAATTCAAGGTTTGGCCATCGTTACAGGAGAAACAGTGGAACAATATGTTCCTGTGGTTCATTTCTTAGATAAAGTGCCAAGGTTATGAAAATATCTCGGGAATGCACTGTAGATAAAAATAACATCAAAATACAGGTAGTCCTCGACTTACGACCACAACTGAGCCCAAAATTTCTGTTGTGAAGTGAGACATTTCTTAACTGAGTTTTGCCCCCATTTTACGACCTTTCTTGCCACAGTTGTTAAGTTAGTAACCCGGTTGTTCAATGAATCCGGCTTCCCCATTGATTTAGCTTGGCAAAAGGTTGCAAAAGCTGATCGCATGACCTTGGGACACATCAACGGTCATAAGTATGAGCCAGTTGCCAAGCAGCTTAATTTTGATCACATAATCACAGGGCTGCTACAAAGGTCGTAAGTGTGAAAAATGGTCAGAAGTCACTTTTTCGACTGCCGTTGTAACTCTGAATTGCTAAATGAATAGTTGTAAGTCGAGGACTACCTGTAGATGGGGCTGGGAATCATCACAATTTTTATTTCATTAGAGGAGTTATATTATTACCGTAAGTTGGGAAATCGTAACAAGTTTTAGTTCAATCTTTAACCACCCATTTACTTGCAATTGTCTGCATTTCAAGGCTGTTGCAAACTGTCATCAACCTTCGTTTTAATCCCCTTTGACATAAAAATCAAATTGTTGATCCTCTAAATAGACAGAATATGATTTTGTCCTGATTTTTGTTCGCTGGACACACAGGAGGCGCATGTGACTAAATAAATTTATTCCCGTTTATAATAAGCCTATCTCTATGGCTCTTTCACTTCACCGGAGTCTCTTTAATTGCTTTGCATAGCAAGGATTGTCGATTTTCTATCCAAATTTTCCTGCGGTTTTCCTCCACATGATGGCGGTGTTGTCCAGCTGTTTTGCACGCTTCCCAATTTTCTGCCTTCATGAAAATATCGCTTCATAAGCAATGGCCCACCTACTGTTCTGGAAACAATTTTCAATGCTCAGGAAAAAAAAAGACTTTATACTTTGATTATTAGTATGGGGATGATCTTTTATTAAAGGGGTGGGGATGCATTCGAAACAGCAAGTTCATGCAGCTGAATGCACCAAGAGTTTCCATTGGAGACAGGGATAAGCACGGGAAAAGAGATGGTTAAGAGTATTTTCAGGGCAACAAGTTAAAACCAGCGGTGAAATTCACTTACCTTCACTACCGGTTCGGGAATGGGAGCGTGCGCCTCTTCCGTGCATGCGCAGAATGTCAAAAATGGGATGTAATGACGTACCGGTGGGTGGGTGGAGCTTCCTTCTGCCGGCGCTACCAGTTCGTGTGAGCCGGATAAATCTGGCTGGATTTCACTGCTGGTTAAAACATACAAAACTAAAGCAAATTGACTCCTGTTAGGATCTTTCTAAATCAGCATTTCACAATCTGAGCAACTTTTAAGACCTAAGGATTTCAACTCCCAGAATTCCCTAGCAGGGATGCCGGCTGGGGAATTCTGGCAGTTGAAGTCCAGAAGTTGGACCGCTCTTAAGTGCAGAGAGAATGAGCAGGAGAGAAGACAGAACAGGGGTGACATCCAGCAGGTTCTGTTAACTTTCTGAGCAGTTTGGCAAACTGGTTGTTGGAAGAAATCATTAGGGCAGACAACTGGTTGTTAAATTACTTGAATCCCACCACTGATCACGGCTATAGCATGAGCAAGGGGTTGGACTCAAAGATATCTCCAAGCTCTATTCTGAAAGAATGAATCTTTTCATAAAGTTCCCCCTTAACTGTTTTTTTTTTTTCACATGAAAGCAACTACTGAGATGGGAGCAGGGGTAAAATCCAACAGGTTCTGGAGAACCAGTAGCAGAAATTTTGAATAGTTTGGAGAACTGGCAAATACCACCTCTGGCTGGCCCCAAAGTGAGGTGGGAATGAAGATTTTGTAGTATCCTTCCCCTGCCATGCCCACCAAGCAGTGGTGGGTTGCCTCCGGTTCTCACCGATTCTGTAGGACCAGCGGGAGGCTCCGCCCACCAACTCCGACGTCATCAAAACGCTTCTGTTCATGCACAGAATCTCCTGTGCTTGTGCAGAAGAGTGCATGCGCGAGCGAAGTGAGTGCGCGCGTGTGGCCCCGCTGCGAACTGGTAGTAAAGGTAAGTAGAACCCACCCCTGGCACAAAGCCATGCCCACAGAACCGGTAGTAAAAAAATTTAGATTTCATCACTGAGACAGAGGGATATTAAAATGGCCTAAACAGGTCCATCTTAATAACTGAAATTCTTTACTCCTCTTGTAGGCTGATGCTCTGAACTGGAAGCATGTGTGAATTCAACTTATAAATAGCTTGGGCAAAATCCTTCTGGGCTGCAGGTTTTTAAAAATGGAATTGGAAAAGAAAAAAAAGCCACGGACACCTTAACGCAGGGCTGTCAAACTCGCAGCCCACGGCCTGGATGCGTCATGCGCTGGCCATGCCCACGCCTGGTTTAGCGAAGGGGGAAAAGTCATGATACGTCACGTGACACCACCGTGATGACGCAAGTTTGACACCCCTGCCTTAACGCAATCCATCGAAATCACTGGAGGTTTTTAAGAAGAGATTGGATAGCCATTTGTCCAGAATGGTATCTAGGTATTTCCTTCTTGAACAGGGGGTTGGACTAGAAGACCTCTAAGGTCCCTTCCAACTCTGTTATGCTCTATAAATATCCAAGATGAAAACCTTTTTTTTTTTTTTTTTTTTTTGGTAATACAGGTAATCCTCAAGTTAGGGCCACAATTGAGCCCAAAATTTATGTTCCTAAGTGAAACATTTGTTAAGTGAATTTGGCTCATTTTATGACTTTTCTGGCCACATTTGTTAAGTGAATCTCTGCAGTTGTTAAACTAGTAACGTTGTTAAGTGAATCTGGTTTTGTAACAGTTGTTAAGCATCCGAATTAAATCACACGGCCATGGGGATGCTGCAGTGGTCATAACTTCGAATGATCACTAAGGCAGTGCTGCTTCTGACACTATAATACTGCTCATGTCAATCTGACCACCTTCCTCTTAAGGGGGGACTTAATCTGTGATGCAGGAGGAATTTCAAAGGAGTTTGTGACCTTGATTGATTGTGTACCATCAACTCAACCCGTAGCAGTGGTGACATCTAAAATTTGTTACTACCGGTTCTGTGGGCGTGGCTGGGTGGGGGAGGGTAATGTGACTGGGTGGGCGTGGCCATTTTTAAAAAACTTTTAAAACCATTTTTTCGACAACCTCTTCGGCGAAGAGGTTGTAAAAAAATGCTTTCAAAAGGCTCTGACGATCCCAGCTGAGTTGCCTGATCAGCAGAGGCTTTTTTTTCTTTTAAAAGCCTCTGCCGATCAGGCAACTCAGTTTGGATTGTCAGAGGCTTTTAAAAGAAAAAAAAAGAAGAGGTTGTAGAAAAAAATACTTTTAAAAGACTTTGACGATCCCAGCTGAGCCGCACGATCATCAGAGGCTTTTTTTTTTACTTTTAAAAGCATTTTTTTTGGCTGAAGAGGTTGTAGAAAAAAATGCTTTTAAAAATTTTTTAAAAAAGCCTCTGATGATTGTGTGGCTCAGCTGGGCATTGGCGGGGGACAGGGATTTTTGCTATCGGTTCTCCGAACCACCCGCCTCCATCGCTACTGGATCGGGTGATCCGGTCCGAACCGGGAGCATTTCACCCCTGGTCCGTAGAAATTCTGTCATCCAGGTCTGAGACAACCTGGGACAACCATGACCTGGATGGCTGAGAATCTCTACAGACTTTTAGCTACCCAATTTGAGATGAAGACCCTTTGAATGGCGTGGGAGTAGGAATGGATTTCCAGAGGAAAAATTGCAGATTACGGGAACCAGGAGCACCACTCAGGTGACCCTGAGGACACAGATAAACCTCCAAGTGCTTCGGACCCTCTAAAAGGATGCAAATGACCAGCTTGCAAATGCAAGGAATCCTTCCATTCCCCACCATCCAGTCAGAGCTGAAGAAGCTTCTTGGATGAGAAGAGAAATGTCTTCAAAGAAAAAAAAAACAAGAAAGTCCAGCTGCCTCCTGAAAAAGCATCTTTGGGACATCAACTCCATGTCAACTCTTAGCAACCATATAGATATAATTTTTCTATGTTTCCAACTTGGTCTTTCAAATGTTCCACCAGTGCAATTGAATATTGCTATTCAATCAAAGCCCATCCATCTTGCTGCTTGTCATACTCTTCTGCTGTTTCCTTTCCTGGCTTTAAAGCCTTCTCCCAAGAGCTGGAAAATTTAAGAAAAATATCACCAGCTTTATTTTCACAATAAAGTCAGGATTAATAGTGTTAGGAACAGCCCTCTGATTTCCCAGTAGATGGCATTTGAGCCTTATATTTGAGGAAAACAAAACAGAGTGAGAGACAAAAGGCTTACCTCATTCACCTTTTCATTGCTGCTCTTCTTACTAAGTAAAATATGCCATTTTGGTGCAGACAAGATTAGGTTAGGGTGAGTTTGATAGGCACTGTTCTCTAGGACAGGGGTTCCCAATCTTTGCAACTTTAAGATGTCGGATTTAAACTACCCAGAATTCAACTTTTGAGCCTTGGTGGCACAGCGGACTAAAGTGCTGTTAATTAGCACTTAGCTGCCAGCTGCCTGCAATTACTGCGAGTTCAAATCTCACCAAGCTCAAGGTTGACTCAGCCTTCCATCCTTCCGAGGTAGGTAAAATGGGGACCCGGATTGTGGGGGCAATAAGCTGACTTTGTATAAAAAAGAACACCGCTTAGGGGGGCCCGAAAGCCCTACTAAGCAGGTATATACAAAAGTATGAAGGCTATTGCTTAACGCATTGTAAGTCGCCCTGAGTCTCCGGAGAAGGGCGTCATATAAATCGAACCAATAAATAAATAAATAAATAAATAAAACTTTTAAGTCTTCAACTTTAAGATGTGTGGACTTCAACTCCCAAAATTCTCAATCTTTCGCAACTTTAACATGCATGGACTTCAATTTCCAGAATTCTATTCCCATGGCTGGCTGGGGAATTCTGGGAGTTAAAGTCCACACTTCTTAAAGTTGCCAAGGAATTGGAACTTTTATTAAGCTGGGAAAAACGGGAAGTTTTCACACTTATGACCGTTGCAGCTTCTCCATTGTCATATGATCAAAATTCAGATACTTGGCAAATGGTTGATATTTATGATGGTGGCAGAGTCCATGGATCATCTGATCATCTTTTGGGACCTTGTGACCAGCAAGGTCAATGGGGAAACCAGATTCACTCAACAACTATGCTGCTCACTTAAAAACTGTGGCAAAGAAAGATCATAAAATGGGGCAAAACTCACTTAACAATGGTCTCACTTAGCAACAGAAATGTTGGGCTCAATTGTGGTTGTATGTTGAGGACTATCTCTTAATTAGTACGATAAAATACATAAATTTCAAATTGCTTCAGCTGTACCATAGAAGATGACTCTAGTAGTAGTTGAGGTTTTCATGGGGAAGAAATGATTTTTCTAGGTGGCTCAGTGGTTAGAGTACAGCACTGTAGGCTACTTCAGCTGACTGCTAGCTTCAGTTCGGCAGTTCAAATCTCACTGGCTCAAGGTTGAGTTAGCCTTCCATCCTTCTGAGGTAGATAAAATGAGGACCCAGATTGTTGTGGGCAAGAGTCTGACTCTGTAAATCACTTAGCCCTCTCTAAGCGGTTTACAGAGTCAGCCTATTGCCCCCAACAATCTGGGTCCTCCTTTTACCCATCTCGGAAGGATGGAAGGCTGAGTGAACCTTGAGCCTGGTGAGGCCCGAACTGCCAAATTTCAGGCAGCCGGCAGTCAGCAGAAGTAGCCTGCAGTACTGCACTCTAACCACTGGGCCATCACAGTTCATAACAACAATAATACGTGGAACTGCCTATATTCCTAGATGCTACCTTTATAATTCATAGGTCCTTGGTTAGGGTTTGAATTACTAAGCTTCCACCAGTTTTAGACTGTGAATCAGTGGTGGGTTGCCCCCAGTTTGGACCGGTTTGCAAGAAATGGTAGGAAAACCTGCGGGAGGCTCCGCCCACTGACCTGGACGCCATCATAGGTGATCTGTGCATGCGCAGAAGCTTCTGCGCATTTGCAGAAGAGCACGTGTGTGCGTTGAGAACCGGTAGTAAAGGTAAGTAGAACCCACCCCTGCTGTGAATCTACTTGTATATTGACCATACATCATAATAATGATATAAAGCCAGGGAATTGACCCTATATATTAAAACTCCTGAAGTTAGTACACTGTAGCCTTTTATACAATCACCATGAAAGAGGAGGGTATTTAGCAAAGACAGGAGGCCAACACTGCAAAATATTGGAAGGATTTCAGCCGTCGCCTGCAACCGTTCTATAAATTGGCACCGTTCTTTCTCTATTCATTGTTTTCTTCCTTGCCCATTCTACTCTCTCAGGCTCTCCAGGTAATAAGATTTCCATCAAATCTTGAGGGCGTGGAGAGACTCTTGCATAATTTAATAGTGCTCCCTGTTTTTCAAAAGCCTCTGCTCACCATCTTGGCAAAGACATTAGTTCCACGGTGGGCGCTCTTGGCAGCAACGTCAGGAGGAAATGGCGGGAAGAAAGAGATAAAAACAGACAGACTGAGGAGAGAAAACGGCTCCTTCAATTTGCCGCAGGCGCTCTCGAGATACAGTGGCTCCTGCTGTAAACAGGAGCAGAAAGCAAAATAAATCTATCAGATAGATCAATGATTTTTCTAAGGTGCGTTTGGCTGGTTGTCTGTGGGCTGCCTTGCTTTCCTTCCCCCCCCCCCCCCCCGGTAGGATGCAGCTATAAATGTTTGTTATGATGTACCAAATTTATTTTTGTTCTGTTGCTCAAATAAATAGAGCAGACATTTGAGGAACTCTCAATTTTACATCTCAACCATTCAGAAACCAGAAACCTTAGAATAGAATAGAATAGAATAGAATAGAATAGAATAGAATAGAATAGAATAGAATAGAATAGAATAGAATAGAATAGAATAGAATAACAGAGTTGGAAGGGACCTTGGAGGTCTTCTAGTCCAACCCCCTGCTTAGGCAGAAAACCCTGTACCACTTCAGACAAAGGGTTTTCCAACATCTTAAAAACTTCCAGTGTTGGAGCATTCACAACTTCTGGAGGCAAGTTGTTCCACTGATTAATTGTTCTAACTGTCAGGAAATTTCTCCTTTGTTCTAGGTTGCTTCTCTCCTTCATTAGTTTCCACCCATTGCTTCTTGTCCTGCCCTCAGGTGCTTTGGAGAATAACTTGACTCCCTCTTCTTTGTGACACTGAAACCAGTGTCTGAACTTGTCTGCTCTGCTGAAATGAAACTAACTGTTCTCTCCTGCCTTGTGTTTTGCTTGTAACTGCTACATTGTAAGAATCTTCTATATTGGTATTGTACATTTATCTTCATGTATTAATATGTATATAAAGAAGTTAATGAATCCTGCTGCATCAGTCTGCCTGTGTGTGCTTTCTGGATTTAATTTTCTGCAACAAACTCTGATACCCCCCACGGCCCATTTTGGCCAGCAAAGTGCTGCAGGAGGCCATCTGTCCCATCTCCCCCCATCTCCCCCCTGGCCGGCCCACAGAGGAGAATTACAATGCTAATCCGGCCCTCGAAGAAATCCAGTTTGACCCCCTTGCTCTAGAGCATCAGAGGGCAGGACGAGAAGTAATAGATGGAAGCTTGTTAAAGAGAAATCCAGCCTAGACGTAAAGAGAAAATTTCTGACAAATGAAAGAACTAATTAATGGAATATCTTTCCTACTGGGGTTGTAGGTTTGCCATCACTGGAGGTTTTCAAAAATAGACCGGACAGCTATTTGACTGGGATGCTTTAAGGCAGTGGTGAAATTCAAAACTTTCCCTACCGGTTCTGTGGGCATGGCTTGATGGGCGTGGCTTGGTGGTCATGTGACCGAATGGGCATGGCTTGGTGGTCATATGACCAGGCGGGCATGGCTTGTGGTCATATGACCGGGTGGGGGCATGGTTGCACAACTGACTCACACACAATGTACAAAGCAGCTGGACTTCACATAAAATGGCCCCTGCAAAAAGCAGGAACCTCACAGAGTCACAGAGCGCTCAAAAACCAACTGTCACACTTCACACAAAAATAACACAAAAGCTGCACAACTGACTCACACACAATGCAAAAGGGCCCCCATGGATGCAGACTGCATTAACACCTAATTTTGTCTTTTCCATGGTAAGACCTAGATCCGTGAGGGCGAACCTATGGCACATGTGCCAGAGGTGGCACGCAGAGCCCTCTCTGGGAGCACATGCGCCATCGCCAGCTGCTCTTCTGGTTTCCGGCACAGGCATGAGCGCCAGCCAGCTGATCTTCGCATGTGCCGAAGTCCTGGATACCCGAAGATCAGCTGTTTCTTTCTGGTTTCTGGGGCTCCGGTGTGCGCAAAGATCAGCTGGCTGGCGCGCATGCGCACACCAAAAACCAAAAGACCAGGTGGCCAGTGCGTGCATGTGCACCAGCCAGCTGGTCTTCGAGTTTTCAGAGCTCCATTGCGCTTGTGCATGTGCACACCAGGGGTGGGTTCTACATACCTTTACTATTGGTTTGCAGCGGGGCCACACATGCACGCTCTTCTGCGCAAGCACAGAAGCTTCTGCACATGTGCAGAAGCATTTTGATGACATTGGGGTCAGTGGGCAGAGCCTCCCACCAGTTTTACTACTGGTTCTATAGAACCGGTGAGAACCGGGGGCAACCCACCACTGGTGCATATATATATTCTGGTTTGGGCACTTGGTGCCGAAAATGTTTACCCTCTAGATTTTGCAACAACTTGGAATTTGAACATGGAAAGACTAATTATAGCTTAAGAAATGATTACGAAAATTATATTTACCAAAGGAGAACCATTTTGGTGTAGTGGTTAAGGGATCAGGCTAGAAACCAAGAGACCATGAGTACTAGTTCCGTTTTGGGCATGAAAGCCGGTTGGGTGATTTGGGCCAGTCACTTTCTCTCAGCCCTAAGAAGGAGGCAATGGCAAACTGTTATGTATTGATACTTTTTAAGCGGGAGTTTCAAACCTGCCTACGTTTCTGATTGGCTGACAGTCTCTCCAGGATTGTATATAAGGAGGACTGCAGCCTCTGAGTTTTTGCTGAAGTCTCACTGTATATTAAAGAGCTGTTGTCACTTGCTTGCTTGTGCCTCTCGTTATTCCCGAACCACTTCATTGGCGACGAAGGTGGGATTGAGGCTACAAGAAGCCGACCAGTGAGACCACGAGCTTCAGCTAGGCGACGAGGCGAACCACAGGAGACATACCGGACATGTCTGCCTACGTTCCGCCCAAGCCTTTTGATCCGACCCGCGAAAAATGGGTCTCGTACCTAACGAGGTTTGAATGCTCGTTAGAAGCCAGCGACATGCAGGGCCTCTCGGCTAATCGAAAGAGAGCCCTATTCCTAAGCCACTGCGGACCGGACGTGTTCGAGATGGCCGAGTCACTGTGTGAGCCAACGCCGGTTCAAACAGTCTCATGGGACACCCTGATGGCAACTCTCCGGGCTCACTACGCTCCGGTCCCCTCCAAGTTCGTGCAGCGATACCAACTGAGGCAGCGCGTCCAACGAGAAGGAGAGCCGGTCAGCGCGTACATGGCCAGCCTGAGAAAAGCCGCAACTCATTGCGACTACAGAGACTTGGATGACGCGTTGCTTGAGCAACTGATCTGTGGTGTTCGGGACATTAGGCTGCAACGGCGGCTGCTCGCCAAGCCTGATTTGACGCTCGCCGGAGCCCTTGACGAGGCCAGGGCTCACGAAGCCTCCACAAAGGCCGCTGAAACGCTACAGCGTCCGCCGACCAGCAAAGACAGCCCCAAGTCTGCCCCGGTGCACAGAGAAGACGCCGGATCCAGCTCGGAGTCCGAGTCGGATGAGGACGTCTTCCGAACAGAGCACCGGAGAAAAGACACTGGCAGCCCCCGGCGAAGCTGTCCCAGCTGTGGTGGGCACCATGATAGACTGTCCTGCAAATACAGAGAGGCTATTTGCAGGCGCTGCGAGAAGAAAGGGCACTTGGCGCGAGTCTGCAGAGCCATTCTGCCCAGAAGTCTCAAACCACGTGAGCGCCGCAACCAACCGGAATCAGCGCGCCAGAAGCAGCCAACGAGAGAAGGCGGCGCGAAAAAACGGCGCGAATTTGAACCGCGAGATGGCCGCAGCATACACATCGACCAGGCCAGCACAACGGTCGAGGACAAAGTCAGCACGGTGGTCGAAATCAACGGAAGACCGTGCTCGATGGAGATCGACACCGGATCAGCTCTCTCCATCATGTCGTGGACAACCCTAAAGACCCTCCTGCCGTCGTTCCGGAAGGATCAACTCTCCAGACAGAGACTGCGCATCCTAGACTACCAGGGGAACCGAGTCCCCCTCGAAGGCGTGGGCACGTTCCGGGTCACCTACGGAGACTACGAAAGAGACCTGCCGCTGACCATCGTCACGAAGCAGCTGCCGAGCCTCCTAGGCATGGGGTGGTTCCGAGCCCTTGGCATGGGTTTCACCGGCGTCCACCTGATGTCCAAGTCAACCCTGAAAGACAGCCTCCTGTCCGAGTTCCAGGACGTTTTCGGGGACACGTTGGGCAAGTATGTGGGGACCCCTATTTCACTAAACTTAGACCCCAACGTAGCCCAAGTAAGACTAAAGGCCAGACGAGTGCCGTTCGCATTGAAACCAAAGATCGATGCAGAACTGGACAAACTGATTAAGCAAGGGGTGTTGGTTCCTGTTGACCATGCCAAGTGGGAGACCCCCATAGTCACCCCAGTTAAGTCCGACGGCTCAATCAGAATTTGCGCCGACTACAAGTGCACGATCAACAAGGCTTTGCAGCCGAGCGCCTATCCGGTGCCGATCGTGCACCATCTACTACACTCCCTGGGCCCCGGAAAAATTTTTGCCAAATTAGACCTGGCCCAAGCCTATCAACAGTTACCGGTCGACGACGCCACGGCAGAGGCGCAAACGATCGTGACTCATAGGGGTGCATTTAAATGCACCAGGCTCCAATTTGGGGTGAGCGTCGCACCCGGCTTATTTCAAAGCACCATGGAGCGCCTGTTGCAAGGACTTCCGGGAGTAGTCCCCTATTTCGATGACGTCTTAGTCAGCGCCCAAGACGAACACCAGCTAGGGGACAGGGTACGGAACGTCCTGTCCAGATTCAGAGAAGCGGGACTAAGACTTAAAAAGAACAAGTGCAGGATAGCAGTCCCCTCGGTAGAATTTCTGGGGTACAGGGTGGACGGCACAGGCATCCACCCTACCGAAAGCAAGGTGAGGGCCATCAAAAGCGCACCAGCCCCCAAATCCAAAGCTGAGCTCCAAGCCTTCCTTGGACTGCTCAATTTCTACTCAATGTTCCTAAGAGATAAGGCCACGGTCGCTGATCCCCTTCACAAACTCTTAGGGAAGAATGTACCATGGGTCTGGGGGAAACCGCAAGCGGCCGCTTTTGAGGCAGTAAAAAAACTCCTATCTGAGGACAGTTTCCTGATCCAATACAATGCAGAGCTGCCGCTCGTCTTAGTTTGCGACGCCTCCCCCGTAGGAGTTGGTGCCGTCCTAGGCCATAGACTGCCGAACGGCCTAGAGGCACCTATTGCCTTCTACTCCCGAACTCTGTCCAGCACAGAACGAAACTATAGCCAATTGGACAGAGAGGCTCTGGCTGCGATTGCGGGGGTTAAGAAGTTCCACGAATACCTCTATGGCCGAAAATTCGAACTTGTGACTGACCATAGACCATTGCTAGGACTGCTAGCAGGCGACAGGCCAACCCCCGCTGCCCTCTCCCCCCGTTTAACAAGATGGGCGATTTTCTTATCGGCCTACTCGTACCAGCTCGTCCATCGGCCTGGGCGGACCCTGGGTCATGCGGATGCCCTTAGCCGTTGCCCCCTTCCCGACCTGCTGGACAACCCAACACCGGAAACCTCCGTCCTGTTGTTGGACACGTTAACCTTGGGGCCCATCTCCTCCGGCGAGGTGGCGAAGGCATCAAATAGAGACCCTGTTATCCGGACTGTTATGGGTTGGGTTTTGAAAGGGTGGCCGGACAAGGTGGTCGGGGAGGAGTACCAAGGTTTTGCCAACAAACGAAATGAACTGTTTACGCAAGGGGGGTGCTTACTGTGGGGCGACAGAGTGGTAATTCCAGCAAAAATACGAGATAGAGTTTTAGAGTTATTGCACGAAGGGCATCCTGGCATCGTTAGGATGAAGTGCTTAGCCCGCAGCTATGTCTGGTGGCCCAACATGGACCAGGTCATTTCCGAGTGGGTGGGGAAGTGCAGACCCTGCCAGGAGTCTCGCCCCGATCCCCCAGTAGCGCCCATCCGAGAGTGGGAGAAACCAAAAGGCCCATGGGGGAGGATCCACATTGATTTTGCCGGCCCGTTCCATGGCCAAACGTTTTTAATAGTAGTGGATGCCTTTTCAAAATGGCTCGAAATCGTATTAATGCCATCCACAACGGCCGAAGCGGTTATCAAGGCCCTAAGAAAGTTGTTTGCCACCCACGGCCTGCCGGATACCTTGGTGTCGGACAATGGGCCCCAATTTACAGCAACCCTTTTCGAAGGCTTCTTGGCCGGCCTGGGAATCCGCCATGCCCTATCAGCCCCATTTCACCCGGCTTCCAACGGATTGGCTGAACGATTTGTCAGGACAGCCAAGGAAGCACTGTCTAGATTAGACAATGGGGACTGGCAGGCCAGGATAGATCAATTCCTTGCGGTTCAGCATGCATCACCATGCACGGCAACCGGGAGGAGCCCAGCAGAGCTCCTCATGGGGAGAAAGCTCCGGTGCGTGTTGGACAGGCTTCACCCTAACTATTCGCACGAAAACTTTAAGGGTGAGACCTGTGGCTTAAGGCAGTTTCAGGTTGGGTCCCCGGTGTTCGCTCGCAATTATGCCAGCGGTCCTCTGTGGGTTGCAGGAACCATAGTGGGGATAACAGGCCCAAAATCATACACGGTGGACGTGGGGGTAGATAGGCTCTGGAAGCGCCACATAGACCAACTGAGGAAACGGGTGGTTGGCGAGGCAAACATCAACGCAGACATGTCCGAGCCTAACTATGACCACTTCTCCAAAACAGCTAACTCAAGCCCGGGGCCGCGAGAATACTTAGCTGACAAGCCCTGGTTCCAGCGCCGCCCCAGCGAGTCGCCACTCCCAGCCGGGGATAACCACGCCCCGGACAAAATCCAGGAGGTTCCATTGGCGGAGCCGGGAGAGACAAAGAGTCCCTCCGACCAGCTCGACGCCTCACCAAACACTGAACTGCGCAGGTCAACTAGGGCGAGAACTCAGCCTAAGCACCTGCGAGACTTTGTTTGTACATATGTTAATTTTTGAGTGTTAGTGCCTTCTGGGAAGGGAGGGGTGTTATGTATTGATACTTTTTAAGCGGGAGTTTCAAACCTGCCTACGTTTCTGATTGGCTGACAGTCTCTCCAGGATTGTATATAAGGAGGACTGCAGCCTCTGAGTTTTTGCTGAAGTCTCACTGTATATTAAAGAGCTGTTGTCACTTGCTTGCTTGTGCCTCTCGTTATTCCCGAACCACTTCACAAACCATCTCTGAAAAACCTTGCCAAGAAAAACCAAAGATGCTTTTTCAAGAGGCAGCTGGACTTTCTGGTTTTTCTTTGAAGATGTTTTGCTTCTTTTTCAGGCTGAACTTGAAGCTTCTTGGATGAGAAGCAAAACGTCTTCAAAGAAAATCCAGAAAGTCCAGTTGCCTCTTGAAAAAGCACCTTTGGGACAACCATGACCTGGATGACTGAGAATCTCCATAGACACATGCCAAGAAAACTGCAGGGATTTCTCCAAACAGTCTGTGAAAATTGGATATGATTGAACAGAAAATTAATTACCAAGCCTTTCCAGAATTGTTTTCCTAAACTTTTAATCTATGTTTTGATACCTTATATATAAACATACGGAAGCCACCTAGAGTACCTTATGAGTGAGTAGCAGACACATTTTAAAATAAAAATAAACAAGTAAATGCATTTTAATTTAACCTGGCATATGTATTTTGCTTAAAAGCTTATTGGATTTTCCTTCTAGTCTTTTTTGAAAAGGAAAAAAAACAAACAAACCCACACACCTAGCAACTTCGAAGTAAATAAACAAGCAACCGTGATAGATGTCTCAGGTATAATGCAAAGATTATAAATTTAATTCATGCTTTTTCTTGATGGGAACACATTTATATTTCATCGTTTCAGAATTCAAGGAAGCATAAATAGCCAGATCCGGGTGACTTGCTTTCAGAAAGAAATGATAAACTGCATTGTCCTTTGCAGTTAGAAACATTTCTGCAAGACACTCCATACTGATTTATATTAAGTAGGAAAGTCATATTAATCTTGCCTAGGTAGCGCCGATGTCAGAAGTTTATTTGAAATAGAAGGTGGGGAAAAAAAAACAATAAGCTTGGAGACAACAAGGATGATTACATTTTAACCCAAGAAACCAATAATGGCAGAATGATATCGAAAAGGAAGTAAATGGTATGCGTGCACGTGAATGATTTAAGGTATTTTTCTGCTGTTGGATGGAAAACTATATCAACAGCTGTAACTGAAAATGAAAGGCTGAAGGGTTAACTGGTTATTGCTTAAAAAGGAGGGCTGCTTTATCATCTACAATTTAGATGAACCTCAACTTGAAGCAGTGGTGGGATTCAGCCAGTTTGCACCACTTCGGGAGAACCGGTTGTTAACTTTCTGAGCAGTTTGGCAAACTGGTTGTTGAAAGAAATCATTAGGGCAGAGAACCGGTTGTTAAATTACTTGAATCCCATCACTGACTTGAAGGGATGTGATAAAAGGATGTATGATGGGATACTGAAAGCCTGTTTTCACAACTCTAATCTCGTGGGACTAGCCTTCCGTCATCAGATGCTTTTGGGATGTTCTCTTCTGGGAGTTGGTTGAGTAGACAGTAGACAGTCCTCGACGTACAACCGAAAAGCAAAAATGTTGAAAGCGAAATTTCCATTGCTAAGCAAGTCAGTTGTTGTCAGCTTTGCCCCATTTTTCAACCTTTTTTGGTAAGCAAATTACTGCAGTTGTTAAGAGAATCAAGTGCTCATTAAGCAAGGGATGTCAAACTCAAGGCCTATGGGCAGTGGTGGGGTTAAAATAATTTAACAACCAGTTCTCTGCCCTAATGCCTGGCTGGGTGGGCGTGGCCAGGGAGTGTGACAGGCAGGACTCGGCCTTCTGCCGAGCAAAAATGGGCCACAGGGAGGAGGATGAGCCACCCTCCCACACCCCATTTTGGGCCTAGGAAGCTTCCCTGAAGCCTCCTGGAGACAAAAATCGGCCGTGGGGAGCGGGGGCACACCCCTGTGCCCTATTTTGGGCCTAGTAGGACTCCCTAGTAGGACTCTGGGAGCCCAAATGGGGCGCATGGGAACTCCTGGAAGAGGCAGGGCAGGGAGGGGTGGGACCAGCCAGCAATTTAACTACTGGTTCGCCCGAATCAATCCAAACCAGCTGAATTCTACCATTTCTCATGGGCCAGATCCGGCCCATGGGGTGTTTAGATCTGGCCCATGGGGCTGCCCTGGAAACAGTGAAGGACCAGCCTGTGGTGCCTCTGCCAGCAAAAATGGAGCTCGGAAGGCCACACGTGGCCCTCCTAAGCTCCATTTTCAGCCATGACAGCCTCCTGCAGCCCTCTGCCAGTGAAAACAGAGCTCGGGAAGGCTGACAGAGGGCTGTTGCAGCTGAAAACGGAGCCTGGCTGGGCTGCACACAGTCTCCCCGAGCTCCGTTTTCACTGGCAGAGGGATGCAGGAGGCCGTCATGGCTGAAAACGGAGCCTCGATGAGTGATGTTGAGCTGGCCATGTCCACCCCGGCCCCCAAGGTTAAACACAACCCTAATGAGCCCTCAATGAAATCGAGTTTGACACCCCTGCATTAAACGAATCTTCCCCTGTTGACTTGCTTGTCAGGAGCCAGCTGGGGAAAATGGTGATCACATGACTCTGGGACAGTACATTCCAGTTGCCAAGTGCCTGAATTTTGATCATGTGAACATGAGGATACCACAATGGTCATAAATGGAAAAACGGTCACAAGTCACCTTTTTCAGTGCCATTGCAACTTCAAATGGTGACTAAATGAATGGTTGTAAATTGAGGATTAAACATACTTTCAGGCTCCAAAATCAAGGAAGATACACTGAGTTACTGCCCCTCTCCCCCCAAATGTTGACTTATCAGTCTGGCAGCTTTACACGCATGTCCTGCACCACTTTTTGAGATAATAGTATTTTTTTAAAAGGAATTTCTTTTTCAAAGGACTTTGGTAAAAATTCACTTGATGGTTCTTAGTATTGCTTTTCATAAAGAAATGGATCTGCAATATGATTGAATAAGACAACTTCCATATTTTTCTCTCCCCAGCCCCTCTCTCCCTGAAAAGGTATTTTTGCAAAATAAAGTGAAAGACCAAAAGCTATTTTACAGAGACGCTTTTGCATTTTGATAAAAATTTGTTGGTGATAGGACTTTATTGTAGCTTTAATGCAGGTCACAAGAAATGGGATGGGCTCTCAGGTGAGATGAATTCAGCGTAACTATGAGCAAACGTCTACTTGTTCCACTGTTTATTTGTAATGAACCTTGCTGAGATCAGCATATAAACTGAATCTTGCTGAATCAGGCCAAAATCTCATTCTATTCTATTCTATTCTATTCTATTCTATTCTATTCTATTCTATTCTATTCTATTCTATTCTATTCTATTCTACTCTACTCTACTCTACTCTACTCTACTCTACTCTACTCTACTCTACTCTACTCTATTTATTTTATTTTATTATTTTATTTTATTTTATTTTATTTTATTTTATTTTATTTTATTTTATTTTATTTTATTTTATTTTATTTTATTTTATTTTATTATTTTATTTTATTTTACTTTACTTTATTTTATTTTATTTTTTATTATTTTATTTTATTGATTGAAATCAATCAACCCATCTTACCATGAAAGTAATCCTAGGTAGTTTACAATATCAGCAGATCAAATTTTACGAAACCTATATAGGCAGTCCTTGACCTACGATCACAATTGAGCCCAAAAAGTATGTTGTTAAGGGAGACATTTGTCAAGTGAACTTTGCCCCATTTTACGACCATAGCTGCCACAATTGCTAAATGAATCGCTGCAGTTGATAGGCCAGTAACACGGTTGTTCAGAGAATCTGGCTTCTGCTTTGATTTTGTTTGTCAAAAGTCCATAAAAAGCGATCGCCTTGGGATCACCTTGGGACACTGCAACTGTGATACGTATGAAACAGTTGCCAAGCTGAATTTTGATTGCACCATCATGGGGAGGCTACAAAGGTTGTAAGTATAAAAAATGTTCCTATATCTCTTTTTTTCAGTGCTGTTGTAATTTTGAATGGTCACTAAATGAACTGTTGTAAGTCAAGGACTACCTGTACACAATAGGAACTAAATAATAAAAACCAATAATAAAAAAGATGAATACTCAACCCTAACTAAAAGATGGGGCAGGTGTAAGATGAGCGGGGAGGGGGAGGAAGTTGGGATCTATTATTAGTCTGTCAACCACCCAGGGGTGGGTTCTACTTACCTCTGTTACCGGTTCGCAATGGGAGCGCCCATGTGCATGCTCGCTTCACCCGTGCGTGTGCTTCTGTGCATGCACAGAAGTTTCTGCTCATCCGCAGATCATTCATGATGACGTCTGGGTGGGTGGGCGGAGCCTCCCACTGCCGTTACTACCGGTTTGCAAGAACCGGACTGAACCGGGAGCAACCCACTGCAACCATCCCAATATGAAGACCTCCCTTTGAAGACCCAAGCTGGCAGAGTCAAGTTTTTAAGCTCTTACAGAAGGTCAAGCTAGTTGGAACTATTATCAACAGTGTTCAGCCATAAGTCTTTAGGAAGCTTGTTTGGAAGACATGAAGACACCAGTAGTTTTTTGCTACTATTTTCCACCTATTTTTGATCCTAGAAATAATATTGCTATCATGAGTAAAACGACTGTTGGAAGAAAAATCTGGCCCAGTTTTAAACCAGGAGAAAGGCACTAGAAATAAAATGGAGGCTGATTGGAAAGAAGGATTCTGTTTATTGGTGAGCAAAACCACCAACAGCATGTGGTTCTGGGACAGCTGACAAATTGATTGAGTGAGTGGATCGCTCTTTATAGGTTTCTGTGACTTTGAAGCTTGAACTGTTCTTAGGATTGTGCAAGGAAGGGGTGTTTGTGTCTCTTGCTATTTCAGTGGTGGTGGGTTAATCCTATTATGTCCTAAAGGTCATGTCCTGTCCTTCTTAATCCCATCACCAGGATCTGAAGGTGGTTTGTGTGTGTGTGTGTCTGTGTGAATAGATTGGCCCAGTCTTTCTTAAAGTGCACAAAATATCCATCTCTAAAGATTTCAGGCATCTGCTGGAGGCTGTTTTACTATGCAGGAAATTGGGGCTGCTTTCTGCCTTTAAGAGCATGTTTCTCCATTTCTCCTTTGGGGAAATATAATATTCTGCCTCTTAATATTCCCCAAAACATTTCATTCTCTGGGGGCGGGGTCTTCCCTACACCACCATTAACTTCATTGGTATGAAGGCTTAGTATTTTAACCTTGGTCCGGCAAAGAGCTGGTCAGTAAAGGCCAGCTTTAATATTACTGGTAGTTTATAAAAGAGTGTCAAGTAGAACTATGCTTTAAGTTGCTTCATAAAGACTTAAGTTTACTTAAACAGAAACTTTTTGTAATGATTCACTAAGGTAATAACCTAGATAAGGTAAACAGAAGCTTGGCAGCTTGTGCTAAATCACAGATAAGGATTGGCTTTGTTGCTTGCTAGACCATATACAGGAGAGGTGTTAGTTTGATGGAAAGATGTAGTCTGAAAACAATTCTAAGAAGAGTTGCAAAAGACCTGTTACTAAGATGTAAAAGTGATATTTAGCTTACATCTATGGGCAAAAATCCAGGCAAAGTGAACAGAAGTTCATCATCAGCATACTAAAAACTCAACCCCTAAGTATATAAACGAGCCATTTAGAGATCATGCTAATCATGCTAAGAATGTTCTGGAGTAGATCATACTACATGAGATAGTGTACGCAACCATCATGCCCAGGAAGTAGTAAATAACCAGTGAGTAAGATTGTGAAGTAATCAGTGAGTAAGAAGTGAAGGGATGCAGTGGCTCAGTTTCTAAGACGCTGAGCTTGTCAATCGAAAGTTCAGCGGTTCGAATCCCTAGTGCCGCGTAACGGGAGGAGCTCCCGTTACTTGTCCCAGCTTCTGCCAACCTAGCAGTTTGAAAGCATGTAAAAAATGCAAATAGAAAAATAGAGACCACTTTTGGTGGGAAGGTAACAGCATTCCGTGTGCCTTTGGCATTTAGTCTTGCCGGCCACATGACCATAGAGATGTCTTCAGACAGCGCTGGCTCTTTGAAACGGAGATGAGCACCGCCTCCTAGTGTTTTGTCCCCAACCACATGCACACACATCAACAGACGTTCAGGAGTTAAAGACCAAACCAGCCGGCAAAATCCTTTTCCTTAAGATAATGGAACTTGGCAACAACCTAGTGGCTGCCTGCCAAGAGTTTATTATTTACAAAGAGGAGAGATAACTTCTCCCCACTTCTGATACATCCAAAGAAACAGCTCAATAATTACGGAGGTAATCAAGTCCAGAGATAGTCCAGCTATGTCTTATAGCAAAAGTCTGGCAATGCAGAATGGTGTGGAAGCTTTCAGCTTTGTTCGTCACAAGGTTTGACTGGCCACCACACTCCCTTTTATATCCTGTGGGGTGTGGTCCAGTGACTCAGCCTAATCTCGGGCACGCCTTTTCTTCTGTTGCGCGCACTTATCTCTGCGACGCTGGCGTGGATCCAGCCAAGACTCATTACCCTCATCACTGTCCATCTGTGGCTACGTGGACGTGCTTGACCCCGGCCCTATCTCTTGCTCTTCGACGGACACCAAAGGCATTGCCAGAGAGGAGGGTCCTGGAGAGGGAGGCCTTGCCAACTCCTCTTCTTCACTCTCGGAGTCCTCTCCTGCCGATGACACAGGCTCAGGTAACAGAGCCACAACACCTAGAGTCAGGAACGACTGGCACCTATGTGTGAGGGGAAACTTCACTTTACCTTTTAAGATTGCAACTTTGCTCTTCTTTGTAAAAAAAAGACTTGATGTAAAGCTGACTCAATATGCCTCTTTCTTTCGTTTTGCTGAAGTTTGCTGAAATTGTCAGCTGAGGTGCCCTTTGCTTCACTGCAGAGAAATAAAATCTTTGAATTTCACTTTCTTCAACTCTGTGTGAATTATTGACTCATTGCGCCAGGTGAATGAACCATGAAGGTAGTTTGTGGCCATCAGATACAATTATAATGGTAGTTTGTGGCCATTAGATACATCGACTTAACAAGAGTTCATTTAGTCACCATTCAAAGTTACACTGTGTTATGTCCTTATAAGGACATCCGCCCGGATTGGCTGCCAGCCACCGGGCGGGAAAGTTTGAATCACTGTCAGGGGGCAGTGCGTCTGCCGGAGCGAATATAAGGAGAGCTCCGGCAGCGCACGGCCAGTCTTGCTACTGTTCTTGCACTCAATAAAAGTTACTAATGTAACGAGCTGGTCACGTCTTCCATTTCCTGCGCCGATCTAACACTGGCGACGAAGGACTGAGAGAAGAACGAACCTCGTGGCACCAAGCCAACAAGACAAGACTCCGGCACCGGGAACGACAGTAGGCATTTCCAAAGGCATGGCATCCGCTGAAGTCACTTTGCCAGCCCTTGCTCCTTTCCGCCCAGGGAAGGACAAGTGGAAATCCTACGTAGTGAAATTCCGGCAATACCTGAGAGGCAACAACATCAGGGATGCCGATGATGACCGGAAGAAGGGCATCTTCCTGGCCAACTGCGGCTCCGAGGTCCTCGACATGGCAATCGATCTCGTAGCACCACGAGACATCGAGGAAGTGCCATGGACAGACCTGCTGCAGATCCTGGAGGACCACTATGCCCCAACAGGAACACCGGTGGCGAACCGTTTCACCTTCCATCAACGGGACCAGAAGGAAGGTGAGACGATCAAGGAATTCATGGCCGCCCTACGCCAGATCGCAGCCAGCTGTGAGTTCGACCACGTGGACAATGCCATCGCTGACCGCGTGGTCTTCGGCATGAGGGACAGAGGCCTGCAAAAGAAATTCCTGAGCAGGAAGAAGCTCGTGCTCAAGGATGTGGTGGAGGAAGCCACCGCATCCGAAATCTCGGAGAAAGCAGCTGCCGCAGTAAGCAGAGCTAAGGGAATCCACAAGATTCGCTCCACAGAGCAATCATCAACAGAGGATTCCACGGCTGGATCCGAGTTGGAGGGAGAGTCCACCGTCCACAAGGTATCCAGACCCCCAAGGCGGGAAACCGCCCAACGGAACTACAAAGGGGAGCGCTGCGCCAGCTGCAGAGGGGACCATGCCAGAGCAACCTGCAAGTGGAGAGATGCGACCTGCCGACGCTGCAACAGAAGGGGTCACATCGCCGAAGCATGCAGAGCTGAGGAACCAGCCCCGGAGCCCTCCAGCCACCGTCCCCGCGAGAATCGGAAGGAGTACCAGAGATCATCCAAACGGTCCTCTGGCCCTTCCAGACGCAGAGACGACGAATTCCCCCGGAGCGGAGCGGTCCACCAGACCACCATCGCACACACGACCTCAGACAATGCCACCAAGTTCCACGTGACCATCCACGTGGAGGGAGCACCCTGCAAAATGGAGGTAGACTCGGGCTCGGTCTACTCCATCATGGACTGGCAGCAGTTGAAGCGCCTGCAACCCAGCATCACCAAGCGAGAGCTGAAGCCACTACACTCCAAGCTCGTCGACTTCGGGGGAAACCCCATCGGAGTGCTAGGAAGAGCCAACATCCGGGTCACCTACAAGCAGTTCGAAGGCAAGCTCCCCATCACCGTCGTAAGGGACAGCCGACCGAACCTGCTAGGAGTGGAGTGGTTCAAGCCGCTGGGGCTTTCAATCGAAGGCATCAACCAAATTGGCAGGGACGAACTCGACTACTTCATTGAAGAGTTCAAGGAAGTCTTCGATGGTAAGCTGGGGAAATTTGTGGGGAGGCCAATCTCCTTCAATCTGGACAAGGGAATCACCCCAATTAGGCTCAAGCCCCGCCGAGTGCCGTTTGCCCTGCGGCCCAAAGTAGATGAGCAGCTGGATAAGCTGATCGCCCAGGGCGTCCTGGAACCGATCGATCATGCTTCATGGGAGACCCCCATTGTGACCCCACTGAATCATGATGGGTCTGTGCGCATCTGCGCCGACTACCGTTGTACCATCAACAAGGCGTTGGCACAGAGCGCATACCCAGTCCCAGTGGTGCAACACCTGCTGCATTCCCTGGGATCTGGATCAATTTTTGCGAAACTGGACCTGGCCCAGGCTTACCAGCAACTGCCAGTGGATGAAAAAACGGCGGAGGCTCAAACAATTGTCACGCACAGGGGGGCATTCAAATGCAACCGGCTCCAATTTGGAGTCAGCGCTGCCCCCGGCATCTTCCAATCCATGATGGAACGCCTGCTCCAAGGCGTTCCAGGGGTGGTGCCTTACTTCGACGATGTGCTCATCTCCGGGGACTCAAGAGCCCAACTCCTTGAAAGGCTCAGGCTTGTCCTGCAGCGGTTCAAGGCCAAGGGTTTGAGAGTCCGGCGGGACAAGTGCATCATAGGAGTACAGGAAGTCGAGTTCCTGGGCTATCTCATTGATAGCACGGGCATCCACCCCACCAAATCAAAAGTGGAAGCAATCCATGAAGCACCGAGCCCAAAAAACAAAACGGAGCTTCAGGCTTTCCTTGGGTTGCTCAACTTTTACGCCATCTTCTTAAAACAGAAAGCCACAGTTGCTGAGCCACTCCACCGCCTGCTGGGGAAATCGGCGTCCTGGAAGTGGGGCCAGGAAGAGGAAGCAGCGTTCCGGGCCATCAAAGGACTATTGACGTCCAAAAGCGTCCTCATCCAATACAGCGAGACGCTCCCCATCAAGCTGACCTGCGACGCGTCACCATACGGGGTGGGGGCAGTTCTCAGCCACGAGCTGCCCAACGGCACGGAAGCCCCCATCGCCTACTTCTCGAAAACCATGTCTGGCGCAGAGCGGAACTACAGTCAGCTGGACAAAGAAGCCCTGGCCATCGTGGCAGGAGTGAAGCGCTTCCACGAATATCTCTATGGAAGACGCTTCACCATAGTCACCGATCACAAGCCACTCCTGGGACTCCTCGCAGGCGACCAACCCACCCCGACCTTCATGTCCCCGCGGATGACGAGATGGGCCATCTTCCTGGCCGGCTACTCCTATAGGCTTGTGCACCAGCCAGGCACAGCCATAGGAAACGCCGACGCACTCAGCAGATGCCCATCGAAGAACCCGGTGGAAGACCCAGCCCCCACGCTCCATCTATTCCACATAGATGACGACGCCAGCTGTCCAGTCTCCTCTGCAGATGTGGCCGCGCACACCCAGAGAGACCCCACCCTCCGCCAAGTAAGGTCCTGGATCCTCAGGGGGTGGCCATCGAAACAGACGGAAGAGAGGTTCAGCCCGTTCACCAGGAAACAGACGGAGCTGTCCACCATAAAGGGCTGTCTGCTATGGGGAGACAGGGTGCTGATCCCAAGCATGCTACAACGGCGGACGCTGGAGACACTGCACAACGGGCACCCGGGCATCGTCCGCATGAAGGCCCTGGCACGGAGTTACGTCTGGTGGCCCTCACTGGACAGAGACATCGAACAATGGGTCTCCAGATGTGACCCGTGCCAAGAAGTCCGCCCCGCGCCGCCGCAATCTGAAGTCACGAACTGGGAGACCCCCAGCAACCCCTGGTCGAGGGTCCACATCGACTTCGCGGGCCCGATGCAGGGGCGACACCTCCTCATCGTGGTAGATGCCTTCTCCAAGTGGCTCGAGGTGATACCCATGGCATCTACCACAACAGAAGCGACGATCCGAGCCCTGCGCCGCCTGTTTGCCACCCACGGACTACCGGACGTGCTGGTCTCGGACAACGGCCCCCAGCTCACATCCCTGGCCATGGAGTCCTTCCTGGCAGGACTGGGCATCCGCCATGCCCTCTCCGCTCCGTACAGGCCGGCCGGAAACGGACAAGCAGAACGGATGGTCCGGCTCACAAAAGAAGCCCTCACCAAGATGGGCCCGGGAGACTGGCAAGAACGCATCGACAACTTCCTCCTCACCCAGCACATCACACCGCATGCCACCACCCACAAGAGCCCGGCCGAACTCCTCATGGGCAGAAGGTTGAGGTCACCCTTGGACCGGCTGCACCCCCAATACAGCCCGGAAGTGACCGCAACCGCCAGCCGGCCGCTTCACGCCTTCAGCAAAGGAAATTCAGTTTTCGCGCTGAAATTCAATGGCTCTCCTAAGTGGCTGAAAGGGAAGATTGCCAGCACAACCGGCCCCAAATCCTACACCGTCGAGTTGGAAGATGGACATGTCGTGAGACGTCACATCGACCAACTCCGGAAAAGGTGGGGGGGAGCACACGAAAACCAGCCTGACGAGGGAGGCCTACAACACCCAGACGAGGTAGGCTTACAACACCCCAGTGAGGTAGACATACCATACCCAGACGAGGTAGGCCCACCACATCCCTACGAGGCAGAACAACGCCATCCCGACGAGGTCGGCCCAGCACACTACCAGGCACTGTCACGTCGGCAGTGCAGCGAGGTAGACCGGGGCCAACCGCACGGGGGATGGCAACACCAACCCGGCTAGGTGGGCACCCGGCACAACAGGCCCAGGGACCCCTGACCCAGCCCGCAGGTAGACCAGGACCTGCCCAGAAGGGAAGCACCGCACCCCACCAGCGAAGGCAAGCCACGGCAGCCCTACCAGGGAGACCTCAACGCAAGGCGAGTAGACCGGGGACCTTCGCAGATGGGCACACCACAGCACATGGGCGAGGGTGGCACACGACTCCCCGGCGAGAGGGACCCCCGCCCAACGCAAGAAACAACCCGGCAACAACAACCCAACCCGGACGACCCCAACCACCAACAGGCGGTAGACCAGGGACTAGGGGGAAGGGAAAGCCGACAACAACCCGGCCAGGGAGGCCTGCGCCACCCCGGCAGGGGAGACCTCCACCAGCCCGAAGAGGAATCCCCACAACAACACCCCGACCAGGTCGACCACCACCAACCCGACGGGGAAGGCCAGCGCCAGCCCGGCCGAGGAGACCTGCGCCACCCCTGCAAGGTCGGACACCGCTACCCGGGCCAACACCACCCACAGCGAGCAGACCAGACCCAAGGGCACCGGCCCGAACCACCCTCCGGACCACAGCGAACCGGGCCGCAGCAGAACCGCAGCCACCGGGAGACCGAGGAAGAGCAAGTGACAGCCGGGGTCTTACCGAGACTCAGACGCTCTTCCCGGTTCGGAACCGAACAACACCGCTGAGGCGAAAGATCCACAGGCCAGGAGGAAGACCACCAGAACCAGCCATCCAAGGTCTGCGATCCAGCCGGAGGCGCTGAGGGTGACCCCGCACACTCGCCAGCCGAACCGAGCCCGGTTCCGGGGAAGGAGCCAGGAGCCACAGGAACCCCGTCCATCCAGGGCGGGGACGCGGAAGAAATGAGACTGCGCAGGTCAAGTAGGGTGCCTAGGCGTCCTACGTACCTGCGGGACTACGTCACGTTTATTGACGAACTCTGAACGTTTTCTTTGGACTAGGGGGGAGGAGTGTTATGTCCTTATAAGGACATCCGCCCAGATTGGCTGCCAGCCACCGGGCGGGAAAGTTTGAATCACTGTCAGGGGGCGGTGCGTCTGCCGGAGCGAATATAAGGAGAGCTCCGGCAGCGCACGGCCAGTCTTGCTACTGTTCTTGCACTCAATAAAAGTTACTAATGTAACGAGCTGGTCACGTCTTCCATTTCCTGCGCCGATCTAACACACTGAAAAAAGTGATTTATGACCACTTACAAGCTTTGCAGCATCCCCAATGGTCAGGTGATTTACATACAAATACTTGACAACTGGTTCATATTTATGGTGGTTGCAATGCCCTGGGGTCATGTGATCCCCTTTTGGGGCCTTCTGACAAGCAAAGTCAATGGGAAAGCCAGATTCGCTTAACAACCGTGTTACTAATTTAACAACTGCAGTGATTCACTTAAGAAATGCGGCAAGAAAAGTCGTAAAATGGGGCCAAATAACCAATTTTTCACTTAGCAACATAAATCCTAGGCTCAACTGTGGTTGTACATCGAGGACTACCTATACAGTATGGTATATTTATATCCAATATACAAGATAGTGTACCTGTCCTGCTTACTTAAGACAGGGGTAGGCAATGTAGGGTCCAGAGTGGCACATCACCCCAAATTCCTTATTAGGAGTCCAGAGCTCCCTTTGATTACAATGACAGAAAATTGACCACATGGTTCAGTATCCTTTCTGAGATGTTGAGACTCAAATCGCTGGAGCAGAGATCATCCCCCGACTCAATAAACCACTGAGCCACTGGGCCTCACACTCAGGGGTGGGCTTCAAAAATTTTAGCAAGGGGTTCTCTACCCGGTTGCTGTGTGGGCGTGGCCATGGTGAGCGTGGCCTAGATGGCCTCCTGCACCACGGCGGGGAGGGGGACATTTTTGCCTTCCCTGGACTCTGGAGGCTTTCTTCGAACCTCTGAAATGGTGAAAATGGCTTCCCCAGGCTCTGGAGGCCCTCTGGAGGCCAGAAACGGGATTCCCAAACTTCTGGTAGGCCCATTTTTCGCCTTCCATGATCCTCTGAGTGCACCCTGCACTTACCTGCATCCAAAATGGGCCACGTGGGGACTCCTGGGAGGGGTGGGGTGAGGTGGGTGGGGCCAGCCAGGAATGGGATTTGGGGGTTCTCTGAACTGCACAGAATCTTAGCTAGAGGTTCTCCCAAACCCCTACAAACCCCCAGCAGCCCTCCCCTGCTCACACTATTGGGTGATTTTTGCAGGAAATCCGGAAGTAAATGCCGGTTTCTGGGGGAAAAAAAACATAGTAAATCATGGTTTTGTGACCATGGGACACTGCAAATGACTCTTAATGTGGGCCAGCTCCTGAATGTTGGAACTTTGAACCCAGGTTCTAAGTCCTTTTTCGGGATTCTTTAAACAGTCATAATTTGAGGACTACCTGAATGCTCACATCATTGGGATATTAACATTATCATTTGTAATGTTTCTGGTTGCCATCACCACACTGTATATGGAATGGACATTTCTTTTCGGATACTAGGTGAAGGTAAAGGTTCCCCTCCCCTCACATATATGCTAGTCGTTCCCAACTCTAGGGGGCGGTGCTCATCTCCGTTTCAAAGCCGAAGAGCCAGCGCTGTCTGAAGACGTCTCCTGGTCATGTGTCTGGCATGACTAAACGCTCTTACGTGCTTTTGAACTGCTAGGTTGGCAGAAGCTGGGACAAATAACAGGAGCTCACGCTGTTACTAGAGGTTTGAACTACTGAACTTCTGACCTTTCAATCGACAAGCTCAGCGTCTTAGCCACTGAGCCACTGCATCCCTATTTGGATGGTAGCAATGCAGTAATAATATAGTTCCTTGTCTCTTTGCCTTGTGATATCTGGACTGTTGTCCTGCTGCTTTATTTATTTTTGTAAACCCTGTCCTTTTCTGATCCTTTGTATGTCATCCCGAGGAAGTTTAGAAATTGCTATGAATTCTCCGTATTATCCTGTGTAGCGGGAAGCTGCTGACATATAATAAATGTTTAGGTGATAAAATGGTAATCTTTAACTGTCTGTTCTGTAGCATTGAATTCTGTATGGATTTTTGAGGATTGTTAAATAAGCTCTTGGGTTTACTTATTGGATTTTAACTTCTTTTGTCTGGTCTTTTGGCAATGGTCATTCAGCTCTTGTAATTCTCCTTCTTTAGGAGCCAGTCTGTTTTCTCTCTAGGATGCCTACAGTACAATGTTCCTTGTTGCAATTTTGCAAGAGCTTATTCTTACACAAGGTGATTTGACTCCATTTGTGGCCTTAGAAAAAGAAACAATGCTTTGAAAGATTGATGTGCTTCGATTACGAACCCAGTCCCATATGATGAATGGTTAAGGCAGGGGTGTCAAACTCAATTTCATTGAGGGCCACATCAGGGCTGTTGTTGACCTCGGGGGGCCAGGTGGGTGTGACCAACTAGGTGGGTGTGGCCAACTGGGTGGATGTGGCCAGCTTGATGCCATTCTGCAAACTGCTGGCATGTTTCCTCTTCACATTGGGTAGACTGGCTGAAGCTACACTGGCTTGATCTTTCTTCTTCGCACTGGGTAGACCAGGACGGTCCCGCAGGCTGGATCCAACCACATTGCGGCCCGGATCTGGCCTGTGGGCCTTGAGTTTGACACCCCTAGGTTAAGGGAACTAGTTATGTCTAGCCTAACAAAGAGAAGGATCAGGGGTGACATGATAGTTGTCATCTGGTACTTGAGGAACAGTCACAGGGATGAGGAGGTCAACTTATTCTCCATACTGAGATCAGGACAAGAAGCAATGGGTGGAAGCTCATTAAAGAGAGATCCAATCTGGAACTTAGGAGAAATTTCCTGATAGTGAGAACAATTAATGGAATAACTTGCCTCCCAGAATTGGAGATCTTCAAGGAAAGATTGGACAACCATTTGTCTGGGATGCAATAAGGACTCCTGCCTTGGGTAGGAGGTTGGACTAGAAGATCTCCAAGATCCCTTCCAACCCTGTGATTCTGTGATTCTTTGATTTCAAGACTTCCTGACTTCCTCAGCTCAACCATGGTTCCCTTTCTAGATTTGATTTCACCCATGGAAAAAAAAAGCAGTGATTTTAGGGTTTTTTTTGTTTTTTCAAAGGGAAAAAATGGTACGTTAAACAATGCTCTAGGATGATTATCTTTTATGCAATAGACAGTTTCAAGCTTCTCTCAGGTGCCTTCATCTGACAAAGATTCATGCTTGCTTTGTCGCTGATTTAGTTTCAATTTCTTTAAGCAGTGAATGTGTTTCTTCAAAGCTTGATTGAAATGCTGGCTTTGATAAAGCAGACTGCAAAGTCTGTAACTCAACATCTTCCTGGCTGGTGACTTATTATTAAGGTTGCTGTGATAACTGGTGCCTCCGAAGGAGGCCTCAGGTAGGAGCACAGTTGAGGAGCAGAACTGAGGTTGCCATAGGAACTCAAATCTAAACTCTTAGGCTCCATAACAATTCATCTTGCATTCTTTATAGTTTTGTTTTACTGCGGGAGCCTGTTTGAAGCGATTAATCCAACCATTGTGTAAGATACAATCACAAGTACAAGGCAAATGATTGGCGGGAAGGAAGGATTATGAACGCAACACTTTGATTAGGAAAACTGCACATAACATTACAGTTCGTTCATTTGCTTTTAAAACAATACAAATCCAAACAAGGAATTATAAGAATGTTGCCCTCACAGAAGTATGAAATGTAATACTGAACTGAAATTTTGCTTCATGAAACATTATTTAGGGAATGATATTAACTCTTGGGTGTTTGTGTAGAAATACCATATGTGGTAATAAAAAGTAATAACTCTATATTTTGACACCATCTGTGACATTTGTGATATTTCTTGATTTACTCATCCTTTTATAACATTATAAAAGGTAAAGGTTCCCCTTGCACATATGTGCTAGTCATTCCTGACTCTAGGAGGCGGTGCTCATCTCTGTTTCAAAGCTGAAGAGCCAGCGCTGTCCGAAGACGTCTCCGTGGTCATGTGGCCGGCATGACTAAACGCCAAGGGCGCACGGAACACTGTTAACTTCCCACCAAAGATTGTCCCTATTTTTCTACTTGCATTTTTTACGTACTTTTGAATTGCTAGGTTGGCATAAGCTGGGACAAGTAATGGAAGCTCACCCCATTACGCGGCACTAAAGATTCGAACCACTGAACTGCTGACCTTTCGATCGACAAGCTCAGCATCTTAGCCACTGAGCCACTGCGTCCCTTACTTACAACATTATACCAATGTTAAAAACAACAACCAAATGTAGGTTAGTCTACTCTGTTGTGTTCTCTGTAGCTACCTACCTACCACAACTTGTTTGAGCTGTGGTGCCAGAGAAGGCTCCTGCATATTCCTTGGGCAACAAAGGGGACTAACAAGCAAGGACTGGAGCCCATAACACCAGACATGTCACTGGAAGGAAAAATCATGAAACTGCATCTCACTTACGTTGGCCATGTCATGTTGGAGAAATTCACTGGGGAAAGCAATTATATTTGGGAGAGTCAGTGGTAAAAGGAAACCAGGTTATCAAAGAACATGGTGGTGTTGTGACCCAGGTCCATGCAGGTATTAATCGGCCCACACAGTTCCAAAACAAACAGACTTTATTAGCACAGCTGAGAATTAACTCATTCTCAGCGTAGTCCAAGCTAAATTAAAACAAACTCTTCATAACACAAATTCTTCAGTCTAATCACCAGCCTTGGTATAATTAGGCAAACTGCCAAAGGCTTCTGTTGGCAAAAGTTCAAAAGCAGAAGACGCCGACAAGAGATAAGTGCAGCAATACTATCAATGTTGTTTTCTGACAAAGAGCCCAAGAGCCGGCTCCTCCTATTCCTCTGCCTCTCTACTGTCAGCCTCTCGAGGCTCCGGAGTCTGCACATCACTCCCCGATGGCCCTGGCCCCATCTCTGCCTCCGACACAGAGCCCTCATCTGGGCCTTCCCCAGCCTCCAGGACTGGCCCATGTTCTTCCTCAGCCTCATCGCTGTCCGACTCCACTGCCAGCTCCGCAGGCTGCTGGCGAACCACAAAAGGTGGCTGGACATCATCGAAGCTGACACAAGCCAGAGCATAGAACAACTCAAAGAAGTAGTCCCAAAGGTTCTTTTCAAGAGGCAACTGGACTTTCTGGTTTTTCTTTGAAGACATTTCACTTCTCATCCAAGAAGCTTCTTCATCCAAGAGCTGAAGAAGCCTCTTGGATGAGAAGAGAAACTTCTTCAAAGAAAAACCAGAAAGTCCAGTTGCCTCTTGAAAAAAGCATCTTTGGTACAACCATGACCTGGGTGACTGAGAATCTCCATAGGCATTAAAGAAGGAGTGCAAGTTGAGGAAATGTGAACTACCCGGCCCATAGAATCACCAAGAGTCGGATACGCCTGTATGGATAACATCATCATGTTGGGTAAAATGAGGACCTGGTTTGTGGGGGCAATAAGCTGACTTTGTATAAAATATACAAAAGTATGAAGGTTATTGCTTAACGCATTGTAAGCCGCCCTGAGTCTACGGAGAAGGGCGGCATATAAAAATAAATAAATAAAATAAAATAAAAATAAATCATCAATTTTAGAGCAGAAATTTCCGAGTTACCACATACCTGGAAATAATCCAGAAGAACCATATTCCTGTGTATTTAAACTTTCTGCCTCTGCTAATGGATATTTTGACATTGTACCTATGATATGTTCCAGGTTTGAGTGCAGGGTTGCAAACATCTATTTATAGTGTATTAATGTATTTGACAGTGGTGTTGTCTCTTAATAATCAGATATATTTTCTCCATGATGGCATGTCTCTAGCTTGGTCTGTCAGCTCTTCCAATGATGTCCTTGTTGCTATTGTAATTGAGTTCATCTTCCTTGCTGCTGGTCTTCCTCTCTTTCCTTTTATCTTTCCCAGCATTACAGCTTTTTCCACAGAGCCAGATCTTCACAAAGTATGTCCAAATTAGGATAAATTGAGCCTAAGACATTTGTGCCTTAAGTAACACACAGCAAAAATAAATAAATAAAAATAAAATCAGATCCAGCCTTTGGTTAGAAAGAGCTACATGTACTCTGCACACAAGACAAAAAATGGCCCAGACGATCACATTAGGAATTCTACTTCACACATTCTATGCTAGATCAACTGTGCTGTTGGTTTTGATGGTTTGGTTTTAATACCTCCCATTTTCAAGAGCAAGAGGGAGAAAATGGCTTTCAGGGTGAATTGTGAGACTGTGAACCATGCAGTGCTTCAGGTTTTGAACACCAAAATGCCCCTTGGAGCATGCCCGAACTGCCCAGGCTGTATCTGTCTGCAGCTCCTGAAATCAAATCCGTCTACAACTTAAATTGTTAAGACGCTTCTTGCCATCCAGATACCCTGTTAGTTAAGGCGTGTTCATAGCTGCTTCCTGATCTCCTGATGGTTTTATGCAGATGCTGGCAATGTGCCATTTTATCGTTGCCAAGGGCTTGATGGATAATGGGAAACGACTTTTTCTAACTGAGAAACCGGCTCATTAGCATGAGGAAATGTTCAAATTGCAGAGATGCAAAGAGTCGGTTTAGTAGTCATGGGCTTAGGAAAGATATCCGATGCATCTGAGGAAGTGAGGTTAACGTCTCCCAGCGGTGAAGAGAGGAGTTAAAAATGGAAGGAAGGAACCGCTCCTGCCGTCTCCCACATGCCTGCGAGGCCTTCCAGCCTCCTTGGAACAAGCCACGGAATGCTATTAAACTGCACGCTGAGGAGAGCTAATAATCTGTTGCTACATTAAACATTATTATTTCCTGTATCTCACCAGTGATTTTTATGAGTATGCCACTGAGCCCACCTACAAGTAAGCGGCAGCTCGCTGAAATATGAGCCATTTCAGCTGCAAAGGAAAGGTACTCGGACTACCCAGACAATCCTATTTAACTTCAACTCATGTGACCGAAGCCGGCTGCATCCAGGCCCTGCGGGTACGTCCACGCACCCTTGGCTTTGAAGACGGTCACAAGTTGTAGGCTGTTCGTGGGTCGCCCTCTGTGGTTAGCTTTTGGTGTCGTTAGTGGCAACACTTATTTATAGAGCTTGAGTCCAAAATGATTGTTCTTGTTGCATCACCAAAGGAACTAAGGAAATCCCAAAAGTGCTTTTACCAAAACTCAATAGGACCTTCTTGGTTTTCTCCTTGAAAATGTTTCGCTTCTGTTCCAAGATGCTCTTCAGTTCTTGGGTGAGAAGCTAAATGTTTTCAAGGGAAGAAAAACCCTAAGAAAGTCCAGTTGCCTTTTGGAAAAGCACCTTTGGGACAACCGTGACCTGGATGAGTGAGAATCCCCATAGACACTATACCAAGGAAATTCACAAGGAAACCCCAAAAACAATGAAAATACTTGCACAAATAGCCACGTCATTGCTCCAAAGCAGAAGTCTTCAAACTTGGCAGCTTTAAGACTTGTGCACTTCAGTTTCCAGAATTCTCCAGCTATGCTGGCTGAAGAATTCTGGGAGTTAGAATTCCACAAGTCTTAAAGCTGCCAAGTTTGAAGATCTCTGCTCCAAAATAAGATGGTCCTACTGTTTTGCTTGAAGGTATAGCAATATGTTGGGTTGCCTCAGCCTTCTCTAGCCTATTGCCATCCATATAGGTGGGACTTCTTTTTTTCTCATCCTGGTCAATTTTGGAGATGCATTGCAATCAGGGAAGATTGGATAATATTCAGAAATTGATGGAGGGAAGCCAAGTTTCATGATGTATATGTTACCAGCAAAAGGTGAAAAGCTGGCATTGTATAGAATGCCTAGGAAATCTATAGTATGAGTGACACTTTTATATAAACTATGAAATGTCTGGATTATTTTAATATGTTATATACTTTCACTGGAGGACATGGTGGCTCAGTGGCTAAGACGCTGAGCTTGTCAATCAGAAGGTCAGAAGTTCAGCAGTTCGAATCCCTAGTGCTGCATAATGGGGTGAGCTCCCATTACTTGTCCCAGTTTCTGCCAACCTAGCAGTTCGAAAGCACATAAAAAATGCAAGTAGAAAAATAGGGACCACTTTGGTAGGAAGGTAACAGCGTTCCGTGCGCCTTTGGCATTGAGTCATGCTGGCCACATGACCACAAAGATGTCTTCGGACAACACTGGCTCTTCGGCTTAGAAATGGAGATGAGCACCACCCCCTAGAGCCGGAAACGACTAGCATGCATGTGTGGGGGAACCTTTACCTATACTTTTCCTAGGCACTGTGTATAACTAATAGTGAACTTACGATCACAATTGAGCCCAACATTTCTGTTGCTAACTGAGACAGTTTTTAAATGAATTTTGTCCCATTTTACAACCTTTCTTGCCACAGTGGTTAAGTGAACCACTGTCGTTTTTTAGTTAGTAACATGGTTGTTAAGTGAATCTAGCTACCCCATTGGCTTTGCTTGTCAGAAGGTCACATGACCCTTGGGCATTGCAACCATCATAAATATGAACCAGTTGCCAAACATCTGAATTTTGATCTCATGACCAAAGGAATGTTGCAACGATTGTATGTGTGAAAAATGGTCATACGTCACCTTTTCCAGTGTCGTCGTAACTTTGAACAGTCACTAAATGAACCGTTGTATGTCAAACACTACCTGTAAATTACCTAGGCATTATGCAAAATGACAAGAACTATTTAGGCAAATTATGGCCAAAAAAAAAAAATCATGAAAAGGGTTAAGGTTAGGATTAGAGTTTATTGCAAAAACGTATATGAAAATGAAAGAAGAAATGCAAAATAAAATTCAGGACTTTATTACTTTTAAAAACAAGAGAAAAAAAGACCAGCACGGACCTACTTGTTGTAACAAAGAAGGATAGAATGGCATTTTAGTGGGAATATTTTGCACTTTGCCAGTTTGCCTTTTGGCATTGCATCGAATGCTTATGAAATGTGTGAAGTAGTAAGTGTTTCATAGTTTTGACATTTCATTTTTGACATTCTAGAAATTTCCTAGGCATGAGGATGGAGGTCCGTTCTCTGAGCTTGTGTTTAGTTACCAGGCTAGGTAACTAGGTAACAGTGATCAGTTTCATTCGAGACAATGATGAATCCGCATACAGACGGGACGTTGAAGAACTAGCCTTGTAGTGCAACTGGAACAATCTGGAACTGAACACACTCAAAACGGTAGAAATGGTGGTAGACTTTAGGATAAACCCTCCCATTCTTCCACCTCTTACAATACTAGACAACACAGTATCAACAGTAGAGACCTTCAAATTTCTAGCTTCTACCATATTGCAAGATCTAAAATGGACACCTAACATCAATAAAAGCACAACAGAGAATGTTCTTTCTGCTACCAACTCAGAAAGCTCAAACTGCCCAAGGAGCTGCTGATCCAGTTCTACAGAGGAATGATTGAGTCTGTCATCTGCACCTCCATAACTGTCTGGTTTGGTTCTGCAACCCAACAAGACAGACACAGACGTCAGAGGATAATTAGAACTGCAGAAAAAAACAACTGCTACCAACTTGCCTTCCATGGAGGACCTGTATACTGCACGAGTCAAAAAGAGGGCTGTGAAAATATTTACAGACCTCTCGCATCCTGGACATAAACTATTTCAACTCCTACCCTCAAAACGACGCTATAGAGCACTGCACACCAGAACAACTAGACACAAGGACAGTTTTTCCCCAAACACCATCACTCTACTAAACAAATAATTCCCTCAACACTGTCAAAGTAATTACTAAGTCTTCATTACTATTAATCTATTCTATTCTATTCTATTCTATTCTATTCTATTCTATTCTATTCTATTCTATTCTATTCTATTCTATTCGACATCTTCAGTGGAATTTAGGGGAAGTTCTTCTCCTTATAAGGGCTTCATAAAATACCCAATTTTACATGTTTATGGTAGCATATCAGGGGTGGTATTCACTACTGGTTTGTAAATGTGAGTGTGCACGCTAGCTTCGCTTGCACATGTCACCTCCGTGCATGCACAGGGCCTTCCGCACATCTGCAGATCATCAAAAACAGGATATAATGATGTCCTGGTGGCTGCCGCTACTGGTTCGGTATTACAGTCATGAGTAGTGCCAGTCATCAGGTAACCAGGCCTGATTTTACAACCTTTTTTGTGGTGGTCGTTAAGCAAACACAGCGGTTGTGCCTTGTCTGCCATTGAAGCATCGCAGAGTTGCAAAGTAAACATCGGTTTCTCGGCGGGGGGGAATATTGTGTATCATAATCACATGATTGTAAATACGGTCCTGGTTGCTGAGCACTGAAAATGCGATCTTGTGACTGGGGGCGAGGAAGCACTCTTTGGAACTTCGAATCTGAGTTGTAGATACCTTTGTTTTGGGTAGGCCGTAACTTCAAATAGTTGCTAAGCAACTGGTATAGGTTGAGGACTACCTGGAGTTTAATCAACAGTAACCTCACTAAAAGCTCAGAAGAGAGAAATTGACAATTTGGGCACATTCCTATTTGCTTGCCAGTTGGCTTGCAAATTTTGGTCAAGCTAGGCCCATTTGAATAATTTCTCCAGATGTACTACCACGGTGAGGATGTCTTTTCCAATGTCATGCTGCCTGAATATATTAGAAATTAAACTCTCACCGTTGGTACCTATGCTGGCTGAGATTTCTGGAAGCTGGAGTCCCAAGGTATCTGGAAAGGAATGTTGTTCAAAGGAAACTCTTTTAACTTTGCTTACAGAAATTTCAAACTTTCACAGTTCAGGTCTGTAAAAAATAATAATTCAGAATATTCACTTTGACTCACTGCCTATTCACTCCTTATGGACCCCTGATTGTTCCTCTCAGTCACAATTCCAGATCCCTTGTAAGGAAATACATTTCCACGCATGCAGAATGTATTTATTTTTTCTTGACTTTAAAGCATCTACAGTACTGTATTTTTCAGAGTATAAGACACATTTCCTCCCCCCCCCAAAAGAGGCTGGAAATGTTGGTGTGTCTTCTACACCGAATACAGCCATTTTTTGCCTCCCAAAGCCCTGCCCCATTCATCCCATTTTTGCGAAAAATGGGCCCATTTTTCGCAAAAACAGGAATGTATTTGCCCTCCCCCAGCCCCCAGGAGCACTCTGCAGGCCTCCCAAACTCTCTGTGCACCCCATTTTTTTGCAAAAATATGCGAAAAACGGGGCACACAGAGGGTTTGGGAGGTCTGCAGAGTGCTCCTGGGGGCCAGGGAGGGCAAAAACTTTTTTTTCTTACTTACCTCTTCGAAATCTTGGTGCATCTTATACACCAGTGCATCTTACAGTCCGAAAAATACGGTAGTTTGCAGACCTGGGACTCTGTTTCAAGCACAGATTGCCCTACACTTCTATGAGAAAGGGCGTGATGGTTCAGCGGTTAAAGACGCTGAACTTGTCAGCTGGAGAGCTGGTAGTCTGGGTTTGAGACCCGAGTTCCACGCAATGGGGTGAGCTCCCGTTATTTGCCCCAGCTTCTGCCCACTTAGCAGTTCGAAAGCATGCAAATGCAAGTAGATTAATAGGTACCACATTGGAGGGAATGTAACAGTGTTCTGTGTGCCTTTGGCGTATAGCCGTGCTGGCCACATGACCATGGAAATTGTCTTCAGACAACTGTGGCTCCCTCGAACAAGAAATATGGAAATGAGCAGCATGCCCTAGAGTTGGACATGACTGGACACAGAAACCTTTAACTTTTTACACTTCTTTGTGCATACAGGACGGCGCAGAGTTTGGCCGCGCGGGTGGTTATGGGAGCATCGTGGAGCTCCCGTGTAACACCTCTCCTGCGCGAGCTGCACTGGCTCCCGGTGGTCTTCCGAGTGCGCTTCAAGGTTCTGGTTACCACCTTTAAAGCGCTCCATGGCTTAGGACCTGGTTATCTACGGGACCACCTACTACCACCAATAGCCTCCCACCAGCCAGTACGCTCCCATAGAGAGGGGCTCCTCCGGGTGCCGTCGGCCAAACAATGTCGACTGGCGGCCCCTAGGGGGAGAGCCTTCTCTGTGGGGGCACCTACGATCTGGAACGAGCTCCCCCCGGAGATACAGAGGATCCCGGATCTGCGCACCTTCCGCTGCGCGCTTAAAACGTTTTTATTTCATCAAGCTGGCCTGGCCTAAATCTTCTCCCTTTTAAAATTTTTAAATTTAAATTTTAAACACTAATTTTAATTTGTTTAATTATGGGATTTTTAAAATTTAGCCAAATTGTTTAATCTGTTTTAATCTATTTTACATTTTGTATTTCTGTGTTTTATCTTTTGGCTGTTCACCGCCCTGAGTCCTTCGAGAGAAGGGCGGTATAGAAATTTAATAAAATAAAATAAATAAATAATAAATTTGGATGGCTAACCATACCAGGATGATACATGGTTTAAATAAATCTGTAGGTCTGAGTGGTTTGGAGACTAAAACATATGAAGAACAATTGCAGGAACTGGGTATGCCTAGTTTAGAGAAAAGAAGGACTAGGGATGACACGATAGCATCATTCCAGTATTTGTGGGGCTGCCACAAAAAAGGAGTATTAAGTATGTTTGCTGCCTTATTCTCCAAAGCACTACAGGGCAGGATAAGAAACAATGGATGGAAACTAATCAAGGAGAGAAGCAACCTGGAATTAAGGAGAAACTTCCTAACAGTGAGGACAATTAACCAGTGGAACAGTTGCCTTCAGAAGTTGTGGGTGCTTCATCACTGGAGGTTTTTAAGAAGAGACTGGATGGCCACTTGTCTGAAATGCTATAGGGCAGTGATGGTGAACCTTTTACTCACTGAGTGCCAAACAGGTACGTGCTTCGCTTGTCCCCCCCTATGCACTGCGCATGCAAACACACCATCAGCACATGCGCACGATTTTCGTGCGGCTCCCCCATGCACTGCATGCGCGATTGCACCATCTGAGCTTGCAATGCATGTGTGCAAATACCATCTGCGCATGCGTGCGCTGCATACAGGTCCTTACACAGGTATGCGCAAATGCGCATGCATGCACAGGAGAGCTCCAAAAACCAGCCAGGTCTCCAGAATTGTGCGCATGTGCACCGGAGGCCTGAACACCAGCTGGGGCATGCGTAGCTGCAGGTGAGTTGGGCGACATCTCGCATGCCTGGAAAGATGGCTCTGCATGCCACCTCGGGCATGCGTGCCATAGGTTTGCCATCACAGTCAGTGGTGGGATTCAGCCAGTTCGCACCACTTCGGGAGAACCGGTTAACTTTCTGAGCAGTTTGGCAAACCAGTTATTGGAAGAAATCATTATGGCAGAGAACCGGGTGTTAAATTACTTGAATCCCACCACTGATCACAGCCTCCTGCTTGAGCAAGGGGTTAGACTCGAAGATCTCCAAGTTCTATTCTGAATGAATGAAACTTTTCATAAAGTTCCCCCTTAACCGTTTGCTCTTTTCCCTCTTACACTCAAGGTTAGCGTTGCCTTCCTTCCCAACTCACCCCTTTCACTCAGTTACATTTAAAGAGACTTCATTTTGTTCATTTGCAAATCCTTTTTTTTTCACATGAAAGCAACTACTGAGATTGGAGCAGAGGTGAAATCCAGCAGGTTCTGACAGGTTCTGGAGAACAGGTAGCGGAAATTTTGAATAGTTCGGAGAATTGACAAATACCACCTTTGACTGTCCCCAGAATGGGGAGGAAACGGGGATTTTGCAGTATCCTTCCCCTGCCACGCCCACCAAGCCACACCACGCCCACCAAGCTACGCTCACAGAACTGGTAGTAAAAAAATGTGGATTTCACCACTGGATTGGAGCAATGGGTTAACTAGTTTGTATACTCACCGCCAGGAGTTGAACTGGAGGAGAGAGGCTTAAAGATGGGGTCACCCAAAAATGTTTTATTTTTTAATAAAAGGATGTCATCTAAGCAAGAACCGCCCAGACATGGAGGACTTTTCTCTCTTCTTTTCAAAATATGCTGCGGGCGCCATATTTTAATAACCAGCCCCGGCTTTCATTTAATACTTGTATTATCCTCTTAGCAGCAGGCTTGCAGAACAGCATGTCTGTCTCTTGACTGCTATGTAGTCTTTTTATGCTGTTACTTCTAGAAAAGTCTTATCACATCAAAATTTGCCTCGTGAGGCCAAAGTAACCCCTTTCTCCTGCAAAAACAATAATAAAACACAGTGGGACGCATAGTCTTGTTACGAGGAGCACATCGCTTCGCCTTAATCATTTACCATAAAGAAAATGATATCCTGAAATAGATTAGAAAACTTGGAATTGTGGAAGGGGTAGGCGAAAGGAAATTAGCCAAAATAGGAGGAGGAAGGAGTAATTTAGGTACGTTGGAGTTATTTATAAAAACAATAAAGGTGAGATATAAATAAATAAAATAAAAAAAAATACAAATTGTCCTCGAATTACTACCACTCATTCACTGACAGAAGTTACAATAGCACTGAAAAAAGGGACTTACAGCCCATCCTCACACTTATATATGTCGCAGCATCCCCATGGTCACACCAGAGGTGGGTTTCAGCAGGTTCTGACCAGTTCTGGAGAACCGGTTGCAGAAATTTTGAGTAGTTCAGAGAACCGGTAGTAAAAATTCTCACTGGCCCCACCCCCATCTATTCTCTGCCTCCTAAGTCCCAGCTGAATGGGAGGAAATGGAGATTTTGCAGTATCCTTTCCCTGGAGTGGGGTGGGAATGGAGATTTTGCAGTAACCTTCTCCTGGATTGGGGAGGGAATAGAGATTTTGCAGTATCCTTCCCCTGCAATTGGGTGGGAATGGAGATTTTGCAGTATCCTTCCCCTGGAGTGGGGTGGGAATGGAGATTTTGCAGTATTCTTCCCCTGGAGTGGGGTGGGAATGGAGATTTTACAGTATCCTTCCCCTGCCACGCCCACCAAGCCATGCCACGCCCACCAAGCCACACCCACAGAACCGGTAGTAAAATTTTTTGAAACCCATCATTGGGTCACACTTTTGGGTGCTTGGCCACCGGTATGTATTTATAATGATTGCAGCATCCTGGATATATGTGTGTCTCATGTGATTGCTATTTGTGACCTTCCTAGTTGATTTCCAAAAAACCCAAAGTTTGTGGGAGAAGCCGGATTCACTTAACTGCAATGATTCACTCAACAACTGCAGCAAAAAAGATTGTACAGTGGTACCTCAGTACTGGGACACGGTGGTTCAGTAGTTAAGATGCTGAGCTTGTTGATTAGAAGGTCAGCAATTCAGTGGTTCGAATCCCTAGTGCCACATAACGGGGTGAGCTCCTGTGATTTGTCCCAGCTTCTGCCAACCCAGCAGTTCGAAAGCAGGTAAAAAATGCAAGTAGAAAAATAGGAACCAGTTTGGTGGGAAGGTAACAGCGCTCCGTGCACCTTCAGCGTTTACTCATGCTGGCCACATGACCATGGTGATGTCTTTGGACAGCTCTGGCTCTTCAGCTTTGAAACGGAGATGAGCACCGTCCCCTAGAGCCGGAAATGACTAGCACACATGTGCGAGGGGAACCTTTACCTTTACCTTACCTCGGTATTTATTGTTAATTGGTTCTGGGAGGCACAGCGAGTACCAAAAATGATGAGTACTAAATAAATTTTTCCCGTAAGGAATAATGTAGTGAGTCACAAGGCAGCTGACAACTTCTAACGTGTGTTGAGTACCAAACAAATGATGAGTATTGAGACAAAATTTTCACGCCAAAATGCCTTGAGTACAAAATTCGATGAGTTTCAAAGCAGTTGAGTACCAAGGTACCACCATAACTCATTTAATAACCACCTTACTTAGAAACATAAATTCTGATTGTGGTCATATGTTGAAGATTGCCTGTAAAAAAATACAGGTAGTCCTCAACTTATGACCACTATTGAGCTCCAAATTTATGTTGTTAAATGAGAAATTTGTTAAGTCAGTTTTGGCCCATGACTTTTCTTGCCACATTTCTTAAGCGAATCACTGAAGTTATTAAATTAGTAACATGGTTGATAAAGTGAATCTGTCTTTCCCGTTGTCTTTGCTTGTCAGAAAGTTGCAAAAGATGACCCAGTGACACTGCAACCGTCATAAATATGAGCCAGCTGTCAAGAATCCGAATATCAATCACGTGACCATGGGGATACTGCAATGATCATAAATGTGAAAAATGATCATAAATCACTTCTTTCAGTGTTATAATTTCGAACGATCACTAAACAAACTATTGTAAGTTGAGAACTGCCTTTATAAGAAGGAAACCTACCAGTGGTGAAATCCAAATTTTTCTATTACCGGTTCTGTGGGCGTGGCTTGGTGGGCGTGGTGTGGTGTGGTGTGGCTTGGTGGGCGTGGCAGGGGAAGGATACTGCAAAATCTCCATTCCCTCCCCACTCTGGGGCCAGCCAGAGGTGGCATTTGCCGGTTCTCCGAACTCAAAATTTCCGCTACCGGTTCTCCGAACTGCTCAAAATTTCCGCTACCGGTTCTCCGAACTGCTCAAAATTTCCGCTACCGGTTCTCCAGAACCTGTCAGAACCTGCTGGATTTCACTCCTGAAACCTACACAATATCTTTGGGGTGGGGTGGGAGGAAAAGTCAGGGACTCTCAGCTCTGTTGTCCTTGTGTGTAATTTTCTAGCCATATGACAGATTCAGATTTGGTGAATTTATTAAAAAATTGGATTGTACAAGAAGCATAAGAACTAGTTGACTTTCTATTTCTTTCTCTCTCTTTCTCTCTGCCCTAAAGAGCCTGTAATTGGCTTGAGGGCTTCAGACGTCTTGCTTGCCTTCACCACAGTATGTATAAAAATTAATTACCCCAGCAAGCAGCTGCGGTGCTTCTAACACAAGAGTGTCAGCACGCTTCATCTTTCCGAATGGGAGATTCTAGGCTAGGCTGATGCTAGATGAGACCGTTGCCATAAACATGATTTGTGAAGCTCATTAGCAACTAGCCCTAATTGACTTCCCTTCGCTTTACAGCTATATTAAAAAAAATAAAGTTCTGATACAGTGATAATTTTTTTTTGATGTCTTCTAGGATGGAATCTCCACCACTGTAAGTCTGGATTTAAAAGCAAGAACGAAGTATAAATGTAGATCAATACATATTCTGTCCAGATAGGATGTGGATCAGTGGTGGAATTCAATTTTTTTTTTACTACCTGTTCTGTGAGCGTGACTTGGTGGGTGTGGCAGGGGAAGGATACTGCAAAATCTCCATTCCCACCCCATTGCAGGAGAAGGATACTGCAAAATCTCCATTCCCACCCCACTCCAGGGTAACGATATTGCAAAATCTCCATTCCCACCCCACTCCAGAGGAAGGATACTGCAAAATCCCCATTCCCACCCCACTCTGGGGCCAGCCAGAGGTGGTATTGGCCGGTTCTCCAAACTACTCAAAATTTCTGCTACTGTCAGAGCTTGCTGAATAGCACCCTGATGTGGATGTGGAGATATTATGAATAACAGTTGGCAGATTTGGGTTTGACTAGTCTAAGAGAAAAGAAGGACCAGGGGGGACATGATAGCAACATTTCAGTATTTGAGAGACTGCCAAAAAGAGGAGGGGTGGGTGGATCAACTTATTTTCCAAAGTACCAGAAGGCAAGACAAGAAACAATGGATGGAAACTAATCAAAGAGAGAAGCAGCCTGGAATTAAGGAGAAACTTCCTAACAGTGTGAACAGTTAACCAATGAACCAGTTTGCCTTCAGATGAGGGTGCTTCATCACTGCTTTTGGACTGCTTTTGGTAAGAATGTAAAAGTAATCTGCTAAACCAGTCTCTGTTTTGGTACGAAGAACAATGTGGATAGAATCTACTAGTACCCATCTTTGTCCTGGTTATTATTATTAGTGAGGGGTCCATGGTGCTCTCTAAGCTTTCTTGTTTTGTTGCAGACGTTTGTGTTGTGACTCCGACCCCCGAGGCCGACTTATTGGAGGGAGAAGGCTCCGAACATGAAGGAGAGGAGTTGGCCAGGCCTCCCTCTCCAGGACCCTCCTCTCTGGCAATGCCTCAGGTGTCTCCCGAAGGAGAAGAGATTGGCCAGGAGCCAGGTATCTCCTCGCAGTCGGACAGTGACTGAGATAAGTCTTGGCTGGATCTACGCTAGCGTCGGAGAGACAAGTACACGCAGCAGAAAAGGAGGCGTGCCAGAGATTAAGCTGAGTCACTGGACCACACCCCACAGGGGATAAAAGGGGGTGACATGGCCATTCAGACTCTGTGATGGACAAAACTAACTACTAACGAGTCACATTGTATCTTTGAAACAACGTTATTTGCCTTGGATTTAATATGGACTGGACTTGACAATTCTTGAACTGTGTGTATCTTGTTTGGGTTTATCTGACAGAGGAAGAACCCCTCCCTCTATGAGTAAAGTTCTTGGCAAGCAGCTACTGGGTTGCTGCCAATCCTCTTATCGAAAGAATTTGTGGTCTGCCAGTTTTATTTAACCCCTGGTTATCTGTTTGTGTGCGTGTGTGAGATGGGGACAGAACAGTTTCATTACCCAAACTAGGTAACATCATCAGTGATAGTCACTGTACTTGGATAATGTGACGCCTGCAAGAAAACAAGCAAGGTCAGAGAGTACCAAGGACCCCTCATGTCAACCCTGAGCTACAAATATTCTCCTTTATTAATATTATTATTAGTGTGTGGCATTGTTACAATAGCTAGGAGGCCACAATGCTATTTCAGAATAGTAGTTTGGCTTGCCAAGGTACCAGCCCTGTTATAGGACTTGCTTGCACGCTTCCCAAGGTGCACCACAGGAGGGCGAACTGACTTCACACCAGAGAGAAAGATGAGAAGCTCTTCCTGCAGCATCACGCAAGGTTCACTTTCTGGCGCTGCCTTGCAGTGCAACCGGGAAGGTTCAAGAATCTGACTGCCTGCAAAGAACACTAGCCCGTCTTCCCACAAAAGTGGTACCTATCTATCTATGTGCATAGAACATGCTTTCTAACTGTCAGATCAGGGCTGTCAACTTGCAAAGCATCCCTGGCCTGCTCTTGAGTTGCCGTAGGCCAGGGGGGGATGGGAAACCGGCGAAATGGCACAGCAGCCAAAGACAGATGCACATTCCAAGTTTATCTCTCTCAAGGCTGTATCCCAGGGTTACCTACAGCAGCCGAAGGGGAGTGACCTCAACAACCTGCGAAATTACTCCGTTGGCGAATGTGATTGATGACACACCCTAGGGGGAGGGGGGAAACAGGGTCATAATTGGAGCGTAAATTACGTAGGGTCAGAGCTGGCTTCACTTGGGAACATACCGACATGAAGCTCCTAATAAATAACTGGATTTCTTTTGAAGCTTGGCTTGAGATTTATGATTTAATTAGGGCATCCATCAGAACCATGACACTCAAGGCCCGTGGGCTAGATGCGTTATGCACTGGCCACATCCACACCTTGTTTAACGAAGGGGGAAAAAGTTGTGATATGTCACGTGATGCTGCTGTGATGATGCAAGTTTGACACCCCTGTGTTAGATGGACAGAAGTTGAAGCAAGTAACAAGAGCACACCTTGCTACTCAATGCTTGGGCTCAAACTGCTGGAACTGAGACCATCTCCAGTGTTATTAAGTGTTATTAAGTCACTGAGACTCCACAACTTGTTTCTCCTGGTGAAAATCTGAAAAATAATAATAAGAGCATTTCTCTTGAGGTCTGCATGGCCCCAACCATCCTATTCTCCATGAAGGCTTTTTTTAAAAAAATCAGACTTTTCTAAGATGCCCGGAAACAGGCTAATCATGAGTCTGCTGGTATGTTACGGTCTTCTTTAAAAGAAAGTTTTTGTATTCCCTAGGCAGAAGTCTATTATTTTTGCTTTTATTTTGTGCTTTTAACTCTCTTTGTATGTTTGTATGAGTCGGGTGATGATTAGGTGGCTTTCGAAATCCAATAAATAAAACAAATAAAGAAAAACTATTTGCTCAGGGACAATGGACCTGAAAAAAGGAGTGTAAATTTCTGGATGGGGCATAAAAAAAAGGGAAAGCTACATTAAAAAATGTAATTATTACTATTCCTCATTCCACAAGAGCGGTGCTGGGTTCCATGGGAGTGCCAAGAGTCATACACAAAAAGCGATCAGGGTAGGAAAAAAGTTCAAAGTTCTTCCAGATAATTTGAAAATGCTTCCAAATGGTTGATCATGAAATTTGGCAATGCTGTTGTGGAAAAGTTATGGTACTGTTCAGTGGTGGGATACAAATAATTGAAAAATCGGTTCTCTACCCTAATGACCGGCTAGGTGGGTGTGGCCATGGTGGGCATGGCCAGGAGTGTGTGACAGGCAACACTCGGCCTCCTGCACCCCCGGGAGCAAAAATGGGCCATGAGGGTGTGCGTCTCCCCCGCTCCCCATTTTGAAACCTCCTGGGAGCGGAAACGGGCTGTGGGGGGTGCCAGGACAATGGTGGGTTTAAAATTTTTTTACTACCGGTTCTGTGGGCGTGGCTTGGTGGGCGTGGCTTGGTGGGCATGGGAGGGGAAGGATACTGTAAAATCTCCATTCCCTCCCCAATCCAGGGGAAAGTTACTGCAAAATCCCCATTTCCTCCAATCAGCTGGGACTTGGGAGGCAGAGAATAGATGGGGGCAGGGCCAGTCAGAATTTTTACTACCGGTTCTCCGAACTACTCAAAATTTCTGCTACCAGTTCTCTCGAACTGGTCAGAACTTGCTGAAACCCACCTCTGGCCCAGGAGGCTTAGCTGCACTTACCTGGGAGCCAAAATGGGACACATGGGGACTCCTGGAAAGGGCAGGGCAGGAAGGGTAGTTTCTCCCAAATTGGCCCAAACCGGCTGAATCCCATCATTGGTACTGTTATTTAATAATAATGGGAAGGCAGTTAAAAAAACCTTGGATGAACACATGTGGTCTGTTAGAAGAAAAAAATTATATTCTACTCAGAAACCATCACATTAAAATGCTACCCCCTTTTTTTGGTCTTAGGCTTCCTCCTATAACGTCGGTTGATGATAGGAGCCCTTGTGGTGCGGTGCAATATTGCAGGTCAACTCTGCTCACAGCCTGGAGTTTGATCCAGAAGGGGCTCAAGGTTGACTCATTCTTCTGAAGTCAGTAAAATGAGGACCCAGATTGTTGGGGGCAATATGCTTACATTGTAAACTGCTCAGAGAGTGCTGTAAAGCATTGTGAAGTGGTATGTAAGTCTAAGTGCTGTTGCTATGGCTAGTCTATTGTCCTCAGCTCTGATTTGAATTGTCTTCCATTTAGATACTTCCAATGATTACATTTCATGGGAGAACACAGGGTTTTACAGCAGAATGCAGTTTCTAGGTAGCCTAAAAAAAAAAAGAGCTACATTTTACGGAACTCTTGCATGGTTCTCTGTGGTTTATCTCTGATTAACTCAAAATCAGCCATACCTTGTTGAAAAACCAGTATGTTTTAATACAAAATTTCCGGGCTCCTGATCATTTTATTTAAGAATTAAATTAAAACAATGGAAACCCTTCCAGGCTGATTCAAATGCATCTCCCTGTGTTGCTAATCTCTCCTCGTACTCGATGTTCATTTTTATATTTGATCCTTTGAAAACGGACAAACTCTTCTGCAATGCTTCATTTGAGGTTCGGCACAATTGTCCTTGCTTCGGTAACTTTCATATTAAATTACAACTATTAGCATTTGTTCCTCGCCCTAAAGGGAACCGATAAAAATCACCTAACATAATGAAGTTGCCTTCAATAGCAGCGAGGCTTCATTTATGGGAATACATCTAATATAGTTAAAATGCACACTGAACAGGCTGCTTCTGGAATGGGGTGTCCCAAAGCCCAAATTGCTATTCCTAATCTATTTAATGAACTTGTGCAGCAGCAACAGAATTTGTGCTAGATTTTTAAAAAAGGCTCGTAGGCATTCATAAAAGCCACGGGAAGCGTACAAAGGCAATGCTAACCGAAGTCCATTTTTACACCTGCATCCACATCCATACTTTATAAACTCTCTCGCTTCCTCATTTCTATTTTTGCCTAATCAATAAAGCAAGGCAGGAAGCTGTTTCTCTGCCTGGGGCTGCATTTTTCTTCTCCTTTTCTTAAAATGCAGCCTCCGAGGCTTGCAGAAAATATGCCGGGGATCTATGGGTGTCGTCAGAAAAAGTATGGCTGAAATGGCAGCTCTTTTTTTGGGAAGATTTGTGTGCAACTTTTTAAAACTAAAACAACAACAATGGTCCATATTATTAACAGGGTCACACCTATATTTAAAAGCTCCTCTTCCTCCCATGTGTGAAGCCCAGCTGCTGTGGCCTAGAGGTGGATCTCTTGCCTCACAATCAAGAGGTTGTGAGTTTGATCCGAGGCAGATGTAGGGTCTCCTCAGGGGTGAAATCCAGCAGGTTCTTTCAGGTTCTGGAGAACCGGTGGTGGAAATTTTGAGTAGTTTGGAGAACTGGCAAATACTACCTCTGGCTGGCCGCAGAGTGGGGAGGGAATGGGGATTTTGCAGTATCCTTCCCCTGGAGTGGGGTGGGAATGGAGATTTTGCAATATCCTTCCCCTGCCACGCCCACCAAACCATGCCCACAGAACCAGTAGGGAAAAATTTTGGATTTCACCCCTGGGTCTCCTGCTTGGGCAGGGGGTTGGATTGGATGACCTCCAAAGTCCCTTCCAACTCTATTAATCTGTTAAACATCTGAGTATCAGTTATCCAGGTCACAGTTGTCTCAAAGGTGCTTTTGCACAAGGCAACTGGACTGTTTTTGCCTTGAGGAAGAAGAATAAAATGTTTTGTTTTTCAACCAAGAAACTTCTTCAGTTGGGGAAGGCAGGGGGAATGGAAGGATAGATATTAACATTTGAGACTGCATGGTAGAGGGATGGAGCTATCCTTCTGATAGGATGTAAGGATTGTATTTCTTTACAGTCATCTGGTCATTAGTATTCTCGCTGAGAGCTCTTGAAGCCACTTGGGGGTTTAATCTGTTCCCTCAGGATCACCTGAATCAGGGTGCAATTGTTTGTGGAATCTTCTTGGGACTGTTGCAAGGGCTCCATTGTAGACTGGAGATAGGTGTCATCTTATCCCTCCCCCTCCATTGAGAGAAGGTTGGCACAATGTTAACGTAAATGGCCTCTTTTACCCCTCTTTCAAACCAATGATCCTCTCTATCCAAAATGTGGACCAACGCCACATCCATGTGCACTCTAAACCCAATAACGCACTAAGGCTTGTCCACCTCAAGGATAAAACACCTTGACACAAACTGATCAATGTAATATGTGCAATACAATGCAGTGAGATGTGCAGATCTGTGCACGGGGGAAACAAAACAACCACTTCACAAACGCATGGCGCAACGTAGCAGATCAAACCTATCAGGACAAGATTCAGTGGTCGATCTGCATTTAAAAAAGGATAGAGGGGATCATTGGTTTGAAAGAAGCTATCCAATCTCAACTGTCAGAATCTATCTTTCCATCACCCACCTCCCCTCCCCCCACCGCCATCACAACTGATGAAGTTTCCTGGATGAGAAACCAAATGTTTGGTTCTTCATCCTCAAGGAAAACACAGTCTAGTTGCCTTTTGAAAAAGCCTCTTTGAGCTCCTCCTCCTCCTCCTCCTCCACCACCTACTCCTCCTCCCTCCTCCCCCTCCCTTTGTTCCGTGACACTGCAGATGCCCCAGCAAACTGTGGCAAAACCATGGGGATTTTGAAGAGGCTATAGCCATGATGGCAAACCTATGACAAGTTTGCCAGAGATGGCACATAGAGCCCTCTCTGCTGGCATGTGCGCCATCATCCCAGGTCAGATCTCCATGGCATTTCTTTTGTGAGCTTCTGTTTCCCTGCAAATGACGAAACAGAAGCTCCCGAAAAAAAAAGTTCTTACCTCTTGCTGCATTGCCGGTGTTGGGATGCCCCACCTCCCGCCGGCCAGCTGGTCTTCGGGTCTCTGCTGCTCATGTGCATGCATGTCCATTTGCACATGTGCACGTTCGTGTATGTCCACACATGCACATACACGTTTGTGCATGCGCATGTTCGCACATGTCCATATATGCACATGTCCGTGCATGTCCGTGCATGCGCACCTTTCAGTTTGGGCATTTGCGCACGCACAATCTGGGCACTCAGTGTCTAAAAGGTTCGCCATCATTGGGCTATAGAATGAGGCAGTGGTGGGATTCAAATTTTTTTACTACTCGTTCTGTGGGCGTGGCTTGGTGGGTGTGGCAGGGGAAGGTTACTGCAAAATCCCCGTTTCCTCCTATCAGCTGGGACTCGGGAGGCAGAGAATAGATGGGGGCGGGGCCAGTCAGAGATGGTATTTACCGGTTCTCTGAACTACTCAAAATTTCCGCTACCAGTTCTCCAGAACTGGTCAGAACCTGCTGAAACCCACCTCTGGAGTTGGGTAGGCGTATATCAAGCTTGCAAGTGCCAACAATCTTCCTGGCATTCAGGCACAAAGGATTACTGTGATATTGTTGGCATGGCAGTTCTATTCCTTATCCAAAATGTGTGATTTATGGGAATTACCTAGGATGTTGCAATTAATCTTGAAGCAGGTGAAGTAAATCTCTTAATTATGATCCTTCCTGCTTTAGAGAGTAGATTTTTTTTTTTAAACAGGAGATAAACAGAATGGGGTTCAAAAATCAGAAGATCATTTCTGATATGAACTAACAAGATTTTCAGCCGATTTGCTTAGCTCACTTATAATGCATGAGGGGAAATGAACTAGCAAAAAGAAAAAGAAAAACCATTGGCCTTTATATTTTGTTTTTTTATCTGCAGAGAAGAAAACTTTTATGCGCTTTCCCCCTTTGGAATGTATATATACGTTTTCTCCAGCATCCACTTAGCCAGATAAAAATCAATTTTTGTGGCATTCTCACTCAATTGGATGGAAAACAAATGGTTTTTGATGTTCTTCTTCAAAAGAAAAAAAAATGGAGAGAGAATGGAGGTGAAATGCTTATGGATGGAGGGGCAGATTCTTGCGAGAGATTTAAAGGCTGCCTGCGCCTGTGTTTCATCAATCAACCCTCCAGTTGTTTGCATTGTATAGTCATCTTGCCAGGCATCTGTAACCTCCCTGGCTTCTCACATTTCCATTTAATCCCAATAGGAGACATCAGGAGGAAATGTTTACCTGGAGACTTTTTGAGATCGAATGCCAGGCCAAATAGCTATTGTTTGAGAAACTTCAGAAATTCAGAATAATACTTTAGATTTACACCAAGTCTTGTTTAAGACTTCTACCTCTCTTCAGTTTGAGCTGAAATGAAGTGTTTTAAGGGCATCAGCTTCTCTCTCTCCCTCTCCTCTCTCTCTCCCTCTCCCCCCCTCTCTCCTCTCCCTCTCTCTTTCCTCCCTCTCTCCTCTTTCTCCTCCCTCTCTCCTCTTTCTCTCTCTTTCTCCTCTCTCCCCCCTCTCCTTTCTCTTTCCCTCTCTCCCTCCTCTCTCTCCCTCTTTTCTCTCTCTCTCCTTTCTCTCTCCTTTCTCTCTCCTCTCTTTCTCTCCTCCCTCTCCCTTTTCTCTCTCTCTCTCTCTTTGTCTCTCATCAAGCCAATGTTGAAGTTACCGTATCTTAGTTACCTTAACAATAGAAATATTCCTATAAGAGCTATATTCCCTCAGGTTTCTATATTATAAAAAGAACAATTAAAATGGTAAAAGTTTCCTCTGTCTAGTTGTGTCCGACTCTAGGAGGTTGCTCATCTCCATTTCTTGGCTGAAGGAGCCGGCATTATCCAAAGACGTTGTCTGTCAAAGACACACAGAAAGTAGAATGCTTCTACTTTCCCACAAAAGTGGTACCTATTAATCTACTTGCATTTGCATGCTTTCGAACTGCTCGGTGGGCAGAAGCTGGGGCAAGTAATGGGAGCTCCCCCCATTGTAGGGAACTCGGGTCTTGAACCTGGGCTATCAAGCTCAGCATCTTTAACCACTGAGCCATCTCCAAACCTTAGAGATATACTTCTCTTCTGGTCATCAGACATGTGTTAAATTGTCACAACTGCCACTTCATGCCTGTGCTTCGAGATTGTTCAATGCCATTCTGCAATGGATCTTGGGGGGAGGGTAGATGCTTGGGGGAAAGTGAAACTAATGGAAAGAAGCATGCTTCTCAGAGACCAGTCCTCAAGGCCATTTCCTTGGGAGAAGAATGCAGCTGCAGGAAGTGACTATTTCAAAAACATCTTTTAAAACTGATTGGACAGTGTGTGAGAGAGGGGGGAAACCAGCCATAGGAAGTGTCTGGGAGGGAAAAAATTATACCAAGGGATTTGGTGCACGAACCTCAATTCTTGCTTTGCTTTACTGCATATCACTTGACCTTTAGTAAACTATACCTTTTCAACAAATGGAATCAAGGACCATTCTTGTTTATTTTATTTTATTTTATTTTATTTTATTTTATTTTATTTTATTTTATTTTATTATTTTATTTTATTTTATTTTATTTTATTTTATTTTATTTTATTTTATTTTATTTTATTTTATTTTATTTTATTTTATTTTATTTTATTTTTTTGTTTGTTTAATTTCTATACCGCCCTTCTCCCGAAGGACTCAGGGCGGTGTACAGCCTAATTAAAAACACAAAGACAGACAAAATTTAAAAATAATTAAAATAATTAGATAATAGGCCCAATTTGTAAAACCCCAAATTTAAAATCCCATTTAAAACCAATTAAAATCTTTACATTGATAGCCCAGCCTGGCGGAACAACATGGTTTTGAGGGCACAGCGAAACACACGGAGATCAGAGATTTCTGAGTTTAAAGGTTCAGATTGAGGCAGGACTGACATAAATTCAGATACAGTTTGAAGTTGGAGATCTGACTAACCCGGAAGTTTTAAAAAAAGGAAGGGCTGCAGCTCCACTTATGAATAAGAATAATCAAGTGACAGAGTCTTTCAGGAAAGGAGAATATTTATAGCTCAGGGTTGAAATGAGGGGTCCCTGGTGCTCTTTAGCAGTAGTACTGATGATGTTGCCTAATTTGGGTAATGAAACATCTACAAGAAAAGAAAAGGCTCAGAGAACACCAAGGACTCTTCTGTGTTTTTCAGCTAAGGCACCTGGGTAAATTACTCAGAATAGAGTAAAAGTGGTTTTTCTTTCAGTAATGAAATAACAGCCCATTATTTATCACAACAGGGACTTTTAATTTGACTTAAAGATTGCCACATGTACTAAAATATATTTGAAAACCTCTCAAACTATTCCTATTAAGACAAAAACCAATGAAATGACCAGTGATAATTTGTTGACGTGAAGTAAAAGTCATTCGATCGTATTGTTTTTATAACGTAGCCCTTGAATTAAAATGACTCATTCATTTGTTTGAAGTTATGTGGTACAACAGCCAATCCACATTTAAAAGGCATGGGAATTTAACACCTGCAGCCGCGCGGGTGATTATGGGAGCAACAGGGCGCTCCCACGTAACACCTCTCCTGCGCGAGCTGCACTGGCTCCCAGTGGTCTTCTGGGTGCGCTTCAAGGTGTTGGTTCTCACCCTTAAAGCGCTCCATGGCATAGGGCCAGGATACTTGCGAGACCGCCTGCTGTTACCGATAACCTCCCACTGGCCAATACGCTCGCACAGAGAGGGCCTCCTCAGGGTGCCATCGGCCAAGCAATGTTGGCTGGTGGCCCCCAGGGGGAGAGCCCTCTCTGTGGGGGCACCCGCCCTGTGGAATGAGCTACCTCCTGAAATACGACTGATCCCGGACCTCCGCACTTTCCGCAAGGCCCTGAAGACTTATTTATTCCAACAAGCCGGCCTAGCTTAAATGGTTTTAATGGGGCTTTTTAATCTTTTAATTTTATTGGTTTTTGGGTTTTAAATTGGGAATTTTTTTATTTTGTAGATTTGGGATTTTAAATTGGTAATGCTGCTGATTTAATCTATTTTAGTTTTCTCTTAACTTTTGTACCATATGTGTTTTAATTTCTGGCTGTCCACCGCCCTGAGTCCCCCTGGGGAGAAGGGCGGTATATAAGTTTAATTAAATAAATAAATAATAAATAAACACCTAAGCCCATGCTTCTCACACCCATAAAAGATGACGACAAAAAACATGTGCTTAATGAGAAACTTCTTTTCTGATAAAGGAGATCACAAGCAGAATATTTCCTCTAAGTTCCTCCGTTCATAAAATTGTACATCACACTCACATTTCCTTCACAAAAGTCTCAAGCAGGGGTGAAATGCTACCGGTTCACACCGGTTCAGGCGAATCAATAGCAGCGGCTGCGGGTGGTTTGGAGAACTGGTAGCGACGGCAGCATGAGGCTCCGCCCACCCACCCGGACATCATTACTTCCTGGTTTTAATCAGCATGTGATACATGTACGGGGTGCACACACTTCCGAACCAGTAGGGAAGGTAAGTAGATTTCATCCCTGGTCTCAAGTTCCTATAAAAATCTTGCTGATGTGTCAGTTCGTCCAAAACGGCTTGTACTGTTTTTGGAAATAAAGAGAGCGACCTTCTTTCCAGCAGCTCGTCTTGCATTTTGATTGCTTGCACCCTTTTTCTGGGCTCAGAAGCAAAGGGATCCAGGCAGGGGTGGGCTGCTGGGGGTTCACAGGGGTTTGGGAAAACCTCTAGCTAAGATTCTGTGCAGTTCAGAGAACTCACAAATCCTACTCCTGGCTGGCCACTCCCACCCCCTCCCTCCCCTCCCAGGAGTCCCCATGTGGCCTGTTTTGGATGCAGGTAAGTGCAGGGCGTGCACAGAGGCTTGGGAAGGGCAAAAAATGGGCCAACTGGAAGTTCAGGAAGGCTGGAAATGGGCCTCCAGAGGGCCTCTGGAGCATGGGTGAGAAGGAATCAGGATAAATAAGAGAAAATAAAAGGTGAATAAAAGAAATAATCATTCTAAGTCAGGTATATAAAGTCAGATCAAATCCTATGAACTCTAAGCAGCCTTTGAATGAGCTCATCTATTCACTTAAAGATACGTGCTGGCTAAAAGCAGCTGGACTGCCTTATTAGTAAAATATATCTTCTGATGAGGCTCAGCTGTCATCCAGCTGAAAAGTTAAGAGTAGAGTTTGGTGAATAGAACTAAGCAATTAGTTCATGGATGTTCCCCTAATCACTTGACCTATGGCCCTGTGTCCAACTCTGATTCTATACATCTTCTTAACAGAATCAAATGTGTACATCTGGACGGATACAGGGGATGCAAAAGGTTATTTATTGTTTAAAAGTATAGTCATAATTTCTGCATTTACACATTATAGCTTTTAAAGAATAGTTGTAAAACATGAAGTGATGGGTTAGTTAGAGTTGTAATGGTTGAATCATGAAGTAGTGAAAATGTATAGCCAAAATAATTGTATTAACTAGCATGTAATGGTTTGATAATTAGTAAAGTGTAATGTAAGTGAAATGTACTCTTAATGTAACCATATATGGAAGCCGGAAAAGGCTCATGGAACTCTTTGTCTTGAAAACATATTTAAGTAATAGAAAAATGACCAATCTTCATTCAGGTTGCAACTTTCAAACATAGCCCTGAATCTTTGCGCAAATAAACAGATCTGTCTGACCCAGGAATGTGCTTCAGCTCCTTATTTCTACAACATGGGGAGGCTATTTTTGCCCTCCTGGAGGCTCAAGGAAAGCCTTTGGAGCCTGGGAAGGGCAAAAACGCCCACCCCCAATAGTGCATGAGGCTAACTAGGCCACGCTCACCATGGCCACTCCCACCCAGCAACCAGGCAGAGAACCCCTTGCTAAAATTTTTGAAGCCCACCCCTAGATCCACGGAAATTCTCCCAACAATGCAGCGCTGAAGGAAGGCACTTTTACAATGGTCCTTGAAGTTCCTTAACACTTTCTGATAAATGGTTTTGGGTAATGAAGGAAAAAAATTGGGAAGCTGTAAATTAAAACAGTGTTCCGTAACCTTTCTGGCTTTGCGGATTGGTGGGGGGTTTGGGAGAGAGAATGGTTAGATGTGAGTGGTGGGCGCGCATGTGCCCACGCAGCTCCATTTGCATGAGCGGTGGTTACACCCACCTGCTGCTTGCACAAATGGAGCTGCACGTGTGCGCTCGCTTGCTGCTCACCGAAGTGGAGCTGCACTTGTGCATGTGCTCACCCTCCACTTCCACGGCCCGGTTTCAAACGGGCCAAGGCCCAGAAGTGGGGTTGGGGACCCCTGCATTAAAAGATAAAATCATAGAGTCACAAGGTTGGAAGGGACCTTGGTGGTTTTCTGCTCTAATCTAGAGGAGGAAAAGAACATGATCTGAGCCATGGAGGCGCAGTGGTTAGAGTGCAGTACTGCAGGCTACTTCTGCTGACTGCCGACTGCCTGCAATTTGGCAGTTCAGATCTCCCCAGGCTCATGGTTGACTCAGGCTTCCATCCTTCCCAGGTGGGTAAAATTAAGACCCAAATTGTTGGGGGCAATATGCTGACTCTGTAAACCACTTAATGAGGGCTGTAAAGCACTGTAAAGCGGTATATAAGTCTAAGTGCTAATGCTATTGCTATCTGTGCTCTCCTCTTCCTCCTCTTCCTGGTGTCGCTCACTATCTACCTCCTTACCACCATTTTCACTTCTTCCTTAAGAGGGAAAGACAGAATGTCTCCTGCAGCCAAGGGAACATTTTAGCCATGCAATCAAAAGCAAAACAATAGACGGTGATTGCTTTTGCCCATTTTGCCAGCTCTTTAGGAAGACAGAAACTCTTGTCAGTCATAAACAGAGACGAAGTGCTCAAACAGCGCTCAGAGGAGGCTGCTGGGTTTCTCTCCTTTTGCCAACGACTTGTGAGCAATTGCTTTGATAAAGTTTGCAAATGACACAGCCAAACCACTTTAAGGAAGAAACATCCTCGAAAAGACACCTCTCTTTCTCTCTTTCTTTCTCTCTTTCTTAGGAGCAATGAAGGTAAATAAATATATTAAATAGCCTTCCCTGCCAGCCACCGTCTGCCAACCACGATTTCACCAGATATTGTCTAGTTTATAAATGTCACTAAATGATTTCCCCCCACCCCCATAGGCCTGGTTAATTTGGTTTGCCGTAACTGCCTTTATGACTGTCTCCCATTTGAGAAATAGAGTGTCTCACAGTTTATAAAAGGAGGCCTTGTTCCGACAGTGATTTGAAAGATGCTGCTCATGGTTCTTTATACTAGCAATATAATTCTGCATTCTCTGACCACTGAAAATAAGCATATGTAGGACAGCATTCCTCTGGCCAACCCCCCTCCCTATTGTAGCAAGAGTCCCCAAGAGTTGGGGTGTGAACCGCTACCAAGCTACAGCCCATTGGGGACCTGGCAGCCGAAGTAGCAGGTGAGTGCATGAAGCTTCATTTGATTTACCGTATTTTTCGGAGTATAAGACGCTCCGGACTATAAGATGCATCTACCTTTTTTGGTGAGGAAAACAAGAAAAAGAAATCTGCCTCTGCCTCCCAGCACATGAGCCATCAACAGCACAGGTGCCCACACAATACTCACAAGCACTCTTCTCAACACTTATCACATACTACCCTACATACCGCAATATTACAAACTCTCCTGGAGAGTAATGCCACAAATTGGACCCTGGACACAAAGTAAGTCCACCGCCGCTTCTCCTCCTGAGGTTAACAAACTATCTCCCAATTCCGTATCTTGTTCTAACTCCTTTCTTTCTTGCTAGATCTTCCTCTCGTAAGTCATGGACTATCTGTAGTTGAGTAGATACTGAGCCACTGGCCTCTTAGTATCTACTCAACTACAAGTAGTCCATGACTTACGAGCAGAATGTTTCTGTTGCTAAGCAAAACAGTTGTTAAGTGAGTCGTGCCCCATTGTATGACCTTTCTTGCCACAGTTGCTAACCGAATCACCGCAGTTGTTAAATTAGGTAACATTCATGTTGTGAAATGAATCTGGCTTCCCCGTTGATTTTGCTTGTCACAAGGTCACTAAAGGTGCCCGGAACTCTGCAACTGACATAAGTATGAATCAGTTGCCAAGCGCCAAATTTTGATCCTGTGATGCTGCGATGGTGTTAAGTGAGGACCCAGTTTGTGGGGGCAATAAGCTGACTTTGTATAAATATACAAAAGTATGAAGGCCATTGCTTAACGCATTGTAAGCCGCCCTGAGTCATATAAATCAAATTAAAAAAAAAAGTGTCAAAAGCAGTCAAAAGTCACTTTTTTCCAGTGCTTTTGTAACTTCAAAAGATCACTAAAAAATGGTTGCAAGTCAAGGACTTCCTGTAATGGTTAGCAATATTTTGGAGCTAGATGAGGGTCAACAGAATTCAAGAGCGGTTGGACTTAGTCCATTTGCAGCTCTGTAGTGACTCTAGGCTGGTTCCTCTTTTGACTCTGCCACCAGGCCCTGTCACTCTTTCTCCAGAATGCTTGCTAAACAGGGCAGGGTTAAGCAAGGTCTACCTGTAAAGTTTTATTCTCACTTCCCATACACACCCTTAATTTACTGGCTATAGGTAGATAATAGATAGATAATGATCTATTTGTCTGTGTGTCTATGTGTCTGTGTATTTCTCTCTCTCTCTCTCTCTCTCTCTCTCTCTCTCTCTCTCTCTCTCTCTCTCTCTCTCTCTCTCTCTCTCTCATTTCTCTTTATTATCTATCTACTATCTATCTATCTATCTATCTATCTATCTATCTATCTATCTATCTATCTATCTTCCTTCCTACCTACCTACCTACCTACCTACCTATCTACCTACCTACCTACCTATCTTTCCATCCATCCAGGGGTGAAATCTACTTACGTTCTTTACCAGTTCGGAAGTGCACGCGCAGAGGGTAAAAAACACGTTAAAAAACGATACCCGGGCAGGTGGGTGGAGCCTTGTGCCGCCATTGCTACCGGTTCTCCATACCACTCGCAAAAATCGCTACTGGATCGCCAGCTCCAGTCCAAACCGGGAGCATTTCACCCATCTATCTATCTATCTATCTATCTATCTATCTATCTATCTATCTAGATCAGTGTTTCTCAACCTTGGAAGCTTGAAGATGGGTGGACTTCAACTCCCAGAATCCCCCAGCCACTGATGTAGATGTTGTCTCTGACAGTGAGTTGCAAAGCCACCATTGCTTCATTGCTCTTTTGGATGGTAAACCGTTTTGGATTTTTATTGCAAATTCTCTTCTTCTTCTTCTTCTTCTTCTTGTTGTTGTTGTTGTTGTTGTTGTTGTTGTTGTTATTATTATTATTATTATTATTATTATTATTATTATTATTATTATTATTTAAAAAACCCATTTAGCTATTGACCATTTAGCACGGTCCCTTAATCTTTTTTATACAAGTAATTTAGAAGGCCAGATCCTGAAGGTGAAACTCAAATACTTTGACCACCTAATGAGAAGAAAGGACTCACTGGAGAAGAGCCTAATGCTGGGAAAGTTTGAGGACAAAAGAAGAAGGGGACGGCAGAGAACGAGGTGGCTGGATGGAGTCACTGAAGCAGTAGGCATGAGCTTAAATGGACTCCGGAGGATGATAGAGGACAGGAAGGCCTGGAGGAACATTGTCCATGGGGTCGTGATTGATTGGACACGACTTCCCGACTAACACCAACAAAAATTCATTATGATGCACTCAAATGAAAGGGGCTACGTTATTAGGGCCAGAAGTGCTTATGACCCCCAGCATTCACCCAACTGGAACTTGAAGGCAAGATTGAAACAATGGAAACCCTTTCTTTGCAGGGTCAATAAATAATCAAAAGGAAATAATGGCTTTCGTTGGAGGTCATGAAAGGTCCAGAGGGGAAAGGAAAGGAAACATGGTGTTGTTTTTTTCCTAATAGCCTCAGTATAAAACCACACTGCTTCCCAGCCAATATGTTGATGCCAACAGTTTCGCTCAAGTAGTTTTGGAAATCATTTATCCCCTATTCGTTATTAGTATTCTTCATTCGTGATCATATCATCTCCTCTAATTTATTCCCCTAAATGCCATGATGTGTATTCACTGCCCTTGTACTGTCAGAACCGAGTCACTTTTCATGCGCAGTTGTGCATTAGCAAAGTTGGACCTTTAGTTCTCTGCAGCCTTTTTCATTTCATTCTATAAATGCTTTGGATTTTACAGTGTTGGTAATTCATAGCCTTGTCATCATCACTTTCAAACTCACTCCATTCTCTTTGTTTTCAGGAAATGAAGTACCCAGCGAGTGGCATTTTCAGTAACAATGAGTGTTATTTCTAATAGGTATTTCCAGTGGTTTTTTTATATGTCATTCCTAGACATATAAGAAATATTATTTCATTTATGGCCAGGACAACTTGTTCCCGAATTTTGCAGCCCGCACCTACTGTGCTTCTATTTTCTGGTCTTTCTTTTTCCCTGACCATCTGTTTGCTGTTGTTATTTTTTCATCTGCTCTTTCCTTTTTCCAAGATCCAATGATTTAACAGTCTTCCTTTCCATTAAACAGTTCTTTCCTCTTACTTAAATTTAAATTTATAGGCTGCCCAAGTCCAAATCACTTTGGGCAGCTTACATAATAAAGGTAATGAAAATGAAAATAAGATACAGGTAATTCTCACCTTACAGCTCGTTATTGACCGTTCGAAGTTACAACAGTTGTAAAAAAGCTGACTTATGACTGTTTTTCATCCTTATGACCAGTGGTGGGTTTCAAATTTTTTTACTACCGGTTCTGTGGGTGTGGCTTGTTGGGCATGACATTGCTTGGTGGGTGTGGCAGGGGAAGGATACTGTAAAATCTCCATTCCTACCCCACTCCAGAGGAAGGTTACTGCAAAATCCCCATTTCCTCCCAATCGGCTGGGACTCGGGAGGCAGAGAATAGATGGGGGCGGGGCCAGTCAGAGGTGGTATTTACTGGATCTCTGAACTACTCGAAATTTCTGCTACCGGTTCTCCAGAACTGGTCAGATCCTGCTGAATACCACCTCTGCTTCTGACCATTGCAGTATCCTCACAGTTAAAATTTGGGCACTCGGAAACTAGCTCCTACTTATGACTGTTGCAATGACCTGGGAGAACATGATCACTTTCAGACAACCAAAACCAATGGGGGAAGGCAGATTCACTTAACAACTGTGTTATTAACTTAACCATGGCAGTGATTCACTTAACAACGGTGGCAAGAAAGGTCACAAAAGGGGGCAAAACTCACTGATCTGTCTCTCTTAGCAACAGAAATTGTGGGTTCAATTGTGATCGTTAAGTCAAAGACTTACCTGTAATGAAATTCGGGTTATATTTTTGACTTACATTTTAATTGTCCATACTTTTGAAATTTGCATTGATATGCCTGCAGAATTACCCTGTTTCCCCGAAAATAAGACATCCCCTGATAATAAGCCCAATTGGGCTTTTGAACGCATGGCAATAAGGCCAAGTGCTTATTTCAGGGTTCAAAAAAATATAAGACAGGGTCTTTTTTTCGGGGAAACACGGTATATCCAAGTGTTTTTTTCTTACTTACCTTCCTGAAATCACCTGAGAATTGTCACCCAGAATTATACTGATATTATCTCATAGGGACTTAGGGTTGAGCTTCCCACTCCTTTGGTCAATGCAGTCTCTAGTTTCCAGGAAAAAAAAAACCATAAAATATTGCTAACATGTTTAGAACGAATCTGCCCATTGCCTTGGAGAATAAAAACAACTTTTGCCTGAGGGCTCACTCGGAGGTATACCACATTCAGAGATTGAAAACACCGTACTTGGTAATAACTTGCCATTCCTCCTCAGCACGTGAAGGTACACAAAACAAGACTTCCAGAGTTGATACCAAGATATGGATAGAGGAAAAAGCATTATAGGTAGTCCTCAATTTACAGCAGTTCAATTAGTGACCATTCAAAGTTACAACGGCGCTGAAAAATGTGACTTATGACTATTTTTCACAGTTACAACCAGGGGTGGGTTCTACTTACCTTTACTACCGATTCGCAATGGGAGCGCATGTGCAGATCATCCATGATGACGTCCGGGCGGGTGGGCGGAGCCTCCCACTACTTTTACTACCGGTTCGCAAGAACTGGACTGAACTGGGAGCAACCCACCACTGGTTACAACCTTTGCAGCATCCCCACGATCATGTGATCAAAATTCAGGTGCTTGGCAACTGGTTCATATTCAGGACCGTTGCTGTATCCCAGAGTCACATGATCTCCTTTTGTGACCTTCTGGCAAGAAAATCAATGGGGAAGCCAGATTCACTTAACAACCGGGTTACTGATTTAAAAAAATGGCAGCAATTCTGCAGTTCTAATTATCCTCTGAAGTCTGTGTCTGTCTTGTTGGTTTGCAGAACCAAACCAGACAGTTATAGAGGTGCAGATGACAGACTCAATAATTCCTCTGTAGAACTGGATCAGCAGTTCCTTTGGCAGTTTGAGCTTTCTGAGTTGGTGTAGAAAGAACATTCTTTGTTGTGTTTTTTTTTTTTTGATGACATTTTTGATGTTAGCTGTCCATTTTAGGTCTTGATATATGGTAGAACCTAGAAATTTGAAGGTTTCTACTGTTGATGTTTTGTCTAGTATTGTAAGACGTGGTAGTATAAGTTGATCTTTTCTTCTCCTTGCCAGCCCCTCAAAAACTGGAAGACAGAAGATCATGTCATGTCATGCCTATTTTGTAACACTGCCCCCTGCCCCATTGTGACTCTTATCCCCACAGACGTTCCTGGACCTCAAAAGATTGCAGTGCTTGTGCAAGGGTTCAAAAAAGTTGAGATGGTACTCAACCCCAGGCAATCAAAACTTTGCCCCTGTTTATATGCACTGCAATGTACAGTAGTGGCCAAAATTGTGGAAACCTTTTGGGAAAGTGTATTTTTGAACTTTGATGGCTAATAATGCCACTTTTTTTTGGGGGGGGGAGTTTCAAGATAATCCTATTCCACTGCTGGAATGGCCTGGGAATAGCCCAGACCTTAACCCAATTGAAAATCTACGGAGCCCCTAAAGAAACTTTTTAGTCAGAAGTGACCCAGCAATAAAACCCAGTTAATAGAAGCAATCATTCAATCTTGGTCTCACATTATAACAGCTGCAGCACTAAAAGACTTGGTTCACTCCATGGGAAGACATTGTAAGGCCGTATTCATGCTAAAGGTTAGCCAACTAAGTATTAACTGACATGGTGATAATTTTTGTATATCTCGTTTTTTCTACATGTTTCACTTTTCTTTTTTATACTGTAACTGCTATTCTAATAGCAAATCCTTCATAAAAGTTATTGCATTACGTTCTTGATTAAATGATCTTTCCATTGATATATAATTTAATGGTATTACTCAAAAAAATAAATAAATGGTGTCATTAGCTAGCTTTAGTAAATACACTTTCCCCAAAAGGTTTCCACAATTTTGGCCACTACTGTATGTAAAAGATATGTAGCTGGACTTTTTTGACTCTCCCATGGATGCCCTGCCTATCCCTTACAAAGAGAGTGTGAATCAGTGGTGAAATCCAATTTTTTTTACTACTGGTTCTGTAGGCATGGCTTGGTAGATGTGGTGTGGCTTGGTGGGCATGGCAGGGAAGGATATTGCAAAATCCCCATTCCCTCCCCACTCTGGGGCCAGCCAGAGGTGGCATTTGCCAGTTCTCCGAACTGCTCAAAATTTTTGCTATTGGTTCTCCAGAACCTGTCAGAACCTGCTGGATTTCACCCCTGGTGTGAATGATTCCTAAACCAGAGGTCCCCAATCCCCAGTTCATGGACTGGCCCTGGGCCACGGCATGCCAGAAACCGGTCCACACAAGCAAGCGAAGCCCCATCAGCAGGATGCAGGCAGCATGCAAAACCATGCCCCCTCCAGTCTACGGAAAAACCTCTTTCCATGGAATCAGTCCCTGCTGCCCGAGAGGTTGGGGGCCACTATCCTAGACTATTGAAATGGGGCAGTTCCATTTTAATATTTGTTTGCATATCAGGTGTTAACATTCCAGATTCTTTTCTTTTCTTTTCTTTTCTTTTCTTTTCTTTTCTTTTCTTTTCTTTTCTTTTCTTTTCTTTTCTTTTCTTTTCTTTTCTTTTTTTTGAGTTTATCATTCTTCTGGTCTGTCTTTTCTCCTTGCAAGCCCTTAATTCTTCCCCAACAGTGCATCTATATTTATAGTCTTTGAGGATGCACAAGTCTTTTTCAATGCTTTATCTGTTCCTGCTTAAATCTTTTTCTGCTAACTTTAGGATTCCCAGAAGCCCCCCCAAACTTCCTTCCTGTGCATGACTCCATTATGCTATTTGGGGAGAATTGAGTTATTACTGGCGAGCTATTTACATGATGCAGGAGAGGTCAAATGCTCTTAACAATTAAAAAATACATGCTTTTGTAATTGTACTGTTGGAAGAAATATTCATCTGGTTCAGTTCCAAGCTAGGAGAAAGGCATTGGAGACAAAATGGAGGCTGGAGGCTGATTGGAACGAATTCATTTATTGATGAAGTAGAAGCACATGGGTGGTTCTGGGCAGCTGACCACATGGAATTGAGAGTGAGGGGTTTTTATACCTTCTCTTGGGCTTTGCACTTGAACTTCCAGTTTCTGTGCAAGAACATGTATTCTATTGGCTGTTGTCAAACTCCCATGGGGCCGTGTGGGCCAGTGGTGGGTTTCAAATTTTTTTACTACCGGTTCTGTGGGTGTGGCTTGATGGGCATGGCATGGCTTGGTGAGTGTGGCAGGGGAAGGATACTGCAAAATCCCCATTTCCTCCCGATCGGCTAGGACTCGGGAGGCAGAGAATAGGTGGGGGTGAGGCCAGACAGAGGTGGTATTTACTGGTTTCTGAACTACTCAAAATTTCCACTACCGGTTCTCCAGAACTGGTCTCAGCCAAGTTTGGTTGAAGCTTGCTGATTGATGCAATGTTCCCAGGTGATTTTGCAATGTGGTGAGCGCTGCTGTTAGATAATCCTATTATGTCCTGGAGGGTCATGTCTTAATCCCATCACCTTGGAGTTAAAGATCTTTTGTCTTGTAGATAGGCTGGCCCAGTCCTGCTGGGATTATTAAGAAAGACTTGGGGGCTGCTTTCTGTCTTTAAAAGCACGTATCTCCTGCCTGGTTGCTGGGTGGGCGTGGCCATGGTGGGGGTCAGCCTCCTGCACCATGGGGGTGGGGCGTTCTTGCCCTCCCTGTGCTCCGGAGGCTTTCCTCGAGCATCCAGGAGGGCGAAAACAGCCTCCCCAGGTTCTGGAAGCCCTCTGGAGGCTAGAAACGGGCCTGTTTCTGGCCTTCCCAAACTTCAGATAGGCCCATTTTTCACCCTTCCCGAGCCTCTGTGTGTGCCCTGCACTTATCTGCATCCAAAACAGGCCGCATGGGGACTCCTGGGAGGGGCAGGGCTGGGTGAGTGGGGCCAGCCAGGAGTGGGATTTGGGAGTTCTCCAAACTGCACAGAATCTTAGCTAGAGTGTCTCCCGAACTCCTGCGAACCCCCAGCAGCCCATTCCTGACTTTGTGTCCCTCTACATAAGACCTTCTAGGCAGAAATGAAGTGCTTTGAGGTTAAGTACAATTTGGGAAATGTTGACTATACACATATTTTAAAAAGAGATATTTTTACTACCTCCTTTTTCCCTCACTATCCTTCATTTTGTTGGATCTTGCAACTTAGCCTGTTCATAATCAAAACCCTCCTAGATAAGTGGCTATTAAAATAAATGATGATAGCATTTATGTTGATTTATCTGCTAGGCTCTGAAGTGGTACGCCACTGTGAACTGCCCGGTGACTTTTGCAAAAGCTGATTTCAAAATTGCAGGAAATTGCACTAAAGAGTAATCCTTTCTCAGCCCTAGCAGTGGTTTATTTATTCATAGGTTATCATCTCAAAGCTCATTGCAAATGAGGCTTCGGAATTTCACAAATTTGGCAAATCTTAACTCTTATCGGGTGGTCTGATCTGAAGGCGATTATCAGCAAAATAGAGATTAAGCAAAATTGGATCTTTTATCTCTATATAGGCGGGACTGATGCAAGGCTTGTGAAAATATAAGGCTATTAAAAGAAAAGCGAGAAGACAGACCTCTTTCATTTTCTCTAGTTACCTGAAGGTATGTCACAATAGATAGTAGCACCTTGCTGAACTTGATTGATCTTGAAAAAAATGAGCAGCGTCAGACAAGGAGCCAATCAGATTTAGATAAGAAGCTACCGATGAATTTCAAGGTTTGCGGGTTAGGAGTTTTTAGAAGTTTAGAACTAGCAAGCTAGCAGTATCATTCCTAAGAAAACTATATTTTTGCTGACCACAATTAGCAGCAGGATCTCTCAATTTTGACAACTTTAAGAAGTGTGGACTTCAAACTCCTAGAATTCCTCAGCCAGCATGAGACAAATTCAAAAATTAGCATTAATTTTTAATGCTAATGCATTAATGCATTAATTTTATTTATTTTCCACTTTTATTATTTTTACAAAAAGATGGCAAACAGACCTTTCTCCTCCTATTTTCCCCACAGCAACAAGCTTATGAGGTTGCATCACGCTTGTCTCACAAGTACTGAGGCACTTCCAAGTTGAAAGGATTAGTTGATGACATCACCATTGTCCCGGGGTAGGGGTGGGGGGGTTTCAGAGGTGGGTTTCAGCAGGTTCTGACAGTTTTGGAGAACCGGTAGCAGAAATTTTGAGTAATTTGGAGAACCGGTAGTAAAAATTCTGACTGGCCTCACCCCACACCTATTCTCTGCCTCCCAAGTCCCAGCTGATCGGGAGGAAATGGAGATTTTTCAGTATCCTTCCTCTGGATTGGGGAGGGAATGGAGATTTTACAGTATCCTTCCCCTGGAGTGGGGTGGGAATGGAGATTTTACAGTATCCTTCCCCTGCCATGCCCACCAAGCCACACCCACCAAGCCATGCTATGCCACACCCACCAAGACACACCCACATAACTGGTAGTAAAAAAATTTGAAATCCACCAATGGTGGGGTGGGGTTACCCAGTTGGGGGATCTATTCATGTCCCTGGCAGGTGATGGAGCAAAGGATGGGAGCTCACCCCACCTCATGGATTGTCAATCCAGCATTCTAATTATGTGAGCTACCATTCTCCTTAATCCTGTGAGGTGAGTTAGGCTGAGAGAGAATGATTAGCCCAAGGTCATTATGTACCATAGAGTTGACTCTTAGTGACTACAGATTTTCTCCATGATAATCTGTCCCTAACCTGATCTTTCAAAAGGTGCATTCATCATTTTTTTTTTTAAAAAAATTGATTTATATGCCGCCCTTCTCTGGAGACTCAGGGCGGCTTACAATGCGTTAAGCAATAGCCTTCATACTTTTGTATATTTATACAAAGTCAGCTTATTGCCCCCACAAATTGGGTCCTCAATTTACCTACCTTAGAAAGGATGGAAGGCTGAGTCAACCTTGAGCCTGGGGAGATTCGAACTAGCAGTAATTGCAGGCAGCTGAATGATAATAACAGGCTATTAGTCTGCTGCGCCACCAAGTTCACTTTTGCTGGTTGTCCTCTTCTTCTCTTTCCTTCCATCTTTCCCAGCATTATCAACTTCTCCAGAAAGAAACATTATGTGTCTAAAATTGGATTAATTGAGCCTGGTTGTTTGTGCCTCAGATGACAACTCGGTGTTGATAAATTTGATGTTCTATCCGCTTGTTTTCCTGACCATCCAGAGTATTTGTGAGCTATCTAGTGTGTGGATTTAAGTTTTGGCCTGGTGGATTTAAGTTTGTCTGGTGGAGTTATCCCAAAGATGTTTTTTTTCAAGAGGCAACTGGACTTTCTGTTTTTTCTTTGAAGACATTTTGCTTCTCATCCAAAACCTTTTTTCAGCTCTGACTGGGTGGTGGGGAACGGAAGGATTTATACTCCTTGCAGTCAGCTGGTCATTTACATTCTTTTAGTGGGTCATTAAGGTCACCTGGAGGTTTATCTGTGTCATCAGGGTCACCTGAGTGGTGCAAATTAGTGTGAAGCCCTCTTGGAACTGTTGAAAGGACTTGTAGATTGGATAGATGATGTCATATCCCTCCCCCTCTGTTGAGAGAGGGCTGTTCAATTTTGACATAGATGGCCTCTTTAACCCCTCTTTCAAACCAGCGATCCTCTCTGTCCAAAATATGGACTTTGTTGTCTTCAAAAGAGTGGCCTGTGTCTTTTAAATGCAGATGGACTGCTGAATCTAGTCCTGATGTGTTTGTTCTCCTATGTTGTACCATGACTTTTTGAAGTGGTTGTTTTGTTTCCCCAATGTACAGATCTGCACATAGCTCACTGCATTGTACTGCATATACCATGTTGTTCAGCTTCTGTCTGGGTGTTTTATCCTTGGGGTGGACAAGATTCTGCGGACACATATTAACTTAGTGATGACACAGATAAACCTCCAGGTGGCCTCAATGGACTACCTAAAAGAATGCAAATGACCAGCTGTCTGCAAGGAGTATAAATCCTTTCATTTCCCACCATCCAGTCAGAGCTGAAGAAACCTCTTGGATGAGAAGCGAAAAGTCTTCAAAGAAAAAACAGAAAGTCCAGTTGCCTCTTGAAAAAAAAAGCACCTTTGGGACAACCATGACCCGGATGACTGAGAATCTCCATAGACATCTGGTGAAGTTATTTTGTTTGAGTGACTTTCAGGTGCTTTGTGGACTATTGGCCCATTGCTCTGTGGACAAACCTTGGTCTGCTCATGACTGGACTTAATTGGGACAGTTCTGGGTTTTGGTGAAGGGAATTGCTGGGGAATATTAATAAACTCAGTAAGCCACAGTTATATTTGTGTGTGAGTGAGTGGGGGCAGCACAAGACTAGACATACCCAATTCCTGTAACCGTTCTTCATAGCCTCCAGCCCCCTAATCATTCTTGTTTCTCTTCTCTGCACTGTTTTTCTTTGCACCAGATGGGATTCACTTACCTTCCTCGCAAATGCAAGAGCGCACATGTGCAGTAGTTGCGCATTACATCTGGGTGGGTGGGCGGAGCCTCTCGCAGTTGCCGCTACTGGTTTGCGTGATCCAAAAGAATTGGATGTATCCCACCACTACTGCTTTGCACTCACCTGTTGTGGCCCGCCAGTGGCCTGCACAGATCGTGGCTGATCCCGATGACGAGGAGGCTGGTGTGGTGTCGCGCCAGCAGCCTGCGCAGCTGGCACTTGCGTGAGACAGCGAGAAGGCCGAAGAGGATGTAATACCAGAGGCAGAGACTCAGCCAGGGCCTTCAGAACCTCCAGAGGCTCCTTCCAGTGGAGAGAGCGAAGTGGAAAAGCCTCTTCTTAATGCTAGGGCACACAGGACTGCCAAAAGGCAGGAGTGGCTACTCAGGAGGAGGAGGTCTACTCGAGAGTAGGGCTTGAGGATAATTGGCCACTCCCTTAGCCTATTTAAATTGCACACAGCTAGTGCTTTTTTGCTAGAAACAATGTCTCATTACTACAGAGCATCTTGAAGAGTGAGCGACTTCTCATATCTGATTTTCTGGGCTGGTTGCCAACCTTTGTCGGACTTTGTTCTTAATAACTTTGATAAGGACCCTTTGCACGGGAAGCCTGCATTCTTGAAATGGGTTTGTTTGGAATTAAACAGTGTTTGCGAAGCTTGGTGTGTGTCACATTCTCTGGGAATCCGAAGCTGGGGCAGAACATCACCTGAGTAACAAGCTAAACGCTGCAACTTGCATTGCATCACTCCGAAGCAATGGCATGCAAAAGTTGAGTAGCTTAAAAGGCAAAGTAAAATATCTAATCCTCTAAAAAAAATAAATAAAACAGGCAATATTTAATTTCTGCCTCATTGTGATTAGCTAGCAATAGTTGGAAGCCCCATTCACTGAAATAAATCAGACACAGGCTGGGATCAATAATGAAGTATCTTGTGTCATCTTTAAATCTAACAAATTTATGATAGCTTCAATGTTTACGGTTTTAGGAGACTATAAGCCTTGAAAATTTGTGCGTTTTAAAAAAACTAGCTAATCTTTAGATTCTTTTACTGTTTCTGGAATAAATCAGAATCACCTTGAATGTTCCCCATTGCACTCTACAGTAGAAGCAACGTGTTCAGGGCACAAATATGTAAACTAAATCATTTTTATCCGTTGCAGTATTTCTATTCATGTCTTGTTCAAGTTCATGTGATTTCTTATTTTCACTCAAGATTTTCATGGATGGGAGAAACCAGTGGTGAAATGTAAACTTTGTTACTAGCGGTTCTGTGGGCATGACTTCATGGTTTGTTTGTTTTTTACTTTTAAAAGCATTTTTTCTACAACCTCTTCGGCCAAAGAGGTTGTAAAAAAAATGCTTTTAAAAAGCTCTGACGATCCCAGCTGAGTTGTCTGATCGTCAGAGGCTTTTGTTTTCTTTTAAAAGCATTTTTTTGCTGGGATCGTCAGAGCCTTTTAAGAGCATTTTTTCTACAACCTCTACAACCTCTTTTAAAAATGCTTTTAAAAGTAAAAAAAAAGTCTCTGATATTCACACGGCTCAGCTGGGCATGGGGGTGTGTGTGCAGGGATTTTTGCTACCGGTTCTCTGAATCACCCGCCGCCATCGCTACCGGATCAGGTGATCCGGTCCGAACCGGGAGCATTTCACCCCTGGGAGAAACCTTTCCTAGCTTATTATCCCCATGTTACCTCTCAGAAACCAACAAGTGCTTAGTTCAGTATTTCACAACCTTGGCAACTTTGAGATGTGTGTGTGGACCTCACCTTACCAAATTGGCTGGGGAGTTCTAGGATCTGAAGTCCACACATTTCGGAGCTGCTGAGGTTAAGAAACACTGGCTTAGCTGCATGATTCGAACAATCTTTGAAATGTCCTCGTATTTGTTTTAGCCCTCAAGAGCAACAGTAGTGGAAGGAAGAAAAGAAAGAAAGGAGACGGGTGAATGCATGGAATAATAAAATAATAAAATCCGATCAAACCCCTCTTTCTGTCTGGAAACTTCTGCTTTCTTTTCTTTGCTGTTTATTTACTGCAATAAAGATGCACAGCAGGTTAACCAGGTCCAGCTTTCCAGCCCAACCGAGAAATGAGACGACAGTGCGAAAAATGAAGTCAACCATTTAGTTGAGTTGCTACTGATAGAGGTCTGCTGTCCCCAATGGTGCACTGAAACAAGTGACTTACGGCCATTTTTCACACTTATGACCATTGCAGCATCCCCATGGTCACATGATCAAAATTCAGACGCTGGGCAACTGACTCAGATGCTCTGGGGTCATGGGATCACTTTTTGTGACCTTTAGATGAGCAAAGTCAATGGGGAAACCAGATCCACTTAACAACTGTGTTACTAATCTAACAACTGAAGTGATTCACTTAACAAGAAATGTCATGAATGGGGCAAAATTCACTTAACAACTGCCTCGCTTAACAACAACAATTTGGGGCTCAATTTTGATCATACGTTGAGGACTACCTGTATATAGTGGTGGTATTCAGCCGGTTCTATCTTCTCCCAGACCGATAGTGGTGGCTGTGGGAGGCTCCGCCCGGACATTATCAGCCAGTTCGGACCAGTTCGAGTGAGGTAGTAGCACTGACAATCAGTTGGCCCCACACACCTGCCCCTGCTCTATCCTGTCCTTTATTTCCTGCTTTGTAGGTCATCTCAATTGCACGGCATCTGATTCCCCCTCCTCTCTGTTCTACTTACTGTTGCTGACCTAGAAGGTAAGCAGCTGAGCATCTAAATGCTCCATTTTCAGCGCTGCGCAGAAGAGCCTTAGGCACTTGCTTGCTCACCAAAATGGTTGTTAAACCGCCAGTATTCCACCACTGTGGTGTATAAATAAATAAATAATGATTTCTTATTCTGATTATTTAATTAGTAATTAGAAGTTTTAGCAGTTTAAGAGTTTATGCTAAACTCTTCCATGCCACATCACAGTATCCAAGAACGAATCGTAATCTCTATTTTACTTGTTAAGTTTTGTAACTTGTTAAGTTTTGTAGCCATGCTCCTAACATTCTGAAAATCGTAATCGGCACCATTTCAACCTCCTGGCTTTTAGTAAGAGTTTGATCTGCCATGACGCCAAATGTCAAATATAGAAGGAAAAAAAAATGTAGTTCAGGATTGAATGGTGTACTCTTTGGCGCTCTCTGAGCTTGCTTGGTAGTTTGCTTGCAGATGTTACCTTGTTTGGTAATTAGACTGCAAGGTATCTCTCCTTCTCTATTGGTATTGGTCATGTTGATCAAGTGTTAATTCCACTTTATAATGCCTTGGTAAGGCCACACTTGGAACACTGCATTCAGTTTTGGTCGCCAGGACCAAAAGGATGTGGAGACTCTAGAACAGTGGTTCTCAACCTGTGGGTCGGGACCCCTTTGGGGGTCGAAAGACCCTTTCACAGGGGTCGCCTAAGACCATCGGAAAACACATATTTTCAATGGTTTTAGGAATAATTTTATGGTTGGGGGTCACCACAACATGAGGAACTGTATTAAAGGGCCGCGGCATTAGGAAGGTTGAGACCAACTGCTCTAGAAAGAGTGCAGAGAAGAGCAACCAAGATGATTAGGGGACTGGAGGCTAAAACATATGAAGAACGGTTGCAGGAACTGGGTATGTCTAGTCTAATGAAAAGAAGGACTAGGGGAGACGTAACAGTGTTCTGATATCTCAGGGGCTGCCACAAAGAAGAGGGAATCAACCTATTCTCCAAAGCACCTGAAGGCAGGACAAGAAGCAATGGGTGGAAACTAATCAAGGAGAGAAGCAACTTAGAACTAAGGAGAAATTTCCTGACAGTTAGAACAATTAATCAGTGGAACAACTTGCCTCCAGAAGTTGTGAATGCTCCAACACTGGAAATTTTAAAGAAGAGATTGGATAACCATTTGTCTGAAGTGGTGTAGGGTTTCCTGCCTAAGCAGGGGGTTGGACTAGATGACCTCCAAGGTCCCTTCCAACTCTATTATTCTATTCTATTCTATTAGCATCAAATGGGGACACTAGAGAAAGATCTAAAGAACTTTTTTTTTTTTTTAATGTACATCATATATTACAGACTTTCTTCTCCCTTAGCAGACAAAGCTAAAATCCTGCCTCGGTTAGAGAAGGTTGTAACTCACCAAAGCACTATTCAACCCCAAATTTAATAACAAGAAAAATGGCTAAGTGTGACTGTATATACAAACCGGGCCATAATTGGTTTTTTTTTTTCCAGACAGAGCAAAAAGATCATGAGTGTATTTTACCGTGTTCCTTAATTGTATCAAAAATTGGAAATCGGGATTTGATGGTGGATGAGGGAAGCATTAAACGTCTATGGAATCTTTATTGGATAATATTACAAAGAGGAGGTGTTGTGATAATTACTTATCTTTAAGAGATTTTTGAGTTTGTGGCATAAAAGTACGGCGGCAAGAAAAGATTGGAATTACTTTTCAAGCTCTCCAATTTCTAGGATTGCTCTCAACCTTTGGAAACAGGTTCGGCAAACTTGCATCTTTATCCTACACAACTTGTCTTTAATTAACTCAGTGTTTCTCAGTCTTAGCAAGTTGTGAACTTCAGTTCCCAGAATTCCTCAGCCAGCCAATGTGGTTTGGGGAATTCTGGGAGTTGAAGTCCACAAATCTTAACGTTCCGAAGGTTGACAAACAGTGCATAAGCTCAGACAAGTGGGAACTCTTCATTGAGATGGGGCATAAATTCTTTGGGTGTTCTAGAACAAGAGTTTTCTCATCTTGCCACAGCTCAATTAGCTCTCAAAGGCAGATCTGCATCAAGTACCACTACAGTATAATTTTGAGAAACAAAGATCTTCTGCCAATATCTCCTTGAATTAGAGAAATCTTGATTTCAGTTTAGGGATTGGATTTTTCTGAATTGGTAACTTTTGCAGGGAAATGGAGCTGTGATTTTCTTGTTCATGTTTTAAAACCATAATGGCTGACTCAGTGGTGAATTTCAAATTTTTTTACTATCGGTTTTATGGGTATGGCTTGGTGGGTGTGGCATAGCTTGGTGGGTGTGGCTTGGTGGGCGTGGCACGGGAAGGATACTGTAAAATCTCCATTCCCTCCTCACTCCAGAGGAAAGTTACTGCAAAATCCCCATTTCCTCCTGGTCAGCTGGGACTTGGGGAGGCAGAGAATAGATGGGGGTAGGACCAGTCAGAAATTTTACTACTGGTTCTCCGAACTACTCAAAATTTCCACTACCTGTTTTCCAGAACTGGTCAGAACTTGCTGAAACCCACCTCTGGGCTGACTGTAAAAAAGAAAAGAAAAGAAAAGAAAAGAAGGAATTATTATAGATAATCCTCAACCACCAACATTCTGGTGAGAGAGAAGTTCCCTCAGGATAGGTTCCAGCCTGAGTCTGAAAATTTAGAAAATTAAACTTCTGGTTCCAGTGACTGACCCACATTGGATCCTGCAACATTATCCTGGGACAGATATATTTGCCTTCATTCTTAATTTGCTTCCTGTCCAAATTTAAGCTGCAATCTCTTGTTTTCTCCCATCTTGCATCACTGTTGAGGTGGTGGTTGTTGTTGTTGTTGTTGTTGTTATTATTATTATTATTATTAATAATAATAATAATAATAATAATATTTTTTCAACAAGTACAAGGAAACAAGTAACAATATAGACATAGACATGGACGCATGAAAAAAATTGGCACAAATGAAAGGATATAAATAGGCAAAACATAGCCATAAACACATAGAATGATTACATATAAAGGGACAGTAGGACAGGGACGGAAGGCACGCTGGTGCGCTTATGCACGCCCCCTTAGGGACCTCTTAAAAAACATGAAAGGTCCACGGTAGACAGTTTAAGGTAAAAGATCTGGGGATTAGAAAGACTAACAACAGGATCAGGTAGAGTGTTCCAGACATTTACTACTCTATTGCAGAAGTCATATTTCCTACAATCAAGATTAGAACGAATTACATTGAGTTTGAATCTATTGATAGCCCTTATGTTATTGCGGTTAAAGTTAAAGTACTCATTTACAGGTAGGACATTTTGGTAAATAATCTTATGAACTAAGCATAGGTCAGAACATAGACAGCATAGTTCGAAGCTATCCAAACCTAAAATTTCAAGCCTGGTGGAATAGGATTATGACTCCAATGAAGTAGGTACTGACCAGAAATAATTGTCTGCTGCTTCACACTCTTCTCTGTGTCTCTGGAGAAGAAACTCCTTCCTTTTTGAGATCCCAAGCCTGCCAATTCACAACAGTAATTTTCCCACCATCTCACAGGTCTTTCTAGGCTCGAATCAGCCTCCTGGGCTTTCTGGGAGGCTGAAAAATTAGCACTGTGGATTTTAATAGTGGTGACCTCTGCCTGCACTGGGTTGTTGGGATCTACAGAATAATCGTCTTCCTCTGACAAATTGCTCAGGTCATCTTTATACCCTGCATTTCTGTGCAGGTAGCTTGCTCACCTCTGTTTAGTGTACAGATTGGATTCTTTTTTTCCTGAAAACCTATCCCTCTTTTGTTCAGCCTGAAGTCTCTCTCTCAAAGGCTGCTTCATTTCAATAATCCTTAAATTATCACAACGATGGTTCCAAGAGCTGCTTGCAAAGTACAATCAGTCTCAGAGGAGATCCATGTATGAACTCATGGGCCACTTTCATTCTGAAAACAAAGGAGAAACCAAGAACAAGGGCAACCTCATATATTTTCAAGAGCGAGTCTGATTATTTTTCCCCTGGGACAGGATGAATGTTAGCTGGATCTTAATCCTGCTGATGTTCATCGCATCATGGATCCGCTAAGAGGAAACTAACTGCCAAAATACACTCTCAAGAAGATGGATGACTAAATTCTTTTACATCTCTAAAAGCAAGACAATTGATTGTGAATCATTTTCCCTTGCAGTGTATAGAGATTATCTTCTTTAGCAACCTATGATTTATTCCTGTTTCCGAATATTGGCTTGCTGATATCTGAATTAATTGGGCATAAAGTTTGCTGATATTTGAATTGATTGGGGCATAATTCAAGAGGAAAATAACCTTGTCTTGATGATAACACTGTCTTTCTAGCAATGTCATGAATACTTGCCAACTTGGCTTCTGTAATAGTATTCCTGTGAGTATTTTTCACTCTACCTTCCCCTGTGTGGTACTCTTCAAATGTGTCAGGTTGCACACACATCACTGTCAACCAACATACTTACATTGTTTGGGAAGGATGTTAGCTGTAGATCAGCCCATCTAGATATTATCAAGTTGAGGAGAACTGCTTCAGACACATGGTTTGCATGTAGATAAAATGTACTTTGGGATTTTTAAAGAATAAAAATGAAAGCTAAGAACAACAAGGATGATTAGGGGGCTAGAAGCCGAAATTTATGAAGAACAGTTGCAGGAATTGGGTACATCTAGTCTGAAAAGAAGGACTAGGGGAAACATGAGAGCAGTGTTCCAATATTTGAGGGGCTACCAGAAAGACAAAGGGGTCAACCTATTTTCCAAAGTACCAGAAGACAAGAGAAGAAACAATGGATGGAAACTAATCAAGGAGAGAAGCAACCTGGAACTAAGGAGAATTTTCCTGACAGTGAGAACAACTAATCAGTAGAATGGCTATCCTTCAGAAGTTGTGGATGCACCATCACTGGGGGCTTTTAAGAGAATGGACAGCCATTTGTCTGAAACGGTATAGAGTCTCCTGTTTGAGCATGGGGTTGAATTAGGTTAGAAGTTCTCCAAGTTGGTCCCTTCCAATTCTGTTATTCTATGTTCTAAACCAGGGGTCTACAACCTTAAACACTCAAAGAGCCATTTGGACCCGTTTCCCACAGAAAAGAAAACACCAGGAGCCACAAAACCCTTCCCGTGCCTGACTATTTCTTGACCTCCAAGGTCCCTTCCAAGTCCCTTCCAAATCAATGAGAGAAGCAACCTAGAACTAAGGAGAAATTTCCTAACGGTAAGAACAAATAACCAGTGGAATGCCTTGCCTTCAGAAGTTGTGGATGCACCATCACTGGGGGCTTTTAAGAGACACTTGTCTGAAACAGTATGGTGTCTCCTGCTCAAGCAGGGGGTTGAATTAGATTAGAAGTTCTCCAAGTTGGTCCCTTCCAATTCTGTTATTCTATGTTCTAAACCAGGGGTCTACAACCTTAAACACTCAAAGAGCCATTTGGACCTGTTTCCCACAGAAAAGAAAACACCAGGAGCCTCAAAACCCTTCCCATGCCTGACTATTTCTTGAGCGGCCACAAAACTAGCATATGTGGTTGAAGTAAACGTTCTGTTTTCTTCTGAAACTTTTCTTTTCTTGGATTTATCCATGGTTGGCCTACCAGGGTTGAAAACCTCAATAAATTGTGTGCCAGCGGGTGTCGCACATTGGCGGTTGTGACACATATTTTGAGCGACAGGGAGCCGCAGCAGAGGGGTGAAAGAGCCACATGCAGCTCCAGAGCCGCAGGTTGCTGACACCTGTTCTAAACAGAAGGGAACTGTACAAGTATCCATCAAGGCTGACATTTTGTTTCTGTAAAATTTAAGTTTTTTTCACCTCATGAAGACAACAAGAAGTTGCAAACCATTGTAACTGGGGAGAAACATCCCTGAGATGTTAACAAAGGCTCACTGAAGAAGAATTTTACAAACAACATGTTTTATTTTTATCTTATAGGTACTCAGTGTAATGAAAACCCGAAGAGCCAGCAAATGTAATTGACATTGATAAATAATGCCGGTGGATAAGAGAAATTCAGTGGCTCAGAAGATACAGAGGGGAAGATACACAGATAAAACATCTGCTATCAGTTTTTGCCAGTCAAATGCACTTTTCAAAAAAAAAAAGAGAAAAAAAAGAGAAAGAGATCTTGCTGTACAAAGACAAGGTCAACAGGAAAGGATGCAAGAGACCCGGGGCACTCTGAAGAAGAAGATACTTGGAAGTCTAAGGAGAGTCTCAATCATCCAGGTCATGGTTGTCCCAAAGGTTCTTTTTCAAAAGGCAACTGGACTTTTGAGTCAGAACTGAAGAAACCTCTTGGATGAGAAGCGAAATGTCTTCAAATAAAACAAAGTCCAGTTGCCTTTCGAAAAAGCATCTTTGGGACAAGATGCTTGAAAGATATTCTGTAATTCATATCAAAACAAAGCAAAGTAGGGCAGGCATCATTCTTTGAAAGCCTGAGCCTCATTTTCTCAGCTCCCGAAACGGAATATCTGCAAAAATGTGATTGAAAGAGATATGTGCAACCTCCTCTAAGCTTCACATTTATTTTCTATTAATTTTCCCCAGGTCTGCCCCAATTTTCCTCAACCTTCTGGAAAAGCTTTCTTCCCTCTAGAGATCTGACTGAAGCCTTTAGAGTTCTTTTAAAGAGTGCAGCCTGTACACTGTAAGGCAATCTTGATAGCCAGATGAGTGGCATTTAAATTTAATAAATGTAAATAAATAAATAGAGTTGTCCAATAGAGCAGGGTTGGATAACCTAGAACCCAGAGGCTAGAGCAGTGGTGGTGAACCTTTTACTCACTGAATGCCGAACAGGTACGCGCTCCGCGCTTTGCACATGCGTGCGAAATCCACACTAATGCGCGGCTCCTCCCTTGTGCGCTGCATGCAAAACCGCACCATCTGCACATGCGCATGGCTTTCGCGCATGCCCCTGTGCACTGCATGTGCGACCACACCATCTGCGCATGCGCATGACTTTTGCGTGGCTCCCCATGCACTGCGCATGCAATTGCACCATCTGCGCATGCATGTGGTTTTCACACGTGCAATGCCCACATGTGAACGCAGTCTGTGCATGTGTGCACTGCCCGCAAGTACTCTCGCAAGCATGCAGAAATGCGCATGCATATGCGCAGGAGAGCTGTTCTGCCCCAGCTCCGCACCCCAAAGAATGCAGCACACACAAAATCCGTTCAAACCTTAGTTTACTAAATAAACTAGTCTTTTACAACAACAGCTGTTAATTAACTGCATTAACAGCCACCAAGAATTCAAAGAATAACAACTGAAAGCTTACTGTGGTTGGCAGAATGCCCAGAAGCAATTTGCAGGAAGCTGATAAGATAAGCAAGACAAGACACCAAGGTATGTGAACGAAGTTGTTCCCTGCAAATCGCTTCAGTCAGCGTTCTTCCTTAAATAAGCTAAGGGAGTGGCCAATTTGCCCCAAGCCTTACTCTCGAGGAGACCTCCTCCTGAGGAGCCACTCCTGCCTTTTGGCAGCTCTGCGCACCCGTGCATCAAAAAGAGGCTCCTCCTCTTCATCCTCTTCACTTAAGGGAGCTTCTGGAGGTTCTGAAGGCCCTTTCTGAATCCCCGCCTCTGGCACCACATCTTCTCCAGCCTCCTCATTGCCCGACTCAAGTGCCAGCTGCACAGGTTGCTGGTGCAGCACCACACCAACCTCCTCGCTGTCCGAAACAGCTACTAGCTGCACAGGCCGTGTATGGGCCACAACAAGAGCTCCGAAAACCAGCTGGGTCTCCTGAATTGTGCTCATGCACACTGGAGACCCGAACACCAGTTGGGGTGCGCACACATGCGCAGCTGCAGGTGAGTTGGGTGATAGCTCATGTGCCCAAAAAGATGGCTTTGCGTGCCACCTCGGGCATGTGTGCCATAGGTTCGCCATCATGAGGCCAGAGAGATCTGGCAGTTCCAGCCTAGAATTAGGATTGGTGTTTCACTCCCTCGGGTACAAATGGCTCCATTCATAAACAGGCATGGATTAATCAAGTAACAGAGTAGCAGAATAATAGAGTTAGAAGGGAATTTAGAGGTCCTCTAGTCCAACCCCTTGCTCAAGCAGGAGACCCTATACCATTTCAGACAAATGGTTGTCCAGTCTCTTCTTAAAAACCTCCAATGATGGAACATCTAAATTTTTTGTCGGTAAGCCATTCCACCGATTCATCATTCTCACTGTCAGGAAATATCTCCTTAGTTCTAGGTCTAGGAGCAGTTAGATAAGATTCGGTTGCATTCAGTTGGGGGTGGTGGTGTCAGACTTTGCTCTCTTATGTCTACATAATGATTCCAGGCTAATCCCCCACTTCACCCCTCCGCCCAACCGAGACAGTCTTTCTCCAACGAACCTAGACCACATAGAAACATACTGTGCCAAATATTCTCATTTTTAGAATATAAAGACATTTAAAAGAACACATACCTTGAATCCACCCTTTAACATCAAGGGAATAAATTTTGCTTTCTATTTTTTTATTTATATGGCTCTTATCCCTAAAATGACATCTCATGATTTCAGAATAAATGATATCCAGAGGTAATATTTTCCCTCTAATAGCTAACATGGTGAAATTGGCAATTCACGATGTGTTCATAAACTATTAGTTTCATTTCTTTTGGGGAAGACTTTAAAATGGATTCAGTTTTATCAGTTAAAGAATGTTGCATTTTAATTGTGACATCATACTGCAGGACAAGCAACATAACATCCAGGGGCTGATGGGCCAAAAAAAATGAAGACTAGAAGATTTTGGGTTCAAATCAGAGGTGGGTTTCAGCAGGTTCTTACCAGTTCTGGAGAACTGGTAACAGAAATTTTGAGTAGTTCGGAGAACCGGTAGTAAAAATTCTGACTGGCCCCGCCCCCATCTATTCTCTGCCTCCCAAGTCCCAGCTGATCGGGAGGCAATGGGGATTTTGCAGTAACCTTCCCCTGAAGTGGGGACAGAATGGAGATTTTACAGTATCCTTCCCCTGCCATGCCCACTAAGCTACCCCCACAGAACCGGTAGTAAAAATTTTTGAAACCCACCACTGGTTCCAATCCATAGATTGATTCAGAGGATTTTAAAGATGAATCTACAACTGAAACCAGAACATTTCTTCTTGGGACTGATGGGTAAACAGTTGGAAAAAAATCACAAAAGTTTGTTTTTATATTCAAAGCATGATTATTGTACACACCATGAAGGAATGGTTGATGAAGATGATAGAATTTGAACTAGATGATACAATAATTATATTTATGGATGACTGGAAACCTCTTATGGGAAAAAAAATCAATATATAACCTATGATTTTGCAAATAGATAGTGTAGATTATAGAAAGAAGAGGGACATGATGTAATTCTAGAGAAAAAGATAAATCTATAATTGTGTTTACAATTGTGGTAAAGATCCGAAGCTACTTCTTAATACCTTTCTTTTTTCTCTTTTTGCACTTTAGCTTTCTCTTTTATCTCTTTCTTTTTCTTTCTTGCTCTATTTTAAGTTGCATTAATTTTATTCATGTTTTAAAAACTTTCAATAAAATTATATTTTAAAACGCTCAAGATGGCAGTCACAATCCTATGATTGAAGCCCTGCCTCTTTGCATTAAAAAAGAGTGGGGATTTGATAACCTAGATGCAGCTGACATCTTGATTCCCCAGCCATTCTTGCTCTTGAATCAGTTTATATGCAACACCCCCTTATATTCTAGTTTTGTTTTGCCTTGGATAGAACAAGGTCTGAACTTAGTGGTCCCATAGTTATTGGAGAGTTTAAATTTGTCAACTCCTAAATCTGGCAGGGCCAGGTTTTATGTAAGTGGGCATCAGATAAGGTTGCAAAATTCCTAAATGCCTGCCTGCCTGCTTGCCTGTCTGTCTGTCTATTTTATCATCTTCTATCTATCATTTATATTATAAATTGCAAAATTCCTAAATTCATGTCTGTTTCTCTCTCTCCATCTCTCTCTCATCTATCTATCTATCTATCTATCTATCTATCTATCTATCTATCTATCTATCTATCCTCTCACACATATCTATTCTGTCTGTCTGTCTATCTATCATCTATCTATTATCTATCCATCCATCCACCCATCCATCCATCCATCCATCCATCCATCCATCCATCATCTATCTACCTATCATCTACCTATCCTCTCTCTCAAACACATCTATTCTGTCTGTCTATCTATCTATCTATCTATCTATCTATCTATCTATCTATCTATCTATCCTCTCACACATATCTATTCTGTCTGTCTGTCTGTCTATCATCTATCTATTATCTATCTATCTATCCATCCATCCATCATCTATCTACCTATCATCTATCTATCCTCTCTCTGTCTGTCTATCTATCTATCTATCTATCTATCTATCTATCTATCTATCTATCTACCTATCTATCTATCTATCTATCATCCATCTATCTATCTACCTATCATCTACCCATCCTCTCTCTCAAATACATCTATTCTGTCTGTCTGTCTGTCTATCTATCTATCTATCTATCTATCTATCTATCTATCTATCATCTATCTATCTATCTATCTATCTATCTATCTATCTATCTACCTATCATCTACCTATCCTCTCTCTCAAACACATCTATTCTGTCTGTCTGTCTGTCTGTCTGTCTGTCTATCTATCTATCTATCTATCTATCTATCTATCTATCTCTTCCTTCTATTTATCTACCTATCATCTATCATCTCTCTCAAACACATCTATTCTATCTATCTATCTATCTATCTATCTATCTATCTATCTATCTATCTCATTTATCATCTTCTATCATTTATATTTTGCTTGCCTTATTAGACCCTTCCTATTTTATTTTTTGCAAAGTTTTTTAAAAATAATAATAATAATAAAAAACCTTATAAAAGAGCATCCATGTAGTCTTTTAATAAAAGAGAAGGACATGGAGCCATTGCTTTCAGTTAAATAATAGGATTCTAGTTACCTTTGTAAAGTAAAGTACACACACAGGCCTGTGTGCCTGTGTGCTGTGTGCTACAGCTTCCAAATTATATCGATCCACATGTCTTTAATTTATTACAGTGGGAGCTCAGTTCCTTTCAAACGAACCCCTGCTGAGCCCGATCTGCTCACTGACAGAAAATCATTCAGCTGGAAAAGAGAGTGTTTAATATCGCCTCGGGGAAAGTTTGGCTGGGGTGCTCGCTTTAATACATGGTTTTAACACGGGAAGGGACTGAGAAGGGGGTTAGGAAGTACTATTAAGCCACCATGAATCAGAGCTTGACACGGAGGAAAGCAAAACCTGAGGCAAGGCCTTTTTGTTGGATTTCTCCCATGACGTTCTTCCACTTTCTAGGCCTGAGAGCATAATTTGCTCTGTGTGACCAGCAATCCAACCTGAATCTTTTTAAAAAAACATTTCTTCTTCTATCGCTTTCTCTTGTCCTAGAGGCCCAGAGGAGTTCTGTGGGATCTGAAATGCCAACTAAACGTACTCCATGACTTTTAGAGCTTGGTCAAACTTTCTTGGAAAAGAGCATCTCTTGGGATGTTCTTCATCCTTTCTTGACAATGTCGGACAAAAGGATATTTGTCTTAGTGAAAGAATGCCTCTTGTTATTTCATGTTCTTCTACATTATTCTCTGTAGACCCAACGGAGGAAGCCAACAAGTAGGCAGGCTGCCAGCTCAGTAAGGGGAAGAGAACTTTTTGGGGAAAAATGGATTTTAATAGCTCTGCTTTTTGTGAGCTTGCATCAACTTTTCGGGACGTTTTACAGCAATATTGCTACTGTTAAATGCTGTACTTGAGAGAATGATGTAATGCAGAGATAATCTGTATCTCTGTACTGTATGCACCTTCTGATACCAATAGGAAGATGAGCCACAGTGGTGCAGTGGTTCGAGTGCAGTACTGCAAGCTACTTCTACTGCCTGCCGGCTGCCTGCAATTTGGCAGTTCAAATCTCACCAGGCTCAAGGTTGACTCATCCTTCCATCCTTCTGAGGACCCAAATTGTTTGGGGCAATAGGCTGACTCTGTAAATCGCTTAGAGAGGGCTGTAAAGCACTGTGAAGCGGTATATAAGTCTAAGTGGTATTGCTATTTGGAGAGACTATATATGCATTTTGCTCAGCTTTATCAATGGCATTAGGAGTCCAATCAGGTTGGGTGAAGGTAGCAACTGTGTGTCCTCAAGTCTTTTTGGACCTTAATTTAATTTACTCCTCAAGCCTACTTCCCCAGTTTGGACCCCTGTAGATGTTTGAACTCCCATCTATCACAGACCATCATGACCAATAGTTTGAGATTTAATAAAATATCAGAATAACAGAGTTGGAAGGGACCTTGGAGGTCTTCTAGTCCAAGAAATCGTTGACAGGTAAGACGTTATAGCAGACAATTTTGTGTACTATGCTTAGATCAGACCGCAGGCGGTACAGTTCCAGATTGTCCAAGCCCAAAATTTCAAGCCTGGTGGCATAAGGGATTCTATTTTGAGTAGAGGAATGGAGAACTCTTCTCGTGAAGTACCTTTGGACCTGCTCAATCATATTAATGTCCGATATACAGTATGGATTCAGGCAGACAAGCTGTATATGTGATTGATGGGTGATGTTTGGCCCTCCACAATCCAAATACAGCCTTTAGACTTGTAAATTGGGGTTTACTTCTGAGTTAGAGATGAGATCCAGACTGGGGAAGATCTAGGTTCAAATCCCCATTCAGTCATGAAAGTCATTGAATGGCTTTCACTTCACCCTGTTAATGTGAGGCTCACTTTTGGATTGTAAGTGCCAAACAGGGTGTCATAATATCCATAGTACAGTAGTAAGTGGTAAGTAGGACAATATGTGATTTAATTTGAATTACACTAATATTTAATTTTAATTAAGTTTAAAGGTGACTCATACGATTACTTTCCCAATAGATGTTTAATAATTTTATCCCTTGTTTCCTATCCCAAGGTGACCTTAGTAATCATTTCTGGATGTCTATGGAGTATGCATCTCTTAGTTTTTCTCAGTCTGAGAACTTCTATGCTTTGCCATTAGTTTTCAAACAACTCACAGTGAAGACAGAAAACCCCTAACCCAATAAATCATATTAACAAACACCCAGTCCTATTGCACCAGTGTGAACATGTTACATGTTGCACTACATAGTTATGATGTTATTTCTCATTCAGAATCTGACAGTCCACGGATAAAACTGTTCTTCAGCCTGTTTGTGCGGCTGGCTATACTTTTATATCTCCTTCCCGATCAGTGGTGGATTTCAAATTTTTTTACTACTGGTTCTGTGGGTGTGGCTTGGTGGGTGTGGCATAGCTTGGTGGGCGTGGCAGGGGAAGGATACTGTAAAATCTCCATTCCCTCCCCACTCAAGGGGAAAGTTACTGCAAAATCCGCATTTCCTCCCAATCAGCTGCGGCTCGGGAGGCAGAGAATAGATGGGGGCAGGGCCAGTCAGAGGTGATATTTACTGGTTTTCTGAACTACTCAAAATTTCCACTACCGGTTCTCCAGAACCGGTCAGAACCTGCTGAAACCCACCTCTGTTCCCGATGGTAGGAGGGTTAAGAAGTGGTGACCAGGGTGAGAGACGTCCCTATTCTAAACTATTCAAATGTTTAGAGATCTTGACTTCTCATTGTGGAGATACTCCAAATAATTTGCCATATGGATGCTGGAGGAATAATCAATTTTACCTTTGTAGTGAAGCTCTACTAAAAAACAAAAGAGAGCATTCTGCTTCATTTCTTATATACACACTAACAAATGAAATAGGATATTTTGGTTATACAGTATCTCTCAGATGCAAAGTTTCGATACATAGAAAACTTATATGCTTTAAGATACCCACCACCACCAAAAAAAAAAAAAAAAAAAAAGATATCAGGAATTGTTCCTGTTCATTTCCAATTAAAATTTTTACAGGCCACCATAGGACCATTAAATGTTTTGCGGTGAACATTTTCTCACCGTCTAAATTATTTTTTTCCCTCTGAATTTATTCTGTGAATAGATCAAACAAGCACAGCAGGAACTTCTCGGAACTGTTTGTTATAGATCTGATTCAGATGGGAAATGAAAAAAAAAAAAAACACCCCGAATAATAATAATAAAAATGAAAGATGATGTTGCTGCTCTACAGTATTATCTCTGTTGAATAGCAAGAAGACTTCAGAACTTCGGGAAGGAATTTTCTTACGTGCTGGAAATTAAACACACTTGAATGGTGGAAGAAGTAGGTTTATGGGAATGCTGAAAAGAGGTAGAGCACGGGTGTCAAACTTGATTTCATTGAGGGCCGCATCAGGGTTGTGTTTGACCTGGGGGGGGGGCAGGGGAGGTGTGGCCAGGGTGGGTGTGGCCAGCTCGACATCACTCGTGTCGGGGGCACTTGTGGTGGCCTGAGCACTCTGCCAGTGAAAACAGGCTCCCGAGCTTTGTTGCAATCCTTTGCCACCAAAAAAGGAGATCGGGAGGGCCCCACACAATCCTCCCGAGCTCTGTTTTAGGCTGCGACTGTTTCCTGCAACCCTCTGCCAGTGAAAATGGAGCTCAGGAGGTCCGTTTTCACTGGCAGAGACACCTCAGGCCAGTCCTTCGCTGTTTCCAGGACGGCCCCACGGGCCAGATCTAAGCACCCCATGGGCCGGATCCGGCCATTGGGCCTTGTGTTTGACACCCGTGAGGTAGAGGATCTCTGTGGTGGGTAATTGGGCAGGAGGAAACATGGGAATGATGGCTAACATGTTTCCTGGTCATGTGAAAGGAGCCTGACCCATTTTGATCACAGAAACTCAGTGGCTTTGGCCTGTATTGGTACTCTGATGAAGCCACTTGAGAATTCAAGGGCTAGAGGCTAGTCTGCGAAGTCAAAGAAGCATATTTAGAGATGATAATGACAAACTATTTCAATAATGGAGTTAAGAAAGCTTACATGGATGCAAGCACTAGGACTCAAAGACTTAAAAGTATCTTTTTCTTTAAGACTTGTAAGAATTATATGTGAACAGATAATGCCAACCCAATGCAAATAGGTAGCGAAGAATATGGCCAAATGGGAAAGACTGTAATGATGAAACCATTAAGGCCAACCTCTTCAATACATTCTTCAGTTCAGTATTTGTAAACAGCAACGGATCATGCCCCACATTTCCCAATTGTACCACAACTAATTACAATGATTTACTACATGTCGATTTTACAGAAGATGCCGTTGAAAAGGCACTATGCAACCTAAAACCATCTTCATCTATTGGCCCTGATGGATTATGTGCCTACTTCTTAAAAAAGCTCTCAACCACCATAGCAGAACCTCTTAGCATAATCTACAAAATATCTTTCAGAACCAGTTCCTTGCCTAACTTATGGTCACTAACCATGATCATCCCTATCTTCAAAAAGAGTGAACCCCAGCCTAGTTGAAAATTACAGATCAATCTCATTATGTTGCGTCACCTGCAAAGTCATGGAATCAATCATAAACCAATCCATTACCCTCTACTTAGAGACAAACAACCTACTCTCTTAACAAGCAGTTTGGCTTCAGAAAAAAATTGTCCTGCAATCTGCAATTCTTACACTACAAAAACATATGGACTTCACAACTCGACCAGGGTAAAGCAATAGATGCAATCTATGTAGACTTCTGTAAAGCCTTTGATTCAGTGGTACATGACAAACTACTTCTAAAACTAAAATCTTATGGCATTTCCGGATCACTGCATAAGTGGATAGTTGCGTTCCTATCAAACAGGCAACAAGTAGTCAAAATAGGGAACGCCCTATCAAATCCTGCACCTGTTAACAGCTGTGTCCCCTAAGGTAGCATTTTAGGACCCACACTCTTTATACTTCACATAAATGACCATTGTGATCATATTATAAGCAACTGTGTTTTCTTTGCTGATGATGTAAAACTATTCAACACCACTGACAATGCTGCTACCCTACAAAAAGACCTTGACTATGTGTTAGAATGGTCAAACAATTGGCAACTCCAAATCTCAACCAACAAATGCTCTGTCTTACACATTGGCAAAAAAAAATCAGAACACAAAATACAAGCTGGGTGGATACGACCTCGTAGATGACCCTCACTCTGTCAAGGATCTTGGAGTACTCATCTCAAACGATCTAAGTGCCAGAGCTCACTGTAACAGGATTGCCAAAAAGGCATTAAAAGTTGTTAACCTAATCTTGCATAGCTTCTTCTCCGGTAATATTGAACTGCAAACAAGGGCATACAAAACTTTTGCTAGACCAATTCTTGAATACAGCTCATCTGTCTGGAACCCGCACTGCATATTGGACATTAATACAATTCAACGAGTCCAGAGATATTTCATGAGAAGAGTCCTCTACTCCTCTGCTCGCAACAGAATATTTTATGCCACCAGACTTGAAATTTTGGGTTTAGACAACTTAGAACTTCGCCATCTTAGGTCTGACCTAAGCACAGTACATAAAATTATCTGCCACAATGTCCTACCTGTCAATGACTACTTCAGCTTCAACCACAACAATACACGAACACACAATAGATACAAACATATGGTAAATTGCTCCAAACTCGATTGCAGAAAATACAACTTCAGCAACAGAGTGGTCAATGCCTGGAATGCACTACCTGACTCTGTGGTTTCTTCCCCAAACCCCCAAAACTTTAACCTTAAACTGTCTACTGTCAGTCTCACCCCATTCCTAAGAGGTCTGTAAGGAGTGTGCTTAAGCGCAGCAGCGTGCCTATCATCCCAGTTCTAATGTTCCCTTTTATTCGTATCCGTTTCATATATTCATAATCATGTTTATACTTATATCTGTTATCTAATACATGCTGGACGAAAATAAATAAATAAAAAATAAATACTTTTAGGCTCAAAACCTAAAGACTAGAGCTAATTCTCAACTTATAGCCTTTTGTTTAATGACTGTTTAAAGTTGCAATGGCACTGAAAATTATGTGACTTATGATCGCTTTTCACACAACCATTGTAGCATCGCCATGGTCATGTGAATAAAATTCGGACACTTGGTTCATATTTATGATGGTTGCAGTCTCCCAAGATCATTTTTTGCTAACTTCTGGCAAGCAAAGTCAATGGGGAAGCCAGACCCACTTTACAACTGTGTTACTAACTTAACAACTGCAGTAATTCACTTAACAACGGTGGCAAGAAAGGTCATAAAATGAGGCAAAACTCAATAATGTCTCACACGATCATAAGTATGACTCAGTTGCCAAGCATCTGAATTTTGATCATATATAACCATGGGGATGCTGCAAAGGTCATAACTGAAAATTGGTCATTTCCCAGTGCTGTTGCAACTTTGCATGGTCACTAAACAAACTGTTGTAAGGCGACCTGTTTTGTACCTGTACAATACCTGTTTACCTGCATTGTAAACTTGCAAAAATTGCAAGTTTGCACCTGGATTCCAAAAATCCAGATGAACCACTCAATGGAAACAAAGGATTAGGGCAGTGTTTTTCAACCTCAGCAACTCTAAGATATCTGGGCTTCAAGTCACAGAATTCCCCATGCTACCCAGAATTCTGGGTCTTGAAGTCCTCGCTTCAAGATTGAAAAACACTAAATTAGGATTTTCCTAAAATTGTTTTCTGCCATTCTAGAGCAAAGGTCCCCAGCCAGGGGTGGGTTCTACTTACCTTTACTACCGATTTGCATCGCGCCTGCACGAGCGTGCTCTTCTGCACATGTGCAGATCAACTTTGATGACGTCCGGGTCAGTGGGCGGAGCCTCCCGCCAGTTTTACTACCGGTTCTTGCGAACTGGTCCAAACCGGGGGCAACCCACCAGTGTCCCCAACCCCTGGGCTGCAGACTGCTACCGGGCCATGGTCTGTTGGGAACTGGGCAGTGGTGGCTTGCTACCAGTTCACCCAAGATCGGGTGAACTGGTAGTGGCGGTGGCGGAAGGCTCCGCCCACCCACCCGGTCGTCTCTGCACATGCGCCCACGAATGAACTGGTAGCGACCGAAATTGAAACCCACTACTGGAACCGGGATGCCAAAGTGTCATGTGAACGCATGAAATTTCATTTGTGCAGATGTGGGATTTAGGTGCCAGTCTGCAGAGTCAAAAAAGTGAGGGCCCCCTGATCTAGACGCCATGTGGATTTTTGCAGGCAAGATGCTGAAGTTCTTTTTTTAAAAGTCCTTTTAAGAAAGGATTTCACATACTTTATGTGGTGGATTGCATTGCATAAATAAAAGTTATGGTGTACCAACGAAGGGCCAAAATCTCAAGTAAATTCTCACCATGTTATGGGCAGTTTTTCCTTTGCTGTCAAATGAGGTTTGAATGGACACAAAGGGAAGATGTTTAAATAAATCATGTAATGTTTCCCTTGTATGTGTGCTGGAAGAAAAATGATGGAAGGAAGGATTTTTAGTGATGGTTTGATTTATTTTACTTTTAAAGCATCCATTTTTGAAACCCCTCACAGTAAAACCTGGATATTTTTTTTAAATTTGATTTATATGCCGCCCTTCTCCAGAGACTCAGGGCGGCTTATAATGTGCTCAGCAATAGCCCTCATCCTTTTGTATATTTATACAAAGTCAGCTTATTGCCCCCACAAACTGGGTCCTCAATTTACCTACCTTAGAAAGGATGGAAGGCTGAGTCAACCTTGAGCCTTGGCGAGATTCGAACCTGCAGTAATTGCAGGCAGCTGGTCTTAATAACCAGCTTAATAACAGGATGCCTTAGACCACTGTACTACCAAGGCTCTTGAGTAAGGAATTGAGTAAGGGATCAGTTCTTTTCCTTGAAATTATGTTGCAGGTTCTGATCAATTCTTTTTTATATAACTTTTAGTTAGCCAGGTAATATAATGTCACATCACACTAAAATATACCCATAGGATACTAACATTAGAATGCCCTGTCTGTGGAGATTCTCAGTCATCCAGTTGACTCAAAAGTGTTTTTTTTTTCCAAAAGTTTTTTTTCTCCGAAAGTGCTAACAACTGAATGACTGCAAAGAAGTATGGTCCTTCCAACTCTCCATTCTGTCAGAACTAATCCTACCATCGTCCCCATCATCCTTCCAGAACTGATGAAGCTTCTTGGATAAGAAGTGAAACATCTTTTTCCTCAAGGAAAAAAACAGTCAAATTGTGTTTTGAGAAAAAAAAAAGAATTTTGAGACATCACAATGCCCTATTAACATTTTCAAATGTGTTAAACCAAGTTCAATTGGAGTATATTTGATGTTAAGTGTCAGAGAACAAATCTTCTTTTGAATCTCTAAGTTTGAACTGGCTTTTCAGTCTATTTTCCTCAGTTCCCGGCGTGAAGCTTATAAACAATGATGCTCCTGGCTGATCAGTTCAGTGGAGAAACATATCTGAAGGAGGATGTGTCTCTTACCATAGGTGCAATTTCTGACACCTTTACTTATACATGCTGTGTGTTGCCTTGTAAATCTATCGAGGCACTTGATATTATTTTCTAAAGTTTTTCCTTCTACGATATGCATGTCTCCTTTCACAATGTTGTCCAGAGATGGTATTCAGCTGGTTCGGACTGGTTCACCTGAACCGGTAGTGGAAATTGTGGGTGGCCCACCCCAGCTCTATGCCATTTTATTTAGGCACATTTTTGAGGCCAGGTGCATATGTGGAAGGCAGGCGCATGCGTGAACCCAGATGTGCCCACACACAAACCAGGCGTGCGCAGACGGGGCGAACCAGTAGTAACATGCTTAGCTCCAACAACGCCTTCCTGTTGGGGCCCTAAAGAGCCCAGATGGGGAAACAAGGAGTTGGCCACACCCACCCAGTCACATGACCACCTAGCCACACCCACCCAGCTGGTCATTAGGTAGATCATATTAGTGGTCTGTGGGATTTAAAATTATGAATTTAGTGGTCCCTGAGGTCCGAAAGGTTGGGGAACCCTGTTCTAGAGCAAGATAATTTCAAGACTTTAAAATATTCAGTGTGTATTCAAATACTAGTTATTTGAATACACCTCAAACATGTGCCTATTGAATGTTGAACATGTATTTGAGCTATTATTTGAGATAACAGCACCATCTATTGAGAAGCCTCTGTAATATTGAGGGCATCAAATAGATCATTTCCATCTGCAGTCATTCTGAACCGCACATTTATTGAATCTTACAGATGCTAAGATCACTTTGGCTGAACTTCAGAGTTCTCCAGTGCTGGTAAAGGAAGGGGAAAAAAAGAGCACTGAGTTTATTTGTCTTTCCTTCAAAATATTCAGCATTTGCCTAAGTGAGTTGAATGTTTCAAAAATGTTACCTCTCTCCAAATCTGAATTGAAGCTATTAATAAAATAGTCTTTTATTAAAGTTGTAACTGGTTTAATTTTTATGGGGAAACCTTTTAAAGCTTTTTTTCTTCTCCAAGGATGAACATCTCCCTTTTTCTTGCAACTGAAGGCATACTGAATCTTGGGATACTTTCCAGGAACTGTGGAATTGCAAATAACTCAGAAAGCTCAAACTGCCCAAGGAGCTGCTAATCCAGTTCTACAGAGGAATTATTGAGTCTGTCATCTGCACCTCTATAACTGTCTGGTTTGGTTCTGCAAACCAATAAGACAGACACAGACTTCAGAGGATAATTAGAACTGCAGAAAAAACAATTGCCACCAACCTGCCTTCCATTGAGGACCTGTATACTGCACGAGTTAAAAAGAAGGCTGTGAAAATATCTACAGACCCCTCGCATCCTGGACATAAACTGTTTCAAATCCTACCCTCAAAACGACGCTATAGAGCACTGCACTCCAGAACAACTAGACACAAGAACAGTTTTTTTCCTGAATGCCATCACTCTGCTAAACAAATAATTCCCTCAATACTGTCAAACTAGTTACTAAGTCTGCATTACTATTAATCTTCTCATCATTCCTATCACCCATTTCCTCCCACTTATGACTGTATGACTGTAACCTTGTTGCTGGTATCCTTAAGATTTATATTGACTGCTTCCTAATGTGATTTGATTGCTTATTTATTCCCTATGACTATCATTATTTATTTATTTATTTATTTATTTATTTATTTATTTATTTATTTCATGTATTTATATGCCGCCTTTCTCCCGAAGGACTCTGGGCGGCGAACACAACTTAAAAAGCATGCAACAATAAAATCCCCTTAAAACCAAATAAGTAATAAATAATAAAATATTAAAACCCAGAATCATAGTCAGCCCATTAAGTGTTGTACCTTATGATTCTTGATGAATGTATCTTTTCTTTTATGTACACTGAAAACGTATGCACCAAGACAAATCCTTGTGTGTCCAATCACACTTGGCCAATAAATAATTCTCTTCTCTTCTCTTCTCTTCTCTTCTCTTCTCTTCTCTTCTCTTCTCTTCTCTTCTCTTCTCTTCTCTTCTCTTCTCTTCTCTTCTCTTCTCTTCCCTTCCCTTCCCTTCCCTTCCCTTCCCTTCCCTTCCCTTCCATTCCATTCCATTCCATTCCATTCCATTCTATTCTATTCAAACAGAATAAGAGACTAACAGAATTAGAAGGGACCTTAGAGGTCTTCTAGTCCAACCTCTGCTAAAGCAGGAGCTTCTATGCCATTTCAGACAAATGGTTGCACAATCTCTTTTTAAAAAACTTCCAGTGATGGAGCACCCATAACTTTTCAAAAGGTGTCAAAAATCATTTTTCAAGACAGCTTCTACTCTCAACATTGTAGGAATTGCCAAAACACTGAGTTAATACCTTAATGAGTCAAGCATGTGATTCCAGGCCATCAAATATATTAATTCATCCATGCACCATTCTTCTTTTAGATGTGTTTAAACCTTTTAAGAGCCGATTGCAACCAGAAGCTTGATTTAATTTATACGTATCTTTAAAGGGTACACTTTTCCTTTTCTATCTACAGAATTCTCAAATCAGGCTGTGATAACAGAGTAACAATGCTAATTAATTACAAAATCCCACAGTATAAAATTATGGTTGTGATCATCATCATCTCGCATTGTTAAATATGGAGCCATAATAAAGAAAAGTACAGATTAAAATGATATGGTAGCGCATCTGAAACCACGTCAAATCCACAGATAACAGTAACAGTTTAATATTATAAATGATTAAAATGAAGGAACGTGTGTGTTTTTCTGTGTGTAAAACTTTCACTTTCAAACTGTGGCTTTATTATCTGCAGCTCAGTAATTTCAACCTTAACAGGAATCTTTTTCAAATGGGAGTCAGTAGTTCATCTTCATGATGCATTGTGCAACCACAAATTCAATGAACAGATCTTTATCGGCAACCAATCTGTAGAAAAGTCTTTTTGCACACTTGAATACCAACCTTTAGGCTCCATAACAGCCTTCATTTGTATCCGGAGCCTAAAATTATACATGGTGGAGTCATTTCAAATGCCTGTCATAATTAAAGCTTTTTTTTTTTTTAATCCTCATCGTGTTCTGGTGAATATTGCTTGTTTTGGAAGTTAAAGAGAATTGAGTTCAAACATATTTTATGCTTTTAAACAGCTTCCCTCTCCACTTATCTTTCTCTCACCAAGAAATAGAAACTTGGCAGTGACGCTTTGAGGAAATTCTAAGCTTCATACTTAATCATAATAATAAACCTCAGAGCTCTGGGATGTCATTAATGGGAACTTCAAAGTAAAAATGTGCTTAAGTTATCAGTGTTAGAGAGCCATAACTTGGATTGAAAAAAAATTGATAGTTTAGAGCTTGGGAGTGTTTGTGCAAATACTAGCTTGCTTTTTTATTTCTCCAGAACTATTAGTATAAACATAAAATATGAATTAATAGGTAAATGGATTGGTATAGTATAGGTCCCCAAACTCTAAAGAGACATTTAGTTTTCTGATGGAAACTTCGTTTCCTCCTGTTGGGTAACCAAGTTTATCGGAGTATGAATATTCATAGACTGGAATAGATCAGCCAATGGGGACTGTTTGGATAGACATGGCAACAGGTCAGCCACTGGGGACTGGCTGGAATAGAACATGGTAATAAGGTAAGCCAATGTATAAGCATCACAACTAAATCAGCCAATGAGGGCTGTTTGGGAGCTGAAACAGCTTGGAGCCTGGGCGTGGCTTTGGTTAACTGATATGTATAAATATAAATTATGTGCTCCTATTGTTGTCCTTCCTTCTGTTAACTGTGCTTCTGTGATTATGCTTCTGATTCTGAGAACTGCTCTTGGTATTGTATATATGTCTCATGTTATATTATGTATATAAAGAAGTTTCTTATTTAATGAATCCTGCTGCATCAGTTACTGTATCTGTGTGTGCTTTCTGGACATGATTTCTGCAACAAACTGACAAAGTTGAAGTATTAGTTTAGTTTAGTTTATTGTCATTGCACATGGTACAATGAAATTAAGTGCCGTCTTCAGTGTACATTATAACTATTAAAATAAAAACACAAACATACATCCTTTACATTCTATATAATTGAAATTATCCACTATTCTTTGAGCCAGCAGTAAATACCGTATTTTTCAGAGTATAAGATGAACTTTCCCCCTCCAAAAAGAGGGTGAAAATCTGGGTGCGTCTTACACTCCAAATGTAGCCCCACCTAGCTTCTCAAACGGAGGTTTCTGAGGCTGAAAAAAGCATCAGAAATGAAACTTCAGAAAAAAAGCCCCCAAACAAAGCTTCAGAAAAGAAGCCCCTAAACAGAGCTTCAGAGGATTTTTTTCTGAAGCTGTTTCGGAGGCTTTCAGAGGCAGAAAACAAAGTTTTTTCTGAAACAGAGTTTCAGAAGTTTCAGAGGCAGAAAAAAAAAGCAAAAAAAAAAAAGCAAGGCTCAGAGCTCACAACCAAGGAACCTGTTGCTAAAATACCCCTCTGGGAACAGCTGATTGGGGGTATTCTGGGAGGCCGATCCACCTGCCAATCAGCTTTTTTCTTATTTTCCTCCCCAAAAACTAAGGTGCGTCTTATACTCAGAAAAATATGGTAATACTAGCAAAAGAGATCAGAATCAGAATAGAACTGGAAGGAACCTTGGAAGTCTTCTAGTCCAGCACCCTGCTGGAGCATTTCAGACAAGTCACTGTCCAGTCACTTTTTAAAAACCTCTAGTGATGAAGCATTCACAATGTGTGAAGGCAAGCTGTTCCACTGGTTAATTGTCCTCCCTGTTTGAAGTTTCTCCTTAATTCCAGGTCCTTTTCTGCATTGGCATAATGCTGGCAAAGTGGCACTAACTGTAATTGTTGTGTATAAGTCACATCAAGACAGGAATTTGTGGGGCGTTTGTCTCCTTGTTTCTAGTCCCTTCCATAAACTGTCAACAGATAGTGGTGAAATAGTGATTGACAGAATAAAAGTCCAGAAGATGCAGAATGAAAGTTCTTACTTTACTTGAACCAAACCACATCACAAAGAAGGTTCTGGAAACATCCCTTTTTTCCCCTGCTGTGTTCCTATGATGTTGCCTAATACAAGAGAGAGAGAGAGGTTTAAGTTGTGCTTTGCTGGACTGGGGTAAACGCAGCATTTTCTCTTATTCTTCCATCCTTGTCTAAAGTCCATCTCAAGGTATATATAAGATCTGAGGCTGTAAAGGCTTGAAATAGAGGCAAGAGACCCTGGATTAAAAACTGGCAAAGAGATAACCAATTTTATAAGGGTATATTTTCTGCTGTAGGAAGGATGAGTGGGTAACCATGGTTCAAAAATTCTAGCAATATCCAATTGGTGCTACAGCAGGGGTGAAATCCAGCAGGTTCTGACAAGTTCTGGAGAACTGGTAGCAGAAATTTTGAGTAGTTCGGAGAACCGGCAAATACCGCCTTTGGCTGGTCCCAGAGTGGGGAGGGAATGGATATTTTGCAATATCCTTCCCCCCAGGAGTGGGGAGAGAATGGAGATTTTGCAGTATCCTTCCCCTGGAGTGGGGTGGGAATGGAAGTTTTGCAGTATCTTTCCCCTGTCATGCCCACCAAGCCATGCCCACAGAACTGGTAGTAAAAAAAATTGAATTTCACCACTGTGCTACAGGTACTGATGTAACTGGTCTTTAGTACACTCTGTGTTTGATTGTTTTCTTGCAGACATTTCATTACCCAACTAGGTAACATCATCAGTGCACATCATCACCTCAGAGATCACCAAAGACCCAGAGTTCAACCCCAGAGCTACAAATAGTCTCTTCTATTGGTTTTGAGGCTATCAGACATGACTTCCAATCTGCCCAGGAAGGGAACGGAGTTCTCTGTCAAATCAGGAGTTACTATCACTAGGTGCTTTCCACTGTGCCAGCTCCTGGTTTCATCCTGTTGCAAGGATGAGCTCATTTTCAAAGTCACAGGAAAGTAGGGACACCAAGGCATGGTTCAAGAGAAGCAGTACTGAAGTCTGAAGCACTGATCTCCTTCCTGGGTAAATATGAAAGGAAGTCGACTGCTACTTCCAACATAGCTAATGTCAACTCGCAAAGCATCCATGGCCTGCTCTTGAGTTGACATAGGCAGGAGGGGGGAAAACTGACGGAGCAGAACGGCAGCCACAACCAGAAGCACATTCCACGCATATCTTTCTCAAGGTATCCAGGCTACCTAAAACAGCCGGAGGGGTGTAATCTCTATAGCCCGCGAAAGTGCTCTGTTGGAGAATGTGATTTATGACACACCCTTGGAGGAGGGGAGAAACGGGATCATAATTTGGCTGTAAATTACATGGGGTCAGAGCTGGCTTCACTTGGGTATATGCCGACATGTTGCTCCTGATAAATAACTGAATTTATTTTGAAGCTTGGCTTGAGGCTCATGATTTAATTAGAGCATCCGTTGGAACACTGATAGCTTACTTTGTATTTTTAATTTTTAATTATTAATTAATTAATTTTTAATTATTGTTATTAATTATTATTAGCACATGATGAGAACATGACAGAAGAAAAGTAAACATATATGCATAGTTCACATAATTGTAAGTAAAACATCTATAGCGGTATGGCAGTGGCCTCATAACTGGATGTCCAATTCAACTATCTAGGTGATCACCTCTGGCGTTACTTCATGCAGACTTTCTAGGGAACCAGAGAATGCACATTGTGAGCAAGCTTGCACAATATGTTTAATAGTTTGCATATCAGCACCACAATCACAACAAGAGGAATGTTTCCATCCCCACTGATACAGGATAGACACTTCTTCCAGTATCACATCTAATTCTGTTCAATTTTGACCAGACAAAACATGGTTGGTCAAATCCAGGTGATTTGGTAGAGGGATCTCTAATGGTCAGGCCAGGGGTGAAATCTAAAATTTGCTACTACCGGTTCTGTGGGCGTGGCTTGGTGGGAGGGGTAATGTGACTGGATGGGTGTGGCCATTTTTTTTTACTTTTAAAACCATTTTTTACATGTAAAACCATGTAAAAAATGCTTTCAAAAGGCTCTGACGATCCCAGCTGAGTTGCCTGATTGGCAGACAACTCAGCTGGGATCCTCAGAGCTTGGATCGTCAGAGCCATTTAAAACAAAAAAAAAGGCTCTGATGATGGCGTGGCTCAGCTGGGCATGGGGGACGGGGGCAGGGATTTTTGCTACCGGTTGTCCGAAATGCCCGCCGTCATCGCTACCTACTCGCCCAAGCCGGTCCGAACCTGGAGCATTTCACCCCTGGGTCAGGCCACAAAAAGGTACCTTGGACCATTCCTCTCTCCAGGTATTCTTGGAATTAAACTGGACAGTGTCAAACTCGGTTTCATTGAGGGCCACATTGTTCTGTCCCCGTCTCACACACGCACACAAACAGACAGCCGGGGTTTAAATAAACTGGCAGACAACCAATTCTTCCGATAAGAAGCTTGGCAGCAACCCAGTAGCTGCTTGCCAAGAACTTTACTCATAAACAAAATACACACAGTCAAGAATTGTCCAGTTCGTAAAATAAATCCAAGGCCAATAATGTTGTTTCCAAAGATGCAATGTGACTTGGTAGTAGTTAGTCACAGAGTCTGAATGGCCACCTCATCCCCTTTTATATCCTGTGGGGTGTGGTCCAGTGACTCAGCCTAATCTCTGGCATGCCTTTTCTTCTGTTGTGCATGCTTATCTCTGCGACGCTGCCGAGGATCCAGCCAAGACTCATTTCCCTCATCACTGTCCACCTGTGGCTGGGTGGACGTGCTTGGCTCCGGCCCTATCTCTTGCCCTTCAGCGGACACCGAAGGCATTGCCAGAGAGGAGGGTCCTGGAGAGGGAGGCCTTGCCAACTCCTCTCCTTCACTGTCAGAGTCCTCTCCTGCCGATGACTCAGGCTCAGGTAATGGAGCCACAACACTCATCAGGGTTGTGTTTGACCTTGGGGGCCGGGGTGGGCATGGCCAGGATGGGCATGGCCAGCTTGACATCACTTGTGTTGGGGGTGTCTGTGGCGGCCCGAGTGCTCTGCCAGCGAAAACAGGCTCCTGAGCTCCGTTTTCAGCCGCAACGGCCTCCTGCTGCTCTCTGCCAGCAAAAATGGAGCTCAGGGGGTGGCACGCACAGGAGGCTATTGTGGCTGAAAACAGATCCTGTGAAGGCCATGCATGGCCCTCCCAAGCTCCATTTTTGCTGGCAGAGGCACCGCGGGCTGCTCTTTTGCTGTTTCTAGGGCCAGATCTAAGCACACCACTGGCCAAATCTGGTCCCCAGGCCTTGAGTTTGACACCTCTGGGTTAAATGTTCAGTGAATAGCTGATTTCTAAGCTGGCCTATGGGATTTCAATCTTGTGATGGGCTGTGCATTGTCCTAGTGAATAGGGAGGGATTTGTTCATTACTCTTGTCCATAGCCAAATTACTGTAGATCTCCTTATCTGAGTAAATGTGAAAGGAAGTTGACTGCTACTTCCAACATAGCTTACTTTGTATGTTTTTAATGGGCACCTGAAGTAATGGAATTTGAACTTCATCAGGATTTCAATGCTGGTGTGATTATCCCTATTGGAGGCAATTAGCTGTCACAGAAGAGTAATACATTTTTTTTTTATCCTTCAAACTGCTGGAAAGGCTTTTACTGTTATTATTTCTGAAAACCTCAGTCTCGTAGAATTACTTCTGTTCTCTATATCGTTGACTACTGTAGGCCAAGGCACTGATATATTGAGTGTTTGACCTTACTGTGGGGGGGAAATCATTAAATACTGATTGCTAGATTATTTCTTTCACAAGTACTCATTTGAGGAGGCTCAATTATGCCTGCAAAATTGATTTGGCATATAAAGAATGTATTCATATAATGGATCCACACATTTCCACTAAGTAACATCTATTACACTCTGCTCTGCTCCGTGGTGAAAGTTTAATCATTTTGCCAATTATTGGAGCACAAGAAAGACCTTCATACTTATAAAAATTAAATATATTTCCTAGAAGATACGTTAGTAGGACAGTTATCTAAGAATGATTCATTTCACTGGCTTAAAACCTGTCTGTATTAAATGATGTCGGCTACTTGGCTCAGCCATCAGGGTCACAACAAAAGTTACTTGTCTTGTTGAATACTTTACATATATCAGATCATAACAAAATTGCTGAGCTTGTAATGCTATGAAGTACCATTAAGTGAAATGCCATTTGCTTCTGAATTTCATTTTGCAGCTCAGCACATTCGGTGTAATTCTGCAGGGATTCTGAACTAGCAGAGAACGTATAGCAAAACTAAGCTAAAGGCTTTATGGACCTTCGGAGAATCCTCTGAGAACTCCTGCCTACAAACATTGGGGATTTCTAAGCCCCTTCCCTTCAAGACTTCTTAATAGGGGTAATCCTCATTTTAGGAGGCCCTCAGCAAAATACCTTCCCACTTCCAATGTTAATGTCTTATTTGCTATTTCACTGGGCAAGTTGGAGCTGTTGATTAATTTAAACAATCTTGGAGGCCATTGGGGATCCTTTAAATGATGAGTTCCTGAAAATCTATGTAACGCTCACTGTCTATAACTCACCTGACTTGCAAACTGATTGTCAACCATTGTTGGAAAAACAACAAAACAGAACCATATGGAGAATATGGGCTCTGACTGAGCCATCCAATTGAATTCTGGATTAGGGTGAAGGTTCATTCTTGGAGCTTGTATGTTGGTTTCTGAATGTTGCATTACCAGGCTATTACCAGGTAATATCTTCAGTGGAGTTTAGGCTAATGTTTAGGAGTTTAGGCTAAACTCCGCTGAAGATGTTATCTAGCTTGGTAACGAAATGTTTGGAAACCAACCCACAAGCTCGGAGAGCCCTCATCCTACACCCAAGCTACAGATGTTTGCCACTATTGCATTCTGGATTGTTAGACCCTGCTAGTTGAGTTCTTACTCTTGATGCACCCCTGGTTTTTTTTTTTTTTTGAACGATCCCCATATTGTTTGGGGTTTCAGGAATATTATCAGGGGTGGGTTTCAAAAATTTTAGCAAGGGGTTTTTGGCCCGGTTGCTGGGTGGGCATAGCCATGGTGGGCGTGGCCTAGTCAGCCTCCTGCACCACAGGTGGTGGGGTGGTGGGGTGGGCTTTTGCCCTTCCTGGGTTCCAGAGGCTTTCCTCGAGTCTCCAGGAGGGCAAAAACAGCCTCCCCAGGCTCCGGAGGCCCTCTGGAGGCCGGAAACAGACTTGTTTCTGGCCTTCCTGTACTTCCAGTAGGCCCGTTTTTCACCCTCCCCGAGCTTCAACGTGTGCCCTGCACTTACCAGCATTCAAAACAGACTGCATGTGGACTTCTGGGAGGGGCGGGACAGGCAAGGCCAGCCAGGAGTGGAATTTGGGGGTTCTCCGAACTGCACAGAATCTTAGCTAGAGGTTCTCCCGAACCCCGCAACCCCCCAGCAGCCCATCCCTGAATATCATCACTTTAAATTGCAGGTGCTCACCTTCTGAGATACGTGCATAGGAATATCCCATTATTTGAACATCTAAATCAAATCCATGCTCCTGTGCACATGGAATATGATTGTACAATCAAAGTGGCTTGTTTTTTTTTTCTTGAAATTAAAATGGTCACTTCAAATTTTAGGACTTTAGCATCTCATCAGGGGCTTCTGGGAGATGTCAAGATGCCAGCCAGTCATAGTGGACAAGGTCAGGAAAGAGAAGGAGGCTAGAAGTCTTGGAATGTATTTGAAATATAGTTCAGTGCACTTAAGGTACTACAATAATAGAGGTAGTCCTCAATTTACAATAGTTCATTTAGTGACCATTTGAAGCTACAACACCATTGAAAAAAAAGACTTATGACTGTTTTTCATACTTACGACCATTGCAGCATCTCCAGGGTCACGTGATCAAAATTCAGACATTTGGCAATTGACTCATATTTATGACAATTGCAGTGTCCCGGGGCTGTGTGATCACCTTCTTACAAGCAAAGTCGATGGGGAAGCCAGATTCACTTAACAACCGTGTTACTAGTTTAACAACTGCAGTGATTCACTTATCAAGTGTGGCAAGAAAGGTCGCTAAATGGGGTGAAACTTAGCGACCGAAATTGTGGGCTCAATTGTGGTCGTAACTCGAGGACTATCTGTAATATGAAAGCTTGTCCAAGCTCCTCTCTACTTCAATGTATGCCTGACTGAGTGAAGACAGAGTTGGTTTGCGTTTTTGTCTCTTGCTTTCCATTTTCCCAGGATTCATATCTATCTGATTTGGAACATTCCCATTTTTCTTCTGACTTTTTATCCCGCTTAAAAATGATAATGTCTGTTACCAGCTTGTGCTCTTGAGGCTAAAATAGGCAAATAAATATCCACCTTCCCACACCTACAGTACATGCTACTTCTGCCTTAGAAGGTACAAATGAGCTAGAAGTAGGGATTTCAGCAACGGGTTCTCTGCCCAGTTGATAGGTGGATGTGGCCATGTTGGGTGTGGCCTAGTTGGCCTCCTGCACCATGGCAGGGGCCCCATTTCCCAGGCATTGGAGGCTTTCCTCAAGCCTCTGGGAGGGTGAAAACTGCCTCCCCTGGGCTCTGGAGGCCCTCTGGAGGTGAGAAATGGGCCGATTTCCTACCTTCCAGAACTTCCTGGAGGCCCGTTTCCCCCCCTCCCTGAGCCTCCGCGCAGGCCCTGCACTTTACCTTACATCTAAAATGGGCTGCATGGAGACCCTGAGAGGGGCGGGGTGGGAGGGGTCAGCCGGGGTGGGATTTGGAGGTTCTCTGAACCAGCCATAACATTAGCTATGGGTTCTCCCAAACCTGGGCGAACCCATAGCAGCCCACCCCTGGCTAGAAGCTCTCTACCTGTGAAATTTGGGATAAAGCCCTTTGAATGGTGAGGGAGTAGGAATGGATTTCCAGAGGAAAAAATTGCAGACTACAGGAACCATTTGCACCACTCAGGCGATCCTGAGGACACAGACAAACCTCCAAGTGCTTCAACGACCCTCTAAAAGGATGCAAATGACCAGCTGTCTGCAAGGCAGGGGTGAAATGCTCCCGGTTCAGACTGGCTTGGGCGAGTAGGTAGCGATGGTGGCGGGCAGTTTGGAGAACCGGTAGCAAAAATCCCTGCCCCCGCCCCCCATGCTCAGCTGAGCCGTGTGATCATCAGAGGCTTTTTTTTTCTTTTAAATGGCTCTGACGAGCCAAGCTCTGATGATCCCAGCTGAGTTGCCTGCCGATCAGGCAACTCAGCTTGGATCGTCAGAGTCAGTTTTTTTCTTTTAAATGGCTCCGACGATCCAAGCTCTCACAATCCCAGCTGAGTTGCCTGATCGGCAGAGGGTTTTTTGACAATCAGGCAACTCAGCTGGGATCGTCAGAGCCTTTTGAAAGCATTTTTTACATGGTTTTACATGTAAAAAATGGTTTTAAAAGTAAAAAAAAAAAAATGGCCACACCCACCCAGTCACATTACCCCCCCTACCAAGCCACGCCCACAGAAGTGGTAGTAACAAATTTTAGATTTCACCACTGCTGCAAGGTATATAAATCCTTTCATTCCCCACTATCCTGTCAGAGCTGAGGAAGCTTCTTGGATGAGAAACAAAACGTCTTCAAAGAAAAAAAGAAAGTCCAGTTGCCTTCTGAAAAATCACCTTTGGGATAGAAGCTCTCTACTTTAAGCCCAGTAGCATCAGGTAAAGAATCTTGGGTTATACTGAGGCTAAGTAGTATTTTTGCCTGAATCCCTGGAGATGAACGACTGGCTACTGGCCTGATTTCTCATGAGGCAGTTTGAGTCATAAATGCTACTTTCTCCATGCAGGTAGATGGCCGCGCCTGCTTCAGTGTACACCACTGAAATGGTGATTCACGAAATGATAAAAATATCTCAAGCTAAACGGGACAGGCTGGAGGTCATGACTAGCACAGCTTGCCTCGCATCAATTTCATATTCCCTACTACGTACTGTCAGTTTGCTGTTGAGTTACTACTGCCCCATCTGCTGGGAGCCGGGGTGATCACAATAGGTGCTCTTGGCGTCTCGAGGTTGCAGAGCGTTCAAGCTGCAGGACCCCCAATTCATTTACAGCTGTTGAGCTTAATGTGTCAGTATGAAATTGCTCGCTTGGCATTTTCAATCCGGAAAAGGAATGGCCTCCACAGAAAAACAAAGAAGATGAAAGGATTAGGGATGATAACTGTATAGCACTTGGTGGAATTAAAAGACAGCCACATCAGGCTGTGGAAGGAGGTGTAATCTGTGGCAGATGGATAGAAAGATGTAACTCTCTATATAATTGTTTGAAAAGAAATCTGGTTGCACCTGGGATTGCTGATATGTACTGTATTTTTCAGAGTATAAGATGCACTCCCCCGAGGGGTGAAATGTAAAATTTATTACTACCGGTTCTGTGGGCGTGGCTTAGTGGGGGGGGGTAATGTGACTGGGTGGACGTGGCCAACTTTTTTTTTAAAAAAAACTTTTCAAAGCATTTTTTCTAATGCTTTGAAAAGCCTCTGCCGATCAGGAAACTCAGCTGGGATCGTCAGAGACTTTTCAAAGCATTTTTTTTACCACCTCTTCGGTCAAGAGGGTGGAGAAAAAAATGCTTTGAAAAGCCTCTGACTATCCCACCTGAGCCACGTGATCATCAGAGCCTTTTTTTTTTTACTTTTAAAAGCATTTTTTCATCGGAAGAGATTGTAGAAAAAATGCTTTTAAAAGTAAAAAAAAAAAAAAAAAGCCTCTGATGATCCTGCGGCTCAGCTGGGCATGGTGGGGGGGGGTGTACAGGGATTTTTGCTACTGGTTCTCCGAACCACCCGCTGCCATCACTACTGGATCAGGCGATCTGTTCCGAAATGGGAGTGTTTCACCCCTGACTCCCCCCCCCAAAAGAGGGTGGAAATGTTGGTGCGTCTTATACACCGAATACAGCCATTTTTGGCCTCCCGAAGCCCCACCCCGCTCGTCTCATTTTTGTGAAAAATGGGCCCATTTTTTCACAAAAACAGGGCGCGGAGAGGGTTTGGGAGGCCTGCAGAATGCTCCTGGGGGCCAGGGAGGGTAACAACCTTTTTTCCCTTACCTCTTCAAAATCTTGGTGGGTCTTATACACCGGTGCGTTTTATAATCCGAAAAATATGGTAAGTATGTAAGGTTGTCCTTGACTTACAGTCATTTGTTTAGGGGCCATTCAAAGTTTCTTTTTCAGGTTCTAGTTTTATTAATTGATAATATGACATACAAAAAGAATACAAAAGCAAGTATTAGGGAAATTAGGAAAGGGAAAAAGGGAAGTGGTTAGTGGGGAAAGCAAGTGAGAAAAAAAAAGGGCATTGACTTCCGACTCCTTTGGTGCCGTAAAATAAGGCATTAAAATCTACCCTCAAAATGAAATGGTGATTTTGGGTTTTACCGATTAGATAGATTTGTTGTTATAGAAATGGCTAGTTTTTATTATTATGAAAAAGTAAAAAGTTGAGGGTAGATTTTAATGCCTTATTTTACTGCACCAAAGGAGTCGGAAGTCGGGACCATTCAAAGTTTCAATGGCATTGAAAAAATTACATACGGCCTTTCCTTGCACTTATGACCGTTGCAATATTTCCAACAGTCGTGTGATCAAACTTAGAGTGCTTGGAACCCAGCAAGTATTTATGATGGATACACTGTCTCAGCATCAAGTGGTCTCTGTCAGCCAGCTTCTGACAAGCAAAGTCAGTGGGGGAAGCCGGTTTTGGCCATGCCATGCACTTAATAAACTGCAGCAATTCTGTCAGACCTGGCTCAGTTTGGTCCCTTAGGAAAGAAACACCCTCGACTCCATTTGTAGCGAAAAGGTCACTTTTACTAACAAGCCAAGTGGTTACAGCGAGCAAGGCCAGAACTAATAATTCCCTAGGTAACTTTCCCTTTCCTGGTCCATCCCCTTGTTATTTCTCCATTGTCCAGTCATATTTGAAGAAGACTTTTTGGTAACTGTCCCTGAAGTGGTTTCTTTCTGTGTTTCCCCGAAAATAAGACTCTGTCTTATATTTTTTTGAACCCTAAAATAAGCGCTTGGCTTTATTGCCATGTGCTCAAAAGCCCGATTGGGCTTATTATCAGGGGATCTTATTTTGGGGGAAACAGGGTAGATGGAGAGGTGTTACCTTCCATTCCCAAGTCCGCAGCCTTGGGATGTCTTGGGCTGGCATGAATATTGCTTTCGGTTTTCTCCAATCCTCCCACAACTCCCCATCCCCATGGTTTATGACAGACTGGCATCTAGTGAAGCATAGGTGCAAGGAGAGAATGGCAACTCTGACAAATTCACTTAACAACCATGGCAAAAAAGGGTTGCAAAACTGGGTGCAGCTCACTTAGTAACAGAAATTCTGATCCTAATGTGGTTGTAACTGAAGACTACCAGTAGAGAATTATGGGATGGTGCAGTCCTTTGTATTGGGGCAGAACAGTGGTGAAATCCAGTTTTTTTTAAACTACTGGTTCTGTGGGCATGGCTTGGTGGGCGTGGCTTGGTGGGCATGGCAGGGGAAGGATACTGCAAAATCCCCATTCCCGCCCCACTCTGGAGCCAGCCAGAGATGGTATTTCTTGATTCTCCAAACTACTCAAAATTTCCACTACCGGTTCTTCGAGCTGCTCAAACTTTCCTCTACCAGTTCTCCAGAACCTGTCAGAACCTGCTGGATTTCACCCCTGGGGCAGAAGTAGAGTGGGTTCTGGTGTTGAAGCTGGAAGGTTAATCCCAATGAATTTTAGAAGTTCCACTAATGAAATTTAGAAGCTTACCCTAAGCGTGACATAGCTAATATTGATATTCCTGGTGTTCTTCTGGATCACCAGCAAAATAACGGCAGTCTGAAAAGGACACCTTTTTTTTTAAAAAAAACATGCAAATTAACTTCCCACAGTGTTTGGCATTTCTAAAAATCAGGTTCGAGGAGACTTGATGGAATATATAAAACCATGAATCACACAAAAATGTGAACGTAAGTATATAGAGCTAAAAGAGAGTGACTTAAAACCAGTAGCTTCATAGCAAGAATTGAGGAAAAACCAGAAAATGCTTTTAAAAGAAGACAAAAGCCTCTGACGATCAGGCAACTCGGCTGGGACCGTCAGAGCCTTTTAAAAGCATTTTTTTCTACAACCTCTTCGAACAGGTTGTAGAAAAAATGCTTTTAAAAGGCTCTGACGATCCCAGCTGAACCGCACGATCATCAGAGGCTTTTTCTTTTTCTTTTAAAAGCATTTGTAGAAAAAATGCTTTTAAAAGTAAAAAAAAAAAAGCCTCTGATGATCGCATGGCTCAGCTGGGCATGTGGGGGTGGGGGGGGTGGGGGCAGGGATTTCTGCTACCGGTTCTCCAAACCACCCACCACCCTACCTCGAGTTATTGGAGATAAAGTTTTGGGATATAAAATTGGAGATCTATCACAGAACTGTGGCCACCTCATCCTTTGTATGCTTGACATATCTATCTCTGGAGGAACCAGTTATGACATTCTTCTATGGCTTGGATATACACCTGTCTATCTCTTTATTCTTCTGTCTCTTAGTGGCATTGCTGTTTGGGTTTCCATCAGAATAGAGCTGGAAGGGACAGTGGAGGTCTTCTAGTCCAACCCCCTGCTCAAGCAGGAGACCCTACACCATTTCAGACAGGTGGCTGTCCAGTCTCTTCTTAAAAACCTCCAGTGATCGAGCACCCACAACATCTGAAGGCAAGCTGTTCCACTGGTTAATTGTCCTCACTGTTAGGATGTTTCTCCTTAATTCCAGGTTGCTTCTCTCCTTGATTAGTTTCCATCCATTGTTTCCTCTCTCTCTCTCTTTTTTTTTAAAAAAATGATTTATATGCCGCCCTTCTCCGGAGACTCAGGGTGGCTTACAATGCGTTAATCAATAGCCTTCATACTTTTGTATATTTATACAAAGTCAGCTTATTGCCCCCATAATCTGGGTCCTCTTGCCTTCTGGTTCCCTCTTGTTTATTGTGCAGGGGGATGGGATGGGATGGGAAAGGAAAGGAAAAAGGAAAGGAAAAAGGAAAGGAAAAAGGAAAGGAAAAAGGAAAGGAAAAAGGAAAGGAAAAAGGAAAGGAAAAAGGAAAGGAAAAAGGAATCAGTGGCTAGGACACTGAGCTTGTTGATCAGAAAGGTTGGCAATTCGACGGTTCGAATCCCTAGTACAGGTCTCCTGCGTGAGCAGGGGGTTGGACTAGATGACCTCCAAGGTCCCTTCCAACTCTGTTACTGTTACTGAAAGGAAAGGCAAAATGAGAGGCTCCTTAATTTATTATTATTATTATTATTAGTCATATTTCTATGCCTCCCACTCTGGGCGGCTTACACCAAAGACAGTATACTAAATAGCATATTGCCCCCTAACAATCTGGGTCCTCATTTTACCCACCTCGGAAGGATGGAAGGCTGAGTCAACCTTGAGCCGATGAGATTTGATCCGTTGAACTAGCAGTCATCTGAAGTAGCTGCAGTACTGCACTCTAACCACTGCACCACCTCGGCTCTTATTTAAAAGAGCATTTCTCCTGTTTTCCTATTATCTCCTTGATATTTTCCAGTAGTTGCTCAACATCATATCAGAGCATAACATAGGAGCAGGATTACTATATTGGAACACATAAATGGTCCATCCAGAGCTGGCAGCCTCCCTCTCTGGCTGTGGCCAACACCAGATGTCTTACAAGGAGCTATGAAAGCCTCCCTAATGGGCTCAATTGTGCAATATTATACATGAGATGATATCTCTGTTTGTCCCCAGCTGGTAATCCCCTTATATCCAAAATTATCAAGGCTGCTGGCCCATGTAATTTTTCTCCAACTGTCTGTAATTGCTAGGCAAATTCTTGTTCATCTAAACATCTAATGTCTCCCTTTTTAAAAAAAAGCATGTGACACTAATGTGTCGCACATTAATGTTTTACTGCTTAAAACGCAATATAATCTTTTGTTTGAACATCTTTGGGATGATTATGGATGCTGTCTTCTTTTACCCATCCTCCACTGAGGCCTATTTCTGAAGCAGTTGTTGAAACTTTTTGAGGGCTGATGGGATGAGCTTTGAGTGGGTAGAGAATCGGTTCCAGATTTGCTAGCAATGGCACTTAGACTTACATACTGCTTCATAGTGCTTTTACAGCCCCCTCTAAGCGGTTTACAGAATCAGTATATTGCCCCCAACAATCTGGGTTCTCATTTTACTGACCTTGGAAGGATGGAAGGCTGAGTCAACCTTGAGCCGGTGAGATTTGAACTGCCAAACTGCAGCTAGCAGTCAGCTAAGTAGCCTGCAGTGCTGCACTCTAACCACTGCGCCACCTCGGCTCTTAAGGCCTATTTTGTTTTCAGCAGGTCCTAGTATTTAATAAATTAGATTCCAATGAATGGCTATAAAAGCCATGATGATGTCATATGTGCCATGATATGATTGTTTCCCCGTTATGGATGACTCAACCTCCCCAAATCTATCTTGTTTATTTTTTGTGTATTTTTTTTGTTTATTAAATTTTTACCGCCCTTCTCCCAAGGGGACTCAGGGCAGTGTACAGCCAAAATAAAACCAACAATACAAAAGTTAAAAACAATTTAAAATTATTAAATAGTTTGGCCGATCGTCTAAAATACAGTAACCCATTAAAATAATATTTTAGGCCAGCCCTGCTTGATGGAATAATAGCGTTTTAAGGGCGCGGCAGAAGGTATGATGGTCGGAAATCCGACGAATCTCCGGGGGCAGCTCATTCCAGAGGGCAGGTGCCCCCACAGAGAAGGCTCTCCCCCTGGGGGTCGCCAGTCGACACTGTCTAACCGACGGCACACTGAGGAGACCCTCTCTGTGGGAGCGTACTGGTTGGTGGGAGGCTATCGGACGAAGAAGAGGGTCTCGTAAATATCCAGATCCTATGCCATGGATATCTAAGAATATTATGACATAATCACCTTGCCTTCCCCTACAGTCCAGTGGTGGGTTTCAAATTTTTTTACTACCGGTTGTGTGGGTGTGACTTGGTGGGTGTGGCATGGCTTGGTGGGCGTGGCTTGGTGGGCATGGCAGGGGAAGGATACTGTAAAATCTCCATTCCCACCTCACTCCAGGAGAAAGTTACTGCAAAATCCCCATTTCCTCCCAATCAGCTGGGACTCAGGAGGCAGAGAATAGATGGGGGCGGGGCCAGTCAGAGGTGGTATTTACCGGTTCTCTGAACTACTCAAAATTTCTGCTACCAGTTCTCCAGAACTGGTCAGAACCTGCTGAAACCCACCTCTGCTACATTCCCTGGCAATTTAACCATTTTGATTCCACCTATTCCAGAGGTGCTTTGTAAACCACAAAATTAGTCATTGGAAGACCAATGCATCCTGTTGACTGTAGGTTGTCTATCCTGCCTCACATGGAATTTACTTCAGATCCTTGATCGTGTTAATCAGCTTTTATTTTATCTATTAATTTTCTGCAATATCTTTTCAGAGGATGTGGTGGCTATAGGTATACACAATATTTTAGACACAGCCTCAACATAAATTTGTTGGTCATTATGAGATTAAAAAAAAACACATAGCTTGAATTTATAGACCGTAGGATAGTGACCGTTTTGTATCCACCCCATAAAGATCACCGTCAAAGCTTAACACAATTGAATCAAGACATGCAAAGCACTCTTTGCAGCCTCTCCACAAGCACACTCAAGAGTTTGCATTGGTTCCGTGGGAAGAAACAATTGACTTCTAAAGAAGATTTAGAGGAGGCGAGACTATTGATCTGTTCACCCCTGTTTGCTCTAATGAAGCCACTTTTTAAAGCCCCCTTTTTTTCGAGATAAGCTTATTGATTTTCAAAGAGTGGTTTCTTGTTGTAATAAACTCATCAATACAGCAATATATTGACTTAGCATTCTAGCAAGAGGGTGGGGGGGAAGCTGCCTTTATTAAACAGGGATTTGTCTTCATTTTACTTAATTGACAACATTCTGTGTTGGTGGTTTCTTAAGGAGGGTGAATGAATCCTAGCCCAGGCCAATACTTACCAAGTAGAAACTATCCACAATAATTGAAAGTAATATATTTTTATTCAACAGTCTATACGTGATGTAATTAAAGGCCCATTAGGCAGATAAAACAATAATTTGGATTCACACTTAGATTCATTTGTCCTGACTTCTGTTTTTATGGTAGTGTTTAATAACATGTTTGTTTGTTTGTTTGTTTATTTATTTATTTATTGGTTCGATTTATATGCCGCCCTTCTCCAGAGACCCAGGGCGGCTTACAATGCGTTAAGCTATAGCCTTCATACTTTTGTATATACTTGCTTATAGGGCTTTCGGCCCCCCCAAGCGGTGTTCTTTTTTATACAAAGTCAGTTTATTGCCCCCATAATCCGGGTCCTCATTTTACCTACCTCGAAAGGATGGAAGGCTGAGTCAACCTTGAGTCAACCTTGAGTAAGAACAATGTTGTTCTTACCTTATGTACTGCTTTTTTTTAAATAGCATGTTGCCAATTTGCAATATATAGTGAAGAGTCAAACCCTGTGGCTCATTTAAAACAGGGATTGCTGACATTAGAAGAATTACTCATTGCTTGGAAACCAGAAGTGCTAGTTAGTGCCGATCAATGTAGTTGGACAATCTCACCCAGAGATTGTATAGGTAGGGATAACCTATAAAAATATAATTTTATAAATAAGGAAGGAAGGATGGATGGATGGAAGGAAGGAAGGTTGAGAAGGGCTGTTTTAAGTCTTTGGCACTGCTTTAGTGGTTCCCGGCACTGTTCTTTTGGGGTGTACTTCCTACATAAGAAAATAAAAAGAAAATGGAAGATGACTTCTTTAGGTCAGCTTCCCAAAGACCTTTGGAAATCTATTGTAGCAAAATCAACCAAACTATGAATTGAACTGGGTTGAAGGAAGCCATCTACGATGCCATGCTCTGAAACCTCCAAATACAAGAGTGAACACTATCTCGCACAGAAGGTGATGGTACCTGCACTATAGCTAAACTACCATTGACAGTCTTACCGTACAGCCCATGCAGTGTGATACGAAGGTGCGATGTAGTGAAATCCCACCTGTAATATTGTGGACTATTGAGCATGAAAGTGAATGTTCATTTTAGGAACTAAAGGATGTAACATAATAGATCCTCATGGAGCAAGACTCAATATTTGCTCTATCTCTACAAGCACAGGCTTGGAATCATATTGACTGGATGGGCTAGGATAAATCTGAGTTAATTTAATTCCCATTGCATGTGGATTAAAATTAGGTTTAATTAAATATATTAAGAACATTGTTCTCCACTTCTTTTACCTACCTCAGCAAATTACAACATGGAAGGTCCTTTTGGAGGGAATTGGGGAACTATAGAAATGCTGGAAATGTTGTCTGGGGAATTCTGGGAACTGAAGTCCAACCCATCTTCAAGCTGCCAAAGTTGAGAAACGTTGATTTAAAGGAGCCAAAATGTTGGAGTCACATGAAAGTGATCTTTTAAAAGATAAAGCTCTTTTTTTCCTTGCTCTTACTTTAATCTTTGAGGTCCCCGGGAGGTAGATTGCTGCAGGTGGCAGCAGGTGAGAAAGTAGGCTAGCTGTTGCTTTCTTGAACAATCATTTGAAGGAGTGTTTCTCGGCTGATTGAAATTTTATAGCATTGTAGGATGCTGATGAGAGTTCTGACACTTTTCAATAGACTAATAAGACCGAAAATATTTCTCCATATTACTGTCTTGTATTTACACAGAAGCATCCATGAGGTCTGGTGAAGGAACTAACTAATCCCTTCATTTGGGGCGATACATGTGTCCAATCCCAAAGGTGCTTTTTCAAGAGGCAACTGGACTCCTCCTCCTCCTCCTCCTCTTCCTCCTCCTTTTCTTCTTCCTCCTCCTTCCCTTCTTCTTCTTCTTCTTCTTCTTCTTCTTCTTCTTCTTCTTCTTCTTCTTCTTCTTCTTCTTCTTCTTCTTCTCCTCCTCCTCCTCCTTCTCCTTCTCCTTCTTCCTCCTCCTCCTCTTCTTCTTCTTATTCCTCCTCCTCCTCCTCCTCCTCCTCCTCCTCCTCCTCCTCCTCCTCCTTCCTCTCCCTCCTCTCCTCCTTCCTCTTCCTCCGCTGCTTCTGCTGCTTCTGCTGTCCCAAAGGTGTTTTTTCAGGAGGCAACTGGACTTCCTTGTTTTTTTTCTTTGAAGACATTTCACTTCTCATCCAAGAAGCTTCTTCTGCTCTGGCTGGATGTTGGGGAATGGAAGGATTTATACTCCTTGAAGACAGCTGGTCATTTACATTCTTTTAGCGAGTCGTTAAGGCCAGAGAAGTGATACGTCTTCAAAGAAAAACCAGAAAGTCCAGTTGCTTCTTGAAAAAGCATCTTTGGGACAACCATGACCTGGATTGACTGAAAACCTCCATAGACACGTGCCCAATGCTATAAAGCTATTATAACTAAGAATATAGTGGCCTCTGCAATGCTAACTTTCCAAATGTTGAGCTATGAATGCCTTCTCTGAAGACATTTTGGCACTGACCTGCTGTCGTCAACCAAACATGAACTTTGGTCAATGCCTCAGTTGAATACAGGTAGTCCTCGAATTGCAACAGTTCATTTAGTGACATTCCAAGTTACAACTGCAATAAAACAAGTGACTAATGACCACTTTTCCACACTTATCACCATTGCAGCTTTCCCATGGTCACATGATCAAAATCCAGACACCTGGCAACTGACTCATATTTATGACAGTTGCAGTGTCCTGGGGTCATGTGATCACCTTTTGTAAACTTCTGGAGAGCAAAGTCAATGAGGAAGCCAGATTCACTTAATAACTCACTGACTTACCAACTGCAACGATTCACTTAACAACGGTGGCAAGAAAGGTTGTAAAACAAGGCAGAACTCACAACTGTCTAGCTCAGTATCAGAAAGTTTGGGTTCAGTTGTGGTCAGAAGTCAAGGATTACCTGTAAGTGCCAAATACATCTCGTCCTTGGCTGCCTTCCCTTTCCCCAAAGTTTAGAAACTTGAATTGTGAGCAAACCAGAAGGAAAATGAAAAGTTCATGCTATAAACTATGAAGTGTTTTTTTTAATATTATTTTTCATTTCATTTTCAATGTGTGCCAGAGTCCCACAGAAAAAATGACAATAAAGCTTATCTTATCTGTCTTATCTATATTACTTTTCTATTAGTCCCAGAATTCTTAATTATGTTTCATGGTGCTGGTGGAAAATGAACTTCATTTTTTATCTCTTTCTATAACCCTTGGATCAATTTATGGACCTTGCAGTAGGAGAAGCTGTAGATGACCCACACAATTCAACACAATATTACTAGATCTGGGCTGTGAAACTAGAGATAGCTGCCAAAATAGAGTTGACAGGTAATAAAGAGATGCTATAAACCAGAGCTTCTCAAATCTGGCAAATTTATGGATGTCAATTCCAAAAATTGCTGGCTGGGGAATTCTGGGAGTTGAAATCCACACATCTTAAAATGTTGCCAAGTTTGAAAAAAAACAAAACATTGCTGTAAACTCTGTGATATCTACTCACTATTTAGAAATTCACAAATGTGTCAAGAAAAGTTGTAAAATGAAGCAAAATTCACAATGTCTCACTTAGCAACATAAATATTGGGCTCAATTGTGGTTGCAAGACCTGTATTGTAAATTTTTTTATTACCTAAATAGGTATATGTAGACACATCCACTGAATGGGTTATTTTGCAACAACAAAAGTGATACCCTCTTTTCTTCACTTTTTAAGCAACCCATCCTCACATCCTTTCCTTAGTAACTCCCCAGGAGTCTTAGTGGGTGGTACAGATATAACTGCATTAAATAAAAAAAAATTAGCTACATTTTATAATTTATTTGTTCATTGGAATGAACTTGTTGTCAGGAAGTTCTAATAGTCATCGCATATTAAGAATAAATGAAGACATGTACAATCTCAAAATTCACAATTTGATGGGGCATTTTTCTGGTCTGATATTTTAACTAAGATTTTAAAATGGAAACATTAAATCAACTCTGAATGATTTTTGCCTCATTACATATAATTTAGAAAGTGACCAAGACAAAAATGATTCTTTGTTTGGGGGTTTGTTTCGCAAACTTTACTAATGTGGTGGCTCAGTGGCTAAGATGCTGAGCTTGTCGATCGAAAGGTTGGCAGTCAGCGGTTCGAATCCCTAGTGCTGTGTAATGGGGTGAGCTCCTGTTACTTGTCCCAGCTTCTGTCAACCAAGCAGTTCGAAAGCACATAAAAAATGCAAGTAGAAAAATAGGGACCACTTTTGATGGGAAGGTAAGAGCGTTCCGTGCGCCTTTGACGTTTAGTCATGCCGGCCACATGACCACGGAGACATCTTCAGACAGCGCTGGCTCTTCGGCTTTGAAATGGAGATGAGCACCGCCCCCTAGAGTCAGGAACGACTATCACATATGTGCGAGTTACCTTTTTAAGGCTTCAGAAATGGTTTGCTTGCTTTAATAATTGAGACAAAAATATCCAATCATGTAGAGATTCTTTCCCTGCCTCCAGTCTTTTCCTCTGAAATGATAGTACAAACTTTTGTAGATACAATTAGAGTAGTTGAGTTTGTATAGTATGTGTGCGTGGACGCGCCCGCGCGCGCACACACATAGAATTTTTTAATGCACACAGCATAATTGTGTTTCCACTTGCCTTGCAAAAAGAAATATGACTGATTGGGAAACTGATTGCCTTTGGCTGTCACAGACGTTCTCTCTCGTGAAATTGCAGACTTCAGAGAACTCTTGAAAGAATGAAAATCTAAGCACAGCACTTCATCAGGATTTGCTTTGATTTGCTGAACTTCTCTCCGCCGATATGCTAGTGTGAACATTTGGAAAATCTGCGCTGTGGTAGAAATGAAATAGTACTAAGAACTATTAAAAGATGGTGTCAAGGTTCCGAGGAATAAACCCAACCAATCCAGCAACTCTGAGACTTTTGGCTTTCTCAAAGAACTGCTTTATTGAGTACATCATTTTGGCACTTTTGAAAGGCAAAACCAGCTTTGTGTGGGGTGTCATCAGTGGTGGGTTCCTCCCGGTTTGGTCCGGTCCGGCCGAGCCGGTAGCGGTGACGATATGACATCACCGAACCGGTTCTCCCCCCCCAATGTTATTCTTACCTTTTATTTGGTCCCACCCCCAATCAATTGCTGCCTCCTGAGTCCCAGCTGATGACTAGAGGGAAAAAAACTGTTTAAACTCTTGCCGCGGGGCTTCAAAGGGCCGCCCTCCAGCTGATCAGTGTTAAAAGCAAACAAATGAGTCGGGTCGTAAGTGCGAGGACTGGTCGTAAGTGCGAGGACCTTCCAGAAATGACTCTGACCAGCTAGCCATGCCCACCTAGTCACATGATCTCCAAGCCACACCCACAAAATAAGCCACACCCACAGAACCGGTAGTAAAAAAATTTAGAACCCACCCCTGGGTGTCATAGAGTACATCCTGGTCTTTGGCAGTTTCACTCCTGCCCAGTTTTGCTCGCAACCCAATCAGTGGGTTGGTGCGGAGTCCTTTCCACCCACTGAGCCCTGGTCACATCCTTGAAGCGGTCCCACAGCACCTTCAGGAACAGGCCGGCATTCACCAATTCTCTGGCTTGCTCGCTGTGGAGTTCCACCACCCACTCCGAGCTTTTCCGGGCCTATATGACACGGTGGTGGGAAAGGAGGCTGACGGGTGTCGTCGATGATGGGGATTGGAGTTATCCCATTGCCCCTGGCAGCCAGACAATGGAGTAGCTGCAGGAGCGGTTTGGAGAGGCCAGCTTTCGAAATGTTGGTTCCTGGCAGGGTTGGGAGTAGGGGAGGCGGAGGCCACCTTGAAGGGGCAGCAGCAGTCCAACCAACCACCTGCGGCTCCACCCACTTGATTCCGCCTGGCCAGCCCTGGGTTCCGACTGGATGTAGTTTACGGTCGGTCCCAGGAGCCCCAACCAGTCTGGTGGAATTCGCATTTGGACAGCTTTACGTAAAGGGGTTAACACTCTGGTTATTTCTTGTGCTTTCAGTATAGTTAAAGAATAGACAGCTCCCTCCCAGGTCACATTGTCCAATTAGGTGTCCTGGTGTCTCCTTGGTATCCTCTTCCAAGTCTTTGGCCAGCACCTGTTGGGATGACTTTGGTTCCCACGAGATAGTAAGTTGTTGAGATCTAGTCTGACATTCCAGATCTCCCTCCTTCCTCCAAAATGTGTTAAGCTGAGAAACGGAGAAAATGGCTGTGATAGGCCCAATCCATTTTAAAGTTGACAAATAGTTCTTTTAAAGTTAAAGGTTTTTTTTTTTTTAAAAAAAATGTGGTTAATCATAATAGCAGTGTTCCAATATCTCAAAGACTGCCACAAAGAAGAGAGAGTCAAGCTATTCTCCAAAGCACCTGAGGGCAGGACAAGAAGCAATGGGTGGGAACTAATCAAGGAGAGAAGCAACTTAGAACTAAGGAGAAATTTCCTGACAGTTAGAACAATTAATCAGTGGAACAACTTGCCTCCAGAAGTTGTGAATGCTCCAACACTGGAAGTTTTTAAGAAGATGTTGGATAACCATTTGTCTGAAGTGGTGTAGGGTTTCCTGCCTAAGCAGGGGGTTGGACTAGAAGACCTCCAAGGTCCCTTCCAACTCTGCTATTCTATTCTATAAACTTTGATGATAATCTGTTTATAAGCAGGGATTAACACCAGACAAATACAGGTAGCTCTCAACACAGCTGAGCCCAAAATTTCCATTGCTAAGTGAGACGCACAGTCTCACTTATGCACAGTCACTCAGGCACTCGTCACCTCCCGCCTGGACTACTGCAATGCTCTCTACATAGGGCTCCCCTTGAGGAGCACCCGGAGGCTCCAACTGGTGCAGAATGCGGCCGCGCGGGGGATTATGGGAGTGAGGGGGCACTCCCATGTGACACCTCTCCTGCGTGAGCTGCATTGGCTTCCAGTGGTCTTCTGGGTGCACTTCAAGGTGTTGGTTAGCACTTTTAAAGCGCTCCATGGCATAGGACCTGGGTATTTGCGGGACTGCCTTCTGCCGCCGATAGCCTCCCACCGACCAGTACGCTCCCACAGAGAGGGACTCCTCAGGGTGCCGTCAGCCAGGCAATGTCGGCTGGCGACCCCCAGGGGGAGGGCCTTCTCTGTGGCAGCTCCTGCCCTCTGGAACGATTTGCCCCCGGAGATACGAAGGATATCGGATCTCCGGGTCTTTCGCCGTGCCCTGAAAACTTTTCTTTTCCATCAAGCAGGGCTGGCGTGAACCCCCCCCCCCTTTTTAGTCTTTTTTAGTTTTTTAGCTTTTAAATTGTCAATGGGTTTTAATTTGAATTGTTTTAAATTTGGGCCAAAGTTATGTAATTCTTTTAATAATTTTAAATTTTGTATTGGTATGTGTTTTAATTCTGGCTGTGCACCGCCCTGAGTCCACTGGGAGAAGGGTGGTATACAAATTGAATAAAATAAATTTCCATCAGCAACTGTCATAAGTGTGAAAAATGATCATAAATCATTTTTCCCAGTGCTGTTCTAACTTCAAAAAGTCACTAAATAAACTGTTGTAAGTCACGGACTACCTGTAGTCAAGCGGAAAACAATACCCTAATTAAGAAACTACAGGAAGAAAAATCACATTCCCACCAACACTGGCAGGGCAAGCTACAGTATATAAACAAGAAGCAAACACCACACTCATTAGCACTGATGGTGTTACCTAGATAGGTGATGAAACGTGCAAGCAAGCAAGCAAAGTCAGAAAGCACCGGGGACTCCATTTTAAATAACCAATTACCCTAGTACTCAACATATCGTTAAGACTTCCCGATGTACCTATTCTCACTTCCATCTAACAGCAAGAACAAATCACATTTCTATATGGGGCCTGCACTTTAACCGTTAGGAGGTGTTTTAAGGAATTGTATTGCTGATAGTTTTTAGCTACTAATTTAATGGTGTGCATGGTTTTTTAAAATAATTTTGTGCTGATGTAGTCAAACCTGCATTTTATCAGTTAAAACAAATGTGTTAAAAATAAATAACACAAGAGGGATGGGGGAAGACTTAAATCCACTGATATGTAACATATGTTGTAGATAAAATACATAGCAGCTAAGTTCCAGTATTTCTTGTGATTTTTTATTTCATTTCTTGGCTAGTCTCGAAGGGGTGATAACTAGCATTGCTTCTTCACAGAACCAAATTATAGCCTGAAAACTTTAAGTAACTCTGGTTCTACAGCTGAATCATCAGCAATAGTCTGAAGATAACGTCTAAGGATTTAAGAGAAAATAATTCACTCAGGATTGAAGGAAGCAAGAAGGAAAAATCAGGATTGAAAAAACAAGGCAGATTGTTATTCCTAAAATAATAGGAGGGAATAATTAAATGTAATCAGATTTAACAGATTAACAGAGTTGGAAGGGACCTTATAGGTCATCTAGTCCAACCCCCACCCCCCCCCATCCTGGCTCAAACAGGGATACCCTACACCATTTCTGACAAATGGCAGTCCAATCTTTTTTTGAAAGTCTCAAGTGATGAAGCTCCCACAACTTCCAAAGGCAACTTCTGTTCCACTGTTTGATTGTTCTCACTGTCAGAAAGTTCCTTCTCATTTCTAGATTGAATCTCTCCTTGGTCAGTTTCCATCTATTATTCCTTGTCTGGCCTTCAGGTGCTTTGGAAAATAGCTTGACCCCTTCCTCTCTATGGCAGCCCCTCAAATATTGGAAGACTGCTATCATGTCTCCCCTGGTCCTTCTCTTCTCTAGACTAGCCATGCCCAGTTCCTGTAACCGTTCTTCATATGTTTTAGTCTCCAGTTCCCTAATCATCCTAGTTGCTCTCTGCACTTTTTCTAGAGTCTCAACATCTTTTTTATAGTTTTATCTTTTATCTTTTTAAATCTTTTTTATATAATCCTTTAATCAGAATTCATGAAATGTTATTCTGGTCTGAGACTGTAATGGAAGATTGATTGATTGATAAATGAAATTTAAACTACATTTAGTTTCAAATTAAATGCAAATGGAATAGAATAAAATTTAGGTTTTTGATGGTTAACTAGATCAACTGTTGTTTTTTTTTTTAGAAGATGGACATAATTGTGTCACCCCCCCCCAAAACCAGATGTGGCTTCCTGCCTAAAAAAATCTAGCATTCACTTTGTAGTTTGGGATTGTCTTGTCAGTATAAACAAACATAAAAGAGGGGAAGTCAAGCATGTTTAAGAATGTATTTGGAAAAATTGGTTTTAAAATGACTATTTTAACTATGTTTACATGGCCATTAATTTTATGATCTGGAGGTCATTTATGAAGCGTGCAGAGGTGAAATTCAGTTTGTGAATGTGAGGCGCAGTGGCATTTTCACTGGACTGAATCCCTATTCTTTGCATTTTTAGCAGGAAATTTAACTTTGCCCTTGTAAAAAAGACAAGTTGTCCTTTTCTAAGCTTAGCTAACCAAAATCATGGCAGCTGACCAGGTAATTGCAGTGAATGTGATTGTATATCAGGGGGGAAAAAGAACCTTTATGCCTAGTCCAGTGAAATATAAGGTGATAGGCCATCAGAATTAATCAAACAAACCAGGGATATTGATGAAAACTGAAGTTCTAGTTCCTAGCTTGCAAATCCTGATGATGGCTACTTGGAAGAAAAATGATGACTAATATTAAAAGATTAAATGTCCAGTCATCTAAAAGCATCCATAGTTTACTCTTGATGTAGTTGACACACATTCAATAGAAAGAGCTTAAATTGAACAAGGACAGTGGAAGAAATGGGGTGGGGTGGGGTGAGAGATTCTTACAGCTAGCATTATTTCATCTTGACTGTCTATTTGCTACTCAAGAATTTCTACATTACAGATACATTCAACACATTCCTGCGTGTGATAAGAATGAAAACTGTACTATGGCTAGCAGGTGGAAATGAGCAGAAATCAGTGGTGGGTTGCCCCTGGTTCAGACCGGTTCACAAGAACTGGTAGTAAAACTGGCAGGAGGCCCCACCCACTGTCCCGGATGTCGTCATTGGTGATCTGCACATGCGCAGAAGCAAGGTGCGTGTGTGCGCGATCCTATTGCGAACTGGTAGTAAAGGTAAGTAGAACCCACCCCTGGCTGAAATGTGTTCTGTCACCTTCTACAGAATTTTGTCTTTCCTGTAAGACAGAGGTGTCAAACTCAAGGCCCGGGGCCCAGATCTATACTTTTATTTAGCAAAAAGAATGCATGGAAAGAGAAGCACTAAAGTGAGCATCGTAACTTTTAAATGAAAGTTTTCCTGAGGGTGATACTTGCATGAAAGAAAAAAAAATCCTTTCTTTAAGAAATAACCAGATGATAAGAAAGCTTGAATTATTTTAGTCTTTTTATAGCAAGGAACATGTATTGTGCTCTCTGTTGTGACCTAGGCCCAAGTAGTTATTACCAGACATAATAAGTCCTAAACAAATATATTTTATTAAAACAACTGAGAATTACTTCATCTCAGCTTAGTTCAAATTAAGTCCAAAACAAATTATTCATAAACAGTCCTTCGGCCTTATCACCAACCATTGTCTTCTTTGGCACCCTGCCAAAGGCTTTTCTTGGTAAAATCCCATGAAGTTCAGAAGCAAGAGAGGCCGACAAGAAACAAATGTAGCAATGTTGCTTTCCTACAAAGTTCCCAAGAGCCGTTGTTGCTCTTTTAAGCCTTCTGGGAGGACCAATCACCTCCTGGCCTTACACCCGAGTCGTCCTTTTTGCTTTAGCTGCTCTTGCCTTCCTGTTCCTCTGCCTTTCTGCTATCCATCTCTGGAGTCTCCGGAGTCTGCGCATCGCTCCCAGATGGCCCTGGCCCCATCTCTGCCTCTGACGCAGAGCTCTCATCCGGGCCTTCCCCTGACTCCAAGACTGGCCCATTGTCCTCCCCAGCCTCCTCACTGTCCAACTCCACTGCCAGTTCTGCAGGCTGCTGGGGGACCACAACACTCTCCTCCATTATGGCATTCACCAAGCAAGCTATACATAGGTAAGAGTCAGAAAAGAAAAAGAATAGAATTGGAAGAGGAAATGATAAAAATAAGTGACATTCTGATAAGAATATCAATTCAACCAAAGTTGGCATGTAACACCAAGCAATACTGACATCACTTAGACTTATATATTGCTTCACAGTGCTTTACAGCCCTCTCTAAGTGGTTTACAGAGTCAGCATATTGCCCCCAACAATCTGGGACCTCATTTTATCCACCTCAAAAGGATAGAAAGCTGAGTCAACCATGAACCTGGTAAGATTCGAATTGCCAAATTGCAGTCAGCCGGCAGTCAGCAGAAGTAGCCTGCAGTACTGCATTCTAACCACTGTGCCACCACGGCTCTTATAAAACAAGCAAACTAGTCTTTTGTACAAGGAAAAGAGATAGAAACGCAGAGACCCTCTGCTAAAAAGTCCTGAAATCTATAGTCTTCAGGGATCAAGAAGGTTATATGTGCAGAAATCCACTTCGGTTGCAACTTTAACACAATCAATGGAATAAATATGAACAAAACTTTAAATCAATGCAAAAATCAGGTGCAAAACTCATGAAATTGTCATTCACCACAATTGAACAATTTGTCCTATAGCATAGGGCCACATGGAAATGTCTACAGATGTTCCACGGAAGGCATGTCAGTTTCACTGAATTTCTTTAGCTTGGCTATTAAACTGGTATACCTTCCTCTGTCCTAAAGCAGCGCCTTCACAGTTTACTGTGCACCATGAAAATTTCCTTAGTACTACCAGCACCAAGGACAGTGGGCAATTCAACACTTCCCATACAACATTGCAAAATTCTCTGTTTGAATGACACCCAAGTTTGGGCGGGGGGGTGGGGGAGAAAACTTTCCTTTAGTCTTTCCTGTTTAACTCATTTGTACAATATGTTTCTCTTCTATCCCTGGATCTTCTACTTGGCCTTTTTCTGTGAATGGTTGTTCTTGTGAATGGTGATACTTTTCTGAATGGAAGGCTGATTGTACTTCTCGTCCTTTGACATTAGCTGCAACGGAATATTCCTCATCATTTTCATCTCCTGTTGAAACTGCCATTGAAGATGTAATTCTGACCTCATCCATGCCCTCTTCAGAAGAGGCTCTTAATGACAGCTCATCAAAGTCCTACAGAACATAAGAACTGGAGGGGGAGGAAGCTGACAGTTTGAGGGCAATTACACAATGCCTTTCTAATGGTATTGTGCGTATGTGGGAAGGGAAGAAAAAAAGTCATTATCATGAAGCCAAGGACCTCCTTGAAATTATCTGCTTTTTGTTCCGCTGTTCTGAAGATCAGAAGGACAATGATAATATTGAGGACAACAGTGCCTGAATATCTGTTGATGACTCCACGGTAGACTTCTAACATAATGCATGATGCTCAGTGTGATTGGTCAACAGGCAAACTTGAAAGAGGTCTCCTATTTTGAGGTCCACCTTATAACAATGTCTAAAAATATGATACTCAGAAGTAGAGACTTGATTTGGAGCTCTGTGCAACAGTTGTTGAGAGCTGTTGGGCAGAATTCTTAATCCAAGGTAGCTAGTTTCCATATTTTGTTTTTTTCTTCTAAATTTCTAGTGTAGTTTCTTCTTTCTTCTAAACTTTGTAGTGTAGAAATTCAATCGGTGAATGTTGCTCTTGAAAACCAGTAGAATAGATAAGTAAGGTGAGATGCTTCCTTTGGTGGCCATCAGATTCTTCACCCAGGCACTGAATGGAATAATAGTCTAGCTTGGAGTGTTTAGTCCAGTGGTTAAAGCACCAAGCTAGAAAGTAGGAGACCCTGAATTCAAGTCTTGCCTTAGCCATAAAAGCCAACTGGGTGACCTTGGCCAGGCGCTCTCTTCCAGCCACCTCACCTTATAGGGTTGTTTCTGTGGGGAAAACAGGAGGCAGATGTGTTGGGTATGTTTGCCACTCTGCATTGTTTATAAAAATAATAAAAGTGGGATGCAAATAAAATAAACAACTAAAATACTTCTTTTATAGTTGACCATGTGACTCCTGCCTGGTGTGTTTATTTTACTTATTTATTCATTACATGTATAAAACCACCCATCTCATACATATGCTTCAGGTGGCACATATAATGCAACGATCAATTAAAAACAAAGCCATTAAAAGCACAAAAACAAGTAAAAAGCTACGGATAAACTATAGCAATGTTGTCTCAAACAGCACGATTGAACATAGAAGAGATGCAGAAGGCAACGTACTTGTTCTTTCCCCGTCCCACACACACACCCCCACAGATGGCCCGGAGTTAATAAGCCACATGACAAAATCTTTGAAGATAAAGCAGGCAGCAACCCAGTGGCTAGCTGCCAATTCAGACTTTATTCACACAAAACAAAGATTAGACTGCAAGTATTCCGATAAAGCAGCAAAGTTTCCACAATACAAGGATTAGTCCAAATGCAGTCCGACAAGGCAGGCAGAAGTCCAGTAACGCAGAGATCATGGATTATTTCTAGTTTTTGCTAGTCACAAACTGAACCGGCCACCACACCCACATTTATACCCTGTGGGGTGTGGTCCAGTGACTCAGCTAACCTCTGGCATGCCTTCCCCTCTGCTGTGCACGCTTCTCCCTGCGCCTCTGCCGAGGGTCCAGCCAGCACTTATCTCCCTCGTCGCTGTCCACCTGTGGCTGCGGGAACGTGCTTGGCTCTGATCCTACCTTTTGGCCTTCGGTGTCCTCCGGAGGCATTGCCAGAGAGGAGGGTCCTGGAGAGGGAGGCCTTGCCAACTCCTCACCCTCACTCTCAGAGTCTGCATCTGTCGATAGCCCAGGCTCAGGCTACAGAGCCACAACAGTACTTGACTTGAAAGGTTTACATATATCTAATCAACATAGACTTTAATTTTAGAACTATTATTTTCTTTGGCCCATCAATCTTGTCCTCTTCAATATCTTTAACCGAAAATAAGTATTATTACATGATGGAGAAGAAATTTACTACTTAGTTAGGAAGAAGATTCAGAATACTTTATATGGGAAAAATGTGAAGATTTGACAACATTTGTCCATACTACTTAGTATTATCCAGGGTGTAACTTATGGTAAGTAATTACATAAGTTACTGATATACAGTACTTCTCTAGGAAGTAGGAGAATATATACTGCCAAAGCCAGATTTATATGCTACAGGTTGCTTATACCTTGTGTGGACTTTTCTCTGAAGAGCAGAAACTGACCAAGACCTGGATCAAGGTCATTTCTAGCTATGCAAGATTCCAGGACATAACCTATGACATTTTATGAGAAGCAGCGGTGGGTTTCACATTTTGTTACTATTAGTTCACCCCGCGCGCATGCCCGGTTCACACACACGTGCCTGCCTTCCACACATGCACCCAGTCTCAAAAAGCCAGGGCAGGCGGATGGGTCTACCCGCGAATTCTGCTACCTGCTCGCCCAAACCATCTGAATACCACCTCTGATGAGAAGTATGTATCCTATTGGGGTCCTATAGACATTCTGAAGTGGTTTCCTCTACAGGTAGTCCTTAACGTACAATAATTTGTTTAGTGATCTGTCAGCTCGCCTGTAGAAATGGAGTTGCCTTTTGTTGCTCTGTTTCAATGTGTGTATCTTTTTGTACCTGACTCCCATGAAAATAGAGAATAGAGATAATCAATTAATAAACAAAGGACTGTAATAATAATTACACAATGAAGTATTTTTAGAAAGTGTTGTGGCCCATCAGCGGTGTTAGATCGGCGCAGGAATGGAAGACGCAACCAGCTCGTTACAATGTAACTTTATTTAGAACAGAACAGACTGGCTGCGTGCTGCCGGAGCTCTCCTTATATTCGCTCCGGCAGTCGCACCACCCCTGACAGTGATTCAAACTTTCCCGCCCGATGGCTGGCAGCCAATCCGGGCGGATGTCCTTATAAGGACATAACAAGCGGCCTGTGCAGATTGTAGCTGATTCTGACAGCGAGGAGGCTGATGTGGTGTTGCGATAGCAGCCTGTGCAGTTGGCATCCGAGTCAGACAATGAGGAGGCTGGAGAAGATGTGGTGCCAGAGGCAGGGATTCAGCCAGGGCCTTCAGAACCTCCAGAAGCTCCTTTAAGTGAAGAGGATGAAGAAAAGGAGCCTCTTCTCGATGCCCGGGCACGCAGAGCGGCCAAAAGGCAGGAGTGGCTCCTCAGGAGGAGGTCTCCTCGAGAGTAAGGCTTGGGGCTAATTGGCCACTCCCTTAGCCTATTTAAGGAGGAACACCGACTGAAGCAATTTGTAGGGAACAACTTTAGTTCACTCTACTTGGCGTCTGGAATCTCTGAAAATTGCTTCTGGGCTTTCTGCCAACCATAGTAACGTGATTACTTTATCTTTGGTTTCTTGTAGGCTGTTAAGAAAGTTTATTAACAGCCTTTGTTTTAAAAAAGACTGAGTTATTTTAGTAAACTAAGTTTTGTACAAACTGTGTGTGCTGTGTTCTTTGAGATCCGTAGTTGGGGCAGAACAGAAAGTTTCTTCCTTTGAGAAGTGGTGTGTCTGTTGCAGTGGTGGGTTGTCCCCAGTTCAGACCGGTTTGCAAGAACTGGTAGTAAAACTGGTGGGAGGCTCCGCCCACTGACCCAGACATCATCAGAAGTCATCTGTGCATGTGCAGAAGAGCACGTGCGTGAGCGAGCAAAGCAAGAGCGTGCACGCGGACACGATGTGAACCGGTAGTAAAGGTAAGTAGAATCCACCCCTGGTCTGTTAGTACTTTAAGGGAAGATTTTAGCTTTGGAAAAAGGTTGGAAACAAAGATATTAAAAAGGCTTAAAATGGAAGTGAAGGAAAAAGTAATGTCATTATATTTCAGAGTAATTTGCAATGGAGCTTTTTGCAGTAGCCAATTTATTTTGCTTTGATGTAATCATTTGACTGCATTAGATACTGGGAGGAAATCTACCAGGAAGAAAAGACAGAAACCTTTTTTTTTCCTCTTAAAAGTGCTTTTGTAAAAATAAAAAAAAATCTTTCAGCGTTTCCACATTTAATGATCCTGAGGTTAAATTGCAAATAAGGTCCATTTGTCTAGCGATCGAGTTGACTTAAAAGGCATTTAGGAAGCATGTTAGGACCTGCTGAAATTAAAATAATTGGGTGGAAGGTACTAAACTCTTTTTATTTCATTTCCTGTCATCGAAACACAGCTTTAATTGGGTACAGTGCACCTGAATTAAGCCAATAAAAAGTATCATTGATTATAACCTCTTCACGATGATAATGGCGGCCATCTTTTTTTATTGTATTGGCAGACAAAATTGCATTTCCTCTTAGCTTAGGTCACTTACCATCCAAATGAGCATTTGTTAATGGACCAGGTCATTTAGCAGCCACTTTCTCGACATTTGTTGGCCCTGCTCAAATGCCCCTTTTAAACATATGTTGAATATTCGTCGTCATTTCTTGTGCCATCTGAATGTGAGTGCCGGTGATTTTTGATGGATGCCTCTTCATCCGTCACGGGACCATGGAGAGGAAACAGCTGGTTTCTAACTGGGGCCGGTTAATTACCCTGAGAGAGAAGCAGGTTCATTATGGCAACAGAAATGAGATAAAACATGGAGGAAGGACAGCAGCGGGTCAAAAAGGCATGGCTCTGAGGTTCATTATTTTCAGAGGCTTGTTTGATGGATGCCGAATCCTTCTTGTAGTATCAAAGTCAGACTGAAGGGGAAAAAGAAGAATACCTGTATTATTCATAGGCTGCCATCTGTGGTCTCTGGTAATCAGATCTCAGTATTACATAGTGTAGACCTTAGGTGAACCCCCCCCCCCCCATGTTTCCTATTAACATGATCTAAAAATGATGTGGAAGAAATGACAGAGAAACACATAAGTCGCTGTGCCAGAAGAGACCTTATTTGAGACCTGTGGCGCAAATAACTTGCAAAACTAGCAATTCAGAATAAAAGAAAGAGGATTGCTTCTCTCTCTCTGATGTGCTTGTGTTGTGAGTTTCATGTTGGGAAGCATTCAAACAGTGTGTGCCTTAGCCTGAAACCTAAAGCAACATGTCCCAGAAGCAAAACATGTGGTTGTCTCCTTATCTTTTTCCATTGTGGGACAACTATTGTTAACTCTAGAAGCTTGTGGAAAGTTGAGATTTTTTTGCCCTGCCTTGCTAAGCTCTCAGTTCTGTAGAAAGTTAGCACCCACCTAGAATGAAATATTCTAGGAAATATTAAAAAGGCAGAAAATTTCCCCTAAAAGAGAAATAAAAATCTTAAAGGAAACAGAAACAAAAGACCACAGCTCCCTGGCCCAGTGGTGAGTTTCAAATTTTTTTACTACCGTTATAGGGGTGTGGCTTGGTGGGCATGTCAGGGGAAAGATACTGTAAAATCTCCATTTCCTCCCCACTCCAGGGGAAGGATACTGTAAAATCTCCATTCCCTCCCCAATCCAGGGGAAGGTTACTTCAAAATCCCCATTTCCTCCTGATCAGCTGGGACTTGGGAGGCAGAGAATAGATGGGGGCGGGGCAGTCAGAATTTTTACTACCGGTTCTCCAAACAACTCAAAATTTCTGCTACCGGTTCTCCAGAACTGGTCAGAACCTGCTAAAACCCACCTCTGCCCTGCCCCCAGCAGATATTCTGGTGCCAGTTTATCTACAACACAAAAGAGCTCAGCTTCAGGATGATGGGATTATCCTTCAGGGCAAAGACATTCAGCCACAATAGGAAATTGCCCTTCATTGCATCACCCAGCAAGATTCAACCAAGCATGGGACACAGACAACCTCAACTATAATTGCATAACCTCATGGGAGACTGACAACCAATAGGATACATTTCTTGCAAGGCCCAAGAGAGGGTGTAAATATATCTCACTCTCCACTCCATGTGTTCAACAGAACCAGGACCATGGTTCTGCTCCATTAAACCATCTTTCCAATCAGCCTCCATGTTTCCAGTGTCTTTCTCCCCACTTGGAATTGAACCCAGATGGACATTTCTTCCAACAGTTCTAAATCCAAACTGTTCAGATCCAATGTTCAAAACAAAGTTTGACAGTCCAGGTATACTTAGCCTCTTTCCATATATACATTTGGAATTATTTATTTATTAGATGTTTTCATTCCACCTTTATTACTTTATAAATAACTCAAGGTGTCAAGCACATCTAATATTCCTTCCTCCATACTGTATGTATGCATGTATACACACACACATAAAATAGTAGAAGAATTAACTATGCTGTTTTACAGGTGTTCCCAAACTGACTTCCATTAAAAGTCCTCCCTTTCAAATTGTTAGGCATTTCACTTAGAAAATGCCCCACTTTGCTCTTTTATACTCCCCCTCCCAAGTAGCTAAATCATTCATAGTGTTTAATTCATTGCCTGTGATTGTCTCATAAATGCCAGTCACCCTTCCCATCCATTCGTATACAGCAAGTAAAACACATCCCACTGTTTTTAACAGTCTACTTCATTTCTGGTCAATTGCAGCTTTGATTCCTTGCAGAACAATTCAAGTAACTCATGTTTAATCTGCTGGAATAATTAGAGTTCTTTCTTAGGACAACCATTTCTCTGCTCTGAATGCACGAGGTCATGTGGATTTTGGATTTTTTTTTTTTTTTGATGTCGGCGAGGGATTGTTAAGGTGTGCCAATTGGCTGCTTTATGTTATGTGTTGGGTTAGCTGTATGCACAGATGGGGCGGGGCACTTGTAGCAGGGGTGAAATGCTACCAGTTTGCTCCAGTTCGGGTGAAACTGGTAGTGATAAAAACTACCGCTTCAGGTGAACCAGTAATAGAAAAAAGCTACCAGTTCGGACGAACCGGTAGTTAAAAAGCTACTGGTTTGGGTGAACTGGTAGTTATAAAAAGCTACCCGTTCATTCGAACCAATATTTCTGATGATCAGCTGTGCTGCACAGTTTATATTCGCTAGAAAGCAGGAAATCCTGCTTTCTAGCAAAGCTAAATCACACGGCACAGCTGTTCCCCTCCTTGCTGTTTCACCACTGATTTGTAGCATCCCTTTTTGAAATGTCATTTATTTATTTATTTATTTATTTATTTATTCAATTTGTATGCCGCCCCTCTCCGAAGACTCAGGGCAGCTCACAATGCATTTAAAATCATTATAAAAAACATTTAAGAATTAAAAACATTAAAAACATTAAAACTCATTCACACCATTCATGGCTGGATCTTGCTGGATCACAAGAGCGAGATCAACGCCCCCAGGCCTGCCGGAAAAGCCAGGTTCTTCACCGCTTTTCGGAAGGCCAATAGGGTGGGGATGGTCCGGACCTCAGGAGGTAACTGGTTCCAGAGAGCTGGGGCAGCCACAGAGAAGGCCCTCCCCTGCGGGCCTGCCAGCCGGCATTGTTTAGCTGATGGGACCCAGAGGAGACCAACTCTGTGGGATCTTACCGGTCGTTGGGAGTTATGCGGTAGAAGGCGGTCTCGAAGATAATCTGGCCCTGAGCCATGTAGGGCTTTAAAGGTAATAACCAACACCTTGAATTGTGACCGGAGACCAATAGGGAGCCAGTGCAGCTCGCGGAGAATTGGTGTAATGTGGGTGTACCTAGGTGCACCCACGACAGCTTGCGCGGCTGCGTTCTGGACCAGCTGCAGTCTCCGAACACTTTTCAAGGGTAGCCCCATGTAGAGTGCGTTGCAATAATCTAACCATGAGGTGACAAGGGCATGAATGACCATGAGAAGAGCCTCCCGATCCAAGTAGGGTCGCAATTGTTGCACCTGGCGAACCTGTGCAAAGGTCCCCCTAGCCACAGCTGTCAGATGTTGCTCTAATCTTAGCTGTGAGTCTAGGAGGACATCCAAATTGCGAACCCATTTATTTAGATGCATTTAGAAGAAGGTAGCTCAGTCATGCTCACAATCTTGACTCTTTTGACTATCTTCTGCAGATGCCCCTCTTTGAGTGACACCAGAAACAGGCAATGTTACTTTGTTTATTAGATTTGCATTTTTTTTTTACTGCATTTTGTTTTTCACATAAAGAAAATGTGAGTAATATTCCTTTCGCCTGTTTTCTTTCACAGTACAACCCTGGGTAGTAAGTTGGGATGAGAAAGGGAATTGGTCCAAAGCCACCCACTCAATGTGAACTTAAAACTGGGTCTTTGTGGAACCAGTCCAACATCTCAAACACCTTTACACCAGCAGCTTTCTAGATTACAGAGCACGCTGTAGATTATTCTCATCAGTGCTTTGCTAATCACAAAAGATCTGGCATCATGAGCATGGCCTGTAATAGACGGTTATTTTCCCTACATCTTCTAACTCTGTAGGATGCTTTTCATCACTTCAAAATGATGGGGTTAGAAAGAAATACCTTAACCATCAGGTTCAACCTGCAGCTTTGTGCAGGAATTGAAATGAAAACATTTGAAACAGATGGTTTTTCCCCCTCTGCTTGAGAATATCTAATGGAGCATAAGCCATCCTTTCTTTCTATAACCGCTTATCAAATTTGCTCTTAACGTTTGGCAGTTGTTTCTAATGTTCAACCAAGTTCTACCTTCCTGTAATTGAAATGCATTGTTCCATTGTTCTGCTTTAGAGCAGCATGGTGGCTTAGTGGTGAAGATGCTCACCTCCCACTTGGAAGGTTCAGTGTTCAAGCCTAGGTAGCTGCAGATGTTTCTCTTCTAGGGAGTTAAGAAAAAATAAATATGTTGTGAACATCACACAGGTTTCAGGAAGGGCATCCGTCCAGTAAATGCTCAGCTTCATCCAAGACGCTAACCTCCCACTTGGAAGGTTGAGACTTCAAGCCTAGGTAGCAGCAGATGTTTTTCTCCTCGGGAGTTAAGAAAAAAATATCTGTTATGAACGCCACATAGGTGTCAGGAAGGGCATCTGTCCAGTAAATGCTCAGCTTCATCCAGTTAGCCTGAATTAAGGGACTAAAAAGGGAGTTCTATTGTTCTACTTTGGCATGTTAGAGAACAGGTCACAGTCTATTCCCAATGACACCATTTCAGATATTTGAAAAGTGTTAACATATCCCGCCTGGATTTGTCTTTTTACAATGCTAAGGAGACACACTTTCTGCAATCTATCCCTGTAGGATTAGGTTCTGAGCATTCTGATCATTATCGTTTGAAAGTGTTCCATTTTATCCAAATCCCCCTTAGTGTCTCCCCTTGATGAGACACTTATTGCTGTAGAAGTGATGCCATTCTTCTGGAAAATGTGCTTCAAATATGTAATCCATCTTCCCAAACACTTTTCAGAATTTCAGGAGCCTCCATTGCTATTTTTATGAAACAACAAAACTTCGGGATGTGCTTGTGCCCAGAATTGGATGTCATATTTGAGGTGGGATTTGACTAATGTGTAAACATTGAATGCTGCTTTGATTTTAAAACTATACTATAGTTATATACAGGGGTGGGCTTCAAAAATTTTAGCAAGGGGATCTCTACCCAGTTGCTGGGTGGGCGTGGCCATGGTGGGCGTGGCCTAGTTGGCCTCCTGCACCATGGGGAGGGATGTTTTTGCCCTCCCCAGGCTCTGGAGGCTTTCCTGGAGCCTCTGGGCCCGTTTCTGGCCTTCCTGAACTTCCAGTAGGCCCGTTTTTCACCCTCCCTGAGCCTTCGTGCATGCCCTCCACTTACCTGCATCCAAAACAGGCCGTGTGAGGACTCCTGGGAGGGGAGGGGAGGGGAGGGGAGGGTGGGCCCAGCCAGGAGTGGGTTTTGCAGGTTCTCCAAACTGCACAGAATCTTAGCTAGAGGTTCTCCCAAACCCCTGCGAACCCTCAGCAGCCCACCCCTGGTTATATACTAATTTGGACACATTATATGAAGATGTAGCTCCCTGGAGAAGGGTGGAAGGAAAGAGGATGACTAGCAGCAAGCTGGATAGACTTAGTTATATTGGTGATGAGTCCAACATTGAAGACCTGGAAGATCAGGTGAGGAATACTGTTCATCATCATGGAGAAAAATCTATGTGGTCCCTAAGTGTCAACACAAATCCATGGCACATAATCAATCAATCAAGTCTACAGTAGTATCCTTTTTATGCAGTGACATCACACTGATGACTTGATTATTATCAATTGCAACCTGCTCCCTTCCTGGATAAAATTCTCCTGTATTTATATATAGAATTCTTTATTGGCCAAGTGTGATTGGACACAGAGGAATTTATCTTTGGTGCATATGCTCTCAGTGTACATAAAAAGATACCTTCATCAAGAATCATAAGGTACAACACTTAATGATAGCCATAGGGTACAAATAAGCAATCGAATCATACTAGGAAACAATCAATATAAATCGTGAGGATACAGCAACAAGTTACAGTTATTCAGTCATGAGTGGGAGGAGATGGGTGATGGGAACGATGAGAAGATTAATAGTAGTGCAGACTTAGTGAATAGTTTGACAGTTTTGAGGGAATTATTTGTTTAGCAGAATGATGGCATTCGGGAAAAAACTTGTGTCTTGTGTCTAGTTGTTCTGGTGTGCAGTGCCCTATAGCATCTTTTTGAGGGTAGAAGTTGAAACAGTTTATGTCCAGAATGCGAGAGGCCTGTAACAGGGGTGGATTCTACTTATCTTTACTATCGGTTTGCTCGTACATGGGCCAAGCTTCTGCGCATGCGCAGATCGCCTATGACGACATCTGGGGTGGTGGGTGGAACCTCCTGCCGGTTTTACTACCGGTTCTTGCAAACCGGGGGCAACCCACCACTGGTCTGTAAATATTTTCACAATCCTCTTTTTGACTTGTGCAGTATACAGGTCCTCAGTGGAAGGCAGTTTGGTAGTAATTGTTTTTTCTGCAGTTCTAATTATCCCCTGAAGTCTGTGTCTGTCTTGTTTTCCCAATTGCTTTGCATTTCCCAATTTCCCAATTGCTTTGCATTCAGCTACATGTATGAATGTTCCAAATAGTACAAAAGTATCAGAAGAGATTCCTTTGCAAGAGATACACAAAGATTATCATCTCTGGACCATAATAATCCAGATGACCAGTAGAAGACAGTGGTCTTTCCTAACATCTAGATATTTGGAGTCCAAATATGGTAAAACCTAGATAATGGCTGGCTTAACTTAATTCAGTTCCTTAGTTTTTGTTTTTTTGTTTTGCTTTAACTTCTGGTCTCATTTTCTGCTGGAGCAAATTTCACAAGATGAAGGGCTATGCGGCGTTCAGACAACCACCTCCAAAGCTTCCTTGATATCCAAAGACTGAATCACTTGATGTTATCAGTTTTGCTTTGCTCCTGGGTTTTTCTATGAGTGGCTGGTGAAAATGTCATTGATTTATAAACAGACGTTTTTCAAGAAGGCACTTAAGATTTTTGAGCAATTTGAAACTCTAATAAGAAGATGTAAATAATGTGAGGTTATATATTCACTGTTTAATGAATAGCCAGCTGGTAAGAAATAACAAGAATTCACAAACCATTGCCCTAGACCAATAAAGAGACTTATATTTTCATAAATATACATTGAAGGTTTTTCCTGCTATTTTGGGAAAGTAATAAAACAAATGCATTTTTTTAAAATAATCTTAAAAATAATGGGCAGCCTGTATGTTAGGACTGTGCATACTTTAAAAATGACTGGGAAGAATTGCTATAGATCTCACCTAGCTTAGCTATTCATTCAAACAGTCATGTCTTTTTCAGATTTCCAGACAAGACTAAAAAAAATGAAGTTGCTTTAAAAGTGTCCTTAAAAGGAAAGGTTCCCCTCACACATATGTGCTAGTTGTTCCCGACTCTAGGGGGTGGTGCTCATCTCCGTTTCAAAGACAAAGAGCCAGTGCTGTCCGAAGACGTCTCTGTGGTCATGTGGCCGGCATGACTAAATGCCAAAGGCGCATGGAACGCTGTTACCTTCCCACCAAAGGTGGTCCCTATTTTTCTACTTGCATTTTTTACATGCTTTCGAACTGGTAGGTTGGCAGAAACTGGGACAAGTAATTGCGTGTGAAATATAAACTCAGTCAGACTTTATGCTCCATCGCACGAGGGGAAATGTACTGTCTGCATTTTCCATCATATCTTCTAATAACATTGCAGCCATTATTTTGCATTGAAGGAAATGTGTGAAGGAGAAGCATGTTACCCATGATACTGGGAGCTCCGTTTGTAATGAAAACCCATCTTTTACTAGGTCTGGACTGCAGAAATCTAGATGGCCTCTAGATGCAAGACAATAATTAAAATCATTTCTATCTCTTTGCTGCTATCTAGTGGTATCTGTGTAAGTGGGATGTGGTGACTCAGTGTCTAAGACACTGAGCTTGTCGATGGAAAGTTTGGCAGTTCAGTGGTTCGAATCCCTAGTGCATAACGGGGTGAGCTCCCGTTACTTGTCCCAGCTTCTGCCAACCTAGCAGTTGACAGACATCACTGCAGAAAGATAAAGATAATTTTGAAGATTTGCCTGAAGATTAGTTATCTGTCTGATGAATTTATTGTATTTTTGTAATGCCTATATACCCTTCGAAGGGATGCAGTGGCTCAGTGGCTAAGATGCTGAGCTTGTTGATAGAAAGGTCAGCAGTTCAGCAGTTCAAATAGCTAGTGCTGCGTAACGGGGTGAGCTCCCGTTACTTGTCCCAGTTTCTGCCAACCTAGCAGTTCGAAAGCACATAAAAAATGCAAGTAGAAAAATAGGGACCACCTTCAGTGGGAAAGTAACAGTGCTCCGTGCACCTTTGGCATTTAGTCATGCCGGCCAAATGACCACAGAGACGTCTTTGGACAGCGCTGGCTCTTCAGCTTTGAAATGGAGAAGAGCACCGCCCCCTAAAGTCGGGAACGACTAGCATGTATGTGCGAGGGGAACCTTTACAGTGATGGGCGAACCGGTAGGGGCGAGGACTGGAGGCTCTGCCCACCCATTCGGACGTCATCACGGATGCTCTGTGCATGCACAGAAGCACCGTGCATGAACAAACTGGTAGCGAAGGTAAGAGGAACCCACTACTGAACCTTTACCTTCATCTTTAGTGGTATCTGGATTTTTGCAACTCAGATCTGATAGCCTTAAACTCTGCTCTACCATGGTTCTAAATTGCATAGAGGCTTTTGTAAATACATAAAGTTCTTCTTACTATTTCAGATCCTCTTTTTGAACATCTGGAGAGCAAAGGATGATTCCGGCCAGACAGAGGCCACAGACATAGCATCCATCAGACTTTAGAAGTCACAATACTGAAGAAATAAAAATAGATTATTTTAAAAGATAGGACGGACTTGTCAGAACTTAATACTTTTTAAGAGACCAGAATACTCAGCTTGGTTTCCAAGATCTTCTGCATTCAGGGTCTTGCTGAATGCAAGCGATAAGGGACTCAATCACTATCTGTATGATATTAAAGCGAGAAAATATGACAGGAGCATCAACATTAGACGCAGAGAGGTCTGAATCAGCCCACTGTCTTTTTCCTAATCTAGAAGACAGATGCTGAAAACCGAATCCCGCCACCAGGACTCTGACACAGTAACAAATGGCAAGGCATTCGGGCATGTTGCAAGGAGCTGGAATTAAATTTGCAAATTATTATTGTGGAAATTCCTATGGGCTTCAGTGCGGTGTGTGTCAGAATCGGAGAAATGGCAAACAGAGCTGTCAAAGTTAGCACCGTATAAATCAAAGAAGATAGCATTATTTTATACAAAGCAGTCAGACTGTACCTAGAGTGCAATAAACCTCACAAACACAGCAGCTTCCAAGTTGTGCAAGTGCCCACAAGGGTGTGATTGGAAGGAGACATATTTGATCCCTGAAGGGATTGATTAAGGAACCTGCAGGTTTTACTCATTTTCCAGGCTAAGAGTGGAAAGTTTTATAGACTATATTTATTCAAACATACCTATCATAACATGGGATGTCTCTGGTGATTCATTGTGAGTGAAATCCTGTTGAAATAGACTACAGACTCCAGTTGGTTCATAAATGAGGACTTGTGGCTTAATTGATGGGCTAATATTGTATCAGATGGGAATTCTGAAAGGTGATATTGTAATAAATGTGATTGGGAAAAACTGAATTAGTCTACTGGACTGATCAAGCATCTTCTTATAGTAATTGGCAGAGACTGAATCCCTTACGCATTAGTTGGGTTCACAGAAAGGCTAAATCCGAAACCTCACGTCATCACCATTTTCACAAAGTAGATGATATCCAGCAGTGTCTTCAGGGGAAGTCAAAATAGTAGTTGCAATATTGTGATTGAAATCTTAGGGGCAGCTGCAGAGAAATGGGCTACAGCAAAACAGTTAAACAGGGGAACATGTCCTGGGTGTGGAATGTCAGAGTTTGTTGCAAAAATGAAATCCAGAAGCACACACAGATTCAACAGGATTCATTAACTTCTCTTTATATACATAATAACAGATGAAGTAGATTTTACAATACTGATAGCACAGTTCTTTCAACGTGGTAACAAGTAGAGAGATCAGTTTCCAGTTTCATTTAAGAAGAGCTGACTAGCCCAGGCTTGTTTCATTTCAGAGCTGAGCAAAGAGCTTAATACAAAGAGAGCCTCCTCCATACAGGGCAGTTAAGCTTCTGCACAGACTCAGTTGCCTAAGCCACGCCTAGACTTCAGACTTAAGTTTCTGTTTCTAAACAGCCTTCATTGGCTGAGCCTGTTACCATGCCTATTCATTGGCTGACCTTGTTACTATGCCTATTCATTGACTGACCTTCAGTGGGGACCATTCAGTCCCCATTAGCTGATCTATTCCAGTCCATACTCTGACATGGAAGTATCTACATGCTGATTGTAGGGTGACCCTTGAGGGGTGTTTTGTGTGTGTGTGTACCTATGATGTTTATTCTTGTGAACATGCAGTTCTGCTGGGAGACCTAATTTAATTAACTCTATTTGTGTTTGCAGATCTTATCCTTTGATATGTGGAGATAGGTCTGTGTAACTTATTTGGGAGTTTGAGGAAGTTTGAGTAAAATATCCCCCCTCCTCCCCCATTTGCTGTTTTTGCTTGATTAATTTAGTTTCAACTTGACTGTCTAATGGAGAGGGTGATTTTTAGTCCATAGAACATATGTTTATGTTTATTGGACTTCTATACCGCCCTTCTCCCAAAGGACTCAGGGCGGTGTACAGTCATATTAGAACACATATAAATTTACAAAATTTAAAAACAATTTAAAATCGACTATATAAAAAAATTGGCCCACAAATTAAAAACTAACATACACCCATTATAAAATTCATATTAGGCCAGCCCGGCTTGTTGGAACAGAAGAGTCTTCAGGGCGTGGCGAAGGGGGAACGCAGGTCGGGGATCGTACGAACCTCTAGGGGCAGCTCATTCCAGAGGGCTGGTGCCCCCACAGAGAAGGCTCTCCCCCTGGGTGTCACCAGTCGGCATTGTTTGGCTGACGACACCCTGAGGAGCCCCTCTCTGTGGGAGCGTATTGGCCGGTGGGAGGCTATCGGTGGCAGAAGGCAGTCTCGTATATACCATAGGATTGCATAGCTTAATGAAAGACGAAAACAGTATCAAGAATAAAATATATTTTGATATAAAACTTCCCACAAGCCCCAATATCAAAATGTACAAAAGAGACATGGCTTCAAGCATGATGTTGCCTGCCATTTGTCCAAATAAATGTGGGAAGAAATATCCATCTGGTTCAGTTCCAAGCCAGGAGAAAGGCACTGGAGACAAAATGGAGGCTAATTGGAAAGAAGGTCCATTTATTGATGAAGCAGAACCACCAAGTACCTGTGATTCTGGGCAGCTGACTACATGAAATTGAGAGTGGGTTTTTTTTCATACCTTCTCTTGGGCTTTATATTTGAGCTTCCAGTTCCTGTGCAAGAACATGTATTCTATTGGCTGTTGTCAGCTTCCCATGGGGCCATGTAGGGGTTATGTAGGGGTCATAGCTGCCTCTATAGGCAAAATACAAATCCTAGGAGTTTGTCTGAGCTACATTTGGTTTAAGATTCTGAGGGTGATGCAATGAAGGGGTGTTGGGCAATTCCTACTGTGGCTGAGGGCTAACCCTACCTTTGTTGGATCTTGGGTGAGGGTATTTGCTTATGAATAGAGCTATCTACCATGTTTTCCCTAAAATAAGACATGTCCCCAAAATAAGGCCAATCGGACTTTTCAGCGCATGCGATAATATAAGTCACCCCCACAAAATAAGCCCCTCCACCAACTACTTACACGCATGCGCAACTGGTCCCGCCATTTCCTCTGGTTGCTTGCAGCGCAAACAACACGAGGTGAGGCAGCGAGGCCGGGGGGGGGGGGGGAGAAAGGTGAGGGGAACATGCCCTACGTACCCCACATGCCCTTATCATGCAAAAAGCGCCATGCCCCGCACCCCACTCCTTAGTGCCAAGCTGATGGTTGATGGCTGCGGCAGGCCAGCACCATGCCTTTTGCCCATTTCTTAGTGCCAAGCTGATGACTGCCGCAAAAAGAGCAGAAGGCCAGTGCTGTGCCCCGTGCCCCACTCCTTAGCGCCAAGCTGAGAGGGGAGAAGAGACGGCAAGGGGACCCACGTCTCGCTCCACACGTCTCACTTCTCCCCCAACCCACCTGCCCAAAATGAGTCTTTGTAAGACTCATCGTGCCACCACCACCTTGTAGACCAGGACTGTGCAAGACTTGTGCCGTTGCACGTAGGACGCCAGCTGTACCGGTATGATGAAACTTGCAGTGGTGCTGCAGTTCGTGCGTGCAATGGCACAAGCCTTGCAGAGTCCTGCTCCACGAGGAAGCGGCGGCGGTGGGACACGTCAGAGCAGCGGCTGGCGCGAAGAACAGAGAGGGGAGGCAACAGCAGCGACAGGACATCCAGTCCCATGCTCGTCACCTCCTGCATCCCCAAAATAATAAGACCCCCAAATAATAAGGCCAAGCCCTTAATTGGGGGGGGGGGTCAAAAGAAAATAAGACCCTGTCTTATTTTCGGGGAAATACAGTAGATACTTGGCTTCTTTCAATAAGCTCTTTATATCTTAAGTGCTGACATCTGCTGAGGGCTATTAAGAAAGGTGGGAGCTGCTGTCTCCAACAGCATGTTTCTCCATTTCTCACACAGGGAAATATAATGTTCTGCCTTTTTAATATTTCTCAAAATATTTCATTCCCCCCCCTCTCTCTCTGTCTGTGTGTGTGTGTGTGCGTGCGCGCGTGCGCACTGATTTTCTACATAAGCCACCTTAGAAGTTAGTTGATAGCTGAATTCAGAGAAGGAACTAAGATCATGTTCCCATAACCTCCAACTTGTAGACTGCCCAACCTCATTTTAGCTCTGTCAAGTGTGGTTATGTGAATCTCTTCATCATGTCACTGGCTTCCCCTGAAGTCTATCAAGCAACACAACAACAGGCTGCTGCTGAGGTGGGATTAGCTTTCTCATCTCTCCTTCTATCTAATACAAAATGTTGCCTTATTTACAAATGAGATTTTTCAGTTATGTAATGGATGCTTGATTTCCTGTAATCGGCTGTCTATTCCTAGAGGTGTAGAAATCAGCAGTGTACGGATATTCACTTTTTTAAAAAAATGTGCTTAATGTTTGCTTTTAATATTTGAAGGGGGAAATTAATGAAAGAGATACACAGCAGGAAAAAACCCGATGAAGTGGATCTAAGCCAACAAACACCATAATTAAATCTTGCTATGCTTTGTTTACTTGGGAATATGAATATATTATTATCAAAGATTAGCTGTAATCATTGATATCTTGTGGCTTCTACCTTGGTGCATTTCGGTTGGAAAAACCAAGTGCTTTAAAATGCACAATGTTTTTGTTTGGTTTTTTTTGCCTCCTAGATGCTTGCGTTCTATTATTCGCTTGCAGAAAACAGAATTTTAGGGGGTTACAATATTTGCTGTGATCTTTTTTCTTTAGAAATAGGTGTCTAAATGTTCATGGAAATTCATCACAGGCCAACGCTTTAGAGATTGCCACATGATATTTCCTGTACTGCCATAATACTGCTTTTTTTTTTTAAAAAAAATTCAGAATGAATGGCCACTGTTTATTCCACTTAAAATGGAAGCTAAACCAATTCAACCAAACCTAACCAAAAATTTCTCAAAATTTCTTCTATGCCCCCCAAAATCTTTCTGTTTCAAGTGAAAAGCTACACCCTTCCTTATTATAAGTTTTTTTTTGTGTAAAGAGATAGAAATCAATGGTATTTGATTCCATACACTATTTTTCTACCCATTTCACTGGAGTTCTTTTAGTGTTTAAAGGCCCCTGAAGATCTACTCTTCCTCCTTTACTTCTTTTTCCTTTGTTGCCGTTTGAATTTGTTATCTCTGCCATCTTTGTTCTTTTTTGTTTTGTTTTCTTGTTTTAATGTTTTTAATAGTTTGCAAAATGCCCAGAGTCACTGAAAGTCAGGTGGCATATATTATACAAACAAAAAAACTCTCTACACGAGGGCATGGCATAATGTAATACCTGCAACTCTCTGCTCTGAGAGTTTAAGGCAGTGTTTCCCAAACTTGAGTACTTGAAGATGTGTGAACACATCAACTCCCAGAATTCCCCAGCTAGAATGGCTTAAGGCAGGGGTGAGGATGGATTTCTGGGAATTGAACTTCACAGATCGTAAAAGGGCCACAGTTCCCCACCCTTGGCTTAAGAGAAAGTAGACTTTACTAGCTGGATGCCCGTGCTTCGCTACGAAACTATATGATTGAGCATGATAAATTGATTAAAGCCTGAACCTTAATGTAGAATGTGTAACTCCATAGCATCAGGCCGTGTTAATATAAGACAACTGGCAGTTGGAATAGAGGGGGAGGGGGAGTAAAATGTCCCAGCCCACAGGACAGATGAGTCACGGACTGGCCACAGCCATGCATGGTTTAGCGAAGGGATAGCATCAGAGTGTGTTAATATATGGAAACTGGCAGTTGGAACAGAGTTACTTTCCGGTTGCAGGGGGGAATAGAACATCTACCTCCTTAGCATCAGAGTGTGTTAATATAATACTGCATATGAAATACTAATGATCTGATGGTCATTTCGAAAAACCCTTTCTTAGCGAGCACCTAGTAGCCAAAAGGAACATATGTGCCAAATTTCAAGTTTGTAGGCTTTACTGTTCTGGAGATTTCATGAGTGAGTGGTATTTGGCTTTTATATACATAGATATAGTAAAGAAAGAAGCAGATATCCTGTGAGCTCTGGAACTTAAAATTTTAAAATAATTAAAATTTTATTTTACTAATCTTTCGTCAGCCATCTGCTGATATCGTCAGAGTATTAAACTACCATTACAGAGATCTCTGCCTTTATATGCCATTAATCATACTCTGACAATGTTAGCAGATGGCTGATGAAAGCTTAGTAAAATAACGTTTTAATTATTTTAAAATTTTAAAATTTTAAATTCTGGAGCTCACAGGATGTCTGCTTCTTTCTTTACTAATATACCTGGAACTCGTATTTTTAGAATAGTTTGTAAGATAGATAGATAGATAGATAGATAGATAGATAGATAGATAGATAGATAGATATACTGCTTGGATAGCGCTTTGAGACAGTCAGAGAGGGAAGGGTGGGAACTGTAAGCATGTGACATGACATCACAATGGGCTGTTGGTTTGACCTCCGAGCTTGGTAATTTGGTTGCAAATGTTTTGTCACCATTTGAGGAAACATCTTCAGTGCACTTTGAATTGTGCTCATCTGTCCAAACACTGGACTTTACACTGTCCGTAAAAGGCCAGTGTTCAGACAGATGAGCACAATTCAAAGCACACTGACGATGTCTCCTCGAATGGCAAAATGTTTGCAACCAAATTGCCAAGCTTGGAGCTCAGATCAACAGCCCAACTACCAACCCAAACAACTAACATTCAAATACATTTCATGACATCACAATGTAAGCCTCTCACCTTCTATATGTATAGGTGACGTTGCAATGCAAGTACAAAATGGCAGAGCTTGCATATCCCATTCTGAGCCCTTGGAGATGGCTGTGAAGTTCTCTGGAGACAGAAAGAGAGAAAATGGTTGAACCCAACATTTTTTGAGGTTTAAAGTTCTATAGCATATTGTAAGGTTCCCACAGTACTGATCGGAACAAACACAGGCTTTGTTGGATGGGTTTCCTAGGAAAGTTTATATCGTCTACCTATTTTCATTGGAGTTAAAGAAGCTTGTCCACTACTTAAACTTTGTTCCAGAGGTGGGTTTCAGCAGGTTCTGACCAGTTCTGGAAAACCGGTAGTGGAAATTTTGAGTAGTTTGGAGAACCTCGGTAGTAAAAATTCTGACTGGCCCCGCTCTCATCTATTCTCTGCCTCCCAAGTCCCAGCTGATCGGGAGGAAATGGGGATTTTGCAGTAACCTTCCCCTGGATTGGGGTGGGAATGGACCAGTGGTGGGTTGCTACAAGTTCAGCCCGGTTCGGGCGAGTCGGTAGTGGTGATGATGTGACGTCAGTGAACCAGTTCTCTATTTATTTTATTAATGGAATGCCCTATCTCCAATGGACTCGGGGCGGTTCACAACAATTAAAACAAAGCAAACAAACCATTAAAACAAAAAATCCAGATTAAAATTAACAAAAATTCAATAAAACCCAGTTAAAATTCTATTAAAACCCCCATCAGTCCAGGGCGGATGACTGTGACTGTGAGCTGGGCCCTCCCGCCTGCCCCTGGCATTATTTTTTAGCCCAGCTGATAGGAGCGGCAGAGTGGATTGCTGCATCTCAGCTGGACAGAAATCTAATTCGCTTGCGCGGAGCGCAAGTTTGGCGCGGGTGTGAGCGAAGCAAAGAGAACTGGTGGTAACACCGATTAGAACCCACCACTGGAATGGACATTTTACAGTATCCTTCCCCTGCCACACCCACCAAGCTACGCCAACCAAGCCACACCCACAGAACCGGTAGTAAAAATTTTTGAAACCCACCATTGCTTTGTTCCCATGTGGAAGACTATGAATCATCTATCAAAAATATGTTCAACCACTGTTATTTCCTACATAATTCCAAAGCGATATAAACCTCAAAGCTAATCCCAATATGAATTTGCCTTTTGGTGAGAGTGAGCTAAATTATAATCCTATCTGCAGCCTTCCACCATTTTTCACGCCACATCTGATTATTATAAAACGGCAGAAATATGCTTTGAACAATACAGTTCAAGTCATGCTGATTAAATCCCAATTATTTCAGTGGAACTCATTCTCTAAAAACACGAATTGGATTAGGGTGTAAATGACCTAACTAACAGTTTGGTCATTAATTTTGCATTAATTTCCTTTGCTATTAATTCTGCATTAATAACACAGCAAAATATATTTCTGTAGGAGGAAGGTAATGATATCCTACTTCAAGTGTATCCAAGAGAGTCTCTTTTAAGGTTTATTGCCATTTTCCTTCTCAATCCCTTTAGCCTTTGTCCTCTTGAAATCCCCAAACCAAGTTCTTCTAAGGGAAGCAATGCACTCATGAAAAGTAATGGTACTTTGCTCCTTTCCATCAATGCATGCATTATTTACTGTTTTGAAACATCAAACATCATTGGAGATTGCTCCAGGGTGTGATGTCTAAGATGGAAGGTAGCCTAGGTCTGCTGCAACTGATCTGATTTAAAAGTCCTACTCTGATATTTAACAGAATAATAGAGTTGGAAGAGACCTTGGAGCAGTGGTGAAATCTAAAATTTGTTACTACTGGTTCTGTGGCCGTGGCTTGGTGTGTGTGGGGTAATGTGACTGGGTGGGCATGGCCAATTATTTTTTTTACTTTTAAAACCATTTTTTACATGTAAAACCATGTAAAATGCTTTCAAAAGGCTCTGACGATCCCAGCTGAGTTGCCTGATCATCAGAGGGTTTTAAAAAAACCCTCTGCCGATCAGGCAACTCAGCTGGGATCGTCAGAGCTTGGATCATCAGAGCCATTTAAAAGATCGTCAACTTTTTTTCTTTTAAATGGCTCCAATGATCCAAGCTGAGTTGCCTGATCAGCAGGCAACTCAGTTGGGATCGTCAGAGCTTGGCTCGTCAGAGGCATTTAAAAGAAAAAAAGCCTCTGATGATCGCGCGGCTCAGATGGGCATGGGGGGCGGGGACAGGAATTTTTGCTACCATTCTCTGAACTGCCCGCCGCCATCACTACCTACTCGCCCGAGCCGGTCCGAACCGGGAGCATTTCACCCCTGCCTTGGAGGTCCTCTAGTCCAACCGCCTGCTCAAGCAGAAAACCCTATACCAATGGAGACAAATGGTTGTCCAATTTCTTCTTAAAAACCTCCAGCATTAGAGCACCCAAAACTTCTGGAGGCAAGTTGTTCAATTGACAAACCTAGTGCATGGAATTTGACAATTGGACAAAATAAATGGATTATCTATAGCTAAAGGTTACGCAACTAAGTATTAACTGACGTGATAATTTTTGTATATCTTGTTTTTTCTACGTGTTTCACTTTTCTTCTTTATACTGTAACTGCTATTCTAATAGCAAATCCTTCATAAAAGTGATTGCGTTACATTCTTGATTAAATTATCTTTCCATTGATATATAATTTTATGGTACTACTAAAAAAAAAAAAGTGGTTATTAGCTAGTTTTAGAAAAGACACTTTTCCCAAAAGGTTTCCACTACTATTTTGGCCACTACAATTTTGGCCACTACTATATACAAAATAACTGGGACCGTCCAGGGGTGAATTCTAAAAATTTTCCCTACAGGTTCTGTGGGCGTGGATTAATTGGTGGGCGTGGCTTGGTGGTCAGGTGATCTGGTGGGCATGGCCAATAATAATAAATAATAAAAATAATAAACAAAGTACACAAAACAATAAGAGGTAACAAAAACCAACTTTTACACTTTACACACACACACAACACAATACAACACAACTGACTCACACACAGTGTAAAAGCAGCTGCACTTGACCCAAAATGCCCCCTGCAACAAGCAGGAACCGTACACAGCCACAAAAAGCTCAAAAACCAACTTTCACACTTTTTCCACACAAAATGCCACATACAGCTTTGTGAGATTTTGTGTGTTTGTGTAGTTAGAGTGAAACACTACAGAAACACACCATATCTCAGAAAGCTGCACAAATATTTTATTTTATTATTTTATTTTATTTATATTTTTAGATAAAAGCAGCTAAATTTAAAACTTCCTTAACTTTAAATTGCTATGCCTAAAAAAAAAATAAAACTCCTAAAAAACCCCCAATTAACTATTTTTTAAAGCTCCCAAAAAAAACAAAAAACAAACCCAGTTACTTACCAAACTGAAGGCACAAGGCAGGCAGGCAGGCAGATTGAGTTGCTAGCTGATGCAATGGATTGCAGCAATCGAATCAAGGCAGGAAAAGCCTGAAAGAAGCAGCAAGCTGCCAAGTGGGCAAGTGGGGACCGAGTGATTGGGTGGGCATGGGCGGGGGGGGGCATGGATTTTTGCTACCAGTTCTCCGAACTACCCGCTGCCATCGCTAACGGATCTCCCGATCCAGTCCAAACCGGGAGCATGTCACCCCTGTTTTTATCTATGGAACTGCTGATTGGGAAGAGGGAAGAATAAGGAGCAGGAAAAATGTAATCTATACATACGGCTGGTTTCTCCCTTCATGTGATTTGTAAACTTTAAATACATGTAATAGTTACATTTGGATTACATTGTGAGTTCCTCTGCAGATGCTCTTTCAGAGTCTGTTTTCAAATTCTTTAGGGATTGTAAGTACTTAAATTAGAAAAGAAAACAATACCGGCACAATTAGTAAGTTCAAGTTTGACTCTTTATCTAATTGCAATGTCTTAGCTTCACTTTTAGCCGTAGTTCTCCTGTATTAAAAACTGCAATATTAGAAAGTTGTTGAAATGAAAATAAGGCTTTGATTCTTGTACTCACGATAATCCTGCCCTTTGAGATAATGCCAGTTTGAAAACAGAAGGTAAATCTATTCTGGGGAAGAAAGGAAAAATCTAACAGAAGTATTAATGCTTCAGATCATTCTATTGTCAATCAAGCTTTTGTAAAATATTATTTATTGTTTTATCATTAAAAAGTAAAATAGAAAAACAAAACAAAACAAAAACATCCATTCAATCCTATCAACAACAAAGAAAAAAGTAAAAAAAAGTAGTGTACCAAAGAAGAGGAAAAAGTGATCAAATAAGAACTTCCTTTCTCTCGCTCAGCATGTGTTGTGTCAGCGGGCAGCGGATCTGTCAGCAGATTTGGACAGTGAGGAGGTTGGGGGGGGGAACATGGGCCAGTCCTGGATTCGGAGGAAGGTTCTGACGAGGGCTCTGCGTCGGAGGGAGAGAGTAGGCCAGGGCCATCTGACAGTTGTCAGCTGCCTTTGGAGTCAGACATCAGTGAGGCAGAAGAACAGATGAATCCTGTTCTCAGTGTGCGCATGTGCAGAGCTGATAGGAGAAGGGAACAGCTAAGGAACAAGGGTCGACTCAGAAGTAAAGCCACAGGCTGCTGTTCCATCTCTGCTGATGCTAATGCCCTACACCCCACCAAAACCACTTGCTGAAGCCACCCCCACTGATGCCAACGCTGCAGTGGGCTAGACAGGCCATGGGTTGGATGTGGCCCTTGGCCTGTAAAATATCCAGGTATGCCCAGGGGTGGGCTTCAGATCCTTTAGCATTGGGTTCACTGCCCCATTGCTGGGTGGGTGTGGCCATGGTGGGTGTGGCCTAGTTGGCCACCTGCACCACAGCGGGGGGCAGTGTGGTATTTTTCACCCTCCCCAGTCTCCGGAGGCTTTCTGTGAGCCTCTGGGAGAGTGAAAACAGCTTCTTCTGGAGGCCGGAAACAGGCCCATTTTTTGCCCTCCCAGACCCTCTGCATGGGCCCTGCACTTACGTGGAATGATGAACAGACCATGTGGAGACTCCTGGGAGGGGCTGGGTGGGGTGGGCATGGCCAGCCAGGGGTGGCATTTGGGGGTTCACCGAACCCCAGCGATCCTTGGCTAGAGGATTGTCCGAACCCTGCCGAACCCCCGGGAGCCCACCCGCCTTTGGATAATTGGTCTGCCTTTGGATAATTCTAAATGTACAGTTTTTTTAAAAAAATAAACAATAAGGATTATTGCAAAGGTAGATTTTGGTTTTTACTTATTTCATTTATTCACTGTCGATGACCAGCAAGAGGTTTTTGTATTTACAAGAACTCTGGAATAAAGAGGTAGAATATCCCATGTTCATAAATCAGCAACTTCTCAGACCTTAAAGAATATAACTGTCTTTTTGATACCGAATAAGTGTTTGAAAGATGGTGCAAGCTGTAAGAGACAGCAACAGATAATGCTAGAATAATTTAAAAGAACAGTGATATTTTTGGATCCTTGCTGGCCAACAATGTAGGAAAGTGTATGTTTGTGTATTTGTATGTAAACAACGGCAATATTTTTAAATCCCCGCTAACAAAATATGTAGGAACGTCTATGTTTGTGTGTGCATGTTTGTGCGTTGTCTTTATTTGATTAGTTTTGCAAGAGTTGACAAACTATTGCATTATGTAGGGGAATTTAAGGGATAAAAGCTTTTTTGTGGGGGTGTTGTTTTTAAGGAGCCCTTTCACTCAGACAGAAATTGAAGAAGTAAATAACTAAAAATACTCAAACTGATGACAAATGCACAGTGATTTTCTTTTCCTTGTTACTTAACAATAATCTTAGATACTTGATACTTAAATATTTGTACTTAGCATCATAAAGTTTTTTCAAGGGAAAAGAGGCGTGTTCAACGTGCCTGTGCCAGATATTTGAATACTGATTTTCACCTTTTGTTTCAAAATATGAATCATTTAATGACACTTTGCAAAATACATTTCATTGTACATAATTTACTCTCCCTAGCGGTGTCAGTACAAACAGCCCAATAAAGTTAGTGTTTTAGTCTTACACCACATTTTAAGGATGAAGAACAAGGGGTCAACCTATTCTCCAAAGTACCTGAGGGCAGGACTAGAAGCAATGGATGGAAACTAACCAAGGAGAGAAGCAACTTAGAACTAAGGAGAAATTTCCTGGCAATTAGAACAATTAATCAGCGGAATGGCTTCCTTTCAGAAGTTGGGGATGCTCCAACATTGGAGGTTTTTAAGAAGAGATTGGACAACCCTTTATCTGTAATAACATAAGGTCTCCTGCTTGAGCAGGAGGTTGGACTAGAAGACCTCCAAGGTCCCATCCAACTCTGTTATTCCATTGTTCTGTTGTTCTGATTCTTGGCAGATATCAAACAATCATAAACTGGTTGTAATATATTTCTCTGGGGTAGTTTTGATTTTTTTCCCCACGAGCGAAGAAAATTTTATTTTTAGATGAGAAATATATATATATATATATATATATATATATATATATATATATATATATATATATATATATATAAGATAAAACATTATCAGGCTGCCTCCTAATTATTGTGTATAGTTCCAACCAGTGATGGGTTTCAAATTATTTTACTACTGGTTCTGTGGGTGTGGCTTAGTGGGCGTGGCATGGCTTGGTAGGCGTGGCTTAGCGGGCATGGCAGGGGAAAGATACTGTAAAATCTCCATTCCCTCCCCACTCCAGGGGAAGAATACTGTAAAATCTCCATTCCGTCTCCACTCCAGGGGAAGGTTACTGCAAAATCCCCACTTCCTCCTGATCAGCTGGGACTTGGGAGGCAGAGAATAGATGCTGGTGGGGCCAGTCAGAATTTTTACTACCGGTTCTCTGAACTATTCAAAATATCCTCTACCGGTTCTCCAGAACTGGTCAGAACCTGCTGAAACCCACCTCTGGTTCCAACCACACCATAAGAAGAATTTGAATTAAGTGGAATGGCTTCAGAAAGATTGACAAGAATAATCAGGTGCCTGGAAAAGAAATCCTACAAGAAGACATGTTCTTTTTTAAGAAAAGTAAGTGGGATATGATAACACTTTTGAAGGACTTAAAAAGTGTTATATAAAGTTATGACCACCCAGAGTAAAAGATATGAATGAGAGTTATGAACTGCAGAAAGGCAGAATCTAATTGAATGTTAACAACAGTTTCCTAATGCTGATAGCATGAAGCAGTTGTCTAGGGAGTGGTGTGTTCTCCTTCACTGAATATATTCAAGGGGAAGCTAGACTGTAATCTATCAGAGCTGCTGTAATTTGGATTTCTGAACTGAGCAGATGGTTTAATTTGATGGTCTAAATAGCCCTTTGCAACTCTGTGATTTTGGAAAAATAGATGCTAAATTAAATACGAATGTAACAATACTGTTTTAGCAAGGTCAATAGAGCAAGAGCACTGTAACAATAGCACTTAGATCTATACACCACTTCATAGTGTTTCACAGCACTCTCTAAGCAGTTTAAAGAGTCAGCCTATTGACCCCAACAATCTGGGTCCTTATTTTACAGACCTTTGAAGGCTGGAAGGCTGAGTCAACCTTCAGCCAGTCAGGATCAAACTCCTGGTAGTGAACAGAGTTAGCCTGCAATACTGCATTCTAACCACTGAGCCATTTCAGCATGAAAAACCAATTGCAATGTATTTTAAGAAATAGACTTCACTAGTTATTAATTACTACCCATGTTTCCCCTAAAATAAGACCCTGTTTTATATTTTTTTGAACCCCAAAATAAGAGCTTGGTCTTATTTTTCAAGAAGTTTTATTATCTTGGGGTGCGTGGAGCAAGATGGGGCTCCTCTTGCCATCTTACCTGATTTCCAGTTCTGTCTCCCTAATCCTAACTAGAGGAACGGCTGCGCATGCATTTAAATATTTTTGGGGAGGGCTTATTTTCAGGGAAGGCTTATTTTCACGGTTGGCTTATTTTAGCACATGCACTCAAAAGGCTGATTGGGGAGATCTTATTTTCGGGGAAACAGGGTAGTTTAGTCATCATTTCCAAAAAATCTCATCAGCTATATTTCTCTGGATCCTTTCAACCAGAACCCTGGTTATTGCTCTTGGCAACAACAACAACAAAAATAAAATAGACAATTATATTGACCAAGTCTTCCACAAATGTATAGCATTTGTTTATTTGCTCAAGTCACCTATGATAGAAGTCAATCTTTGGGTCTTATTAACCTAGTAATTAACATGGTGCTTCCCCTCATTTCCTTGAACAATTTATATCAGGGGTGGGCAACTGTGGCCCTTTTACAACCTGTGGACTTCAACTCCCAGAATTCCTGAGACAGCCATGCTGTCTCAGGAATTCTGGGAGTTGAAGTCCACAGGTCATAAAGGGGCCATATTTGCCCACCCCGATTTATATGGTTGGCCAGCTTGCTCCCACAACTCTAATGTAATGTAAATTAAAATTACCTCCCTCCACACACAATTTAGAAAAGAACAGCCACCATGATAACATCAATACAGCACAGCTGAAGTCTTCAAGAAATTTGCATCATGCAATTATAAAACAGGGCTCACCTATTTAATAACCTGAATCAACCTGTATTGCTTGGTGCAATACAAGTGAATCTTGTCTTTTATTTACACTGAGAGCATATGTACCAAGACAAATTCCTTGTGTGTCCAATCACACTTGGCCAATAAAAAAAAGAATTCTATTCTATTCTAAGTGGATTTGTTTTCTATTTTTCTGGTTCCCCTCGCACATATGTGCTAGTCATTCCTGACTCTAGGGGGCAGTGTTCATCTCTGTTTCAAAGCCGAAGAGCCAGCGCTGTCTGAATACGTCTCCGTGGTCATGTGGCCGGCATGACTAAATGCCAAAGGCATACGGAACGCTGTTACCTTCCCACCAAAGGTGGTCCCTATTTTTCTACTTGCATTTTTAAAGTGCTTTCAAACTGCTAGGTTGGAAGAAGCTGGGACAAGTAATGGGAGCTCACCCCATTACGTGGGATTAGGGATTCGAACCACTGAACTGCCGACCTTTCGATTGACAAGCTCAGTGTCTTAGCCACTGAGCCACCACGCCCCACCTGTAACTAACTGTAAGGACACCATATTCTATCCATGTGACTTTCACTGACACTCTACTTTGAAAGGATTCACCATCCTAAATTGTCTTTCATCGAGCTAAATAAGAATAGAGAGAAAAACTAGGAGACCTTTTCTTCATGGTGCTAAAAAAAAAGAAGAGATAAAGACACCTTTGAATAGAACTCAGTTTCTGATTGCATGATTGAGGAATTCTTGGCAGCCTTATAAAAGTGGTTTGCCATTGTATTCTTAGCGCCATTTTTACATAACATTAAAATATAAAAAGGGAAGGTTTGATTATTATTATTTTTTGCTACCTATTCTTAGTCATAGGCAGAGCGATAGCACTCATATCAAAAGATTTATAAAATGGCGGAGGATATTAAGAAAATGGCTGGAGATACATAGAATTCTATCCCATTTTTAAAATATGAGGTTAGAGGATTGCATGCCATCCTATATTTTTGAACTCAGCATGTTGGATGGCAGCTCCCCCACCCCAACCCAAATTTTCAAACCAGGAATTATGAATTTTAGTGACATTTCTCATTTTAATATAAACGGCTGTTCGTATTTTCAGATAAAGCCTTTGTTCTTAATTGAATAGCCTCCAGCAGAAATAATATACATGTTCGTTTATCTTCTTTGGTTATTGATATAAAATTACTGAAAGCTAAGCTTTTCAGCCGATCTTGTCTTTTGTACTTGGGGCCTGTGATGCTATTTATTTCCAAGAATAAGACAAAAAGGAAATCATTAATGAAGTTACTTGTTTGTATTCCAGGCTGAATAGTGTCAATATTTTTTTCCCCTGAAATATGATCTTAATTTCATTGAACTGAAGCCATGATTGTGTTTTACAGTCAATTAGCTTTTAGTGGGGTTGCTGCTTGCTGCATAAACTAGCAGATTGCTTTGACGGTTGACCAACGTGAGAAGAAATGGATCGAGTTTTATGCAGTGATTTTCAAATTGTGTTCTGAGGTGTTCCGCTCCTATCTGTGCTCCATGTCAACTGGGCAGAATCTTCTCACTGCTTCACAGCCTGTTTTTTGTTTTTTTTCATTTCTACCTGATAATAATGACCATGTCTCTTGAGTGGCATAGTGGCCTAGAGGTGGAACACTCTCGCTTAACAATCAGGAGGCTGTGAGTTCAATCCTAGGTAGTGGCAGATATTTCTCTCTCAGCATCCAAAGAGAAAAATATCTACTGTGACCTCTGCAAAGGCATCAGGTAGGGCATCCGGCCAGTAAACACTCAGCTCCATTCAGTCGCCCAGACTCCACCCTCATGTAAGGGATTACAGGGTTGTTAAAAGAAAAAAGTAATAATGCACATCTCTAGTTACTGATTGTTAGTACGTGTGCACTATGATTCAGTAGTGATCAAACAGTTGAAAAGGCAACGTGTGAGTAGGAAATACAGTGATGGATTCCTATAAATGGGATTCCATTGGGCTGAAGAGCCACTTGTCTCTAGATGTCTGAGTCATATCTTATGAAACTTTGTCAAAGATGCTATGAAGGTTGAAATATAAGGCATGCAGTTCATAAAACAATTCATAAATACAAAGTAAATGTGATACATATGATTTTCTGTTTCTTAAGGACATTCTGAAGGAAAATCAATTGAGAATATATTAGCTGAGAAAAACATTCTCAAAATGTTACTAAATATGTTCAGCTCCAAATATGCAAGAATGTTAAATTTCAGCCATCACTTCCTTTTACCTGAAAAGCAAGATGATATTCACTTAGTGGTAAACAATTTCCCTATCATCTCCATTTCATTTATCCTTCAAATTTCCTCTCTAATGATATTGTCAGTCCTAATCTTGTACAGAAAAATATGGAGTTCCTGTTACGAAGACAAGATTGACATTACCGGCAGTAGTTAAAAGTATTGCAGTTAATGGAATAATCCCTGAGATCTTTCTTTCTTTCTTTCTTTCTTTCTTTCTTTCTTTCTTTCTTTCTTTCTTTCTTTCTTTCTTTCTTTCTCTCTCTCTCTCTCTCTCTCTTTTCTTTCTTTCTACCTTCCTTCCTTCCTTTTTCTCCCTCCTTCCCTCCCTCCTTCCTTCCTTCCTTCTTTCCTTCCTTCCTTCCTTCCTTCCTCCCTCATCTTCTCTCTCTCCCTCCCTCCCTCCCCCCCTCTCTTCACAACACACCAAGAAAGAAATGAACCAACTCTAATCAGAAACTAATTCTACTGAAATTCTATTTGAAAAGGCACCTTTGTCTCACTCACTGATCATCATTAGAATGGGATGGTCTTCATGAATTTGTGGAAGGTTAATTGATTGGGGACTCCACATATCTCAAGAGACATACTGTTCCACTGTTCCACGAGATTCTCTACCTGGTTCCTACCCCCTTCAATTTGTTGAATGCAGTACCTGACTCAGTAGTTTCATCCCCAAACCCCCACAACTTTAACCTTAGACTGTCTACTGTTGACCTCACCCCATTCCTAAGAGGTCTGTAAGGGGAGTGCATAAGCGCACCAATGTGCCGACCGTCCCTGTCCTACTGTCCTCATTTATTCGTATCCTTATCCTGTATTCATAATCATGTTTATACTTATATCTGTCATCTTATATATGCTTGACAAATAAATAAAATAAAAATAAAATAAATTTGTGTACTCTTCCCAATGAGCCAGTCAAGAGATATGATTCTGGTAAATCATTGGGAATCAAGTCAAAGTTAATGCAATGGATTCCATACACAGGTTGAGATACCATGCATATTTCTCCCATCACATATTTATTTGCACGTTATATATCTACATCATTGAACTACCGACTGCTAGCTGCAGTTCGGCAGTTCAGATTTCACCAGTTCAAGGTTAACTCAGCCTTCCAGCATTCCGAGGTGGGTAAAATGAGGACCCAAATTGTTGGGGGCAATAGGCTGACTCTGTAAACCACTTAGAGAGGGCTGTAAAAGCCCTATGAAGCGGTATATAAGTCTAAGCGTTGTTGCTATTGCTATCATTCCATGCATACTAAAAAAAAGTGGTTAAGAAAAAGGAAGGAAATATAAATACAGCAGGGATTTATTAACAAAGTTATTAAGTTGGAAAAATGAATAGGTGGTTTGTATAGTCTCATGATTGATGACCCTTCCATAGATACAAAAGCAGGCATTAGTTTCCCCAAAGTGTATCTTTCTTTTGAAGCTACCAGCCTTAAAGAAAATATGCCATCAATAATGTTTTGTTTACTACTTGCTGCACCATTAATTCCACAGGGATTACTTTAAAAGATTTAAACTAATAAATAAAAGTAAGAAAACAACAGATAAGGATCCCATATACATAAAAACCTTAATTTTACCAAAAGCAAGGAAAAAAGTCATCATAGACATACATTACAGAAAAGTACCTTGTCGTTTATATTTAGGTTCAGAACTCTTAGTGGTGAGTTGCCACATCTTCTCCGCATTTCATGCTTTTACTGTGCTGAAATTTAAATTAAATATCTGAAACAAATTCCACCGAGCTTAAACTGCTGCACTGTAAGTGTGAAACTCAGAGATAAGTGCTTCAGATTTCAAGCCAATTGCTTTAAAAGCATTGTAAGAGATAAGCAACTTCTGAAAAATAGGTAATTTGCTTTGAATTAGAGTACAACATATTCCTGTTAAAAACAAAATTTGTTCAGATGGCACCAAATATCATTATGCTATGATTTTATTTAGCAGGTATAGCTCTGAGTTGTTTTAGTTGATATCACTTGCAGTGGGTGCTGATAGTATTATAGTTGTCTTTTAGGACATCATCCAGTACTATCTAAGCAGGAAATAAAAAGACAAAAATAATTTTATTGCATTTTCTTGTAGCTCCTGCAGATATCTTAAAGAACTTTTTTTAAAAAGGTGAATGCACTCAATTGCATATTAAAGTAATGTTGTTTAAATTTCTATTATTTACTAGCCTGTTAATCAAACAAGCTTGATCTAAATCTCTAACAATATATATATATATATTTGATTCAGTGATACATGACAAATTACTTCTAAAACTAAAATCCTATGGCATTTCTGGACTCCTACATAAATGGATAGCTGCCTTCCTGTTAAACAGACAACAAGTGGTCAAAATAGGAAGCGCTGTATCAAATCCTGTACGTGTTAATAGCGGTGTTCCCCAAGGCAGTGTTTTAGGTCCAACACTCTTCATACTACATAAATTTATGTAAAGTATGAATGACCTTTGTGATCATATTAAAAGCAACTGTGTTCTTTTTGCTGATGATGTTAAACTATTCAACACCACCAACAATGCAACTACCCTTCAAAAAGACCTTACTATGTGTCAATTTAATTTAATTTAATTTAATTTCCAATTTATATACCGCCCTTCTCCCTGAGGACTCAGGGCGGTGTACAGCCAAGATAAAAAACATAGAATACAAATATTAAAACATTTAAAAATATATATAAATTTGGGCCGAAAGTTAAGAATCACAAACTAATTAAAAGAATTTAAAAATTTCTTCTAAGCCAACCCGGCTTGTTGGAAAAGATGGGTTTTCAGGGAACGATGGAAGGCATTGAGGTCATGGATTCTTCTTATCTCCGGGGGCAACTGATTCCAGAGGGTGGGAGCCCCCACAGAGAAGGCCCTCCCCCTGGGGGCCACCAGCCTACATTGTTTGGCTGATGGCACCCTGAGGAGGTCCTCTCTGTGGGAGCGCATGGGTCGATGGGAGGTCGTCGGTAGCAGCAGGCGGTCTCGGAGATAGCTAGGCCCTATGCCATGGAGTGCTTTAAAGGTGATAACCAACACCTTGAAGCGCACCCGGAAGACCATCGGGAGCCAGTGCAGCTCGCGCAGGAGTGGTGTTACATGGGAGCACCATGTTGCTCCCATCACTACCCGCGCTGCTGCATTCTGGACCAGCTGGAGCCTCCGGGTGCTCTTCAAGGGGAGCCCCATGTAGAGAGAGTTGTAGTAGTCAAGGCGAGAGGTGACGAGGGCGTGAGTGACTGTGCACAAGAAATCCCGATCAAGAAAGGGCCGCAACTGGCGAATCAGGCGAACCTGATAAAAGGTCCCCCTGGTAACAGCCGTCAGATGTTCCTCCAAAGACAGCTGCCTATCCAGGAGGACTCCCAGATTGCGAGCCCCTTCAGTGGGGGCCAAAGACTCGCCCCCAATAGTCAGCGATGGAGTCAGCTGACTATATCGGGATGCCGGGAGCCACAGCCACTCAGTCTTGGAAGGGTTGAGCTTGAGCCTGTTCCTCCCCATCCAGATCCGCACAGCCTCCAGGCACTGGGACATCACTTCAAGGGCATCGTTGGGGTGGCCTGGGGTGGAGATGTACAGCTGGGTGTCATCAGCGTACTGGTGGTATCTCACCCCAAAGCCACGGATGATCTCGCCCAGCGGCTTCACATAAATGTTGAACAGAAGGGGCGAGAGGACCGATCCCTGCGGCACTCCACAGATGAGAGGCCTCGAGGTCGACCTCTGCCCCCCTGCCAACACAAACTGCGACTGGCCCTCCAGAGATCATCCACCAACGCGACCAATGCCGTTTCCGTGCCGTGCCCAGACCTGAAACCCAACTGGAACGGATCTAGATAGGATGTTTCCTCCAGGAATTGCGGAAACTGTTGCGCGACCACACTCTCAACACCCTTCGCGATGAAGCGAAGGTTGGAGACAGGACGATAGTTAGCCAATATTGCTGGATCCAGGGACGGCTTCTTGAGGAGAGGCCTCACCACCGCCTCTTTCAGGGCAGCGGGTAAGTGACCCTCACTCAACGAAGCATTAATGACGCCCTGGAGCCAGCCTCGTGTAACCTCCCGGGAAGCCAGTACCAACCAGGAGGGACACGGGTCCAGTAAACATGTGGCCGCACTAAGTCTCCCCAAAGTCCTGTCCACATCATCGGGAGTCACAGCATCAAACTCCTCCCAGATAACATTCTCAAGACTGTTCCTCGTCACCCTGCCCTGATCTACCCAGTCAGAGTCCAGTTCCCCCCGGATCTGAGCGATTTTGTCATACAGGTATTGTCCGAAATCCTCCGCCCTGCCTTCTAAGGGATCCTCCCGCACTCCCAGATGGAGCAGGGCGCGGGTCACCCTAAACAGGGCGGCCGGACGATTCCCTGATGACGCAATAGAGGCGGAAAAGTAGTTAGACTTTGCCGTCTTTATCACCATTAGGTAGGCCTTAATATGCGACCTTACCAGTGTTCGATCAGATTCAGCGAGACTGGCCCTCCAACCGCTCTCCAGGCGTCTTTTCTGGCGCTTCATTTCCCTCAGCTCCTCAGTAAACCGAGGAGCCGCACGGGATCGGCATCGAGTCAGAGGCCGCAAAGGCACAACTCGGTCCAAGGCCCCACCAGCCGCCCGATCCCAGGCGGCTACCAGGTCCTCAGCCGAGTCATCTGCTAGATCCTCAGGAAATGGCCCAAGCTCCGTCTGGACCCTATCAGGATCCATAAGGCGCCTGGGGCAGATCCATCTAATTGGGTCTGCCTCCCTGCGGCGAGGGGTCGCGGTTCAAAGATCTAGGCGAAGGAGTGAGTGGTCAGTCCATGACAAGGGTTCCATGTCTATATCCCCTATAACAAGACCACTCAACCACTGGCCAGAGACAAAAATCAAATCCAGAGTGTGACCTCCCCTGTGAGTAGGGCCATGAACTAACTGGGTCAGGTCCATGGCCATCATGGAAGCCATGAACTCCCGAGCCACCTCAGACGTTTCACCGACGGATGGCAAGTTGAAATCACCCATGACTAAAAGCCTGGGTGTATCTACTGCCACCGTGGCTATCACGTCGAATAGCTCAGGTAGGGCTGTTGCCACGTGGCAGGGAGCCAGGTACGTAAGCAACAAGCCCATCTGAACCCCACGGCCCCACCTCACAAGGAGGGACTCACATCCGGCTATCTGAGGCACAGTGGTCTCCCTCGGACCCAGATCCTCGTTAATAATAACCACCCCCCCGCCCCTCCCCTGGGCCCTCGGCTGATGGAATGCTCTGAAGCCTGGTGGGCACATTTCAACCAGAGGGATGCCACCCTCCGGGCCCAACCAGGTCTCCATAATACCCGCCAGGTCCGCTCCTCCCTCTTGTATAAAATTGTGAATGAGGGGGGCCTTATTGACCATGGACCTGGCATTGCACAGCATCAGCCGAAGGCCCATCTCCTGAGTATCTAAGCCACCTAGTATCCGAGCAGAGCCTTGGGGACCGGGGCAAGCAATTGCTCTCAAACAGCAAGTGCGAGCCCCCAACACCTGATGTGGTCCCCTGCTCCCGCCATATCTGCCCCTCCCATTCACCGTGCCGATGGTACAGCCCTCATAGATATCGCCCCCCATCCCTTTTCCAATCCCTCGTCCGGTGCCTCCCGGATCATTACCCTGTGCACAGCTCTGACCCTGGTGGATTTCCCCCCCCCAATCCGCCATAGTCGTCTTCCCAGTATCTTTAAAAGAATAATTACAACCCCCCCAGAACCCCTTAAAATCTTTAAAAATTTCCCTAAAAGCCCCATAAATTCTTCCTTGCTCCATGCCATCTCTCCGGACTCCAAAGTCCGTCATCGAGATAGGCCCTCGATAATGTGGGGGGCCAAACCTGCGAGAGGGGAGAATCTCGCAGGGCGAGGAGTTCCGACACCGAATACATATAGCCAACAGTCCAAGGGTGGGGGACCGCTGAGGTTACAAGCGTAGGGAAAATTCCAGTCCATGGTCAGGCTGCCAAGCTCCACTGTCCTCTCACGACAGTGGCTAAGGAGGTGCATATCATTCGACCCCGAAGTTTCCAGGGCGGCCGTCTCTCACCAGGCCAATCCATGGAGACTTTGATAGAAAACTCAAGGGTGAGGATAGCCATGTTCCGCCTGCTCAGGCCTCATGTCCATAGAACCAGTATCCCTCCTGGGATTAGCAGCATCAGGGAATCCAATATCCAGCTCAAAGGAGGTTTAAGTTCGTAAATGTTCGTCAAAGAAGTTCTACATGGTAGGGAATCCAGACAGGCCAGATGGAAATGGGGAAAAATTAGGAGTAGTTCAGCAGGCCAAGATGGATGGGAAGCTATGATCGTAATAGGCCAAAAGGCCAAACTCAGTCCGAAGGAAGGAGGAGGGGGGGGATTCAAACTGCATAAGTTTGTAGTCATTTTCCGGCCCCAATAACCCTCAACCTTCCATTCTAGTGGGTGAAGCTCCCCTATTTCGTCCCCCCCATCCAGCTCACCCTGGGGGGGGTCTCTGGGTCTCCCTGGAGGTAACCCTTCCCTCAAGGGTCATATACTCTCCAGTCACCCCAAAATCAGATCTAAAACCACTGCTGAAGAGTCCTGGGCCGTCCGTCTGGAAGTCTGTAGGCCCTTGGGAGCCGCCCCAAACTTAGGCGCCCCCGTCACGACCACCGCCGCGGCCTCCGCAGTCCCCACCGCCATCGTCGCCATTGGCCCCCCCACGGATGTCCCCGGCCGCCCCCTGCCTCCAAAGATCCACCTCGAGACATCCAGGGGCGTGGGGAACCTCCGTAGGGGCCTCACAATGCCGATGTCGTCCAGGAGCTGCCGCCACTGCCGCCATGACCGCCCGTGACCGCCGCCGCCGGTGCCGCTCCCCTGCAGGCCACAGGCCGCCGTCACCCACCGCCGTCCTGACGTCATCCCCCTCAGTGCTGGGATGGTCCGGGGAGCTGCCAAAGCTCCCAACGGGCTCCTTAGATGTTGCTTCGCCTGGGCGGGGGGTCATAGATGTTTGAAATGACCCCCTGAGCCCCCCCAAGCCGAGGCATCGCCCCCAAGAAGCCGAGACTCAGCGTCAGAGCGCCATCTTGGGCATGCGCAGAAGAAGATCAAATTGGTCTAACAAGTGCAACTTCAAATCTCAACCAACAAATGCTCTGTCTTGCATATTGGGGGAAAAAATCAAAACATAAAATACAAATTAGATGGGCATGACCTTGTAAATGACCCTCACTCTGTCAAGGACCTTGGAGTACTCATTTCTAAAGATCTAAGTGCCAGAGCCCATTGTAACAACATTGCCAAAAAGGCATTAAGAGTTAACCTAACCTAATTCAGAGTTGCATTTAGAAATTGTTTTTACTGAAATAAAATCAAATTATAATTCCTAAACATAGGACATTCTTCTATTGGCTTGATGTGTTGCCCTTTATTATTTTTTATTATTTACTTAGATTTTTTTATATCTCACCTTTATGACTTTTACAAATAACTCAAGGCAGTGAACATACACAATGTTCCCTTTTCCTCCTGTTTTTGCCGCCACCACAACCTTTTATGGTGGGTTGGTCTCAGGGGTGAAATCCAGCAGGATTCTGACAGGTTCTGGAGCACTGGTAGTGGAAATTTTGAGTAGTTTGGAGAACCGGCAAATGCCACCTCAGGCTGGTTCCAGAGTGGGGTAGGAATGGAGATTTTGCAATATCCTTCCCCCAGAAGTAGGGAGGGAATGGGGATTTTGCAGTATTCTTCCCCTGGAGTGGGGTGGGAATGGAGATTTTGCAGTATCCTTCCCCTGCCACGCCCACCACACCATGCCCACCAAGCCACACCCAAAGAACTGTTAGTAAAAAAAATTGGATTTCACCACTGGTTGGTCTGAAAGAGAGGGACTGGCCCAAAGTAATCCAGCTAGCTTTCATGTTTAAGGGAGGACTAGAATTCATAGTCACCTGATTTCTAGCCTGGTGCCTTAACTGCTAGTCTAAACTGGCTCTCTTTTATAGTAGACTTCCTACTCCCCCTTGCTATTGCAGTTCCGGAAGGGTGATTTATCCAGGCTCAGGTTTTGGATATGCAATGAAGGGACTATCGAAACCATTAAACACATTTTATTACATTGTCCATTTTATGATGCCATATGGTCAGAGTTGATACGTTTAAAGAGGTTTCCTAGTCATTCTGATTTTTTTACTCACAGTTTTCACTTGCAGATATTCTTGACTCCGTTACTCTAAATGCAGCTAAACTCTGCTATGTCAAATGTAAAATTTGCAGCCAATTGCCTGATATGCCTAGTTAATTTTATGATTTGTTCTTTTTATAAATGTAACCTGTTTTATACCATTGAGCTGTATTATGTACTAGCCTGTGAACTCAGTAAAGATTTCTGTATACAGAGGCGGCCTAAAAGAACACGGATTGGTGGATTTTTTTACATGCTTTAAACTGGCAAAAATAGATAATAATAATCCATGGTAATAGCAATTGAAGCGCGATGATCTAGAGGTGAAGATGCTCGCCTCACAATCGGAAGGCTGAGAGTTCAGTCCTAGGCAGCAACAGTTGTTTGTCCATCAGGGAGCAAAGAAAAAATATCTGCTGCAAACTGCATAGGCATCAGGAAGGGCGTCTGGCCAGTAAATGCTCAGCTCCATTCACTCCACACTGGAACAAGGGATTAAAGGGTCATAAAAAGAAAAAAGATCATAGGTAGAATATCTGCATACATCTGAAAAAAAGATAACTCAGAAATTCTATTAATCCATTTAAACATTTTGAAAATGCAAGGGGAGGCAACTGGAAAACCTAAAATTCAGAGTTGCGTTTAGAAATTGTTTTTACTGAAATATTTGTAAATGTACAGTGTACTTGTTCTATATCTTTACTTTTCATTATTTTTTATACATATTTTAATTAGGTACAATTCAATAGAGCTATAAGGTAAAGGTAAAGGTTCCCCTCGCACATATGTGCTAGTCGTTCCTGACTCTAGGGGGCGGTGCTCATCTCCGTTTCAAAGCGGAAGAGCCAGTGCTGTCCGAAGAGTCTCCATGGTCATGTGGCCGGCATGACTGAACACCAAAGGTGCATGGAACACTGTTACCTTCTCACCAAAGATGGTCCCTATTTTTCTACTTGCATTTTTTACGTGCTTTCGAACTGCTAGGTGGGCAGAAGCTGGGACAAGTAACAGGAGCTCACCCCATTACATGGCACTAGGGATTTGAACCACTGAACTGCTGACTTTTCGATCGACAAGCTCAGTGTCTTAGCCACTGAGCCACTGCGTCCCTTTAGTACAGCTAAATAGAAGGAAAAAAGAGAATAACCAAATATTAATTGCGTTTTTCTATTTCTATTTGATCCCACCTCACTGGATTTTCGTATTTCCAGCAAATTATTTCTTAAAAAGAGTGCTTCTGAAAGTGGAGTGTGAGATCTTTTTTATATATAAATAAAAAACACAGGTAGCAGTTTTCAGTTGCTTAATAATTCATTCTTTTCAGTATACTGTTGTGCGTTTTTACTTTTTCCTGCTGGAACTCTTTGTCAAATCCTGACAAATATATCCATGCTTGTTTTCCTATTTATATTCTAGCAGCTGTGAATACATGCATCTAATTCCTAGTGATTTTTTGTTGGTTCTAAAAGTTCTTAAAAACTAATAATAGAACAAGTGCTTGTTAAAATTCTAAGAGGAAAATAAAATAAGAGCATTGAAAACTACTGAAGCTGAAATCCTATAGCTCACAGGTGTATTTATTTTATTTATTTATACAATTTATTGGACACCCATCTTAAATCATCTCTGATGATCGCGGGGCTCAGCTGGGCATGGGGGAGGGGGCAGGGATTTTTGCTACCGGTTCTCTGAATCACCCACTGCCATCGCTACTGGATTGGGCGATTCGGTCCGAACCGGGAGCATTTCACCCCTGATCCAGAGGTGGTGATCCCCTGATCCAGAGGTATTTGGCGGTTCTCTAAACTACTCAAAATTTCTGCTACCGGTTCTCCAGAACCTGTGAGAACCTGCTGGATTTCACCCCTGCTTTGAAGGTGATCACCAACACCTTGAACTGCATCCAGAAGCAGACTGACAGCCAAATATGCAGTTTGTGGAGCAGTGATGTTATAGGGCCCATTCTTGGGGGCCACCAAAACTGGCTGTGACACTGCACTCTGCACCAACTGTAACTTCTGAATGCTCTTCAAGGGAAGCAAAGATCGGAAGCAAAGGCTGCCCAAGGAAAAGCTTATGTCCAGGATCAGAGCTTGTCTCCCCCAAATCAGCTGCAATCTTTTGTAGAGTCACCCAATACCTTTTCACCTTTGGGGAAGGAAGGGTTTAAGATCTAGCCTGTTGTTATCCATGCTTATTAACTATAAAATGGTACTAACACTTCATGTGATTATTATTATCTTGACATTTCCTGACTAATGATGCTCCTCTGGCTATTTTATTTTAAAATTCATGACAACATCTCTTTTGTTTCCAAATCATCTGTAGGTCAATTTTGGTAGTGACCACAGTTGCCTTTGTATTGTCCTTACATTGTACAAAGAGGCATTTCCATTCGTTCCTTCCATTTCAGAGATTGCGTCTGAATTTGTGTTGTCTTGTCCCTTGGACTGCAAGGCGATCAAACTGGTCAGTCCTAGAGGAGATCAACCCTGACTGCTCTTTAGAAGGCCAGATCCTGAAGATGAAGCTCAAATACTTTGGCTACCTAACGAGAAGAAAGGACTCACTGGAGAAGAGCCTAATGCTGGGAAAGATTGAAAGCAAAAAAAGAACGGGACGACAGAGAACGAGGTGGCTGAATGGAGTCACTGAAGCAGTAGGCATGAGCTTAAATGGACTCCGGTGTGTGTGTGTGGTAGAGGACAGGAAGGCCTGGAGGAACATTGTCCATGGGGTCGTGATGGGTTGGACACAACTTCGGAACTAAGAACAACAATGCTGGGTTTCTTATTTTGACAAGGAGATTTCCATGGATGTTGTTTATACATGTTGACTCCCAAGAAAAATCTTGATTTAATTAGAGGAACAGGAAACAACGCATAAAAATGAACAAAGTTGCTTTGACTTCTGGAACTGAGTATTTCTTCTATTTCTAGCAAACAGTACCATAACAAGTGTCTTGAGGAAAAGAGGTCCCTAGGACACACTCGGCCAAGAAGATCAGCCAAACCGGTTTTCTTCTCTTATTTTCTACAACAGGCTGCCTTGTGAATAAACAGGAGAACTTCTATTTCCAGGCTGCATAATTAACCTGCCATCTTCCACAAGAGAGACATCCCTTCAGAAAACAAATAAACTATAGTGGAAGGAAATAAAGGCCTGATCATCAATTAAAAAACTAGATTCCTGACAAAGCTTCTGTTCTTGATGGTGCCTTCTGTGGCACGGAGGCACTTCCCTGTAATAAAGCAACCAGCTCTGCTGAGCATGGAGCCAGTACATCACTGATCACAAACAGGCTTTGGAGTGCAATAAAAGAAAGAAAGAAAGAAAAAACAAAAACAAAACACTGAGCAATGCCTGTGCTTCCCCGCCAAAATTTAATGCATTAGAGAATTGGAGAAGGATGAAGCAAACAAACATACATACAAACAAAAACCAGTACTTATAATATGTGCTGAAGCATATTCTTTAAATTGGATCTGTTGTCAAATTTGCAAGAGGTGGCAGGCAAGTACAGAATAATAGAGTTCGTTCATTCATTCATTCATTCATTCATTCATTCATTTATTCATTTAGTCAAGCATGTATTTTATGACAGATACAAGAATAAGCATAATTATATTTATTTATTTATTTATTTATTTATTTATTTATTTATTTATTTATTTATTTATTTATTTATTTGAATTTCTATACCGCCCTTCTCCTTTCGGACTCAGGGCGGTGAACAGCCAGATAAAAAACATCTATACAAACATCACATGAATACATGAATACATGAAAAGGATACAAATAAAATAAAACATTAGAACAGGGATGGTAGGCACGCTGTGCATGCCCCTTACAGACCTCTTAGGAATGGAATGAGGTCTACAGTAGACAATCTAAGATTAAAGTTTTGGGGGTTTGGAGAAGAAACCACAGAGTCAGGTAGTGCATTCCAGGCATTGACCACTCTGTTACTGAAGTCGTATTTTCTGCAGTCTAGTTTACCATGAGTTTGTATCTATTGTGTGCTCTTGTATCGTTTTGGTTGAAGCTTGGTTGGAAGGGACCTTGAAGATCTTCTAGTCCAACCCCCTGCTCAGGTAGGAAATCCTACATCATTTCAGACAAATGGTTGTCCGGTCATTTCTTAAAAACTCCCAGTGTTGCAGCATTCACAACTTCTGGAGGGAAGACAGTACACAGTTCTCACTGTCAGGAAATTTCTCTTTAGTTCTAGGTTGCTTTTCTCCTTGATTATTTTTCACCCATTGCTTCTTGTCCTGCCTTCAGGTGCTTTGGAGAATAGGTTGGCCCAGTGGTGGGATTCAGCCAGCTCACACCACTTCGGGAGAACCGGTTGTTAACTTTCTGAACAGTTTGGTGAACTGGTTGTTGGAAGAAATCATTAGGCTAGAGAACCGGTTGTTGAATTATTTGAATCCCACCACTGAGTTGGCCCCCTCTTCTTTGTGGAAGCCCATTAGATATTGGAAGACTGCTACCATGTCACCCCTAGTCCTTCTTTTCATTAAACTAGATATACCCAACTCCTGCAACTGTTCTTTATATGTTTTAGCCTCCAGTCCAGAGGTGGGTTTCAGCAGGTTCTGACCAGTTCTGGAGAACCGGTAGTGGAAATTTTGAGTAGTTCAGAGAACTGGTAGTAAAAATTCTGACTGGCCCCACCTCCATCTATTCTCTGCCTCCCGGGTCCCAGCTGATTGGGAGGAAATGGAGATTTTGCAGTATCCTTCCCCTGCCACGCCCGCAAGCCATGCCACGCCCACCAAGCCACACCCACAGAACCGGTAGTAAAAAAAATTGAAATCCAACACTGCTCCAGTCCCCTAATCATCTTTGTTCTCTGCACTCTTTCTAGAGTGTCAATTTTTTTTTTATATGTTGGCAACCAAAATTGGAATGCAATATTCCAAGTTTGGTCTTACCAAAGCATTATAAAATGGTACTAACCCTTTATGTGATCTTGATGTTGTTGTATCTGATGTGAAGTTAGATAAAACCATATTTTTAATTACCTAGGTAGGTGTATACCGACACAGGTTGTTTTGCCCCATTTTACGCCACCATTGTTAAGTGAGTCACTGGAGTTCCGTTAGTTTAGCGATTTTGAATGAATCTGGGTTCCCCATTGACACTCCATGGCGGAAGTTTGCAACAGATGATCACATGACCCTGGGACATTGCAAGTGTCATAAGTATCAGCCAGTTGCCAAGCAACTAAATTTTGATCACTTGACCATGGGGATGCTGCAATGGTCGTGACAGTGAAAAATAGTCGTAAGTCACTTTTTTCAGTGCCGTTATAACTTTGAATGATCAGGAAACAAATAGTTGTACGTTGAGGACTACAACTATTAAATAGACTCTGAATATTTTGGAATATTGACTATCTGAAGCAGTGGTGGGTTTCAAAATTTTTTACTACCAGTTCTGTGGGTGTGGCTTGGTGGGCATGGCAGGAGAAGGTTACTGTAAAATCTCCATTCCCATCCCACTCCAGGGGAAGGTTACTGTAAAATCTCCATTCCCTCCCCAATCCAGGAGAAGATTACTGCAAAATCCCCATTTCCTCCCGGTCAGCTGGGACTTGGGAGGCAGAGAATAGATGTGAGCGGAACCAGTCAGAATTTTTACTACCGGTTCTCCGAACTACTCAAAATTTCCATTATTGGTTCTCCAGAACTGGTCAGAACCTGCTGAAGCCCACCTCTGATCTGAAGATTTTTCCAAGGTGAAAATAAAAATAAGTTATTTTAAGAGAGGTCAGGGTTTCCCCCCACCCCACCACCATTTTACAAAGAAAACGTGGAAGCTGATGAATCCACAGGAATTTCAGGATTTGATCTAAATGGGCATTTAGTTTAGAAAGATAAATTGAGCAGTTTTAATATAAAATAATAAATTAAATCTTTGGGCTTGCATTGCTGGATAATTGCCATGGTCATTTAGAATAATTATATGAGATTTGGGATACTTAAATCCTTAGAGCTTTGAGCACATACATTCTTTTTCTGGTTTTTTGAAATCCATAAATAGCAATTGGCAAATGCTTAGCACAGCTGCATTATTGCCTATAAATGGTAAATTAAGAGACTCATATTCTGGGTAAATGAACTAAACCACACCTATATAGTTTCTCGTCTGATAACAAATTTAACTGGTTTTTCGGTAATGAGAGAAGTTTCTTAAATGGCTAAAAGGCATATTTAAAATGTATTTGATTTGGCATCTGACCCCTCTCCCCCAGCCTCCCCAACTAAAATATTAAAAATATAATGAAAACAGCAGAAGTCAGACTTGCAAGGTAAATTTTGGTTTGGCACATGCATCTTAACCTGTCCATGCACTGTTCTTTTGGGGAAAACTTTGAAAGATGTTCACTTTGAATCTAGGCTGAAGTTTCTTGTTGTAACTTTACATTTGAATAGTGTTTGATCATTGTTTGATAATGTTTCTAAATGAATTTTGAAGAAATCTAGAGAACAAATGTTTTTACAATAAAATAAAATAAAAATAAATAATAAAATAATAAAATAAAATAAAATAAAATAATAAAGAATGAATATCAAATCATATTTTAAATTGTTTCTAACTCTTGTATTTCTGTATTTTATTCTGTGCCTGTTCACCGCCCTGAGTCCTTTGGGAGTAGGGCGGTATACAAATTTAATAAAACATAAACATAAAACAAACATACCTTATTCTACGTCAAACACCAGGGAAATCAGGAGATCCAGGCAGTTCAAATCTGTATAAAAATTTATTGTAACCTTAAGTTCTCCACAAGAATCTGAACTACTAATGGTCAAGGGAAATTAGTGGGATCGGGAATAGAAAGGAATTCAAGATGGACTGGACTAAGATCTCTTGTAGGTGTGAAGGGACTCACACCTGATGTCGCGTTTGACCACTCCTTCGGAGTGAGCCTGGTCACCTCCTACACTCTATAGTTCATAAATTTATGAAATTTGGCCTATAAACCATTCAAATTGAAGCAAACTTTGAGTGCCTCATATCTTAATCTTTCTAAAATAGGATAAAACATACAGTACATATTGCAATCATAGAGCAGAATGTAAATCATAAAAATAACAATACTGTATATAGGAACTTAGCTTAACCACCAAGTGTGGGAATCTAGTTCAGTCAATCAAGGTAAATTTCTATTTCTAGAGGAAATATACCATCATCAAATCTTTATCATGGTCATAGGCTAATCTAGGAAAGGTGAAATACAAACAATTAATAACTTAAAAGCTAAAAAATATATAAAATACACAAAGTTAAAGAACATTTAAAAAATTAAAAAGTATATATAGAAACAAAAATGTAAAGGCATTGTATAATGGGATAAAAGCACTAACTAAATAAAAAACCCCATACAATTATATATTGTTGTAATTGAATAATTAAATCTATTATGATGCAGATACTTACCTGCCAAGGAAGCTACCTCGATCATGATGAAATATATCACACATTGTTAAAAAATAAAAAAATAAAAAAATAAAAAAATCAGAACACCAAATACAAGTTGGCCAGATATGACCTCGTAGACGACCCTCACTCTGTCAAGGAACTTGGAGTACTCATCTCTAATGATCTAAGTGCCAGAGCTCACTGTAACAGCATTGCCGAAAAGGCATTAAGAGTTGTTAACCTAATCTTGCAAAGCTTCTTCTCTGGTAGTATTGTACTGCAAACTAGAGCATTCAAAACCTTTGCTAGACCAATTCTCGAATACAGCTCATCTGACTGGAACTCGCACTACATATTGGACATTAATACAATTGAGCGAGTCCAGAGATATTTTATGAGAAGAGTCCTCCATTCCTCTGCTCACAACAGAATACCTTATGCCACCAGGCTTGAAATTTTGGGCTTAGACAACTTAGAACTACCCTGCCTTTGGTCTGACCTAAGCATAGTGCATAAAATTATCCACTACAATGTCCTACCTGTCAATGACTACTTCAGCTTCAACCGCAATAATACATGAGCACACAATAGATACAAACTTAAAGTAAACCGCTCCAAACTCGATTGCAGAAAATATGACTTCAGCAACAGAGTGGTCAATGCCTCGAATGTACTATATAACTCTGTGGTTTCATCCCCAAACCCTCATAACTTTAATCTTAGACTGTCTACTGTCGACCTCACCCCATTCCTACCTAAGAGGTCTGTAAGGGGGTGTGCATAAGCGCACCAACGTGCCTACCATCCCTGTTCTACTGTCCTCTTCTATTCGTATCCATTTCATGTATTCCTAATCATGCTTAAACTTATATCTGTTATCTTATACATGCTTGACAAACAAACAAACAAACAAACAAACACAGGCCAGATGAAATGGGTTATATACATGTCTGTTTTCCTTATTGTTTTGTTGTTCTTGTTCAGGTTTTAGTTGCTGCTGTGGACTTATCAACCTTCATCATCACTGACATCATTTCTATTAAAGCAATTAAGCAGTCCAAACATGGTTGGAACAGGGCTGGCGTATGAAACATACAACTGAATTCCAAACTGCTCCTAAGTCCATAGCAAAACTTTACAATTCATTTCCAGCCCAAAACAAAGAACAATTTAGGAGCCATTTCACTCAAATGTAATATACTGTGATTCAATGTAATTCTAGCCGCACTCCCTTTCATTAAGGAAAGTCAAGAAATAGTAGGGTTATTTGTACAATAGCAAGATTGCCTTACACATGTAATCGGCAATGGGCTTTCCAATAAATAAAAAAATAGACTCGGTCCGCTTTGCTCCCTGTGTTTATGCTATTCTTTTGCTACTGGCTTCTTATAATGGGTTTCATTGTGACCTCTGAATATCGATTGTTAGAAGTAATGTCTTTAAACTTCCACAGGTAGAATCCAACAAGCAATGATCTCTCAGTTCTCTTTTCAATATTGGTGAAATAAAAGACAAACTAGGTACCAGAGCGACCTATTTCTGCTGTGAGGTGCTATTCATTAGAGATGTTAGAAAAACACCTCCCCATCCTCTAGCAAATCCAGTTTCTTTTGAGTTTTGAACTTCAAACGATTTGAGGTTACTTCTTAAGCAGAGGCAATCAATTACAAATTTTCTATATTTTCCCCCTACATTCTGCGCTGACTGAAGTTAATAAATATAACACTATAACATATTGTGGTAACATTAGCACTGATGGCAGCGGAGATGCAAAACTGTGCAAGAATTAAGTTTTCTTCCTATTTCTTCAGGCTGGTGAGCAATAAAAGAGGCAAGAATTAACATTTAGTCTTTCTTTACTTTTCTAAATATACCCTACCCAATTACCTACATGAAATTAAATTATTGTGTAAGTCTCATTCTGTAAGTCTTATCCATTAAGAACCAGTGCCTGACCTTAATTCTCTTTTCCCCTTCTCCTTTCCTATTTCTTTGTGTGCCTTACCTCTCAGACAGAACTCTGGAACTATTTTATTAGTGTTTCTTACAAACCTCTCAGAGAATTGGAAGGACCAAAGAGATAATCAAATCCAGTCCCCCATCTACAACTGTATTTACTACACTATTAGTGGTGGGATTCAATTTTTTTTACTACCGGTTCTGTGGGTGTAGCTTGGTGAGCGGAGCCAGGGTATGTAACAGGCAGCACTCAGCTTCCTGCACCGCCCTGGGGGCAAAAACAGGCCGTGGGGGGATGCACCTGGGAGTGAAAACAGGCTGCAGGGGGGGGCACTGCCCCCGTGCCCCATTTTGGGCCTAGGAGGCCTCCCTGAAGCCTCCTGGGAGCGAAAATGGGATGTGTGGGGACTCCTGGAATGGGTGGGGCAGGAAGGGGCGGGGCCATCAGCAATTTAACTACCAGTTCGCCCAAATGTACACTATCCCTGGTGGATGACGATCCATTCATTTTTTGAAAACCTCAGGTGAAGAGAAGGTTTATCATTCCACGTGGTAACCTATTCCCTTGATTAACAACTCTTACTGTCAAGAAGTTCTTCTAATGTTTTACTTTAGAGCCATGATTGTGTAATGGTTAGAATGCAGTATTTTGAAGGTTAATTCTGTCGACTGCCAGCAATTCGATTCAGGTCAACTCAGCCTTCCATCCTTCCGAGGTGGATATAATGATAACCCAGATTGTTGGGGGAAATATGCTGATTCTGTAAACCACTTAGAGAAGGATGTAAAGTACTATGAAGTGGTATATAAGTCTAAGTGCTATTGCTATTGCTGTCTGAATCCATATTCAAATCCATATTAAGACCTACCTAGTGGCGATAAAAGCGGCGAAATCTAGTTATTTTGCTGCTCTTATCGCGTCATCAGATAATCGCCCGGCCGCCCTGTTTAGGGTGACCCGCCCCCCCTCCATCTGGAGGTGCGGGATGACCCCTTGCAGGGCTGAGCTGAGGACTTTGTGCAATATCTGTATGACAAAATCGCTCAGATTCGGGAAGGGCTGGCCTCTGACTGGGTATGTCCGGACGGGATGACTGAGGCAGGTCTTGAGAGTGTTATCTGGGGGGAGTTCGATCCTGTGGCTCCCGAGGACATGGACAGGGTCCTGGGACGGCTGAACGCAACCACATGTTTATTGGACCCGTGCCCCTCCTGGCTGGTACTGGCTTCCCGGGAGGTGACACGAGGCTGGCTCCAGAAGATTGTTAACACTTCTTTGAGTGAGGGGGTCCTGCCGGCCGCTTTGAAAGAAGCAGTTGTGAGGCCCCTCCTCAAGAAGCCCTCTCTGGATCCGGCTGTTTTGGCTAACTATCGTCCAGTCTCCAACCTTCGCTTTGTTGCGAAGGTTGTTGAGAGTGTGGTTGCGCAACAGCTTCCCCGGTACCTGGATGAAGCTGTCTATCTAGACCCGCTCCAGTCCGGCTTCCGGCCTGGGCACAGCACGGAAACGGCATTGGTCGCGTTGGTGGATGATCTCTGGAGGGCTCGGGATAGGGGTTGTTCCTCTATCCTGGTCCTGTTAGACCTCTCAGCGGCTTTTGATACCATCGACCATGGTATCATGTTGCACCGGTTGGCGGGGTTGGGGGTGGGGGGCACCGTTCTGCGGTGGTTCTCCTCCTACCTCTCTGACCGGTCGCAATCCATGTTGACAGGGGGGCAGCGGTCGACCCCGAGGCACCTTGCTTGTGGGGTGCCACAAGGGTCGGTCCTCTCGCCCCTTCTGTCCAACATTTATGTAAAGCCACTGGGTGAGATCATCCGTGGCTTCGGGGTGGAATTCCATCAGTACGCTGACGACACCCAGCTGTACATCTCCACCCCAGGCCACCCCAACGATGCCCTTGAAGTGATGTCCCAGTGCCTGGAGGCCATGCGGGCCTGGATGGGGAGAAACAGGCTCCGACTCAACCCCTCCAAGACTGAGTGGCTGTGGCTTCCGGCGTCCCGATATAGCCAGCTGACACCATCGCTGGCTATTGGGGGCGAATCACTCGCCCCCACGGAGAGGGCTCGTAACTTGGGCGTCCTCCTGGACGCACGGCTGTCATTAGAAGATCATTTGACGGCCGTGGCCAGGGGGGCTTTTTATCAGGTCCGCCTGATACGCCAGTTGCGCCCCTTTCTAGATCGGGACTCCCTACGCACAGTCACTCAGGCACTCGTCACTTCCCGCCTGGACTACTGCAACGCTCTCTACATGGGGCTCCCCCTGGGGTGCATCCGGAGGCTCCAGCTGGTCCAGAACGCGGCCGCGCGGGGGATTATGGGGGCGACGAGGCGCTCCCATGTAACACCTCTCCTGCGTGAGCTGCACTGGCTCCCGGTGGTCTTCCGGGTGCGCTTCAAGGTGTTGGTGACCACCTTTAAAGCGCTCCATGGCTTAGGGCCGGGGTACTTATGAGACCGCCTTCTGCCACCAATAGCCTCCCACCGGCCAGTACGCTCGCACAGAGTGGGCCTCCTCAGGGTGCCGTCCGCCAGACAATGTCGGCTGGCGACCCCCAGGGGGAGAGCCTTCTCTGTGGCGGCGCCCACCCTCTGGAACAACCTCCCCCCAGAGATATGTACAATAACAGACCTCCAGATTTTTTGTCGGGCCCTGAAAACCCATTTATTTCAACTAGCTGGGCTGGCTTGAGTGAATTTTAAATCGAATTTTAAATTGGGTTGTTTTAATTTTCGGCCAAATATTTAATTATTTTAAACTGCTTTTAAATTTTGTATGTATTATTTTTTACTTTGGCTGTTCACCGCCCTGAGTCCTATTTTGGAGAAGGGCGGTATAGAAATTTAAATAAATGAAATGAAATGAAATGAAATATTCTTGGACTACCACTAGTTCAAGCCTTATCCTGTGGAGCAAATGAGAATAAGTATGAAACCTCCATGATATGACAGCCCTTAAAATATTTGAAGACAGCTACCATTTGTCCTCTCAGCTTTCTCTCCTACAAGCTAAATATCCCTAAATCTTTTAACTGTTCTCATAGGACTTGGTCCTTTTACCATCTTGGTACCTGTTCCTTGGACTTACTCCAGTTTATCAATCTATTTTTTAAACTGGGCTGTAAGAACAGAACACAATACTCTAAGTGAGGCCTAACCAAGGCAGAGTAGAAAATTAAAATTACTTCTTGTGATCTGGACCCTATGATCCTCTTGAGGTTTCTCTGCATAAGACTGTTGTGTCATGTTGAGCTTCTGATTCACCCAAGCCATTTTCACATGTTACATCTAAACATCTTGAGTCAGATTTTCCCCATCCTGTTCCTGGTTTGTTGGTTTTTTTTGAGATTTTTTCCCTCCCTAGATGCCAAAAGTTTCTCTGTGTTAAATTTCATCCTATATGTTTATGCCCACCATTTTAACCTAAGTCTTTTGATTCCCCCCACTTTCTTCCACTGTATTAGTCACTGTTCCTAGTTTCATTGGCAAATTTTCTAAGCATTATTTCATTCATATGATTTATGTAAACATTGCAGGGCACCAAGCCCAAGACAGAACCTGGTGGCACCTCACCTACCCCACTATTTAGGTAGATTTATTGTCATTTGCAACTATTTTTTGAGTCCAATCCTTAAGCCAACTGTAGATCTATCTAATGACTCAGTTGTCAAATCCACATGTCACCATTTCGTTAATCAGGATGCTAGGGAAATTTTAGCTAAAACTTTACTGAATTCAAGATATATTATATCCTTGATTCCCCTGGATTCCCCAATAAAGGGCATTTCCCTATCAACTATTTATTTATTTATTTTAGTTTGTCAAACAAAGAGCCTTGGTAGTACAGTGGTTTAAAGCACCCTGTTATTAACACAGCTGCCTGCAATTACTGCAGGTTCGAATCTTACCAGGCTCAAGGTTGACTCAGCCTTCCATCCTTTCTAAGGTAGGTTAAATGAGGACCCAGTTTGTGGGGGCAATAAGCTGACTTTGTATAAATATACAAAAGTATGAAGGCTATTGCTTAACGCATTGTAAGCCGCCCTGAGTCTCCGGAGAAGGGCGGCATATAAATCAAATTAAAAAAAAAAACATGAACAAGATAGCAGTTATGAATATGAACATGGACATGAATGAAGGGAATGAATACAAATAAATGGGGACTGTAGGACAGGGATGATAGGCACGCTGGTGCACTTACTCACGCCTCCTTTACGGACCTCTTAAGAATGGGGTGAGGTCCACGGTAGACAGTTTAAGATTGAAACTGTGGGGGTTTGAGGCTGTAACAATGGAGTTGGGTAGAGCATTCCAGGAGTTGACCATTCTGTTGCTGAAGTCATATTTTCTGCAATCGAGTTTGAAGTAGTTTACCTTGAGTTTGTATTGATTGTACGCCTTTGTATTATTGTGGTTGAAGCTGAAGATGTCGTTGACAGGTAAGATGTTGTAGCGGACAATTTTGTGTAGTATGCTTAGATCAGACTGCAGGCGGTGCAGTTCCAGACTGTCCAAGCTCAAAATTTCAAGCCTGGTGGCATAAGGGGTTCTATTGTGAGTAGAGGAGTGATGTACTCTTCTTGTGAAATACCTCTGGACCCACTCAATAGTATTAATGTCTGATGTACAGTGTGTATTCCAGGCAGACAAGCTGTATTTGAGAATTGGTCTGGCAAAGGTTTTGTATGCCCTAGTTAGCAATACAATGTTACTGGAGAAGAAGCTTCGCAAAATTAGGTGAACAATTCTTAATTCCTTTTTGGCAATGCTGTTACAGTGAGCTCTGGGGCTTAGATCGTTTGAGATGAGTACTCCAAGGTCCTTGACAGAGTGAGGGTCATCTACAAGGTCGTTTCCGCCCAACTTGTATTTGGTGTTCTGATTTTTATTTTAATCTATCACAAAAGGAGATCAAGTTCATCGGGCACTACACATTTGGTATAAAGTCATGTTGGCTGTTGTTAATTAAGGAATTCTTATCTAAGTGTCTAAAGGCTTGCTGTTTGATCATCTGCTCAAGGATTTTGACCTGTTCAAGGACCTTTTGATCAGAGACTGTGGTAGAGGTGCTTGAAATAATAAATCTGTTCAAGAAAAATGGTTAAGTATAAAAGGTAAAGGTTCCCCTTGCACATATGTGCTAGTCGTTCCCGACTCTAGGGTACAGTGCTCATCTCCATTTCAAAGCCGAAGAGCCAGCAATGTCCGAAGATGTCTCTGTGGTCATGTGGCCGGCATGACTAAACACCAAAGGTGCACAGAACGCTGTTACTTTCCCACCAAAGGTGGTCCCTATTTTTCTACCTGCATTTTTTACATGCTTTTGAACTGCTAGGTTGGCAGAAGCTGGGAGAAGTAATGGGAGCTCACCCCGTTACGCGGTGCTAGGGATTCGAACCGCTGAACTGCCAACTTTTTGATTGACAAGCTCAGCATCTTAGCCACTGAGCCACCGCATCCCCTGTTTAAGTATAAAGGCTTGTAATTTGTGATGCAAAATAATTCACCCAATCAAGCTCTTTCAATGCTGACACTGTGTGGACGATCAACATGTTCTTTTAAAAAAAAAAACAGTCCAAATGCTGTGGAAAGCTCTGTTTTCTCTTTTATAAGCATAAGCAATGTATTTCTTTAAAAGGACCAGATTGCTCTCTGATTTCACATACGACACACAGAGAGAGCTACATTTGATTCAAAGCTGCTTTGCATCATATCCCACATTCCTAAAGAAAATGATTGAATAATGAAGTACTTGAAAAACCAGCCACATTGCTGTACGTTATATTTATATAACGTACATCAATTCAATCTGTTTACAGAGTTTTGGAATGCTGACATACAGTGAATGAATGTTTCTTTCATCCTTATACTTTTATACTGTCAGGATAAATGTTTTCAGGTCTTTTTGTTTTATAATCCCCTCTTGCAAAATGTAAAACAACATCTGATAAAACTTCACTCAAAAATTAGCATGGGGATGAGTGAATGATCCTTTCGTGTCTATGGTAGTTAAGGAGAAGTAGGAGAAACTCAGTGACCCAATCAGAAATGCAATCTGTAATAATATGAAGGGCATCTAATGAGCTGATAAATGAGAGGTGATGTGGGGGAAAACTCCAAGCAAAGAATGTTTGGACTAAGCTGCAAAACAGTATTAAATCCTTTCTGATTTTTCTGAATTTTTGCATATACAGTATTTGCCACTGAATGTTGTCTAAGGTTTATGAGGATCCTACTGACACAAGGTAGTCCTTGACATACAACTGTCATGGAGTCTGTTCATTACGATTGTAGGTCATGCTGGCCGTAAAATGAGTTGGCCGCGTGACCAACTCAATTTTATAAACATTTTTTTTTGCAGCGGTTGCTAAGGAGATGTGGTTGTGAAGTGAACATGTTGGTCAGTAGTGGTCATCGAGCGAATGCGATGGTCATTAAGCAAACCGATGATTTGCTATGGATGCAGTTTTGCTGGGTAAAATGGTCATAAAATGTAGTGATGTGACCCTAGGATGCTGCAAATAGAGACCAGTCATGTGAGCGCAGAAGGGGCCCGACCATTGGAATTTTGGAACTGGGTCATAACTATACCCAAGGTAGGTGTGTTTTAACTTTGAATGTTCATTATGTGGCTGGTTGTAAGCAGGGGTGAAATCCAGCAGGTTCTGACAGGTTCTGGAGAACCGGTAGTGGAAATTTTGAGCAGTTCGGAGAAACGGTAGCGGAAATTTTGAGCAGTTCAGAAAACCGGCAAATACCACCTCTGGCTGGCCCCAGAGTGGGGTGGGAATGGAGATTTTGCAGTATCCTTCCCCTGCCACACCCACCAAGCCACACTCACCAAGCCACGCCCACAGAACCGGTAGTAAAAAAAATTGGATTTCACTACTGGTTGTAAGTCAAGGACTACCTGCATATAAAAGAAGTCCAAGGAAACAGATAACAGCAAAACCATCCAACATATAATATTCTGGAAGAAGTGATCACTTCTCTAGTTCAATTAATTCAGTTAAAGGGACAAAAAGAACCAGAACTTGTTTGAAAACATCATTAAACAAACAGAGCTGATTTGGACTAGTTCTCCTTGACACGTCTCAAAAGCTATGAGACTTCTTGTTTTATTGAAATTCCCCTTGTACCAGCAGGAATCTGTTGGTTCTGTCAAGAGAGGAGAAAGCATGATCATCATACCTCAAGCTCCAGCCCTTTTGGAAGTGTGCATATGTGATGTTACAACAGGGGACAGGGCTTGTGTTACAGTGCTGTTTTCTTCAATCTAGCCCACTTGTCCCCCAACATTCAGAGTCAGGGGTTCCAATTAATACACCCATAGCAAACAGGGGTTCCAATTAATACACCCATAGCAAACATAACTCTGAGGCAAGTAGATTCCTCAAAGAATAGTTTTATTGGATATATCATATTGGCACAGGCTGGTGAAAACCGAATCGGAATGTTCCTGCGGTTTTCACCTAATTAAAAGTAAAAGTTTTTTTCTCTTCCCCAAACAATCAGTCACATAATCCAATCAAGGTGCTGTCCAGTTGCCGGGTAACTTCATTCCTCCTCTCTCTGACCACCTGTGGGAATGTCCTTGTTTCCCAGGAGGAAGTATTTTGTTTTGGCTACAAAACCCCAGCTATCTCTATTCCCCCTTCCCCTCCCTATCCCTTAGCTCCAGTGTGGCAACACTGAAACTTCAAAATGTCCTCAGTCAGGTGAGCTTCAGGGTTGACACAAATGTTGTTGTACCACACAGACTGCAGAAGCACATCAATGAATTTCTGAAGATCTCCCCAAAAAATCATTGATGCCTATCAAACTGGAACTGATTTAAAAAACAAACATTTTTTTCCTGTATCCCCTTTTTACCCCCTAACTAACTTGCCTGGTTCAATAGCTTGCAGTCCAATTTTTCTTCTATTGGCTTGATAGCTGGCCATTATGTGGAGTTTGGACCTTAAAAAGAACAAACTCATTATTATAGATAAAATTGCACTAGACCTTTTCCAGAAATTGTGTGAATATATGAGAGCTTCAAAATAGAGAACAGGCTGAACCAAATCTTCCTGTTTCCTAATTTCCTTGACCTTCATACCTTCGGTTGGAAAGATGAAGAATTGCTGTACCTGCCTGGTTAGAATTTCAGATCTAGCAGAGACCTGTACTCGCAAGGAAGTACAACTCCTGTGAGTCCTTTCAATCACAATGAGTTGGGGCAGGACCAGGGGTGAAATGCTCCTGGTTCGGACGAATCCAGTAGCAATGGTGGTGGGTAAGTATCTGTAACGAAATGCTCTTTCTGAAGTCATGCTCAATGCTGGATGACTTTTTGGATATATTCATATAATATAATGATTTGCCATTGCTTTTTTCCCAGGATTTGTTTTTTTAGACTTTCTGGTTTAATTTTGGAATCTCTGTTGATTCCCTACTGAAATGTTAACCAGCTCTGACTTCTTTATCTTCTTCCACAACCAGCTAAGGTCAGCTTTAAATAAACTTAAGTGCACAGCATCTTCAGCAATTTCCTTGTTGTGAATGAGCTAGAATGTTATTTGTCAACATGTGTATGCTTTCTGTAATCAGACCTGATAACTGAGCAACTTCTATCATAAGGAGAGAAAAGAAAGAAGAGTCAGTGGCCTGTCCAAACCGGGTTTTGTTGAAACGTTGCTTCAAAGTGTGAGGAAGGAAGGTAGGGAGGGAGGGAGGGAGCAAGGAAGGAAGGAAAGGAGGGAGGGAGGGCGGAAGGGAGGAAGAAAGGAAGAAAGGGAGGGAGGGAGGAAGGAAGGAAGGAAGGAAGGAAGGAAGGAAGGAAGGAAGGAAGGAAGGAAATGATTTAACTCAAACCCTTTGGAAATCAATACTGTGATCTTACTATTCAGCTTTCTTAAATGTCAACTTTCTTCCCCCCTCCACCATTTTCTCCTTTTTTCTTTAGTTGTTATTCCATCTGTTCTGCTGAATTACTTCCACTCCTAGCACTCAACCTTTGTAGGTCAACAGTTTTCAGGCAGTGCAGTGTATTATGCTCCCCCATTTTAATCATTACTTGGAAAAGCTACAGGTATTTACTTAGCTTATTTTTTTCCTCATAACTTATCCTTCTCTGCCTGTCCCTCTCATTTGAGTTCGTTTTCTTTGCAGCCCCCTCCTCCAATTTGTCAGCATTTTTTAGAAATTATTTCCAGAGAAATCAACATTTTCCAACCCTGAACTTTACAAGTAAACACGGTAACCATAGCTCCAAAATACTTTACTGTTGAAAAAAAAATTATTAATTCACCTCATGTTGTAATTGAAATGCACAACAAGCAAAAAGTTAATTTGGTTTGGGCACAAGGAGCTATAAACACTTGAATAATCTCTTCAATGAACATAGTTAAAAATCAATGATTTATATCCACATGCTATAAACCTATATTGGTTTTATACTAGTTTTATACTTAGTCTCCTCCAAAAAATGTGGCTCTGGCACTTGGTGAGATGTTGATAAATTCTCCTTTAGGAGCAATATTGATAAGACTACTTGAAGAAATAAATGTTAAAATTGTTCATGTTTTTAGAGAAAATAATAACTCTGCCAGATGTAGTCAGTCCATTTTTAGAGGGCATATAATATTTTGTGTTCTTTTATTCTTGATATGTGCATTTTTGTTTCTTCTTCTTCTTTCTTCTTCTTCTTCTTCTTCTTCTTCTTCTTCTTCTTCTTCTTCTTCTTCTTCTTCTTCTTCTTCTTCTTCTTCTCCTTCTCCTTCTCCTTCTCCTTCTCCTTCTCCTTCTCCTTCTTCTTCTTCTTCTTCTTCTTCTGCTATATCTGTCATTGGATATTGGCAATCATGTTGGCAATCCTATTTTTATCAACAGCTGCACAAAAAAGCTGCTGAGTTTTGTCCAAACCAGTCCTTAGGTTTTGAAGCCATGATGTCCTTCTTCTGCCTGGACCTCATTTGCCTTCAATCTTTCCCTGGAGGATTAAGTGAAGTATGCCATATTTTTTTGGGTGTCACATGTCCGAAATATTCTAACTTCCACTTTTTAATGGTTTTGATGATTTCCCTTGGCTTTCCCAGGTGTCTTATCCCTCATTTCTGATTTTGTCAACCCAACTTATATGTAACAGCTGTCAGTAAATCCACATTTCAAATGCTTCTACTCTCTTCAAGTGGCTTTCTGTCAAAGGCCAACTCTCTACTCCATAGAGCAGGATAGAAAAGATGTAACATCTGACGTGCCTGATTTTCAATTTTAGGCTTATGTCGTGACTGCAGAAGGCCTTTTTCATTCTGAAGAATGCTGTTCGAGCTTTCTCTATCCTTGTCTTTATTTCAGTGGTCATTTCCCAGCTTTCATATAAATTACAACCAAGGTACGTGATCCTTGCATGTATTTTTGTATGCATGTTTTGAATTGCAAGGTTTCTTGCAAAATTATGAGAAAAACAAATTTTGATATAGACTTGGATTTTGCTTTCTTTGACTTCACAAGCGTATTGAAGAAGAAGTAGTTTGTATTTCTGAGTATCAGTTCAATATGAAAGTATGTCATTGAAGTCAATTTACACTACTTATGTAACAATGTTGCTATGCGAATGATGTAAATTGTTGCAAATGTGGCAAAACTGAAGACAAATTTAACACAAATTTACCTAACTGCCTAGTAGTGCAAACTACCAATATGTCCATTATTTCAACTGAGAGTCTTTCAAATCTAGACCCATTACAGTCAGGTTTTTCTGCAATGAAGATTGCTTCTCCAAGAACTTTCCAAAACTAATCAAATGTTTCTTCTTTTCTGTTATTGTTAGATTTTTGAATATATGGACTATTTGTCCATATATTCAAAATGAATATATGAATATGGAATATTTGGACAACATGTTTTATTCTGAGGTCTTTGGTGCTCTCAGAGCTTGGTTGCTTCCTTCCAAATGCTTCATTACCCCACTAGGTAACATAATCAGTTTTAGAAGGGAATGGCCTTTGGTCTCTGTTCATATACAAGTGGCTTGCCCTTTTAGTGTTGATGGGAGTGTTCTTGATTAGGCTGTTGTTTATTATTTAATTGTTTGTCTAATATTAATCTTGGTGTTAAGTTCTGTTTATCTGGATGTAGATTGCTGGCCAGGAGTGCTTTGTCTATTTTGAATGGTATATAAATGTTGTTTATCTCTATGTATCTGTTGATGGTTGATTTGTTTGGGTGCTAGGCTTCCCAGAATTCTCTAGCAGTTTTGGACTTAACTTGGTCTAGAATATTCACTGTCTCCCAGATTCTATTGATCATACAATAAATTATTATTGAAATACAGATATTTATGGGAACATAGAGCATCTCCTCTTCCTCTTTGCAACTTCATGTACCACCAACTTTTGAATCTTTTGGTTGTATTCAACAAGAACATCTGCAGACCATGGTGTGATGACCAGGATCTACCCTACTACTGTAATAACTGCAAGTCTCTACTTTTTGTTACAATACACCACAACTGATTTTAATAAATTATATAATTCTATGATGTTGGTTGGTCTCTGAGTTTGTATTATGCTTCTTCTTGTGCTGGATCACCATTTAGCATGTTAATCCCCCTCCTCAGAACATTTTACGATATGAATCAAATTTATTTTCCAGGTTACACTTGTCCAACTACTGCTTATTATCTGATAGTGAGGTTACAGTAGAATATGTATTTCAAAAATAGGGTGCAGCTCTGAATGCTAAATGAATTTTTAGGGATTTCTTCCTGTCTAGTTATTGCTTGATTTAGTCCAATGTTGTTGTGACCAAGGCCCACGTAGTGATTACCAAACCCAATTCAGTCCTGAACAAACTTACCTTATTAAAACAGTCCCAAACAAATTCTTCATAACCAGTCCTACAGCCTTATCACCATCCTTTGATGTCTTTGGCAACCTGCCAAAGGCTTTTCTTGGCAAAACCCCCACAAAGTTCAAGAGACGCTGACAAGAAGCACTGGAATCAACATTGCTTTTCTAACAAAGAACCCAACGGCTCGTTGCTGCTCTTTTAAGCCTTATGGGAGTGGCCAATCATCTTCTGGCCTTACTCCCGAGTCGCCCTTTCTGCTTCAGCTGCTCTTGCCTTCTGGCAGCTCTTCACATACGTGCACTAGGAACAGGCTCCTCCTGTTCTTCGGCCTCTCTGCTGTCTGCCTCTGGAGGCTCTGGAGTCCGTGCATTGCTCCCAGATAGCCCTGGCCCCATCTCTGCCTCTGATGCAGAGCCCTTGTCTGGGCCTTCCCCTGACTCTAGGACTGGCCCATGGTCCTCCCCAGCCTCCTCATTGTCCGACTCCGCTGCCAGGTCCACAGGCTGCTGGTGGACTACAACACAATGTAGCATGAGAGGGAAGGAGTTTTTCTATGTGCCAACTTATGTACAAGAGATATAACTGTCTGTAAAATTAGATAGACTTTGGCCATCTATTAGTGCTCTCATTGCTAACTGTAATATATTATTATGACTTTTGTTCTATTTTGATGTTTCGATTTTTAATTCTATCTATGACCATAACAAAAGATTGACAATGCAACTTATCCTACCCAAACCATTGGACTAGAGCCATGTACTAATGTTTATTGATCAATCATAATTTATTAAATATTAATAAAATAATGTATGTTATTATGAATAATATAAAACTATAATAATTATATATAATTTACATAATAGAATAGTTTTAATATAGAAGATATATAGAAACATTGACAACAAAAGTAACGAAATAGAAATAGAAGTGAATGATGCTTCTAAACTGCCACTATAATATGCGGTATCTGAGACTAGGATAAACAGCTCAGTCTTATACATATTTATTTTAAAAAACATTTATTGATAGATGACTGTTCACAACATTGCAACCCAAGACATGGTTCCAAGATATATTGGGCAATTTTATGGAAGTAGAAGTGCAAAGTTTGCTATTTGCTAGTGTTTTACTTTTGTTGGGGTACAACTTGGGAATGATTGGGAGAATTATATAGTGCACGAGAGCATCTGTGAGAAATATACTATTCCAAATACAGTCCTAGAATCAAGCATTAATGATTGACGGTTGGGGTTTTGAGGAATCCAAACACTAAACAAAAGTCAATTGCCTATATTGCTCCAGTATCAGTTTGCTGCAAACCCCATGTTTTATTGATGTCTATAACTTTGTTGTATACCTTTGACTGCACTCATTTGATGGGTATCCAACTTATAGATTGTGACTCTGGATGGCTGACATAGGATTAAAACTAAAAGCAGAAGCAACAATATTTTAAAAATTACATAAAACAGGCCTTAATATAAATCTAAACCAAACACAATAATTCAATATTCCAGCTGTGAGAGATGGACTCATCCAGCACCCTGGTCCAGTGCTTCAGGGGAAACTGAGGTCTTCGCGGCCTTATGGGAGCCCAACACAGGGGTGAAATCCAGCTACTCTGGAGAACCAGTTGCGGAAATTTTGAGTAGTTCGGAGAACCAGCAAATACCACCTCTGGCTGGCCCCAGAGTGAGGTGGGAATGGAGATTTTGCAATATCCTTTCCCCAGGAGTGGGGAGGGAATGGAGATTTTGCAGTATCCTTCCCCAGCCACGCCCACCAAGCCACACCCACCAAGCCACACCCACAGAACCGGTAGTAAAAAAAAATGAATTTTATCACTGGCCCAACAGGATTGAGAACATCTGAATCTAAAGAACAGGCACTGTGACAGAGAAATAGTAACCCTCAAATAGCTTGCATTCTCAAGGGTTTAATGGTGGTTCAGTCTCTAATCAAATGCCTGCATTCATACTGGAGACAGCATTTCCAATATTGCTTTAAAAAACAAACAGGAGTTTCCAAGGCTACTGTAAGTCTCTTGGAGGGCTCAAGTCAGAGGTCCAGAAAGGGCATCTTGGTATTCTTAGACACTGAAGAGCTTCCCAACCTCCAGCCTCAAATTGAAGATGTCTTCACCTTGAGACTACTAATTAAAAGATTTAACCTGAGGCTTCCAATAATAGGTAGCTGCCAAGTTGGAGCCATTACCTGGGTTGCAAAGTTTTGCATGATAGACCTGATATTTGACCCAATGAATAGATTTATGTATATAAAAGCTATTTCTTTGTGTGTGGGAAATAAACAGAGCAGAAAAATAAGGTTGAACTCTTATACCCAATGGAAGAAGATATCACAAACACAAATATTCACAGTGGACACAATTACGTTAATTAGCACTGGAGGAAATATTCACAGTGGACACAATTAGGTCAACTAGCATTGGATATAATATGGAGGAAAATAAGAGAACAGAAAATGATACTGATATAAAATTAACAAATATAAGAATAGCTAAACTGGAATTTAATTAGAATGTTATTCAATAACTTATGACAAAGGGATGAGAAACACTTTAAAAATTAAGCCTCTATGTCCTGTGACATCTTTCTGAAGTATTTTTATCCAGAGTGACTGACAAAAAGTAATCCAAAACATATAGGTATGTGTGTATATCTATATCCTCTCTTCCCCGCCTCTCTCTCCCCATATATCTCTCATCCAGTGGTGGTATTCAGCTGGTTCGGGCCAGTTCGGGTGAAATAGTTGTTAAATTGCTGGCTGGCCCTTCCCCTCCCCTTCCAGGAGTCCCCACATGCCCAGGTAAGTGCAGGGAGGCCCACTAGGCTGAAAATGGGGCATAGGGGGTGTGGCGCGGCCCCCCGTGTCTCATTTTTGCTCCCAGGAGGCTGCAGGGAAGCCTACTAGGCCCAAAATTGGGTGCAGGGGGGTGCGGTGTGGCTCCCCCCGCAGCCCGCTTTTGCTCCCAGGGTGCAGGAGGCCGAGTGCTGCCTGTCACACCCCTTAGCCACACCCACCATGCCCACGCCGACCCAGCCGATCACTAGGGCCAAGAACCGGTTGTTAAATTATTTGAATCCCACCACTGCTCTTATCGATATCTATACATCTACATCTACATCTATCTATATCTATCTACAGTATGCCTATATCTGTAATTTTTCCTTTGTTTTGTTAAAAAATGAAAAGAAAAGTGTATATTTGAGACTACTATTTATTAAGGAAGCATATTACGGAGCTGTAGGTTTTTCGGCTACAGAGATCTGATATTAGAATTTCAGATGGAGGAAACTGGAATATTAACCTCCATGGCAGTGTGAAAATATTAGCATTGTTGCGCCTCTCCCTATTGTTTAAAAAGCTTGAAGAAAGAGAAGAAGAAAAAAAAAAGGGGGGGGGAGAACTTTGTTTATTTGGAATTATTCTAGATTAATTTCCAGAAGAATTTGCAAAAAGGGGAGTTTTACAAAGTAAAAATGATTTATAAAGTCACATCACATCATCACTGGCATCCTTCAGTCTCAAGAGACTATGGTATCATGCTCTGGAAAGAGGTCCTAAAACAGCATCTAGTGTGACTAAAAAGGCCGATTCGAGAGTGGCAATCCCTTCCACACTGAGGGCAGATACATTCTGTCCCCTGCCCAGACCCCAGATTTCGCTGGTTCCGGGACTGCCTCTTTGCCTCAGCCTGCCGAACAAGTGTCTCTTCGAATTGGAGAAGGCCATGCTGCATCTTTAGCCTCCAAGCTGAATGATCGGAGGTCAAGTTTCCCAGTTGTTAATGTCCATTCCCAGGGCCTGTAGGTTCCTCTTGCAGATACCCTTATATCGCAGCTGTGGTCTCCCTCTGAGGCATTTTCCCTGCACTAATTCTCCATACAGGAGATCTTTTGAATCCAACCCTCAGCCATTCTCACGACATGCCCCAGCCAGCGTAGATGTCGCTGTTTCAATAGTGTATACATACTAGAGATTCCAGCACGTTCCAAGACTGCGCTGTTTGGAACTTTGTCCTGCCAGGTGATGCCAAGAATTTGTCGGAAAGAGTGCATATGAAAGGTGTTCAGCTTTCTCTCCTGCTGTGTGTAAAGGGTCCAAGACTCACTGCAGTACAAGAGTGTGCTCAGGATGCAGGCTCTATAGATCTGGATCTTTGTATGTTCCGTTAGCTTCTTATTAAGCCATACTCTCTTTGTAAGTCTGGAAAACACCACATCAGGCCTATAAAATAGGATGCGATTTTAATCACATGAGCGCAGGCTTTTTCTTCAACTGCTCATTCAGAGCATTGTGTGTTCTCAGGTATAAAGGGAACCACAGTTAAAGGAAGAATCCATAAGCTTAAAAGATATGAGAGTAAATCTCTTGATTACTGTAATATCCTTTGATTGGCTCCAGCAAATCTCACAATATCGAAGTAATAGGAACATGGTTATTGAGCAATAAGCTTCTCTAAATATCATCAAGCATCATTTGCAGCATGGGATCTATTCTTCCTCTCAGGGTAATTAATAAAGGATTATCTTGATAATGGATTATCTGAGCCACAAATGTAGGTCCATCTACATGCTTGCCTTTGACCTTACAATGATGTTATTTGACCTATATCTTAGAAGATATACATACATACATACATACATATACATATACATATACATATACATACATACATACATACATACATACATACATACATATGACAACACAAACAACACAACTTAAATTGTATATTGTAGGCTTTTTTTTCTCCAGAATATTAATATATGTTGATGTAGATTAGTTATCTTTTGCATGCCAAATAAGAAATTCAGCTGAAAATGAACCTCTGTATAAAGGATTTTTATAGATTTTTTTCCTGTGGTATCTTTGGTAACAATACACAAACATCTATTCAGCAATACCCCGAATTTAGAATTTTGTTGTTACTGAGTTAATAAGCAAAAGCACAAATAACAGTTGGGTTCACGATCTCTTCACAACATCTCTCTACTTCAGTCTTCCATGTTTTCCAATCTCTTGATTTTCCTATTGTATTACTCATGATTGATTGCTTTTTTTCTTGAAAATCTCTGGCAGGAAAAAGCAGAACAAAATATTGAACCGTTGTTGTAGTTTCAAATCAGGAATGTGGCCTATACAACCGTTATTGTATAGGCCACATTCCTGATTTGTGAAAATCCTAGGAAAACTGAAATCAACATGTGATACTGCTTTGTTTGAAGTGAGGTGAGAAGAGGCGAGACAGTATTAAATAACAATGTCCTTTATTAGGCAAGGCCTCAGGCCATAACAATAGCAAATACCCATTATGTTAGATCCGAACACAGCACTCGGAGGCCTGCTGCTTCAAACAAGGCTTTATTAACTCTTCACATAACGAGAACTCTCTGGTAACAAGAACACAGAACTCCTGCTGACAGGCGCTTAAATAGCGGCTGTCAGATACATTCTAACCAATCCACAACAGATAACTTCCCGCTCCCTCTGTTGCTAACTGCTGAACCAATCAACACCTTCCCGAGGAAGACAGCCCGAGCGAGGACGTAACCCCATGGACTTAACACCCCTTCCCACCTGGACCGTGCAGGCATAATCAGCTAAGTATGCCGGACGGCGGCGGCAACGCCCCGATCTTCTTAGCTCGGGATTGGCTGGGGTGGTAGGCAGAGCCGGAGTCTCGGTCTCGGGAAGAGTCTTGGCACTCGAGCTGTCAGGACCAGGGCCAGCGGAAACGGCAAGCCCCTCAGGAACCAGAGGCAAGGCAGCAGGCGGAACAGGTGTACGCGGGAACATGATGGGATCCGGCTCGGCCGAAGACGGAGGACGGGATGTCATAGGACACCATTGCGGGGTAGCCCCATCCTCACATACGCGCTGCCTTAGTTGATTAATGTGGCGTTTCCACACTCTCCCATCAGTGAGTTGGACCCTATAGGAGTAGGGGCCCGTTAGTTGCAATATCCACCCCGGGAACCATTTCTCCCCTTGATTAACGTTTAAGGCATAAACTAGATCACCCACAACAAAGGACCTAGCGGGGATAGGGAACGCTTTCTGCCCCGATACTGCATACTCAGGGTGCAGACGATCCAGAGTGATCCTGAGCCGCCGGCCCATGAGGAGTTCAGCGGGACTATGTTTGGTGGTATGAGTCGGCGTGGAGTGTTGGGCCAGGAGGTACTGATATATTCTAGTGTGCCAATCGGACCCGCCCAAACGGCGTAAGGCCTCTTTCGCCGATCTCACAGCCTGTTCCGCCAACCCATTTGCAGCAGGATGTGAGGGGGCTGTGTGTGCATGACGGATCCCCAATCTGGCCAGGAATAGTTGGAAGGGTGCGGTCGTGAATTGCGGACCATTGTCGGTGACCACTATGTCTGGCAGCCCATGGGTGGCGAAGAGCCTCTCTAAAATCCTAGTCACAGCCTCTGTGGTGGTGCTAGACATGAGCGCTAGCTCCACCCACTTGGAATAAGCGTCCACCAGTATGAGGAACGTACGGCCCAAGAATGGGCCGGCAAGGTCCAGGTGGACTCTCGCCCATGGGGCTCTGGGGGTCTCCCACTCCAAAACTGGGGCTGATGGCGGGGCCGGTCTAGACTGCTGGCATGTGGAGCACCTAGCGACCCAGTCCTCTACATCCTTATCAAGGCCGGGCCACCAGACGTAGGCCCGACCCAATGCCTTCATCCGAACCACCCCAGGATGAGCGTCGTGAAGGCGCATCAGCACCTCTACTCTTAAGGCGGAAGGGACCACAACCCGATGCCCCCAAAGGAGGCAGCCCGCCTGCACAGACAGCTCGTGTTGTCTGCGAAAAAACGGTACAAAAACGGGATTAGGGGGCGAATGTGGCCAACCGCGGTGCACCCAGTCCAAGACTTGTGCCAAGACAGGGTCAGCCAAAGACTGGGACCCAACGTCTTCCGCAGTCACTAACGGAGCTAATTCCCCCACCAAGAATACTGAGGAAGAGGGGGATGGATCTATGACAGGCAACGGGAGGGGACAACGGCTAAGGGCATCTGCGTGTCCAATATCCTTCCCTGGTTTGTACTGCAGTTGGTAAGTATAGGCTGCCAAAAATTCTAACCACCGCGACATTCGCGGAGACAAGACGGGGGGCGTTTGACGATCTGATGCCAGCAAGCCCAACAAAGGTTTATGGTCAGTGACGAGGGAAAATTGGCGGCCATAGACGTAATCATGGAATCTTTTGATTCCAGCTACTGCCGCCAAGGCCTCCCGATCGATTTGACTGTAATTTCTCTCCGCCGCAGAGAGCGTGCGGGAGTAATAAGCGATTGGGGCCTCCGCCCCGTTTGGCAGAAGGTGACTCAATACAGCACCCACCCCGTATGGGGAGGCGTCACAGGTCAGTGACAAGGGCAAGTCGGAGTCATACTGCACAAGGACGGCGTCTGAAGAGAGCACGTCCTTGACTGCCTGAAAGGAGGCTGCTGCCTCCTTGGTCCATGCCCAGGGTGTCCTTTTTTCTAGAAGCCGGTGAAGAGGCTCAGCGAGGGAAGCCTTGTGCGGAAGGAATACCGCATAAAAATTAAGGAGGCCTAGGAAAGCCTGCAGTTCGGCCTTGGACCTAGGTGCGGGAGCTTCCTTGATGGCAGCTACCTTAGAAGGCGCTGGCCGAATTCCGGCTGCGTCCACGAGGAACCCTAAGAACTCTACCTGTGAAACCCCAAAATGGCATTTCTCGGGCTTGAGTTTCAGCCCGGCGTCCCTGAAACGGGAGAGGACGGCCCTAACCTTAGAGATGAGCGACGCCTGATCCGCAGCGGCGATCAGGACGTCATCGAAATAGGGCACAACACCCTGTAGCCCCTGGAGCAGGCGCTCCATAAGGCACTGGAATATGCCCGGAGCCACTGACACCCCGAACTGCAACCGAGTGCACTTAAAAGCTCCACGGTGGGTCGCTATTGTCTGGGCCAGGGCCATGTCCTCGTCGACTGGAAGCTGCTGATATGCTTGAGCAAGATCCAGCTTTGCGAAGACACGTCCCTGGCCCAGTGAGTGCAGCAAATGTTGCACCACGGGCACCGGATAATGGTTGGCCTGAAGGGCCCTATTCAGGGTCGCCTTATAATCCGCGCAGATCCTTACAGATCCGTCGGGCTTCAATGGAATAACAATTGGGGTCTCCCACTTTGCAAACTCCACCGGCTGTAACACCCCTTGAGCTATTAGTTTGTCTAACTCGTGGTCCACCTTGGCCCGCAAAGCAAGTGGCACCCTTCTAGGCTTAAGCCGGACCAGGGCTACCTGTGGGTCTAAAGCGAATGAAATTGGCTGCCCTGTGTATTTACCCAAACGCCCATCAAACACCTCCGCGAACTCGCGGATCAGCTCAGCCGAGATGTCCGCACAGGTGGAATGGATGCCAGTCACCCCGAGTTGTAGCGCCGCAAACCAGTCCAACCCCAACAGGCTGGGGAGACTGTCTCTCACTATAATCAAGGGAAGACGACCTGAAAAGGAATCATAAACAACATAGAATGAGTCACAGCCAAGAGTAGGGATTGGGCGGCCTTGGTAGTCTCGCAGCTTGACCGGACATGGCTTCAGGCGTCGCCTGGGATAAGCAGGAATCAGCTTCTTGAGCGTGGACCAAGCTATCAAGGAACGAGAAGAACCCGTGTCCACCTCCATACGACAGGGAATGGATTCCAGCAAGACTTCCAGAAAGATTTTGGACCCAGGGGAAAACGTGGAGGCCTGGCTGACGTTCACGGCATCAACTTCGGCGTCCAGAGACACCTCGCCCGCTTTCTCGCTGCGGCCGACCCGCTTCGTCTTCCTGCGCTTGGAGCTGGGCTCCCCTGGGACATCCGGAAATGGGAGCATTGCCCGGCAAACTCTCGACAAGTGGCCACGCTTCCTGCAGCGCCGGCAGACAGCTGACTTGAACTTGCAGTCAGCGCAGCTATGCAGACCACCGCAACCCAGACAAGTACCCTGGGTCAACCTGGCCGGAGCAAACCCTCCTGACTTCTGTGCAGTTTTGAGGCGGCACACATCTCCTTCCGATGCCTCGGAGTCATCATCCTCAGAATCCTCATGATGGACCGCAAGTGGAGCTGCTGGGGGGGTGACGCCATCACGGGGGGGAGGGCCAGCAGTGTGCGAGCGTTGAATCTCCGCTGACGACTGATCGGACATTTCAGCCGCCCTGGCCTCATCTAAAGCGCTGGAGAGGGTCAAGTTAGGACGGGCCAGTAGGCGCCGCTGAAGCTTCAAATCCCTCACGCCGCAAACAATCTGGTCAAGAAGCATATCATCTAGGTCACGGAAGTCACAGTGAACAGCAGCCACCCGAAGAGAAGTAACATAATCGCTTATGGACTCGCCAGCCCTCTGGGACCTTTGATGGAATGCATGGCGGCGGGCGATCTTAGACGGCGTGGGGGAATAATGGTTCTTAAGTTTCAGGAGCAAGGTCTCCCATGGCACAGAGTACACGGGCTGCGGTGCGGCCAGGGCACGGGCGGTGACAAAGATCTCGCGGCCACAAGAACTCAGAAAGTAGCCCCGCTTTCTAGAGCTAGGCAAATCAGCCAGATCATTTGCCTGGAAAAAGCATTCAAAACGCTCTAGATACTCGTCCCAGGATTCAGACCCTGGCTCGAAGGGCGAGAACGGAGGAAGAGCGAAAGCCATAGCACGGGACGATCACCCGTACCTTCGTCGCCAGTTGTTAGATCCGAACACAGCACTCGGAGGCCTGCTGCTTCAAACAAGGCTTTATTAACTCTTCACATAACGAGAACTCTCTGGTAACAAGAACACAGAACTCCTGCTGACAGGCGCTTAAATAGCGGCTGTCAGATACATTCTAACCAATCCACAACAGATAACTTCCCGCTCCCTCTGTTGCTAACTGCTGAACCAATCAACACCTTCCCGAGGAAGACAGCCCGAGCGAGGACGTAACCCCGCGGACTTAACACATTACAGTAGGAACGAATGAACCAGGCAACAATTTCTGTCAAGGCTGGTATTTATACAGCAGCTGTCAAACAGGTGGCCAATCACACGCACTCATTTCTCCCGCCGGCCAAGCTGTCACTTCACAGCCAATAGGCAACACTTCCGTGTTGCTGGGCAGAGGCGTGGCTACGTATGCCACAGATACTGTACAACAGGGGTGTTAAACTCAAGGTCTGCGGGCCGGATCCAGCCTGCAATGTGGTTGGATCCAGCCCACGGGGCCATCTTGGAAAATGTAAACAGCTGGCCTGTGTTGCTTTGGCCTAGTCTATCCATGTCACTTTGGCCTGGTCTACCCAATGCGAAGAGGAAACATCAGGCCAGCGTGGCTTCGGCCTGGTCTACCCAATGTGAAGAGGAAACATCAGCCAGCGTGGCTTCGGCCTGGTCTACCCAATGTGAAGAGGAAACATCAGCCAGAGTGGCTTCGGCCTGGTCTACCCAATGCAAACGGGAAACATTCCAACATTTGGGAAGTGGAGTCAAGCTAGTCATGCCCACCCAGTCGGCCATGCCTGCTCAGCCTCCCAAGGTCAACCACAGCCCTGATGCAGCCCTCAATGAAATTGAGTTTGACACCCTGCTGTACATTGTTTTAAAAAGTGTATCTGTGACGTCCATACCACTGGCTATCAAAAGATATAAAATCATAGAGCTGGATGCTACAGGGTACAAATGTAAATATTTTTAGATTTAGTTCTTGTAGTTGGCATAGTCATGGGGAAAATGTATACATTTCAGACTTGCTATGTAATAACATTGATAATATATTGCAGTCTTTAGAGAACTTTGGTGGACTTCCAAAAGTTAAGCAGGATTTGACATGCTTAGTATTTGGATGGGAGACCTAAGAATTTCCAAGGTAGTGGACTACATTTTGGGACTTTACTCCCCATAAAATGGATGGCGAGTGGCTCAATAGTTAAGATGCTGGGCTTGTCATCTGGAAAGTTAGCAGTCCAGGTTTGAGACCCTAGTGCCACATGACAGGGTGAGCTCCTGTCCTCGCCTCAGCTCCTGCCAACCTAGCAGTCTGAAAGCATGCAAATATGAGTGGATAAATAGGTACCATTTCAGTGGGAAGGTTACAGTACTCTGTGATGTCATATTGGTCAAGAAATGTCTTTGGACAGCTTTGGCTCAATGGCCTTGAAATGGAGATGAGCACCACACTCTACAATCAACGACTAGTGGAGTAAAATCCGCAGGACTCCTCCCCATAAAATCAACCAGAGAAAGCCAATGACTGTAGTGCATTCAAGAAAAATCCATGCACATGTTCACATAATCTCTGGAAATCCAGCTGGAAGGTCAATTTATATAGCAATGTAGGATAATTGTACACAGTATATATTTTTATTCTGCCTCTACATTCATTCTGTTGTTCTTACTTGAAGTTAAATAAAGCAGCCACTTCAAAAGATAGCCAGACATAAGTGGAAAGTTGGAATCACACCTCCATCTCACATTCTCCCAATTTACTACCTGGGCCAACTACTTTGTTATACCAAAGATATGCAGCTCTTCACAGTGTCTCACAACCATATAGTTGACTAATTACTCTTGGTATAAGGCAATGCATTGGGTCAAAGCAGGCAATGTGACTCCAGGAGATCGCATCAAAGCACATATTCTGTTTTATTCTGTTTCCTGTACAGGTTCCATACTGCAGATCATCTAATTCAGGATTTTGTATACATTCTTAGTTGCACTATATGCATTCTGTAATCTTTTCTTGATGTACGATCCTACGACTTTATGATGCCATATATCCATGCAAAGTGTTTTGCATGAAAAGAAATAGCCACATTGGCTTCAGTTTTTGAATTAAGTAAAATGAACGATCCCATTAATATGTTGAGCATTCTGTTGCTTTATTTATGTTATTGATTACAGATAGCTGATTTTTACTTGCATGCAACATTCATCTGTAGTTTTATGGAAAGCTGCCTTCTGAATAAGGTAGCTCAGGAAGTTCAGTTTCCTTTCTAATTATGGCCTCCATTTTGCTTCCATGTTGCCTGTAATGAATGTGAACTGGCATATGGTGCACTTTTACAAAAGGTGATTTGAAACAGCTTTCAAATGTAATTGATGTTAGAAAGCTGCATGGCTGGGATCAGGCCCAGGTATTTTTGACAGCCGTATCCATCATGTAAAAGCCCGGAAAGAAGAAAACAGCATTAAGGAAGAATAACAATCTCCAAATAAAACAATCATCTCTTCACAACTTTGTTACCAGAAATTGGGCAAAAGCCAGAACTGGAAATTAGTGGGATGGAAATTAATTGGAGGGATTGATAAAGGTTGTAAATCAAATGTATTTATAAGCCATTTACCTTGTCAGGGGAAAAAAAAAAGATTGAATTGTGATTGACAAAAGAAAGCAACTAATTTAGCACGCTTGTAGCTTTGAAAGGAGAGGTTTTTGTCGCTGATAAGAAAAGCAGGTTGGAGTACTGAAAGAAAAAAGCTCATTGGAACTCAAAAGAAAAATGAAAACAGACAATCAAGGGGTGTAAGAATGCCACTGGTCTCCTATGGCAAACCTATGGCACGCGTGCCACGAGTGGCATGCAGAGCCATCTCTGTTGGCACACGAGCCAATGCCCAGGTCAGCTCCACCGCATCACCCACACGGGGAGTAAAGGGGTCACACGCATATGTGTGGGACGGTGGGGGTCACACACGCAAGCACAGAGGTGGGTGGGGGGTCACACATGCATGACGGGGTGGGTGTGCAGCACCCCCCCACGCCCCCACCCCCATTTTGGTGCTAGCAGGCCTCCCTGAAGCCTCCTGGGACAAAAAACAGGGGATGGGGAGGTGCGACATGACCCCACCCCCCCATATTTGGTCCCAGGAGCCTTTAGGGAGGCCTGCTAACACCAAAACTGGGGTCACGTGCGCATGAATGGAGGGAGCATGGGGGGTCATGTGCACATGCGTGGGGGGCAGGGCCTGTGGGGGGGGCATAGCATTATGGGTGTTGACACGTATGTGCGCTAACACGCGCGCATGCACACTTTCGCCACCCGAACGAAAAAAAGGTTCACCATCACTGTATTATATCCTGCATTCAGTAAGGCTTCGTTATCTCTAAGACATGTTTTAGCTGTGAGTGCTGAAAATTGAGATTGTATTCCATCAGTTCCACCTCCTTTATCTCTTTCTATTCCTCAACATTTAATAACAACAACAGTAACAATAAGGTGTTTTAAGACTTTTGAGAAGATGGCTTCACTCATCTCACTTTAGCTGATTCTGAAAAAGTTAAGTACTGTATTTTTGGAGTATAAGACGCACCTTTTTCCCCTGTAAAAGGGGGTGAAAATTTAGGTGCGTCTTATACACCGACTGTAGCCCCGCCCACCCACTGCCCCCCACCCTTTGGCCCCTGCCTTCCAGCAGTTTACCTCCTTGCAGCAAGTAGCAAGAAGAAACAGCTCCTTTCAGCTTCAGCACAGCCTAATTAGCACAAATTGATTGGATTGACCTCCCGACTCTCAGCTGTTTTGCTCTCAATTGTTTTGCGTGGGCCTCTGCTGCTTGCTGCAAGGAGGTAAATTGCTGGGAGCAGATTTTTTTTTCTTGTGCTAATCAAGCTATGCTGAAAACGAAAATGAAAGTAAAACAGGCTATTTGCTGTTTGCTGCAATGAGGCAAAATTGCTGTGGGGCAGAGGCAGATTTCTTTTTCTTGTTTTCCTCACCAAAAAGGGTAGGTGTGTCTTATAGTCCGGAGCGACTTATGCTCCGAAAAATATGGTAAGTAGGTCCAGTTCATTAGTGTGGATTGGAAATGAACATGAAATCCCAGGACTCCATCCCAAAAAAATATTGCCCAGAGGAAGACAATGGCAAACTTCTGGCAAAATTTCCATAGAGTTTCCAAAATTTTTGAGTCCATCTATGGATAGGACTTGACGGTAACTTTTAACATGATCTCTTACCGTTCATAAGTACATGCTTATTTCTGATAATAGTTGCACTGTTTGCAAAGTGCATTCAGACTGACCATTTATTTGCTGTAGCATCTTCTCATTTGCAACACTCTTCAGGATTTCTCAAAGATGCTAGGCAGAGATCCAGGCAGACTGTCAAGAAATTCCTTCGGTATCCCAGGCTACCATCTCTCTGATCCTGAAGAGCTGAATTTCTTCAAAAATATTATCCGCTGTCACAATCAGCCTCAAGCTGCAATTTTCTATTCTAGTTGCTTTCCAAAGTTGCGTTATGGGATAACGCTTTTTATTTGGAGAAGGCAAAGTCTAAAGAAGAGTTGAAGCACAGATGTATATCTTCATGTAAATTGTGCATATAACTTTTAATTAGACACAATTATTTAATGTTATGCTTGCCTTATTGCTAAAAAAAAAAAAAATACTAGAAGGAGGCCAGTGTAGTTTATTCTTACAATGAATTATAGTTGGGCCGGGACAAGTTTTCAGCAATCAAAGCTCATCAAAGAACTTCTCTTTTGCATAATTAAACTGATGAATAAGTAAAATCTAGAGTTTAAAATATTTCTTAACACTGATATTTCACAGGATGACTTTCTGTCCTGCTGTTTTCACAACCATGTGTTATCTCTAAGTAATGTAACATCTGCTACCTCAATGAAATCAGATATCTACTTTATACAATGCTTATGCTTAGCTCTGCAGCCCCCCCCAAATATGTAACTTGTAAAAGGGAAAATAAAAAAAACGTTTCCATTTTTAATCTATTTTTCAAAGAGATACTTATTCCACATACAGCAATTTTAGCAGAACTTCTGCATGTTCTATTTTTTTTCTTAGTTAAATAATCCTGCAGCATTTGTTTCTAAAGTGTTTTAAGAGTTGACATTTTAGCTCTTCTTGGAAAATCAGAATAAGATTCTGCAGATAATTCTCAATCATTCCCAAACTTTACTTTAAAAATACTGTATATCTTTCCCCATGTAATCTGATGAACTATGCATTGCGAATACTGCACTACAAAGAGAAGCAAAAATGTATAAAAATCCATCACACTTTAAATTCTGCTTATCTTTTGTTTTGCCTTCTAAAATGGAGATGCATTTCTAAATCTTCAGTTTGCAAACTCCCCCCCCCCCCACCTTAGTCTATCTTATTTTACTCTGAATTTCTTCTATTTTGGCCTGATCCCTGTGAGTCCCAACCATCCCATTCTCAGAAGTTTAGAATGAAGTTTTGATTAGGAGCAAAGGATCAGGATCATACGTTGCACTTCAAAAGATTTATTGCCCAAGCTTATACATAAAATCTAGTCAACTAAAGTTCAGTGCTGTGGGAAGCCACCCCCCCTTCCTAGAAGAATGAAATATTTTGAGGAATATTTTAAAAAAGCAGGATAAAATATTTTCCCTAAAAGAGAAATAAAAAAATCTGAAGAGAGACAGGAACTCAGAGCCCCACCTCCCTGCCCCCAGCAAATATTTTGTGCCCATTCAGAAAGATTCAGCCAGCGTATCTACAAAACAAAAGACCTTCAGCTCCAGGGTGAAGGGATTAAGACATGATCCTTCAGGCAGAGGTGGGTTTCAGCAGGTTCTGATCAGTTCTGGAGAACCGGCAGTGGAAATTTTGAGTAGTTCAGAAAACCGGTAGTAAAAATTCTGACTGGCCCCACCCCATCTATTCTCTGTCTCCCAAGTCCCAGCTGATCGGGAGGGAATGGAGATTTTATAGTGTCCTTCCCCTGCCACGCCCACCAAGCCCTGCCCACCAAGCAAAGCCATGCCATGCCCACCAAGCCACACCCACAGAACCGGTAGTAAAAAATTTTGAAACCCACCACTGCCTTCAGGACATAATAGGATTAATCCACTAAGACACAGAGCTCACTACATTGTACAATCTCCTAAGGACATTGCATCACCCTCAGAAACTTCAACCAAACTTAGCTCAGACAACCTATAGAGCCAGCTATGACCTCTACATAACCCCTACATGGCCCCATGAGAGTCTGACAATAGCCAATAGAATACATGTTCTTGAACAGGAAGTTCAAGGGTAATGCGGTCAGCTGCACCACAATCATGTGCTTTGTGGTTGTGTTCATCATTAAACCATCTTTCCAATCAGCCTCCATGTTTCCAGTGTCTTTCTCACGACTTGGAACTGAACTAGATGTATATTTCTTCCAACAGTACTAAATTGGTGCTAGATAAGGGTCAATGAAATTCAAGAGGTGTTGGACCATTTATGAGAATGTAGGCTGATAATGCATTTAACTCTGTCCTCCAGTTCTTCTCCTACAAGTTTGGACCTTTGAACCTGTTTAGGCTGTACTGAGATAAAATACCTTCTCCTGGTATGTGGCATATATATAAGTCAACGTATTAGGTAGACAAGCCACTGAGAACAAATTGATTGTAATAATTAAATGCAAACACCAAACAATAAAAAATAAAACAATCAGATGAAGTAGCAACAGTCACTTTGGTTTTCTGAATGCATATTGACATCATTTTCATAAAATGTCTGCCATGTTGAGGATTTGCTCATTCAAACAAAATGGCTGCCACCGTGATGGACGGGTCTAGTCACAAAATAACAACCTAACAAGGCTCAACCAGGAAGCTTATATGTTCTATCGCCCTTGCTTAACTGTATCTACCAACCATTTTAATTTTCACTGATTGATTAGAGAGCTTAGATGAAATTCAGAGTAAATATGGCTGATGCTGAGTTCAGTAAGTCATTACACTGAATTTTATACAGACTCATTTGCAACAAAAGGAGAAAAAAGAAAACTTCGCCATATGCCTATGGCCTGTAACATTTGTCACAAAGAATTCATAATTTTTGCCATCTTTTTTCTACTGGCCCATCCTTTCTTTTTAATTTACAAGAATCTTTAAGAATAGGTTATAGGTAGGGACGCGGTGGCTCAGTGGTTAAGATGCTGAGTTTGTCGATCGAAAGGTTGGCAGTTCAGCGGTTCGAATCCCTAGCGCTGCGTAACAGAATTACTTGTCCCAGCTTCTGCCAACCTAGCAGTTCAAAAGCACGTAAAAAACACAAGTAGAAAAATAGGGACCATCTTTGGTGGGAAGGTAACAGCATTCCATGCACCTTTGGTGTTTAGTCATGCCGGCCACATGACCATGGAGACGTCTTCGGACAGCGCTGGCTTTTTGGCTTTGAAACAGAGATGAGCACTGCCCCCTAGAGTCGGGAACGACTAGCACATATGTGCGAGGGAAACCTTTACCTTAGGACCTGAAGAAAGAGTTTAAAGGCTCATTGTACTCCATGGGCCTCACGTTACCTACCCTGGGATGACTTCCCAACCCAATAATGTTATCTAACACATGAAGAAATAAGTCTCACCAAGTTAAATTGGGCTTCTGATGAGCATTGGAATTCACCCTCTAGAAAATGCTTATTGATTAGAAGTAGGTTGCAAAAAAATTGGAAGTATAAAATAATGTTAATTATTCAGTGTGCATGCTGCCTGGCCTAACGATTGGTAGATACTGCATTCAATCAATCAGAATAGAGCTGGAAGGGACCTTGGAGGTCTTCTAGTCCAACCCCTTGCTCAAGCAGGATGCCCTATACTATTTCAGATAGGTGGCTGTCCAGTTTTTTCTTAAAAACCTCCAGTGATAAAGCACCCACCACTTCTGAAGGCAAGCTGTTCCACTGGTTAATTGTCCTCACTGTTAGGAAGTTTCTCCTTAATTGCAGGTTGCTTCTCTCCTTCCATCCATTGTTTCTTGTCTTGCCTCCTTGTACTTTGCAAAATAACTTGACCCCCTCCTCTTTGTGGCAGCCCCTCAAATACTGGAATACTGCTATCATGTCATCCCTTTTTTCTAGACTGGCCATATCCAATTCCAGCAATCTTTCTTCATATGTTTTTGTCTCCATGAGTCATGGAACAGTTCACCTAGGGAGAAAGGGAAGACATACATTGCATGTAGAAAGAAAAAAAGAAAGAAAGAAAGAAAGGAAGGAAGGAAGGAAGGAGGGAGGGAGGGAGGGAGGGAGGAAGGAAAGGAAGGAAGGAAGGAAGGAAGGAAGGAAGGAAGGAAGGAAGGAAGAAAGAAAGAAAGAAAGAAAGAAAGAAAGAAAGAAAGAAAGAAAGAAAGAAAGAAAGAAAGATTAACATACTCATAAGTACTGGTACCTGCCCAAAAAGCTGCAGAAGATTTGCATTGTGGGATGAATGCACCTCTCAGTGTCAGATCTGGAAGCCATCTTTTACCTTGGATCTTCAGGCCTGCCACATTTATTGCTGTGGGAAATTCGGAGGGGGGATTGTATGAAGCAAGGGTGATATATAATCATAATCATAATCATAAGTTTATTTGTCAAGCATATACAAGATAACAGGTAAAAGTATAAACATAATTTGAATACATGAAAAGAGTAAGTAAAAAGGAATATTAGGACAGGGATGGTCCTAATATTGGTGCGCTTATGCACGTCCCTTACAGACCTCTTAGGAATGGGGTGATGTCAACAGTAGACAGTTTAAGGTTAAAGTTTTGGGGTTTGGGGAAGAAACTACAAAGTCAGGTGTAGTTCATTCAGATGCATTCCAGGCATTGACCACTCTGTTACTGAAGACATATTTTCAGCAATCGAGTTTGGAGTGGTTTACCTTGAGTTGGTATCTATTATTTGCTCGTGTATTGTTGTGGTTGAAGCTGAAGTAGTTGTTGATAGGAATTACATTGTGGCAGATAATTTTATGTACTATGCTTAGGTCAGACTGAAGTAGGCATAGTTCTAAGCTGTCTAAGCCCAAAATTTGAAGTCTGGTGACATAAGGTATTTTATTGTGGTTAGAGGAATGGAGGACTCTTCTCGTAAAATATCTCTGGACTCTCTCGATTGTATTTATGTCCGATATGCAGTGCGGGTTTCAGATAGATGAGCTGTATTCAAAAATTGGTCTAGCAAATGTTTTGTATGCTCTAGTTAGTAGTACAACATTACCAGAGAAGAAGCTACGCAAGATTAAGTTAACAACTCTTAATGCTTTTTTGGCAATGCTGTTACAGTGAGCTCTGGCACTTAGATCTTTAGAAATGAGTACTCCAAGGTCGTTGAAAGAATGAGGGTCATCTACAAGGTCATGTCCATCTATTTTTTTTTTTTTGCCAATGTGCAAGACAGTAACGAATGTTATTATAGTCATAATAACATTCCTTTCTCAGAAAGTCAAGGCCATCTTGCCCTGCACCTGCGAGGCTGGACCTGGGAGGCATCTCCAGTTGGGATGGTGCTTTGATTGGATCATGTGACGGACTTGTGGGTGTTGGGCAGGGACTTGAACTTTTCTTTGGGTGGGGAAAACCTAGAAACTTTCAGATTCGGATTTTTCCAGATGTGCCAATATGACATCTCTAATAAAATGTTACCTTGAGGAAACTGAAGCCTCCGAGTTTTCTTTCATTGGGGATTTTTACTTGGAACCCTGACACTCAGCTTTTTTTGGCAATGCATTTTAAAGTCACAGTGAGAAATACGGCAGGTGTAGTTTGGCAGTCCCTTTGTGGAAGAGCAATCTTGACTTGCCTACCTTGCCACTTTTCATAATGTAAACCAGTACAGAGTGTGGAGAATGTCCTTGATACCTGTAACAGTTTCAGCAAACATTTGAATAAATATAGTTTAAAATTCCCTACATTCTGCAGGTGCGACTCACAGGGGAAGTTATTAGTCTGAAGAATATCAGCGTCTACAACTACATATTAAATATTAATTTTATCCGGTGTTCTTGGGGGCTGTTTCTTCTTCTTTTTTTATTGACTGACTGACAATTTGGAGGGGGGTGGGGTTGTCATTAAACCCAAGATTATCATTGGAAAACAAAGGCTCAGAATCTTTGATTTTGTAACCAGTGATTAGGAAAAAGCCCTGTTTTATATTCTGAGACTCCACAACCAGAAAAGAATAAAATATCTGAACTGTGAAGAGATCAGTTGCCTATGAACAATTTCTAACAGATGTTTTTCGTATTTATTGATTTATAGAGAAATATCTGCAAATTTCTAAAATGAAGCCATGTTTAATCGTACCTTCAGTGACTGGCAGAAAAATAAAACACACAATAACACAAACTAACAAACTGGTGTGGCCATTCAAGATGGTCTGCCTATCCTTCTTTCCCATCCCATTTTAAGTCTTGAGAAATTACTGTCAATTGTAGAATGAATTTGATTATTTTATTTTTTTTTATTTTATTAAAATTTATATGCCGCCCTTCTCCCGAAGGACTCGGGGCAGCTCACAACAATAAAATCACAATAAAACAGCAATAATAAATAAGATTAAAAGATTCAATTTAAAATCGCATAATTAATTAAAACTTCCAAAACAGAATCAGACAATTTGCTTAAAAAGCTATGTATTCAGGTCTTTGAGGAAGGAACGGAGATCAGGGGCTGTCTGGAGCCCGGTGGGTTACTCGTTCCAGAGGGTCGGTGCAGCTACAGAGAACTCATCCTGGGCGCCGTCAGTCGACATCCTGGGCGCCGTCCATCGACATTGTCTGGCCGACGGCACCCGGAGGAGGGCAGCCCTATGTGAGTGCACTGGGCGGTGGGAGGCCGGAAGGAGGTGATCCTGCAAGTACCCCGGGCCCATGCCATGAAGGGCCTTATAGGTGAGAACCAGCACCTTGAAGCGGATCCGAAGGACCACTGGCAACCAGTGCAGCTCGCACAGGAGAGTTGTAACCCAGGAGTATTGGGAAGCTCCCGTAATAACCTGTGTGGCCGCATTCTGGACCAGTTGGAGCCTCCAGGTGCACCCCAAGGGCAGCCCCATGTAGAGGGCATTGCAGTAGTCCAGACGAGAGATAACGAGAGCCTGAGTGACTGTGCGGAGGGCATCCCTGTCTAGAATTAGAGGATGAGGAAAAGAATGAGTAGGTTTCCTTTTACTCTGTCAACAATGTAAGTAGTCAGAATGTATGCTAATTAATAATGGCAGCTTATTAGTGATTTTAACCAATGACATCTTCAAAGTAACCAAGGAGCACATTGGCTTGCATGGTTAGGATGCTGGGGTGGAAATTAGCAAACCTGTGTTTGAGAACCAAGTGCTGTTGTGGGGCAAGGCTGAGCTCCTATGAGAGGTGCTATTCATTCCAGGGGTGAAATCCAGCAGGTTCTGACAGGTTCTGGAGAACCGGGAGTGGAAATTTTGAGCAGTTCAGAGAACTGGTAGCAGAAATTTTGAGTAGTTTGGAGAACCGGCAAATACCATCTCTGGCTGCCCCCAGGATTGGGATGGGAATGGAGATTTTGCAATATCCTTCCCTCAGGAGTGGGGAGGGAATGAGGATTTTGCAGTATCCTTCCCCTGCCACACCCACCAAGCCACACCCACCAAGCCACACCATGCCTATCAAGCCACACCCACAGAACCGGTAGTAAAAAAATTTCACCACTGATTCAGCCGGTTTGGATAGGTTCACCTGAACCGGTAGCAGAAATTGTGGGTGTGTCCAACCCCCCTGCCCCCTGCCCCAGTTCTATGCCATCCTATTTAGGCATGTTTTTGAGGCTGGGCACATGCACAGAAGGCATGTGCACAAGGTAAGTGCATGTGCGGAAGGCCGGGTGCATGCGCGGAAGGGGTGCACGCGCACAAAGTAAGCATGCACACACAATGAGAACTGGTAGCAACAAAATGTGAAACCTACCACTGGCTCCCATCCTTCCCTCCAACTGGGAGTTCCCAAGGCAATGGTGATGTCACTGGCTAATTCTTTCAACCCGGAAGGACCTCGGTACTTCTGACCTTAGTGCTTCTGACATGAGTGCTATGCTATCAAAATAACCAATAAAAGCTCATAGCATTTAGAAGTCTTGGAAAATTGTGTCTTTTCTAAACATGGATTTGGCTCAGAATATATTTCAAATATTGTATTAGAAACAAGTGATTACTGTCGCCTTGTCTACGTTGTTGTTGCAAGAGCCAATGGGAACAATCTTCTCTAAAGATAATGGGACCAGAACTACTAATTTCTTAGTAGCTGTTTTTCATCCTTCCTCTGTCTTCTCCAATTTATTTATTTCAATTATTTTATTTACCAAGCTCGCTTCCTTCCAATTTGGTTTAATGTCAGTTTAAATCAGATTCTGAAAATGTCTTGTACCTAGCTACAAGTGCTAATTATGTCACTCAAGCACACAGAAGGTTAAACGAAAAAGCACAGATGAACTAAAGATAGCCGATTTTGTAGTATTAAATCTGTTTCACTAAACTAAAAGCTCTTTTCTTCAGAAGTATAGTCCATCATTTTATCTATATAAACAAAATAACCCGCATTTCATACATGCTGTTTAAGAAAATAGTTGCATAGGAATCTTTGGGATTTTTAAAAAAAACTTTAAGTGGAAATTGCTATTTTTTTGCTTGATGTTTCATAATTTCAAACAGTATTAGCCGGGTACCTTCGAGACCGTCTTCTGCCACCAATAGCTTCCCACAGGCCAGTCCGCTCCCACAGAGAGGGTCTCCTCAGGGTGCCATCGGCCAAGTCATGTCGGCTGGCGACACCCAGGGGGAGGGCCTTCTCTGTGGGAGCCCCAGCCCTGTGGAATGAACTGCCCCCGGAAATTCGTAAGATTTCTGACCTCCGGGTATTTCGCTGCGCACTCAAGACCCTATTGTTCCGCCAGGCTGGGTTAGCAACATAATTTTTAATTGGATATTTTAAATTTTTGGGGTTTTAAATTAAGCCAATTATTTAATATTTTTTAATTATTTTAATTCGATGTCTATTCTGTTTTTAAATAGGCTGTACACCGCCCTGAGTCCTTCGGGAGAAGGGCGGTATAGAAATAAAATTATTATTATTATTATTATTATTGTGCCTTGAAACATTGATGCCATTTATGCTCACAGAGCTGGAATGAAATACAATGGTATACAGCATATGGAAATGATGTTGGAAGACAGCCAATGGTGGGATCCAGCCAGTTCAGGCCAATTGTTGACTGGCCCCTCCCCTTCCCGTCCCTTCCAGGAGTCCCCACAAGCCCCATTTTGGCTCCCAGGTAAGTGCAGGGAGGCCTCCTAGTCCCAAAATGGGGCATGAGAGGGTGCAGCACCCCCTTCCCTGCAGCCTGTTTTCACTCCCAGGAGGCTGCAGGGAGGCCTACTAGTCCCAAAACGGGGTGCAGGGGTGGGGCGGGGCATCCCTCCCACAGCCCCTTTTTGCTTCCAGGGGGAGTGCAGGAGGCCAAGTGTTGCCTGTCACACACCCCTGGCCACACCCATCATGGCCACGCCCACCCACCCAGTCATTAGGGCAGAGAACTGGTTTCTAAATTATTTGAATCCCACCACTGGAGAGCCCCAGACTAAACCAAATCAGACAAATTGCAGTTGAGCCTACAGAAAAAATGGAGTGTGGCAAACATCTCACAAGAGACACTCCCTAGTTTCTTAGACTAGGGAGGGGGTGGCGAGGTGTACTATCAGTTTTGCAAGATTCAGTTAATGTAACCTTACAATAAAGTTAGAACTAGTATTTATGGGTATGCTTCTAGTCTGGACTACCTTACAAGAATGACAAATGAATTGGGTTAGAAGGTAGATGTACGAATGACTGCTGGAAACGTAAACTTCAAATCTGTATATTTCTTTTTAGGTTCCTTTAAACATTTTTATGCCTATTTCTCTTGAACGTCTTTCAAACTCAAGCTCAAATTCCACAGAAGGCAAATTTCACTCTATGGCAAACCTTGGATTGCTTGAGTTACTTCCGAACATTCATCAAAGGTTTGCTGAGAACTCCATGCCAATTTGATTTTCTTTCTAAGAGAGATGTAAATAGGCTGAAGGAAACTCTGGAAAGAACCAGAAGGATTGCAACTGCAATGACTGCCTGCTATATAGTTCATGTGCAGATTCAACTTTTCGTGACCAGCTTTCTTAATTAGAGAACACAGGTCAGCAAACTATTGTGCCACCTTAAAATGATTGAGAGAGCTGGCAGTGGAATTTTAAAACTGACAGCACTAGCAGAGATGGCAAAATAGACCTTGACTTTGTGTCATAATTGTCAAAAAATTGGCAGCTCCAAATCTCCAAATCGCAAACAAATGCTCTGTCTTACACATTGGCAAAAAGAATCAGAACACAAAATTCAAGCTAAGTGGACATGACCTTGTAGATAACCCTCACTCTGTAAAGGACTTTGGAGTACTCATATCAAATGATCTAAGTGCCAAAGCCCACTGTAACAACATTGCCAAAAAGGCATTAAGAGTTGTAAACCTAATCTTATTTATTTATTTATTTATTTATTTATTTATTTATTTATTTATCTATTTATCAATCAAATTTCTATACCGCCCTACTCCTGAAGGACTCAGGGCGGTGAACAGCCAAGATAAAATATAGATAATACAAACATTAAAAATCCATTAAAATTATTAAATTTTTTGTCCAAAACAAATTTTAAAAACCCAATTTATAAACAAATTAAACGATTTAAAAATTTAAAAGGGAGAGTTAGGCCAGACCAGCCTGCTGAAATAAAAATGTTTTGAGAGCACGACGAAACGTGCACAGATCTGGGATCCTCCATATCTCTGGGGGGATCGCGTTCCAGATCTTGCATAGCTTCTTCTCCGGTAATATTACACTACTAACCAGAGCATATAAAACATTTGCTAGACCAATTCTTGAATACAGCTCATCTGTCTGGAACCCGCACTGCATATCAGACATTAATACAATTGAACGTGTCCAGAAATATTTCACAAGAAGAGTCCTCCACTCCTCCGCTTGCAACAAAATACCCTTTGCCACCAGACTTGAAATTTTGGACTTAGAAAATTTAGAACTATGCCGCCATCGGTATGACCTAAGCATAGCTCATAAAATCATCTGCTACAATGTCCTACCTGTCAATGACTACTTCAGCTTCAACCACAACAATGCACGAGCGCACAATAGATACAAACTTAAAGTGATCCGCTCCAAACTCAATTGCAGAAAATATGACTTCAGCAACAGAGTGGTCAATGCCTGGAATGCACTACCTGACTCTGTGGTTTCTTCCCCAAACTCCCAAAATTTTAACCTTAGACTGTCTACTGTTGACCTCACCGCATTCCCAAGAGGTCTGTAAGGGGCGTGCATAAGAGCACCAACATGCCTACCATCCCTGTCCTAATGTTCTCTTTAATTGTATTCATTTTATGTATTCAATTCAAGCTTTTACTTATATATATTATCTAATATGTATTCGACAAAATAAATAAATAAATAAATAAATAAAATTAACTGCTTTGCTTAGAGACAATGGATTAGACAACTTTATAAGAGATTAGAAGCCATTTGTGGACTTTCTACATGTTAAAACACAATGACAGATGGCTATCAGAGGGATTTGAAGATTAGTTTTACATTTAGAATAACCTGTTGACTGGTTTTGGTTTTTTTGCATATACATTGTGAACAGATGTTGGGTCGATTTGATTATTAGACAAATAGATTTCCACATCCAAGATACTTGTTTATCTAATGTAGAATTTTAATTAAATATAGATGGGAAAGTTTATAATTATTTGTATACCTGTTACATTAGGAGATGAGCAGTGGTGGGCTGCTGCTGGTTGTAACAACCGGTTCGCCCAGCACTGAAAATGTGAGTACATGTGGCCTTCCACGCATGTACGTGGCTTAAAAAAACACGGCGATATAGGACGGGATAGCACCGGGGCAGGGAGCAACTACTGGTTCACCATAATCAGCTCGAACCGGCAGAAGTCCACCTCTGGCGATGAGAACATATTATTTTTTGATATATCTTTCAGCATTCAGCCAGGGAGGATTTTTCTATGTTTAATGTTAGATCTATTAGTATTTTTTTTCTTTTTTGGTACACAAGATACATTTCTGTTGTTGTTGGGTCCTCATTTTACCCACCTTGGAAGGATGGAAGGCTGAGTCAAACTTGAGCCGGTCAGGATCAAACCCTTCCTTCCTTCCTTCCTTCCTTCCTTCCTTCCTTCCTTCCTTCCTTCCTTCCTCCCTCCCTCCCTCCCTCCCTCCCTCCCTCCCTCCCTCCCTCTAAATAGCACTCAGACTTATATACCGCTTCACAGTGCTTTACAGCCCTCTCTAAGCAGTTTACAAAGTCAGCATATTGCCCCCAACAATCTGTGTCCTCAGCTTTCGAAAGCAATTCTTCCAATTGGCATTTTAAAGAAAGGTATTTTTTTTTTGTTGACTCTAACCTTCACAATAGCATATGTCTTTCTCATTTCCTATTGTTTGATTTATGGGGTTATCAAATCATTGTGCTGTGTGTGCAGATTTTTCTGGTTGTAATAATTGCTGTTTGCATGCTTTATCTCCCAAGCTCTATAAAACACTTCCAAGATGGTGGTCGATCTTTTTAAAAAGTATATCATACTCATAAATGTATCGAGCTTTGTTTTAAAATCAATGAGACTTATAATTTTAAAAATCTGAGATACAAAATGAAGATGGTGAAAATATTTCAGAAAACAACAACTCTACTACTTTAATGAAAAGAAGGACTAGGGCAGACATGATAACAGTGTTCCAATATCTCAGGGACTGCCACAAAGAAGAGGGAGTCAAGCTATTCTCCAAAGCAACTGGGGGCAGGACAAGAAGCAATGGGTGGAAACTAATCGAGGAGAGAAGCAACTTGGAACTAAGGAGAAATTTTCTGACAGTTAGAACAATTAATCAGTGGAACAACTTGCCTCCAGAAGTTGTGAATGCTCCAACACTGGAAGTTTTTAAGAAGATGTTGGATAATCATTTGTCTGAAGTGGGGTAGGGTTTCCTGCCTAAGCAGGGGGTTGGACTAGAAAACCTCTAAGGTCCCTTCCAACTCTGTTATTCTATTCTATTCTATTCTATTCTATTCTATTCTATTCTATTCTATTCTATTCTATTCTATTCTATTCTATTCCTCATTTAAAATTAATTCTAGAGAATTTGAATTAGTTTTCTTAATAATATCAGGATCAAAAGACTTTGTACAGGCTAGCTTTAGATTTCTTGGAGATATCTATCTGTTCAGAGTTAGAAACAGGATACTGATATGTATTGGCTGCACTTTGGGTTTGTTCTAATGGAATTCTTATAATAATCGTAAAAATAGTGACACTTACCAAGGAATGAACTGATGCAAGTCTCCCATAAAGGACCATCTGGTTCACTCATTTTTGTCATTGTAAAGCTTAATTAGGCAACAATTTTTCAATAGATAAAGCTTAAATCAGGGATTGTCAATTATTTATATTTTAGCAAGCATATTGCCAATAATAAATGGGCTGGCACATTAAAATAACAATGCATTCAACCTCCTATTAAAACATTGGAATAGCCTTGCTGGATTAGACCTAACTCCATCTTAGTCTAGCAATTTGTGTTTCATAGTGGCCATCATAGTGATGATAAGACATAAAACCAATAAAAAGCCAATAAAAACAATATTGTTGCCAAGTTTTAAAACTCCTGCAGACCAAACACAGACTGGGCTCCATTTACTTTCTAGGCCTAAGGCCCAAGGAATGTGCCACTTTTAAAGTCTTCTGAAAGGCCAACCGGGTTGGGGTATCCTGAACCTCAGTCTGAGGCTGTTTTTGATAGAGCAGGAACTATGAGAAGGAAGACATGCCTTCCTAGACCCTATAAGATGATACTGTTCCACAGGAAGGGTGGAGAATACCCTGCTTCCCCCAAAATAAGACATCCCCTTATAATAAGCCCAATCGGACTTTTCAGTGTATCGCAATAAGGCCAAGCGCTTATTTCAGGGTTCAAAAAAATATAAGACAGGGTCTTATTTTCGGGGTAACACAGTACTTACTGTTCTGGATCAAGTAGGATAGGAAAGACACTACCAAAGATGGCCCTTCAAATATCTCGAATAATAATAAGTATTAGTAAAACTAATAGTAAAGCCTTAAAAACAAATGTATACAGAGGCAGAATTAAGAAGTGCCGCCCCTGCAAAGAAGTAAAAAAAACAGTGAGCCACTTATTTAGCTGATGCAAGAAGATCACATAGATTGATTCTGAACAACGGCATGACAAAGAAGCAACAATAGTGCATTGGAAGATCTATAAGAAATACCATTTTCCTGCAGACAAGAATGATAGGGCCATAAAATAGAGAAAATAATAGAAAATGAAGTAGCTAAAATTCTCTGGGACTGTAGGATTCAAACCAACACACACCTGTCACATAACACCCCAGACTTAACAATTGTTGATAAGGAAGACAAATAAGACAAGATAGTGGACATGAAAGAACCTGGAGATAGCAGAATAGAAAAGACCTGGAGAAAATCACAAAATGCAAAGACCTGCAAATAGAAGTAGAATAATTGAAGCAAAAGAAGGCAAATGGTACCAATAATAATAGATGCCTTAGGTGCAATCCCAAAACATCTGTAGCACCAGCTGAACCATATTGGCATTGACAAAATCACCATCAGTCAATCACAAAAGGCAGCTTTACATGGGACAGCTTACATCCTGCAATGATATCTTAAATACCATCATACAACAACATCTGCATATCCTAAGTCATTGGGAAGGATTCAGTGTGGATAAGAATGCCGAATCCTGTCTAAATATCTAGTTAAGACTCCATATGTTCTAGGGTTCCCCCTACCACAATCATTTAGGTTGCCTTCTTTCTTCCTCATAAGTCACCTTCAAACTGGGTTTCAGTATGACTTATTCCTGAACTTCTGTAATGAGGATGCTCAAGTGATATCCTTTCCATGAAATGTTATACCCAGAGATGGGATTCAGCTGGTTCGGTCCAGTTCAGGCGAACTGGTAGTGGCAACTGCAGGGAATTCCGCCCACCCTCCCGGATGTAATGTGCGAGCACTGTGCATGCGCAGAAGACTGTGCACATGCACAGAAGAGGCACGTGCGAGCGTAGCACTTGCGCGCACATTCACATTTACAAACCGGTAGAAAAGGTAAGTGAATCCCACCTTTGTATCAACTGTCTTGATGGGGGTTCCCATCTGATTTTTAATTTTACAGCAATAATTATTACTATATTATTTGTGCGTTGTGCTCATCATCATTACTATAAATGGAAGTACATTACATGAATTTAGTGATACATGAAATCACTAGGTAAAGCCTGGCGTGAGATAAGAAATTTTAGATCTTAATGTGCAAAGAAATAAGTTTAACGCCTTTACATTCTACACTTGTTGCAATAAGCTCACCTTTTACACCTATCAGTATTTTTATCATATACTTACACGGTCACACTTAGTCATTCTGCTTGTGATGATACAGGTAGGGAGTTTTCACAATTCTTTACAAAAAGACTAATGCATATGTTCCAGTGGTGGGTTTCAAAAATTTTTATTACCAGTTCTGTGGGAATGGGTTGGTGGGCGTGGCATGGGAAGGATACTGCAAAATCTCCATTCCCACCCCACTCCAGGGGAAGGTTACTGCAAAATCCCCATTTCCTCCTGATCAGCTGGGACTTGGGAGGCAGAGAATAGATGGGGGTGGGGCCAGTCAGAATTTTTACTACCAGTTTTCTGAACTATTAAAAATTTCCGCTACCGGTTCTCCAGAACTGGTCAGAACCTGCTGAAACCCACCTCTGATATGTTCAGATATCGACACAATTGAGACAGTTGCACATATAATCCTGAGATATCCTTTCTATCATTTTGGAAGATGAAATTAAGCTCGCCTTTACTCATAATACCAATACCACTCGCATTGGTTGATGATCTCTGGAGGGCTCAGGACAGGGGTTGTTCCTCTGTCCTGGTCCTATTAGACCTCTCAGCGGCTTTTGATACCATCGACCATGGTATCATGCTGCACCGGCTGGAAGAGTTAGGGGTGGGGGGCACCATGTTGCGATGGTTCTCCTCCTTTCTCTCTGACTGGTCGCAGTCTGTGTTGGCAGGGGGGCAGAGGTCGACCCTGAGGCCCCTTGTATGTGGGGTGCCACACGGGTCGGTCCTCTCGCCCCTTCTGTTCAACATTTATGTGAAGCCGCTGGGTGAGATCATCTGTGGTTTCAGGGTGAAGTACCACCAGTACGCTGATGACACTCAGCTGTACATCTCCACCCCGGACCACCCCAATGATGCCCTTGAAGTGATGTCCCGGTGCCTGGAGGCTGTACGGATCTGGATGGGAAGAAACAGACTCAGGCTCAACCCATCCAAGACCGAGTGGCTGTGGTTTCTGACATTCCGATATAGTCAGTTGGTGCCAACACTGACTATTGGGGGTGAGTCGTTGGCCCCCACGGAGATGGTTCGCAACTTGGGTGTCCTCCTGGACTCACAGCTGTCTTTAGAAGGGCATTTGATGGCTGTGGCCAGGAGGGCATTTTATCAGGTTTGCCTGATTCGCCAGTTGCATCCCTTTCTGGATCAGGACTCATTAAATACGGTCACTCATGCCCTTGTCACTTCCTGCCTGGACTACTGCAATGCTCTCTACATGGGGCTACCCTTGAGGAGCACCCAGAGGCTCCAGCTGGTCCAGAATGCGGCCACGCGGGTGGTTATGGGAGCGACGTGGCGCTCCCATGTGACCCCCCTCCTGCACGAGCTGCACTAGCTCCCGGTGGTCTTCCAGGTGCGCTTCAAGGTTTTGGTTACCACCTTTAGAGCGCTCCATGGCCTAGGACCGGGATATCTACGAGACCGCCTTCTGCCACCAGTAGCCTCTCACCGACCAGTACGCTCCCATAGAGAGGGGCTTCTTAGGGTGCTGTCAGTCAAACAGTGTCGACTGGCGGCCCCCGGGTGAAGAGCTTTCTCTGTGGGAGCACCTGCCATCTGGAATGAGCTCCCCCCGGAGATACGGAGGATTACAGACCTGCGCGCTTTCCGCCGTGCCCTCAAAACATTCCTATTTCAGCAGGCCGGGCTGGCCTAACCTATTTTTTAAACTGTTTTTAAATTTTTTAAATTTTAAATTTGTTTTATAAATTTGGGGTGTTTTAAATTTTGTTTTCTGGGCCAAGTTATTTAATTGTATTTTAATGGTTTTTTAACATTTGTATTATATGTATTTTATCTTTTGGCTGTTCACTGCCCTGAGTCCTTCGGGAGTAGGGCGGTATACAAGTTTAATAAATAATAATAATAATAATAATAATAATAATAATAATAATAATAATAATAATAATATTCAACATGTCACCACCAACAGCAAATGCCGCCTCTGCAATGAGAAAGATGAGACAGTCGACCACCTGATCAGTGGGTGCAGCAAAATTTCACAAACTGACTACCTACAACGCCATGACTGGGTTGTTAAGATCATTCACTGGAAGTTGTGCCAGAAGTTTGGATTTGAGTACAGCAAAAACCACTGGGAACATCAGGTTGAGAAAGTTTTAGAGAATGAGAAACTCAAGATCTTATGGGACTTTAGGATTCAGACTGACAGGCACTTGGTCCACAACACACCTGACATAACAATAGTTGAAAAGAAAAAAGTATGGTTCATTGACATTGCAATACCTGGTGATGCACGGATTGAAGATAAGCAGCAAGAAAAAATTACAAAGTACCGGGATTTGCAAATTGAAGTTGAGCGACTGTGGAAGAAGAAATTGTGTGTTGTCCCGATTGTAATTGGAGCCCTTGGAGCAATACCCAAAGGGCTACCCCGCTATTTAGAAATTCTAAAATTGCCGGACTTGAACATTTTGACTCTACAAAAAACCACCTTACTCGGAACAGCTTACATCCTCCGACGATACCTTAACAGTTCCTAGGTCCTTGGTTAGGACTCGAGCTGCTGAGCTATTAACCAGCCTCAAAGGCTGTGAATCTCACTAAAGATTAAATAATAATAATAATAATAATAATAATAATAATAATAATAATAATAATATAAAAATTATCTGGACTTTCTACTCCTACAGGCCATTGTGCACTTCCTATTAAATGACCAGGACTATGAAATTTCCATAAAGGTGATTGAATTCTGTGCAGTGAAAATGATGGTTAGAAACTGTTAAGTTTGAAGGTAACCTAGATATGCTTAATTTAATGCTGGATGTTCTGAACATGAAATCATCTTGAATTGAAATAATGTTCAGTGTTCTTCAGATTTTTAGATTTCAGTCTGCTCCTTTTTGTTCGACTACCACCGTGAGCCACCGTGGCACAGTGGTTAGAGTGCAGTACTGCAGGCTACTTCTACTGACTGCTGGCTGCCTGAAATTTGGCAGTTCGAATCTCACCAGGCTCAAGGTTGACTCAGCCTTCCATCCTTCTGAGATGGGTAAAATGAGGACCTTAATTGTTGGGGCCAATATGCTGACTCTGTAAACCATTTAGAAAGGGCTGTAAAGCATTGTAAAGTGTATATAAGGTATAAAGGTATATAAGTCTAAGTGCTATTGCTATTGCTACTACCTGGATCTGTAGTCTACAAGTCAGATTAGGTTCTAGGAGATAGGTGATGAGGGAGCAATTTAATGTTGCAGAATTTTAACTCCCAATATCTGTCACCTTGGTGTTTCAGGCTTCTGAAGGCTGACATTCAGCAAAGTTTGAAAAGCCACAGCTCCCCCATCCATGTTCAATCAATCAATAAATCAGAATAGAGCTGGAAGGGATCTTAGAGATCTTCTAGATGCATCATGCACAGGCCTTCCCCAACCCACACTGTGAATTTGACACCTGTATTCTAGTCCAACCCCCTGCTCAAGCAGGAGACCATATAAAATTTGAGACAAGTGGCTGTCCGGTCTCTTCTTAAAAAGGCTCTCTGGGATACACCCTGGGATAAAGTGCTCCCTATAATCTTAACTTTAACAGTTCTGACAAATATGGATTTTCTGACATAACCTGTGGGAATGATTGCTCTTGTATTTGTTGTATGCCTGTTTCATTCATAATCAGCTAGCAAAGGAGCAAGCTAGCAGTAAAGTACAATATTCTATTCTTCTTCTAACCATATCCCTGGACTTTAGACTAGACTAGACTAGACTAGACTAGACTAGACTAGACTAGACTAGACTAGACTAGAATAGAATAGAATAGACTAGACTAGAATAGACTAGAATAGAATAGAATAGAATTCTTTATTGGCCAAATGTGATTGGACACACAAGGAATTTGTCTTTGGTGCATATGCTCTCAGTGTACATAAAGAAAAAATAAAATATATTCGTCAAGAATCATAAGATATAACACTTAGTGATAGTCATAGAATACTAATAAGCAATCAAATCATACTAGGAAACAATAAAAACAATGTAAGTTGCAAAGCAACATGGATATAGCCATAAGTGGGAAGAGATAGATACTAGTAAGGATGAGAAGAAGAATAGTAATACAATCTTAGTAGTTAATTTGACAGTGTTGTGGGAATGAGTTGTTAAGCAGAGTGATGGCATTTGGGAAAAAACCTGTTCTTGTATCTTGTTGTTCTGGTGTGCAGAGCCCTATAGCATCGTTTTGAGGGTAGAAGTTGAAACAATTTACATCAAGGATGCGAGGGGTCTGTAGATATTTTCACAGCCTTCTTTTTGACTCGTGCAGTATACAAGTCCTCAATGGAAGGCAGGTTGGTAACCATTGTTTTTTCTGCAGTTCTAATTATCCTCTGAAGTCTGTGTCTGTCTTGTTTGGTTGCAGAGCCAAACCAGACAGTTATGGAGGTGCAGATGACAGACTAATGGGCGAAAGCCCATTTTTTTTTCCTGAGAATGATCTGGTTATAGTGTACAAGTATTATGTTAAATCCTCCTCCTCCTCCTCCTCCTCCTCCTCCTCCTCCTCCTCCTCCTCCTCCTCCTCCTCCTCCTCCTTCACCACTCCTCCTCTAAGAAACATATTCCAAAGACATCCCTTTTGGGGGATTAGGTGAAATAACAAATAGTTTAATAGGGCTAGTGACTTCTCCTAAGATGAAAATAGTTGTATGATATGAGTAGAAAGACCAGTTAAAAGTGGCAAAAAGATGCATCTCTTTGTCGCATCTTTCATGGTGTGTGTTTAATGTGAAAAGACCTTGTATCCCACCTAAAAGGTTTCTTAGTATATCATTGCTATAGACATTACCAGTTGAGAAAGATTGGTGTAGGGCAGGGATCAGCGACCTGCGGCTCCAGAGCCGCATGTGGCTCTGTTGGGCCCTCTGCTGTGGCTCCCTGTCAGGCAATCCCACCACTGGCTGGCCCTGCCCCTCACCCTCCCTTCCCAGTCACTCTTCGCCTGGCCTGAGAAGGTAAGGGCAATGGTGGGGATGGAGAAGCGGCCAGGGCAGAGACAGAGAGATACAGAGAGATGGGGAGAGAGAGAGACATAGAGAGATACAGAAAAAGTGGGGGAGGGGAGAGCGAGGGAGGGAGGGGAGAGAGAGAGATATCAAAAGGATTTTGTGGTTCCTGGTGTTTTTTAACAACTGGTTCTCTGCCCTAATGACCAGCTGGGTAGGCGTGGCTAGGGGAATTATGTGACTGGTGGAAGTGAGTGACATCGAGTTGGCCACGCCCACCCAGGTTTTGTGGCTCCCGGTGTTCTCTTTTCTGTGGGAAATGGGTCCAAATGGCTCTTTGAGTATTTAAGGTTGCAGACCCCTGGTGTAGGGGATGCTAAGCTTTATAAACCCATGATGGTTGTGGTACCAACTGTACATTTTTCTAAAGTGAAGGGTCATGATGAGCTATTTAATTGTGGAGACAACTTCATTTAATCAATGCCTTTTAGTAAAAACAAGCCTTTCAGATACCCGCATTTTAATTCCTGCCACCTCTGTATCTCTGCTGTGCACATTTTTTCACAGTATAGAATAGCAGGTTTGTTCAAGTTAAGTTATGATAGTTTCTCTCGCACTAGGAAGTGAATAAAAAGTTGTGATTCATCTTGTTTTATCAAAATGTACACAAAAGAATTTGATTAGGTCCTTTGAGAGATCACACACAGAAAAACTACTGTAAAAAAGTAAATAATTGGGGATCCGGGGAGCTGAAATGCTTTGCTGAGTTCTCCTCTTAATACTCTCCATATGTCACTGTTAAATAATTTCTCACTTTACTGTTTGTGTTGTATGACTTCCCTTGATATTCAGGAGTGCATCATGGTATCTAATACATACAAGAATGGGAATAGTTACTGCAGCAATGTAAAGCAGATGCTAGTTTTAGAGATCTATTATCTATCTATCATCGCTGTATCATCTATCTCTATCTATCATCCAACTATTCTAACTATTGTCTGCCTGTCTGCCTGTCTGCCTGTCTGCCTGCCTGCCTGCCTACCTACCTACCTACTATCGTCTGTCTGTCAGTCAGTCTATTTATCTGTCTGTCTCTCTATCTGTCTATCATCTATCTATCTATCTATCTATCTATCTATCTATCTATCTATCTATCTATCATTTATCTATCTATCCATCTATCCATCTATCCATCTCTCTATCTCTCTATCATCCATCTATTATCTTTATTGTCTATCTATCTATCTATCTATCTATCTATCTATCTATCTATCTATCTATCTATCATCTATCCATCCATTCATCCATCCTTCTATCATCATCTATCTTTTTATCTTCCACTATCCAATTACCAAATAAATTGGTGTAACCTTAATTTGATATATTTGAGCTTCATTTAAAATTATACTCTCAAGAACAATTTGGATGCTATGAATGTTACTGGACCAGATAGAATTGGAATTCTGCAGTGCTCCCCGTAATATGAACCCCCTTTATACTCCTGGTGAAATGAGATAATATCTTAGAGGCTGGGAGTGATCTTGAAATATAATAAATCAGAATTCTAAAAACTTTGAGATAACACAAAGGGGATCATGATGCCAGGCTGTAGGGCAATCTGCACTAGTCTCACCCCTTTGGTGCAGAGATATAATGTTTTCATTACCTGTTCGGCAGTTCAGCGGGTCGAATCCCTAGTGCTGCGTAACAGGGTGAGCTCCCGTTACTTGTCCCAGCTTCTGCCAACCTAGCAGTTCAAAAGCACGTAAGAAATGCAAGTAGAAAAATAGGGACCACCTTTGGTGGGAAGGTAACAGTGTTCTGTGTGCCTTTGGCGTTTAGTCATGCCGGCCACATGACCATGGAGATGTCTTCGGACAGAGGTGACTCTTCAGCTTTGAAATGGAGATGAGCACCACCCCCTAGAGTCAGAACGACTAGCACATATGTGAGAAGGAACCTTTACCTTTACTTTTAAAGCCTCCTCTGTGTCTACTCCATAGGGACCAGATGGACATATTATTTTTTTGCTTTTGTTTTCTCCCAGGATGCTTCCTTGACCGTCCATCTGGTAGTCTCCCATACAACGATTAACCAAGTCTGACTGCCTTCAACATTTGAAGGTCAGCTAATGTCAGCTGTTCCATTAATGGTTCTCTATAAATTAATAATAGATAACATCTTTCCATTTCTTTACAGCAGCATTGAGATATTGCTTCTTGGGAATAATAACTGGCATGGTATTAATCTGCAGAATGTAAAAAAAAAAAAGTCAGCTCTGCATTCACTGGAAAAAAAAAAGGGTCATTGAGTCGATGCATGTGACTATATACAGCTTTTTAAGTTTTGGAAATATAATTCCTAGCTTATGTTTTTCTGGATCCAGGAGATGGCGCTTTGAGCCAGTTTTATTAACTTCATCCCAATTCAGAATAACATTGATGAAGGACTGAAATTAGTTTGTGATTCTTCCTGAGGCCAGACACGCTTAAGCCCTGAAGCAGAATCTGATTCCAACTTAACAGGCGCCATGTTCTGTTTCCCTATCTATCTATCTATCTATCTATCTATCTATCTATCTATCTATCCATCCATCCACCTATCTATCACCCATCTATCTAGCATCTATTTATGTATCTATCTTATGATTGTATCTTATGATTATGTATGCATGTATCTTATGATTCTTGATGAACGTATCTTTTCTTTTTATGTACACTGAGAGCATATGCACCAAAGAGAAATTCCTTGTGTGTCCAATCACACTTGGCCAATAAAGAATTCTATTCTGTTCTGTTCTGTTCTGTTCTGTTCTGTTCAAGTCTATTCAAGTCTAGTCCAGTCCAGTCCAGTCCAGTCCAGTCCATTCTCTCTCTTCTCTTCTCTTCTCTTCTCTTCTCTTCTCTTCTCTTCTCTTCTCTTCTCTTCTCTTCTCTTCTCTTCTCTTCTCTTCTCTTCTCTTCTCTTCTCTTCTCCTCTCCTCTCCTCTCCTCTCCTCTCCTCTCCTCTCCTCTTCTCTTCTCTTCTCTTCTCTTCTCAGAAAATAGCAGACACTTATGCAATCATGAACATCTTCAAAGGAATAAAATTCAGAAGAAAAGAAGAAAACAATAATAATATATTAACCTTTCTGCATATTCTCATCAGCAGAGGAAAAGGTTAGCAACTTAGACATGTAGATCTATTGAAAAACAACCAAGTGTTGTCTTAATCATCTCCCCTCCCCCACAAGAGGACCTGTGCAATAATATTATTCAGAAGAGTACAGATACATTGCAACAATGTAGAACACCAGAAAAATGGAAACTGACCAATTTTACAACATCTTCTAAAAAAAAAAAAAAGGATACCCCCCAAAACTTTATCAAAAAGTGCCTGACTGCTCAACCCACTACAGCACAACCGATACAAATTTTGAAAAGGATAGACAGAGCTAAGGAAATAAGAAGACCAGAACATATTCCCTCCAACAGCCAACACCCAAATAAGCAGGAATTAACACCAGACAAACAAGCAAGCAGAAAACAATACCCTACCGGAGGAAATACCAAGGAGAAAGCCACACTCCTCCACTAATACTGTTGTTACTGTATATAAACTTCAGCTACCGTTTATAAATGGGGAGCAATCCTCACTGATGAAATAACTTAATTGGGTAATGAAATATATGCAAGCAAACACCCAAGTTCAGAGAGCACCAAGGACTTCATAATATTAATTAGGCTTTACAGACAGCTTTTAATCTGATGATTATCTAAGTCACTAAGGCAGCACAGAGGACAGTGATGAGGGTTATGGACAGGTTCAATAGAATGTACAGACAAGACATATCTTGCTTATGTATGCTTATTGCGGGGGACTAGAATTGCAAAGTTGAAAAAAAATAGGTGTAAGGTCTGGCCCCTCCTCCTCATTCAAGAAAATAAAGACTCTTGAAACTTTGGCATTTCAAAAGGAACTGTTTATTGAACTGGAGTGATAGCAAGATGAAAGAAAAGCAGACTCTGAATTCCCTCAGGCAATACAGTTAGGATAAAGGAATTAGAAACCCTGCCGTTCAGTCCAATGTGGATTCAGCCAATCTGCAGGTGTGGAGATGTTATTATAATGGCTGTCCTGAGAACTTGATAAGGGAACTTTCTCAAGGTCATCCTCTGCCGGCTTTTGAAGTGATTCACCCCACATGGCCCTCCTTCCCCTTACATTCCCCCAAAGGTGAGAAAATCTCAGGGTGCCTACGTGCCAGGATAAAGGTTATAAATTAATAGAGTACAGGCTGTGAGGGATATAAGGAAGAAAATAATAAATTAAATAATATATCCAGGATCCCCCCTTCCCCTGAAGAATGGCATCACAGTAGGGATCTGACAATAGGAATAAAAATGTAGCTGAACTATATGGACCAGAAAACAGAAATGAAGCAGAATGACATCAATTTCTGTCTGTTGTGACCCGTCAGTGGCCTGTGAGGATTGTAGCTGATTCTGACAGCGAGGAGGCTGGTGTGGTGTTGCACCAGCAGCCTGTGCAGCTGGCACCCATCAGACAATGAGGAGGCTGGAGAAGATGTGGTGCCAGAGGCAGGGATTCAGCCAGAGCCTTCAGAACCTCCAGAAGCTCCTTTAAGTAAAGAGGATGAAAAGGAGGAGCCTCTTCTCGATGCACGAGTGCGCAGAGCGGCCAAAAGGCAGGAGTGGCTCCTCAGGAGGAGGTCTCCTCGAGAGTAAGGCTTGGGGCTAATTAGCCACTCCATTAGCCTATTTAAGGAGGAACGCTGACTGAAGCAATTTGTAGGGAACAACTTTAGTTCACTCTACTTCGCATCTGGATTCTCTGCAAATTGCTTCTCGGCTTTCTGCCAACCTTAGTAAGATTGTGATTACTTTATCTTTGGTTTCTTGTAGGCTGTTAAGAAAGTTTATTAACAGCCTTTGTTTTGAAACAGACTGAGTTATTTTAGTAAATTAAGTTTTGTACAAACTTTGTGTGTGCTGTGTTCTTTGGGGTCCGTAGCTGGGGCAGAACACTGTCAATCCAATGATTTCTTCAATGCTTCTTCAAAGAACCAAAGTAATGCCCGTGTACAGTGGCTAGGTATTACCAGATGTCACACACAAAGAAATCAAATTGAGTATATCAAAGAACTCAGAGCTTTTAACAGTAAAGATGTAGGCAGGAGCTGATCACGTCTTGCTCATGGACAACTTCCTAGTCAAGATAAAGTAGAAGAACAAAGCCAGCTAATATGTACTTGAACCATTTTCAAGTTGAATTTCAGAAATCACTTTGAAAAACCTGAAACTCATTGAAAGATAACCAGGGTGGCTGTGGAAAGAAGTAAAACAAGTTGTTGAGGTTGATAGTGAAAAGACCAAAAACCAGAAGAAAGCAAGCTAGATGTCAGAAGAAAGGATGGAATTTTACAAAAAAAAAAAAAAAAGAAGAAGAAGAAGAAGCCAAGTGAAGAAAGGCAAAAGTATCAAGAAGCATAACAAGATTTTAAGGGGCCTGTTAAAAGACACAAAAAACAAGATTACAATGACAGTTGTAAAGACATTAAAAAAGAAAACCGAGGAAAAAACAAGGAAAGTTTTGAGCTGAAGAGGCTCCGACGTCAACCTTTCCACTGCTACAGGGTGACAGGGGATTCTTGTCGATAGGGAATAGGAGGTAATGCCCCAAAGGAGCCAGCTTTGTCCAATGATGCTTCCGTGGTCATGTGGCCACCATGGCTGTATGCCAAAGGAGCATGGAACGCTGTTACCTTCCCACCTAAGTGGTACCTATTTATCTACTCGCATTTGCATGATTTCAAACCGCTAGGTGGGCAGGAGTTGGGGCAAGGAATGGGAGCTCACCCCATTGCCCAGCGCTCAGGTCTTGAATCCGGGCTGCCAACTGGGTGCCTCCATATTCCATATAATATTATTCTAATTTTTGCAATTTTAATTGTTATTATATTTATAATTGTTTTTATATTTCATTTTTATTGCATTGTAAGCCATCCAGGATAGTGAGATGAGTGACATATAAATTTAATACATACAGTACATAAACAAAGATACATACATGCATACAACAATATATGTATTATATGACATCTCAACCTGTGGCTTGTGGACCCTTGGGGGGGGCACAGTGTCATCACAGGTGGTTCGCGAAGGCTTGAAAAAATGTTATGATTTCAATTTTTAATTTTTTTTTGAAAAAAGTTTTTTATTTTTATTTTTCATCAACATGTTTAAATGTACAGTCTTTTATCCATCCTTATACATTGTTCGTTCATGTTCCTCTTTAACTTCCATTAGATAATTAATTAATTCTTTGTTTGGGTGTGCTCTTTTACCATTTCCTTCTTTTGTTTTACTACAACCTTTCCTTTTTCCCTTCCATTCTTTCTCCTCCTTTCTTTCTTCTTTCTTCATTCCTCCTCTCCTTTCCTTTCCTACTTCCTTTCCTCTTTCCCCTCTCCTCTCTTCTTAAATTTTTAAATTTAAATTTTTAAATTTTGAGTTAAGTCTTGGGCATCCATGACCCCAAAAGATAGTTAAAGGGGGTCTATGATGAAGAAAAGGTTGAGAGCCAGTGACATATAATATTTATTATAGTGTATGTAATACACTATAATAAATATTATAGTGCATAATGTATATATGTGTATATAAAAAGTAAGGTTCTACATTTAGGCAAGAAAAACAAAATGCACAGGTACAGTATACAGTATGTGGTACCTTGCTCAATAGTAGTAACTGTGAGAGGGATCTTGGAATACTAGTGGGCAACCATTTAAATATGAGCCAGCAGTGTGCAGCAGCTACTAAAAAAGCCAACACAGTTCTAGGCTGCATAAACAGAGGGATAGAATCAAGATCACGGGAAGTGTTAATACTACTTTATAATGCTTCAGTAAGGCCACACTTGGAATTCTGCATCCAGTTTTGGTCACCATGATGTAAAAAAGATGTTGAGACTCTAGAAAGAGTGCAGAGAAGAGTAACAAGGATGATTAGGGGACTGGACTGGAGGATAAAACATATGAAGAACGGCTGCAAGGAACTGGGTATGTCTAGTTTAATGAAAAGAAGGACTAGGGCAGACATGATAGCAGTGTCCCAATATCTCAGGGGCTGCCACAAAGAAGAGGGAGTCAAACTATTCTCCAAAGCACCTGAGGGTAGAACAAGAAAAATGGATGAAAACTAATCAAGGAGAGAAGCAACTTAGAAATTTCCTGGCAGTTAGAACAATTAATCAGTGGAACAACTTGCCTCCAGAAGTTGTGAATACTCCAACACTGGGAGTTTTTAAGAAGATGTTGGATAACCATTTGTCTGAAGTGGTGTAGGGTTTCTTGCTTAAGCAGGAGGTTGGACTAGAAGACCTCCAAGGTCCCTTCCAACTGTGTTATTCTATTCTATTCTATTCTATTCTATTCTATTCTATTCTATTCTATTCTATTCTATTCTATTCTATTCTATTCTATTCATATGGTAGTGTCTATATGTACCCACACCATATTGGTTAGGAAATTTTAAAATAACATTCAAACCTTAGCTTGAAATTTCAGAATGTAATTGAGATATCTAAAAAAAAACGCTCTTTCTTTGATAGTGGGGACATGAAATAGCTAAAAAACTCTCTTTGAAATACTCTGTTTTCTTTGCTTAGATATGTTTGAAAAGCATTTGTGCTATAGAAAAGAGAGCTTTTTATCATACTCTATCAGGAAAATAATATATAATTTATGCTTGAGAATACTTAAGTAAATGTGTGTGTAAAGGGCTTGATAAATGCTGAGTTATCTCGGCATTTTGTCTTTAATGTCACTGGCATTCAAGATGACAGGAATTTTTTTTCCCAGGCATTTCCAAGACAATTTCTCCACATATAATCTCAATTGCTTATAGAACTATCTACTCCTATTTCCTACAATCTTTAAATCTTTTTTACCTGTTGAAAAAAAATAAATACAGTATATTTCTCTCTCTCTCTCCCTCTCTCTCCCTCCCTCCCCGCCCCTCTCTCTCTTTGCCTAGATTTAGATATGTGTATATAAGAGGCCAGGAAATGACACCCTAGTTAGAATACAGACTGGAGAAAAAAAATGATATTTGATGCTATGGAAATTACTCTGATGGACTCCTTTTGTGTAGTAGGTTGCCTGGCCTATACACATAGCCATGGCCACCCGGTCACATGACCAGCTAGCCATGCCCACCCAGTCACATGACCTCCAAGCCACACCCACAAAATAAGCCATGCCCACAGAACTAGTAGTAAAAAATTTTAGAACCCACCCCTGGTTGGGGGTCACCACAACATGAGGAACTGTATTAAAGGGTCACGGCATTAGGAAGGTTGAGAACCACTGCCTTATGGTATTTCAGCTCCATCAGAAAGATTAGTCTAAGCATGGTGTGGTGGAGCTCTCGCCTCACAATCAGGAGGCTATGAGTTCGATCCTAGGTAGAGGCAGATATTTCTCTCTCTGGGCATAATGAGAATATATCTGCTGAACAAAACTCTGCATTGGTGACAGGAAGGGCATCCGGCCATTAAACATTCTGCTAGCTCCATTCAGTTGCCCAGACTTCATCCCGCAAGGGATTATGGTGTTGTTAAGCGATGATGATGATGATGATGATGATGACGACGACGATGATGATGATAAAGATTAATCTAAGACCATTAAGCAATAGAAGCCACTGTCTTAGAATATGGAGATGTTCACCAGTGAAGATGACATTAGAAGAGTCCTGAGTCATAGGTTGTATACATTAAAAGATCACTCTTCTCTACAGACCCCTCATATCTTGGACATAAACTATTTCAACTTCTCTCCTCAGGATGTCTCTATAGAGCATTTCATGCCAAAAATCTAGACACAAAGATAGCTTCTTCCTCCATGCCATCACTCTGCTAAACACCTAACTCCCACAGCACTGTCTTACGCCTAAAGATATTTACCCATGGAGTAGACTGTATTGCTATTATCCCTGTCATCTTCTCATCATTCTTATCTTCTCATCTTTCTCACCTCTTTACTTTCCTACTACCATCTCCAATTGGCATATTATGATTTATCACTTGCTTATTGTATCTTATGATTTATGATCTATGACTTAACCCTTTGTTGTTTGTATCTGCACCGAGAGCTTATGAACTAGAGACAAATTCATTGTGTGTCCAAACACACTTGGCCAATAAATTCTATTCTATCCTTCTTGTAGAACAGGGGTGACAAACCCAATTTCATTGAGAGCCGCATCAGGGCTGTGGTTGATCTCAGGGGCTGGCCAGGCGTGGCTGACTGGGTGGGTGTGGCCGACTGGGTGGGCATGGCTGACTGGGTGGGTGTGGCCAGCTTGACACCACTCCCCAAATTGCTGGCATGTTTCCTCTTCGCATTGGGTAGACTGGGCCCAAGCGATGCGGGACAGCCCCTTACATTTTCCAGGACGGCCCCACGGGCCAGATCTGACCACATCGTGGGCTGGATCGAACCACATCACAGGCTGGATCTGACCACATTGCAGGCCAGATCTGGCCTGCGGACCTAGTGTTTGTCACTCTTCTTGTAGAACAACAGTGTTAGTCTCCTCTAGGTTCTTGGGAATTTCCCAGATACATATGCTTGGCCATTGTGAGACCTCTGGATGAATGCTTCTTCTTATGCTATTATAAAATCAAATTAGGAACAATGGGTTGTGATTTAGTGAATAAACCACTGCAACGTAAGAAATATCATAAGGTGGAGAATATTTAATGAAATAATATTTAGTTACATCTTGAAGTGATATAATCCAGGGAAAAAGAATCACCATTTCATTCTACTGATTTGATAAATAGCCTTTAAACCTTATAATTTCAACAGAAGAAACCTCAAGCATGTGCTTAATTTGCTTAGGCAAATTAGGGCCAGTTAATTGAAACATACTCCTAATTTTTAAATAAACAGAGGAAGATCTAAACAGTTTTTAGAAAAATCTATCAATTTTCACTGTTGCTAGGTTACAAAATAATTAAAATGTGAAAGAGAAAAAAGAAGGGTATGTTGTTTGTTCATTGGCTGATTCATGCGGAATCATAAAATCAAATCCTCTAAATTCAGTTGCATGATATTTGCCAAAGATTCACCATTGGGATCCATTGACTGAAATAAACATGTAACATTTTTCAATAAACTCCTGAATTTTTGGAAATATTAAGAAAACTATCTAGAATGGAACTGGCAAAGAAGGAGGAGGAGGAGGAGGTGTAACAGGAAAGAAAAATTAGGTTTATTTTTCCCTTTAGTAGTTTTGAACAAACATATTTTTGTTTGTTGTGGGGGCACCTACCCTCTGGAATCAGTTGCTCCCAGAGATAAGGAGAATCCATGACCTCAATGCCTTCCGCCGAGCCCTTAAAACCTTCTTTTTCCAACAAGCCGGGCTGGCCTAATTCTTTTTAAGTGTTTTTAATTGTTTTGTTTATCGTTTTAATTAATGGGGCCAAATCTATATATATTTTTAACTGTATTTTAATATTTGTATTTGATGTTTTTATTTGGCTGTTCACCGCCCTGAGTCCTCAGGGAGATGGGCGGTATACAAATTCAAAATAAAATAAAAATAAAATAAAATATTTTATGTTCAAGAACACATTGATAAATACATAGGCCATTGCAATACTGACAGCTAAAATTCTCAGTAGCAATAAACAATCCAAGGGTTTGTTTAAATACCAATTATTTTATCTTTAATGCATTATCTTCTGCTCTGTGTTTACAAGCTGGACAATATGTAATACCGAAAAGCCATACTGAAAATGATTAAAAGTAGTTGTTGTACTTCAAAATGGTAACTAGGAACTAAGCTGTGCCAAACTAGTGACCATTCCTGCCACTATCCTGGTTCTCTGTGAGAATCATACAATATAAGCATCTTCAGGGAATAATCTTTGCATATAGAGCTGTTTTTGCATTTCTATACATATTAATGGCAGAGGAATTCTCTAGCCATTTTTACTCTTTCAATTTCATACAATCATGGAATTTGATGGAGACCTTGAGGCCCTACAGTATAATCTCCTGCTTAATACAGAGTATACGAAGATTTAGTTATTCATCTCAATCTGAAAAAAAAAGACCTTTGCATAATAATCAAATCCTTTCAAATCGTTTCCTAAGAAGGAAGTCAAAACACATTGTAAAATCATAGAACCGGAAGAAGCAATTTCCCCTCATAGGCAACCCCATTCAGTGCATACATCTAAATTAAAAATGTTCCAGAGTGATGGCTGTTTAGCCTTTGGACACATCCAAAAACTAATATTACCACTTTTTTTATTAAATATTAGATAGCTTTAATAGGTATTTCTCAACCTTGGCAACTTTACAGCAGGTGGACTTCATGCTGCCTGGGGAATTTTGCATTGTCAAATGTAATAAATTATTCTTACCTAAGAACATAGGTTTGCATTTTCTAGAATTCAGATCAGTATCCCAGAGTTGTAGTCATACATATGTAGACTGCTGAGGGCTCTCACTTCAACTAATCTTGATGGTGTTGAATCACATCTGCAACTTATAGCTGTGATACTGTGGCTCTTAGTAATTGGAGCTTGACAACTTCTTCAAGGCTCTAAGATCCCCACTTTAGGAGGTGTTGTGGCCTGCCAGCGGATCTGGCAGCAGATTCGGACAGTGAGGAGGTTGGGGAGGAACATGGGCCAGTCCTGGAGCCTAGGGAAGGCTCTTACGAGTGCTCTGCATCGGAGGCAGAGATGAGGCCAGGGCTGTCTAACAGTTGTCAGCTGCCTTCGGAGTCGAACTGTCATTGCGTTATGTGTTTGTCAGCCAAGTGTCCATTCTGAGTGTTACTGTAGCCTGCTGGAGAACTTTATCACATATCTATAGCAACAGAGATAAGACTAGTCTTGTGAAACTTTAAGCTACTGCGCATGTCTACAATCTTTCTTTTCTAACTTCCTGATTTATACTTCCTTTGTTCGTCTGTGTGATACGCTGCTCGTAAATAGATGTAGTTTTTCTATTTTTATAATAAAATCCTTATTAGAATATATATATTTCGGTTTTTCTTTCTTTGAAGTATACAGCATGGAAAACAAGATCCATCCATCTCTAATTAAGTGCAATTACCCCAGGGGGAAAATGAGGCTGATTTACACCACGACACAAACATCAGTGGGGCAGAAGAACAGCTGGAGCCTGTTCCCAGTGTGCACATGCACAGAGCTTCAAGGAAAAGGGAACAGCTAAGGAACAAGGGTTGACTTGGGAGTCAAAAAACGCCACCCCCCCCCCCACCATGGTACAGGAGGCCGACTAGGCCACGCCCACCATAGCCACGCTCACCCAGCAACTGGGCAGAGAACCCCTTGCTAAAATTTTTGAAGCCCACCCCTGTGTGAGATGCCTTTTGCAGTAAGCAAAAGAGCTCCGTTTCCCCTTGGATACAGTTTGAAGCCACATTCTCTTTGCAAACACGGAGTTTTAATCATATCAAGAATTCACCCATGTCCACAAATCCCAGTCTCTCTCTATCCATGTGTCTTTTAGAAAGATTTCACTCTGTGTAGCTCTTTATATCTCATCAGGAGATTTCATGATCCCTGCTGCAGCTGCAGGATTGTATGTTTGATCAGCATGTCATTGTAAAGACAGTGTGTAGAATACAAAGCTGTATGATAGCTTGGGTTTAAGGAGTCAGATTCTCCACAGGGGAGTAGCAAATTCTCCTTGCTTGTGAGGTTCTAGCAACAGGTTGAGAGCCTTGAGGAATTTGTATTTGGGAGAAAGCTAGCAATGGCAAAAAAAAATTATATATCCGACATATTTGAGCTGAGATTGATCGATTTATATTTTAAGCCCTACCCCACAAGTGTTCAAACATTTTTCAAAAACATTTTACGGCTTGATCTGACTTTCTTAAGCTCTCCCAGTTGACCTTTATAGGCATTGAATCAAAACCTGGTAGCATTAAAATCAATGAGATCAGATTTGCTCTGCTACTACCGTTTGCTGGAACTAATTGGTAGCTCCGAATAGGAATAACTCATGATTTGATACCTCTAAGAACTACTAAATGAGACTTACCCGACTTTGGTGGGACTCATCCAGAGCAAATGATTAAAGCATAACAGCCCAAATAACAAAATTATTATGATATAATTGCATTCCTTGCACGAATATTTATTGATTTAATTGGATAGGTGAATTAGCATAGGGATCAATTAAAATAAAGCATCATAGATATAGAAATATTCCTGCCCACCTTTTTGATTTAAACTAAGACTGAGCAGAAGGTTCAAAATATTTGCCACTGTTGAACATGTCTTTGGCCGGTAATTATCCTTATGATCAGCTCAAACCGTTTCTCTGTATTTTGAACTAAGAATGTCATCGTGATTCAGTTAACTAATAACTCTGTTAACACCTCTCTCCTCAGTTTCTCTTAATATGATGGACTGTATTAATTTGAAATTCCCATCAGCACGCTTAGTTCTGGGACCTTCAAAACTGAGGGCACCAGATTGTGCCAGTTCTGAATTAATTCATGTAATTTACGACATAAATTACTCCCAGATGTTATCTAGGTATTGTACTGTTACACTGATGTTCCTTTGTTTAAGGAACATCACTGCTATTTAATCCTGCTATTTTAACTAGCTACAGTTGCCTCTACATTCACTGAAGTGATAATGCCAGTGTCTGGGATCTGATGTGAGCAGGAAATGAAAAAGCTGGTAAGTTGTTGGTTGTGAAACATGTTATTTAATAAATGAAGGCCTTAATTAGCAAGTGCTTAGCTATTGACAAAAAGTGTTTTCTAGTTTGAAAAGCAAAGATGGTAAATATCCAGCGTAGTATTAATTGTGGTTGGGGTTGTAAAATTTTTTTCTAGCTCTGTCTAATGTGTAAATTTAGGTTCTCTTTCTGGGTTAGTATTTGATTAAATGAGAAAGTTATTATTATTATTATTATTATTATTATTATTATTATTATTATTATTATTATTATTAAAATTGTACCAAATTAAAACTTAATTGGACAATTGCTTTAAAGTGTCAGTTATTGTTGAATTATATGTTGGCCTGCCTTATTCATATATGATCTCCTTCTCCTTCTCCTTCTCCTCCTCCTCCTCCTCCTCCTCCTCCTGGCTTCCCTTGTACTGTTACCACCCCATCTTAACTTTTTGTTTTAACTACCCCGTTTGACATCCCTGATGCCAACAAAATTAGACGAGTCTTGCATATATTCACATTAATTCACAGAAGGAAAAAAATTGAACATCCAATCATAGCTTCGGATGGGAAAGCATCTATACAAATTGAGTAGAATCTCAAAACAAATAAATACATGCAAAAGAATAAAAGGTCAATTGGTTCTGAGTACGAACAAAAATGGAATAAACACTGCCACATGTGTAATCCATATAACGAATCAGAAAAAAACCAGGATCATCTAGAAAAGGGAAAGTGAAGATAGATATAGATAGATAGATAGATAGATAGATAGATAGATAGATAGATAGATAGATAGATGATAGAATGAATTCTTTATTGGCCAAGTGTGATTGGACACACAAAGAATTTGCCTTTGGTTCATATGCTCTCAGGGTCCATAAAAAGACAAGATACATTTGTCAAGAATCATAAGGTACAACACTTATTGATAGTCATAGGGTAGAAATAAGCAATTGAATCATACTCGGAAACAATCAATATAGATCGTAAGGATACAGCAACAGGTTATAGTCATACAGACATAAATGAGTTGGGTGATAGGAATGATGAGAAGATTAATAGTAATAGTAATGCAGACTTAGTGAATAATTTGACAGTGTTGAGGGAATTATTTGTTTAGCAGTGTGATGGCGTTCGGGAAGTCTTTTATTATAATATCATAAAATTATAATTTAATATAATCAAGTCTTTTGTTTTCAGAGATCTCTATTATTATTGCACCAAACTTATCCTCTGGGCTGTAGGCAGTCTGTTGGTCCAGCCAATGACACACATACTGTCAGCGTTCCAGAAAAACCCCAACTCCAAGTAAAGACACGGAAGCAAGCATTTTCCAAAGTTCTCTTTACTAGAATAGGCAAACTGGCACATCTGGGAAAACCTGAATGTGAAAAGCCCGGGTTTTCCCTCAGTAAGTCAAAACCCCCCAAACCACCCCCTTTCTCCCCAATCGATCACATGCTCCAATCAACATCCTTTCCATTTCGATCCAGCCCCCTGACCACTCCTTCTCCAGATGCTGGATCGCCCTGACCTTGACCGACAGGAAGAATGTTATTATGTCTACTAACAACCCCTCTCCTTAATCCCCCCTCCTACTTTCCTACACATGAGAAGGTGGCAGCATTGAAGCTTCTGGCCTAATATGGCTTCCAAAGCTGACACATCCTTTGGCTTCGATTAAACTTAGCTGGACAAACCCAGCTGTTTCTCAGCAAAATTATGGAAGTTTGTGCTGTGACCTATTTATTTTGCTTCTTTCTCCAAGTGTATGTATTTGAAAAGAAAAGAGGTTCTTGGGGGGGTGGGGGAAAGCAAACACTTTGATTTCTTTCCCATCAACTTTTCTTAAAAGCTTGGTTCAAACTGTCACAATCTTCCCCACTTTGTGTTTCAATTTGAAGAGTACCAATTAAGGCCTTTCAATGACGTGTCCCAGTAGGGGAAAGAGCATTAAGAAGCACATCAGAAAACAAGGCTCCAAGGAACGGCAGTTTTTAAGGCTCCACACCTCCATTCCCCTGGGGGAGGGGGAATGTCTTTGTGGAGACGATTCTGATTCTTTTTCTTACCTGCTCCTTACTGAGTAAAAGTGAGGGGAACTTGCTGACCACAAAATACAGGCCGATTAAGATCTGCAGGGTTCATGATGATAGACTCACAGGGATTACTTTATTCTTTTTTTTTACTGTGATAATTTCCTGCAGCCCCCTGCTTTTTTCTCTTTTATGTGGCAGAAAGCTTATGAATTACCTCCCCATCTATGCTGAATGTCTGGATTGTTTGCTTGCCAAATCCCCATTCTTGGCTGGTACAGTCAGTCGGGGTCAGCAGGCACTGTAGAAGGAGGAGGAGGAGGAGGAGGAAGAGGAAGAGGAGGAAGAGAAGGAGAAGAAGAGGAGGAGGAGGAGGAAGAGGAAGAGGAAGAGGAGGAGGAGAAGGAGAAGGAGAAGAGGAGGAGGAGAAGGAGAAGGAGGAGAAGGAGAAGAGGAGGAAGAGGAGAAAGAGAAGGAGAAGGAGAAGAGGAGAAGGAGAAGGAGGAGAAGGAGAAGAGGAGGAGGAGGAGGAGGAGGAGGAGGAGGAGGAGGAGGAGGAGGAGGAGATGGAGAAGGAGAAGGAGGAGAATCATCTGCCTGGAAAAATCTTTCTTTCTCAACAAGAAAACATGAAGCAAAGAGAATTGTTCCCACTTAGCACTGGTATCATCACCACACTGATGCTACTACAGACAGTCCTCGACTTACAACAGTTCATTTAATGACCGTTTAAAGTTACAACAGCTCTGAAAAAAAGTGACTTAGGACCATTTTTCACACTTATGGCCGTTGCAGCCATCCCTGTGTTCATATGGTCAAAATTCAGATGCTTGGCCATTGACTCACATATATAACAGTTGCGGTATCCTGGGAGTGTGTGTGTGTGTGTGTCAAGTGAACACCTTATGTGACTTTCTGGCAAGCAAAGTCAAGGAGGAAACTAGAGTCACTTAACAACCATGTTACTAACGCAACAACGGCAGGTGATTCCCTTAACAAATGTGGCAAGAAAGGTCTTAAAATGGGGCAAAACTCACTTAATAACTTCTCATTTAGCTACAGAAATGTTGGGCTCAATTATGGTCATAAATCAAGGACTATCTGTACAGCTGCCCTAACCATTGTAGATTCCTGTCTGCTTGCATCCCACTGTTTGGCCAGTAGGTGGCATGGGTGGGTTGGAGTTGCTTCTTGCCTCTCCTTGTGATATGATGGGAAGTGAACCCAGAGAATGCTTATAGTCAACATTTTTTCTTAGTATTTAATTTTGAAGAATTTTTTTGAAAAAAAATATTCAGAATAACTAACTGTTCCAAATGAAGACCTTTCTTATCCTAAACATTCCTCATTTTGAGACTTAAGATTTTTAAGACTTCCCACCCCAAAATGAATGTTTTCCACAGTACCTGAATTAAAAAAAAAAAAAAAGTACTATGGCTGCAGTGGAAAACAGCATTTTATTTTCCCTTTATCTTGAATAACATTTTCTTTTCTTTTTTTTGAATCAAGTTTTATGGATTCCCCACCCCCTCCACATTCACCCACATCTTTTTTTGAACAGAGTATTGGCCAAATCTTATCTTATACAATTTTTCAAGTTCAAATAAATTTTACTCAATTACAATTTTTGCCAAAATCTTCCTTTTTTCCCTATTTTTTCTTTAATTCATATCTCAATATTTCTATATTTATTTATATAAACAACATCTTCATTCGCTCTCAAATTCTAATGTTCCTGTTTGTTCACATTTATTCTCTTTTATTTTTTAACAATTTCTTCTTTATCTTCATATATTCATATGTGTGTTCGCGGTTGCCTTTCTTCCATTTCTTCTTTTTTGTTATACAGCAATCTTTCTTCTCAGTCTCTTCCCACTCCCTCTCTTCTTTCCTTCTTACTTTCTTTCCTTCTTCTCCTGCTCCTTACTACTTCCCCTTCCTTTCTCCTTCTCCTTTCTTCCTCCCTGACTAACCCTCTCTCCTACTCTGATTTCCCCTCCTTCCCTTCCTCCCTTCTCTTCTATCCCTCTCTCTCCTTCCCTTCCCTCCCATCTCTCTACTTCTTCTTCCATCTCTCTATATTGCTGTATAGATTTTCAATTTAATATTTTCACTATGGTGTCCAGGCAACCCCGAACTTTCTTTCATTTATTAAATATCTTTCTCAAAATTCTTCTTATCTTGTTAACAATATATTTTTATAATTCACATCTTAATCATTTCTAATTGCCCCTGATCTAATTAATCCAATTAGATCTAATTTCTTATTTTAGTCTTAATTCGCCTTCTTTCCCTTTTCAAACATCATTTATAAGTGCATCAGGCAATAGTTTCATTTATGCAGAATGTATCTTATTTCTATGACTGGCTTCAGAGTTAAATTTATATTGGTTAAATTTATGTTTGTTTCTTATTTAGAACTAATAACTGCTTGCAGGCTACATGTCAGATCTTGCTTACTCAGTTCTTGTTTGTTATTTTTCAACATCTTATTTTGATGAAATAAAAACCCAAGCAAGAAATATTGGAAAATTATATTCAGAACCTCACATTTGCAATGGAGGGAGGATTTATAAAACCATCTGGAAAAGGATACCTGATATCTGATTTTTTTAAACACGTTTCTGCAACATCTCAACATCCCAAGGTATAAAGAGGCTTATAACGGCAGTCAAGCATGGGACATCAAAATAATTTAACATTCTCTTGAGTGCTGATCAGCTGTTTGCCCAATTCTCACACCCTAATGCAAAACAATTTTGTCATCATTTTTTTACTGCAATCTGCAGCTTAATTTGCCTTTTGCTACAAATAATACCTTAATATTTGATCAAGCAAAATGTTTTCAAGACGTAGGAAAGATATCCACGAAGATTCCAAAAAAACCATCCAACTATGTTTACCCACTATGTTGAAAAAGAGTGTATGGAAGCCATCCAAAGAAATGATCAAGAGATTCTGGTGATTAATGTCTTATAAAAGATGGCCCCTGCAGGGAGTGAGTATTTTAGTAGAAGACTGAAGTTATATAAAGTTTTGAAACTTTGGGAAGGAATTTTTGAAGTTGGCGAACGAAGAGGAACAGATTACTGGAGTGGTTTGTGATATTGCTTGGACCATTTTTGGTGATGTGTGTCAGAGTATGAATATTCATAGACTGGAATAGATCAGCCAGTGGGGACTGATGGGATAGACATGGCAACAGGTCAGCCATTGGGGCCTGGCTGGAATAGGAAATGGTAACAAGGTCAGCCAATGTATAGGCATAGCAACTAAGTCAGCCAATGAAGGCGGTTTGGGAGCTGAAACAGCTTGGAGCCTGGGTGTGGTTTAGATTAACTGATATGTATAAATATAAGTTGTGTGCTCCTATTATTGTCCTTCCTTCTATTAGTGTGCTTCTGTGATTATGCTTCTGATTCTGAGAACTGCTCTTGGTATTGTATCAGAGGTGGGTTTCAGCAGGTTCTGACCAGTTCTGGAGAACTGGTAGCGGAAATTTTGAGTAGTTCGGAGAACCGGTAAATACCACCTCTGACTGGCCCCTGCCCCCATCTATTCTCTGCCTCCCGAGTCGCAGCCGATTGGGAAGAAATTGGGATTTTGCAGTAACCTTCCCCTGGAGTGGGGAGGGAATGGAGATTTTACAGTATCCTTCCCCTGCCACACCCACCAAGCCATGCCACGCCCACCAAGCCACACCCACAGAACCGATATTAAAATTTTTGAAACCCACCACTGTATTGTATGTGTTATTATGTATATAAAGAAGTTTCTTAGTTAACGAATCCTGCTGCATCAGTTATCTGTGTGTGCTTTCTGGATGTGATTTCTACAGCAAACTCTGATAATGTGGACTCTAATGTCAAATCAAAGGCCATTGCAGAGAATGCTACCTTTGGATAAGCCCAAAGGTGCTTTTCCAAAAGGCAACTGGACTTTCTTGGTTTTTTATTCAAAACCATTTTGCTTCTCATCCAAGAAACACCTTCAGTTCTAACAGTGGGGAATGGAAGGATTTATATTCTTTGCAGTCATCTGGTTGTTAGCACTCTGGGGATCAGTTGTTAGATCTTTGAGAGTTGTTGAAGACACTTGGGGGGTTTAATCTGTAGCCTTAAGGTCACCTGAATCAGAGCGCAAACCGGTGGGGAACCTTCTTGGGACTGCTGAAAGGATTGTATTCTAAACAGGAGATAGGTAAATGTAAAAGTTCCTCTCGCACATATGCGCTAGTCGTTCCCGATGCTAGGGGGTGGTGCTCATCTCCGATTCAAAGCGGAAGAGTCAGTGCTGTCCGAAGATGTCTCCATGGTCATGTGGCTGGCATGACTAAACACCAAAGGCGCACGGAACGCTGTTACCTTCCCACCAAAGATGGTCCCTATTTTTCTATTTGCATTTTAACGTGCTTTTGAACTGCTATGTTGGCAGAAGCTGGGACAAGTAACGGGAGCTCACCCCGTTATGCGGCACTAGGGATTCGAACCACTGAACTGCCCACCTTTCAATCGACAAGCTCAGCATCACAGCAGATAGGTGGTATCATATCCATAGACACCTACCTTTTCTACCTACCAGTTGACTGGCTTACTGTGAGCCAGTGGTGGCACAGAGGTTAGAATGTAGTACTGCAGGCTATTCTGCTGACTGCCAGCTGACTGCAGTTCAGCAGTTCGATTCTCACCGGCTCAAGGTTGACTCAGCCTTCCATCCTTCAGAGGTGGGTAAAATGAGGACCCAGATTGTTGGGGCAATATGCTGACTCTGTAAACCACTTAGAGAGGGCTGTAAAAGCACTGTGAAGCAGTATATAAGTCTAAGTGCTATTGCTATCCCACATACTTGTGCTCCAGTGATGCACTTTCCTCAACCAGAAGGCCCTCCAAGCCTGTATCTTGGTCATCTCATAACCGGAGTACTTCAAGTCTACATGGGTCTGCCTTGAAGACCATCTAGAAGGTAGAACTGGTTCAAAGTGCCATGGCACAATGGGATGGAATGTTGTGTGGATTCTTGGAAGGGAGGACGAACATTCTAGGGGAGCAAGAAATAACTCGGTTCAGAAAGTGTGCGAGAAAAATGGGAAAGATGACTCCCCCCTAATCATGCCCCAAAGTATATGCTTTACAGGATTGTTAGCATGCTTTACAGTAGTTTGGCAAGATTTTGTCTATGAGCAAGGAACAATAAAGAAATTTGCTTAGAAGAGTCATAATGTGTCTTTTTTGGTTTTTGGAGCCAGATATACAAGCAGTGTATAGGGACATGGTGATTCAGTGGTTAAGATGCTGAGCTTGTCGATCGAAAGGTCAGCAGTTCAGCAGTTCAAATCGAACTGCAGAACTGCAGTCAGCTGGCAGTCAGCAGAAATAGCCTGCAGTACTGCATTCTAACCACTGCACCACCACTGGCTCACAGTAGGCCAGTCAACTGGACAATATCTGCATTCTACGAAAAGGCAGATGTCTATGGATATGATACCACCTATCTCCTGTGATGCTGAGCTTGTCGATTGAAAGGTGGGCAGTTCAGTGGTTTGAATCCCTAGTGCTGCATAACGGGGTGAGCTCCCGTTACTTGTCCCAGCTTCTGCCAACCTAGCAGTTCGAAAGCATGTAAAAATGCAAGTAGAAAAATAGGGACGCCTTTGGTTGGAAGGTAACAGCGTTCCGTGCGCCTTTGGCATTTAGTCATGCTGGTCACATGACCACGGAGAAGTCTTCGGACAGCGCAGGCTCTTCAGCTTTGAAACGGAGATGAGCACCGCCCCCTAGAGTCAGGAATGACTAGCACGTTTGTGCGAGGGGAACCTTTACCTTTACCTTTATACAAGCAGCAATGGGCACTTCTCATTGTGCCCATGTGTTGCCACTATTGCATGAGCTGCATTGATTGCTGCTTGGCTTCCAAGTGTAGTCCGAGATGCTGATAGTTACATTTAAAGTCTTTCATGGCATATGACCTGGTTGCCTGAGGTTCCTTCTATTAAACGCCATTGTGGAGTGTAGGAATTGGACCCCATTCAATGGAACAGCATCTACCTAGAGATGCAGAAGGTAGATTTCCCTCCTGGGCTTCCAAAAAGGCCTTAAAACCTGGTTTTGGACCAAGGCCTGAAATTAATCTCTTGTCGAGGGAGATGTTGTGCTATTGTTTAATGCTTGTTTTTAATCTGGCCTGTCTTGTTGTGTTTCATTTATGCTTTTAAATTGTTTTAATCTAGTATTGTATTTTGTAAGCTGCTCAGAATCCGATAGAATGGGTGGCTACATTAATTAAATTTAATTAACAACAACAATAATAATTTCCTTTAAAAGCGTTGCATTTTCTCTGCCCTTTTAAACATTCATTCAACAGTCACCATTCTCATTCATTTTTGGGGTCTCCAACTGGTCCGATTATATTCTTTCGATGCATTTTATGTTTCAATAAATAAAATACTATAAATTTTATTTATTGAAACATTTCACAGTTTTCTCTAAAATTTAAAAAAAAAACCCTTTCACTATCATTATTTACTGTTCTACGTAGTGTGTGGTGAATAATTTCTGAATTTCTACTTTCATATACACTCAGAGCAACCTAGACAGTGGTGGGTTTCTACTGGTTTGCCCCGGTTCCAGTGAACTGGTAGCAGCAGTGGAAGCGGGAGGCTCCACCCACCTGCCTGGACGTCATCATGGATGCTCTGCACATGCGCAGAAGCACATCGAGCAAGCTCACAGTTCCAGACTGGTAGCGAAGGTAAGTGAAACCCACTACTGAATCTAGACTGCAACTTTTCATACTTCCTGACATATATTTTAGGCCTTTCATTCATAATTAAATCTATACTTTCCTTCCAAGCAAGTATTTACTTTCCTTTCATTTAGATCCTTTTATTTGTCTCTCACCAGCTCTGAGGCATATGGAGTATATTGATACTCTGAGGATTTGGGCGAGCTAAAAAAGAAAAGAAAAGAATTATTTCACACTGCAGTGTGTATATTAAAGAAACAATGCCCCTGTTTCTGATCCTGATATATTGAGATGCCTGAGATAACAGAAAGTAGAATCATGAAGACTAGAGTACTAGTTTATTAGAATTAAACTAGCAGATTAATATTAACGCTAAAATCAGATGTTTGCGTAGTATACTTGTCTTTAGCAAAGATAATTGGTAATGATTCGGTTCTCCTGCTAAATCAACAAAACAGTTCTCTTGCAAAGATACGTCAACCTGGCCTCTAAGAATTTGAAATGCATTTGCAAACATTTCCTTTTATCGACACTTTTCTTTTGAGAGCATATGTTGTTCCTTCTGCCAATTTTAGCTCATGCAGATGTTGTGGAATTAGTGTTGTTTCCACATCTAGTTATATCCCTAAGGGAAGACTACGAAAACTGTATACGCCTGGGAATATTTTGATCAGGAATTCCACTTACCCAGGGATGAAATCCAGCAGATTCTAACAGGTTCTGGAGAACCAGTAGCGAAAATTTTAAGTAGTTTGGAGAACCGGCAAATACCACCTCTGGCCCCAGAGTGGGGAGGGAATGGAGATTTTGAAATATCCTTCCCCTGAAGTGGGGTGGGAATGGAGATTTTGCAACATCCTTCCCCTGCCATGTCCACCAAGCCACGCCCACAGAACCGGGAGGGAAAAATTTTGGATTTCACCCCTGCATTTACCTCTACTTGAATCCCAGCACTCACACCCCCAGATACCAATATGAGCTAGAAGGGGCACGGATGCACCTACAGGTAATGGAACTCAATCTACCAATAACTCTATCCATTTCTACCATTTCTACAAGGTCAGAGAAACACCTGTGATGATTAGAAGATGACATTACCCAAGTCATCCCACTAGAATTTGTCCAAATGGCAATAATATTTTTTTTCCCTGTAAAGAATCACACAAATATGTCAGAGTGCCCATATAACCATTCAAGATGACTCTGAGCAGCTTACCACTTTGGATTGATTAAACAGATCTTTGATTCTCCATTGATTGCCTGGTGATTTCAATTAACTTTCCAGATCAGGACATGAATAGAGAAAAGGAAGGAGTTTGATCTTTCTGACAACAACAAGAAATGGGCTACCACTAGACGAGAATCTGTAAGTGTAAGAAGCATGGAGCCCCGATGGCGCAGTGGTTAGACTGCAGTATTGCAGGCAAACTCTGTCCACTATCTGGAGTTCAATCCTGATGGACTCCAGGTTAACTCAGCCTTCCATCCTTTCAGAATTGATAAAATGAGGACCCAGATTGTTGGGGGCAATATGATGACATTGTAAACCCCCCAGAGAGAGCTGTAAAGTTTAAGTGCTATGGGGACATCAGCTAGCTTTTGTGGCTCTTCTTGACCCAGCGTAACCTTGAATGTTAGCATGTACATATGATTGACAGTATTTGCTGTGTTTCACATAACCATTGCTAAAGACATCTCTTCACACTTGTTCTGTTCCCCAGGCATCTGGCTCCACTGAGTACAGGCAGATAAAATCTAGCAAACAGGTTTTCATGCAGATTATATTTATTTGGGAATCCTTGAACACATAAGACTTACAATCATAGTGAGTCCAGGTGAGGTGCATCCATATTTCATAATCTGTTCCATTTCCTAGTGTAAAAGGATGGTAGTTTGTCCCCCTGTTCAGAAAGCATGTTCTCTCTTCTGAGGTAATTCAACATATGGCCAGGTCTTTGTTCTAAAACCCTGGCAGAAAGCCTCGGTAGTCAATCAGACACACAGATATGGTCACATGTCATGGACTACATTTCCCATAATGCAATCTCTCACTATATCTCCCACAATGCAATCTCTTAAGGAGACAGCTCTTAATCCTTAAGGTAACTAACTCACCACAACTCATTATCTGTAACAGCACAACACTCTTTACTATGGTGGGTTTTCAAACAGTATAGTAGTACTAGGGATATGTGACTCCCCTATTTTTTTGCTGCAATGTCTAAAGCATCATTCCGTCCCTTTACTTTACTGTATTCAGCTACATGACCAATCTGTATTATAAATTACGTTGTTTGTGTCAATCTGACATATTTTTGGTTTTCCATTTTGAGCACCTAAAATCTAAATCTGCTCTAAAGTGAAGCTGAATGACATATGAGTCTCTCTCTTTCTCCATGCTTCAAAAGCATCTATCACTTATACTTTCTCAGATGTTGTTCTTTAAAACATGCTAGGGGATGCCTTAATGTAAGAATATGTTTTGGAAGATGATGTACTGTAAACAAGAAATAAATTGTTTGTACAGTTACTACACTGAAGTCTGTCAAGTTTCATTTATGTAAATATATGGTGGTGAACCACTTATAAATCCAGAATAGAAAATACAATACGCTGAATTGTTGCTGATGTTGTTGTATTCTACTCTGTCAGTCAGAACTAACCGAGCTGGGTCATTATTTTTCTCCATAGATACAACTCTGTACTGAATGACACTTAAACCGTACTAAAAAGTTATTTACAGAATAATATGAAATGAAGCAAAATCAACAGGTTACAAAATGTGTATCTAATGAAAATATTCTCAAGTCAGAATCAGTTCCTGGAATTTTAATTTGGAGTAATCCAGCTGCTTAGATAAGCAACTCTATTTTTAGAATTTGCTTCTTTAGGCTGGATAGGTTATGCTCTTTTTATTGATAGCTATGTACTAAGAATTGATTTCAGTTCAAAATAACCAAATAATTCATTCTTTTCAGGCTCCTTGGTATTTCCAAACTGACGGTGTCTAAGTTTACATTTCTTTACAAGCAGTTTAACACATTTTCATAGTAGCATATCTGTTGATGTAAAGCTTAGTCTCATTCTTGTTAACATACACAGTGCTTTCTGTACAAACAGGAACTGACTAAGGCACGAGTGACTGTGAGAAGGGAGTCCAAGACCACCAAGAACCCAAGAAGGGCCACATCAAGTGCAAGAAAATCAGGAAGTCCAAGCAGTTCAAATGACTGTAAAGATTTATTGCAAGGATAAAGTCTTTACAAGAATCTCAACCCGTTAGTGTCAGAACAAACTGGCGAGAGATAAGAATCAGTGGAATTCAAACTGGGCTGGACTTAGATCAGAGGGCACCAATGATCCCACAATCCAACCCTGAGCTACAAATATTCTTTTCCATCAGAACTTGAGCCAATTTGGATTCAGAAAGGTAAGAGAAGTTTCACTTACTCCAAAGTGTGCAGGACATATCCATACCACTTTGTTGAGATGATCAGAGTAGCTTTTTTTTTTTTGCTTGAATTAAATGAATCACCCTGTCTCTAGGTCCCAAAATACTTTACTAGGGTTTAGAACTTTAATTTGAAAATAAATGATCCAAATTTGGTTACCACACTATAAAAAAAGATGTTGAGACTCTAGAAAGAGTGCAGAGAAGAGCAACCAAGATGATTAAGGGATTGAAGGCTAAAACATATGAAGAATGGTTGCAGGAACTGAGCATGGCTAGTCTAGTGAAGAGAAGGACCAGGGGAGACATGATAGCAGTCTTCCAATATTTAAAGGGCTGCCACAGAAAGGAGGGAGGTCAAACTATTTTCCAAAGCACCTGAAGGCCAGACAAGGAATAATGGATGGAAACTGATCAAGGAGAGATTGAACCTGGAAATAAGGAGAACAGCTTGCCTTCGGAAGTTATGGGAGCTTCATCACTGGAAGCTTTCAAGAAGAGACTGGACTGCCATCGGTCAGAAATGGTGTGGGGGTCTCCTGTTTGGGCAGGGAGTTGGACTAGATGACCTACAAGGTCCCTTCCAACTCTGTTAATCTGTATATGTAAATGTGTGGCCAACTTTTGGAACAGAAAATGAAGACAGAAACAGTAAGGATAGTTTTGCATTAAGTTCTATTTTTGAGCGCAGTTAACCATGTGCTAAATAAAGTTTTCTTTCTCTGGTTTGTGTTCTATTTTATTTTTGGGTTGTTTGAGATTTTAAATTTCTCCTGATGGTGCTTTTGAGCCAACTTTATTGTTGGAGATGGTGGAAGATCTACTGCTGGTGACAATTTTCAGTTACACGTCTTTCCATTACACAAACCTCCCTAACTGCCTACCCTTCTCAGACTGCAAAGATCCTATTGCAGATGTTATTCCATTATGTGTTTCCCTGGGATTTAATGGAAGATAGGGAGACCGTGAATTGCTGGAGAGATGATTGGACAGTGAAAAACAGAATATTCCCTCCGCTACCTCTTCGTTAAACAGACATAAGAATGCGCTATTCCATCACCAATATTTTATATAAGGAAAAGAGACAATTGAGCTGGTATTAGCTTCGTAGTCGCCCAGATATATTTCAAGGGGGCCGTATTTAGCAAAACTACCTCCAGGTCTCTCTCTTTCAGACTCTGATTAAATGATGGTCTGCACTTAAGAGGCATTAAGTCAGAATACATCTTCTCTCATGGCTCCCAGCTTGCCATTCTATCAGATTTAATTGAAAGTGATCTAATGTCAGATACTTGACTATTTATTGTCAGCAAAACAAATAATGCACTACACCGCAGGGAATCACAGGAGTCTGAAGGTAAAGGTGAAAGTATTTCAACACCACTGTCAGCTAATGCTGGAAATCAAATATTTATTCTCGTCTGCCAAGGGGAATGAATTAGTTACCTTTTCTCTAAGAAAACATACTAGGTGAGCCATGTGTTTATTTGTTTTTATTATTTTTTAAAAAAAACATCCTGAAATACATTCTTTAGATTTTTCTTCTTCATTTCTTCTTCTAATTGATGAATGAAGAGGGCACAACTTCCCATTTTAGAAAGCAACGGTAGGTAAAATTGGAGCAACCAGGACTCTGCATTCAAGGCCATATATATTGCTTGACGCTATCAGTAACGGTTGAATAATATAAAATAAATTTCCAATCTATATTTCTTCTACAGTGCGACATGAAGATCTGTCATGACACAACTCTACAGTACTTTGAATACTATAAGTTTTTTTAATCAGGGCAACCTGGTCTATCCAAGTATGGGATGGAGCACACTGTTTCCGCTTTCGCCTTTTCAGCCCCAATCTAGGGGCCTTCGCCGGCAGTCGCTTTCGTGACAAACCACTTTTGTGTTGAATTTATATTTACCGATAAAGATGAATCTTCAACTAGAATAATCAATAAAATTCAATGCATCAAGTTAAAGCAATTTCTTTGCACCATTTCACTCACTTTTGTTCATAGGCAAAAACACTTTCCCCCTGATTTGAACTGGCAACTGAATAATAGAATAATAGAGTTTGAAGGGACCTTGGAGGTCTTCTAGTCCAACCCCCTGCTTAGGCAGGAAACCCTCCACCATTTCAGACAAATGGTTATCCAACGTCTTCTTAAAAGCTTCCAGTGTTGGAGCATTTACAACTTCTGGAGGCAAATTGTTCCACTGATTAATTGTTCTAATTGGAATCTGATCATTCTAATTTAACCATTCCAATGAGGAATTTGAATAAAATCATTGATTCATTGAAGCATTTGAATCAGATTTTCAGTAATTACATAAGAAGATGCCAACCTCCCCCCTTTTATTAGTTACCTAGTCTGATAACAAAATGTTCAGAAACTAAATTGAAACAAGCTTGGAGAGCAAACCATTGCCAAAATCTAAAACCTGAGTTACAATTATTTTCTATTATTTCACTCCAATTGTATTTCTGTATCAAGATGAAAGTTCACCCTATTCAAGAATGCATTCTGAATCCAGTCCTTGAAGTCCTCTTAAGTTCTTCCAAGGATGAATGACCCTAACACAACAGTAAATTGTTCCATTTGTTTCAATTTTTCTCAGGTGTACCTGGGCAATATTTTAACTTATACAGGAAAAATGAGTGAAGATTGCAGAAACACATCAACTGTACACTTGAGGGCACACATTTTTGTGTTCATGTGGTAAAATATTTGTGGTAATTCCTAGGGGAAATGTACTTTGGTCTCTCACATCCATTGTGAGGCAATTCAAGGAAGAATGCCATTACCCAAGACTGAGCATATTTTCATCTGTCTTCCTCAACTCACCTCATTTGAGCTCTAACATTCACTATTATTTGATCTAACTGAAGCTTTTTGGAAGCCAGAGCTAAACATGAGACTGCCAAGATTTCAGCAGTGTGCAAGTTAAAAATATAGCTACCCTCCAAAAAGCCTTTCCAATTTAAGCAGGCAAGATGGATGTAGGTAGTGGAGCAAAAGCCCTCTGTGATGATTTACAGAAGTGTAATTGCCATCGTAGTATGGACATCTGATGGTGAAAAACATCTCTGCCCTGCTGACTCTAGTGTTCCAGCTCCATTACTGAGGTGGATTGAATATTGCAAAGGCAGTTTATAGAGATTGGATTTTTAATCAATTTAAATGACTGAAACTTCGATGTAGTCAATTCTGTACAAATTGTGGGAAATAAACATGGAACAAATGTGTCATTGCAATCCCCCACACATATTTAGGTATGAAATATAGTATAAATTATATTATATTCCCTCTCTCTCAAAACTATCTATCTATCCTCTCTCTCTCTCTCTTATCTATCTATCTATCTATCTATCTATCTATCTATCTATCTATCTATCTATCTATCTCTATATCAGGATCCCGGACCTGCACGATTTCCGCTGTGCCATCAAAACATTTCTTTTCCAGCAGGCCGGCCTGGCCTAACCTCTCTTTTAAACTTTTTTAAAATTTTTAAAATTTTTAAATTTTAAATTTGTCTTATGAATTTGGGGTGTTTTAAATTTCGTTTTCCAGGCCAATTATTTAATTGTATTTTAGTGGTTTTTTAACATTTGTATTATATGTATTTTATTTGGCTGTTCACCGCCCTGAACGCCCTTCGGGAGTAGGGCGGTATACAAATGCAATTAATAATAATAATAATAATAATAATAATAATAATAATAATAATAATCTATCTATCATCTATCTATCTATCTATCTATCTATCATCTATCTATCTCTATCTTCTATCTATCTATTTATCTATCTATCTATCCATCCATCCATCTATCTATCTATCATTAACTATTTATCATCTCTGTTTCTCTCTCATATATGGCAGAATAATAGAATATGTGATTATGTCACATAGATTATAATATTGGGGGATTTGATTATAACACCTACTTGCTATAGGTATTAGCAAATCTATGATCTATATATATCAGCCATATGTTACAAATGTGTCAAGCACAGGAAATCAAGAGTCAGGCAGTTGAAATGAATATATAGGTTCATTGTATGCTAATGCTGTCTACAAGAATCTGAAGTACTAACAGTCAAAACGAATTGTTGGTAGATAAGAGTCAACATAATTCAAGGTGGGCTGGACTTAGATCTCTTGTGGGTGTGAAGGGCTCAAGACTGATGACGTGTTTGATCCCTCCCTCAGGCTAGCCTGGTCATCTCCTATGGCTCAATTGATGCACTAGATACATCTGAGCAAAATCCTACAATCCATTTGCTTTGGGGCTGAATTGTCAACAGCATAACAGGTCAATTTATGTCTCTTCAGTAGGGATCTAAAATGGTGGATCCATCATGGTTTGAACAATAACAACAAACAAATTGGTGGAAAAATTGAAAGGGACAAGAAATATCAAAAGTGGACTCAGCCCCTTAAAACTGAACAGTTAAATAGCGTTTGCTTACTTGATTAAAACTTTTTTGTGACTTGCAGTTAAATAAAGTTGCAACGTTTATGCTTGTTTACAAAGATAATGCTTTCAATACTGTTGTGGTTCTTGTTAGGAATTTATTTTCTGACTATATAAACTAGAATAATAATTTCATTTATTAAGCTTGTATGCCAATTGACTCTGAATGATTCTAAGCAATTCAGAACAATCAAACAAAGAACTTATAATAAAAATCGATAGAAGTTAAAAGGTAAAGATAAATAATGGCAACGACAGAAGAGAATATTTGTAGCTCAGGGTTGAACTGTGAGATTCTTGGCACTCTCTGAGCTTGGTGGTTTTCTTGCAGACCATCCATTACCAAATTAGATAGCATAATTTTATTTATTTATTAGATTTGTTTACTACCCATCTCACCTCAAGTACAGTTATGATGCTATCAAGCACCAAGGACCCCATAAAAGATAGCAAGTACAATAAAAGTTACTCTCCCTCCCCAAATTCAACAGCCTTTACTCCAAAGTCAATGGTAACAAACAATTTTAATCAGTTATTGATTCAAAAATATCTGAAACTGTGCTGATACTTCTAGATAAGGACCTTTAAACAATTTTTTTTTAAAAAAATAAAACATTATTTTGATGTTCAATGTCCATTTGGAATATCAGAAGTGTCTTGGCTTTTGTAGGCATTTATATTATTGATTGAAGGAGTTGAATTTCCTTTTGTAAGGTCTATTACTAAGGCAAGCTTACTGTGATGAATGCATGTAGCAATGGAAGTTTAATCTTTCACTAACATGTATGCTTCTTTAATCATTCATGAATGCAAGCATTTCTTCTCATAACTTTTTTCTTTTTTTTAATTCTATAATAGCATCTTTATAGTAAAGGATAGGCTTAGAAAGCTACATCTGTGACCACGCCATGTTTCTATTTTTCAGTATGGGAGAGTCAAAGATTCCAGATTATCACCAAGGATGTATTATATATTAAAGTCTAAATATCAGTGCTGCTAAATAGGAAAAAATAAAATAGAACATGGGGATGTCAAATGAATTCAAAAGCTCGTTTTCGTTTCAAACAGTCCTCCATAGAAGACCGCCCACGTCATCCACCAAGGAAGCAAGACAAATAAATAGACCAGTTTCTAAAACTGATCAGTTTCTAATATCTAAATATCTTCTAAAACCAGTTTCTAATATCAAAAACATTTGATATTAGATTGCCTTCCGGTGAGCTGAAGTATTCAGATTTCCAGCAAGATTTACAAGATTAGAATGATGCATTGAGAAAGGTCTTGTGTCTTCTATCTCCATTCTTTATATTTTTCATCTGGCAGAGAATAAATGTGCAATAAGATATTGAAATGAAATCCTAGGGACTTGGGTAACAAAAACCTGATAACATTCTCGGATGCTTGAAGATACATGATCATTGATAACAGAACAGGAAAATAATCTATTTCTGTGGTATGTAGAGGAAGAGATTGATAACAGTCTCTTCTACAAGTAATTGTAGGCTGTATGTTTATGAGTTAATTCATCATCTGTGACAGACATACTTAAAAAAGGTAGAGGAGTCCCTGCAGATTTCATTCCACTAGTAGTTGCTGACTAATAGGGCATGAGGAGCCTGGATAGCTCTGCGGACAAGGCACTGTAATTCAACACCAGCTGTCTGCAATTAAAGTAAGTTCGAATCTTGCCAGGCTCAAGGTTGACTCAACCTTCCATCCTTTCTAAGGTAGGTAAATTGAGGACCCAGTTTGTGGGGGCAATAAGCTGACTTTGTATAAAATATACAAAAATATGAAGGCTATTGCTTAACACACTGTAAGCCGCCCTGAGTCTCTGGAGAAGGGTGGCATATAAATCAAATTTTTTAAAAAAATGAGTGGGATTTTGGGGGTTCTCCGAACTGCACAGAATCTTAGCTAGAGGTTCACCTGAACCCCTGAGAACCCCCAGCAGCCCCACCCCTGATCCATAGACACTATATATCTTCAAACCCTCATCCGTGAAATGAAAGTGACTGGGCTTACTTTCTCAGGGAATGGTGGGAGGAGTAAAGAAGCAGGGAACCCCTCAGTTAGGAACAACGGTTAAGAAGAACAAACCATCCCTGTGACCAAAGCAGATGAAGAAGCTGAAATTCAGAAAGAGCTTTCTTAAATCGGTGTAATTTCCTTCTGATTTATGCATAGGAGTGGAGGCAATTTAAGGCTATCGCGAAGAAAACCCTCCAGTTAACTGCAGAGTCTTCCCTGATTTTCAAGATTCAACTGACAGCTAAATAAGCAGCTCAGAAGATCCACACTTAACATTTTATGGAAGATGAGGACGTTTTCAACTGAGCAGTTTTAATGTGCAAAATGAACTGGGAAGTGTTTATCATTTGAAGTCCAGGCTTAAGGGTAGGTGTTCATAAAAGAAACTGTAGGGTGATGATCAAAAATAGGCTTGTGGAAATACTTACATAAAAGAAATTGCCCTGGTTGTGATTGCACAATGTCATAACCTGTATCTTTGCAGAAACATCTGTGCTAATCCTAGTTTCTTGCTAGATTAAGATGAAACCTGATTGCTTTTATGTAATGATAGAACTCTATAGAAGGTTGGCTCTATCTTTCCACCATTTGTGGTGTAATTGAAATTTCTATGCAGGTTAAAGATGAATGGGTTGATATGCTGAGCTGGATAATGCTTCCCATAAGAGCCGTGGTGGCACAGTGGCTAGTGTACAGTACTGCAGGCTACTTCTGCTGCCTGCTGGCTGCCTGCAATTTGGCAGTTCAAATCTCACCAAGCTCCAGGTTGACTCAGCCTTCCATCCTTCCGAGGTGGGTAAAATGAGGACCCAGATTGTTGAAGGCAATAGGCTGACTCTGTAAACTGCTTAGAGAGGGCTGTAAAGCACTATAAAGCGGCATATAAGTCTAAATGCTATTGCTATTGCTATAATGTTCCATGCTCCATCTCTGGTTTAGCAAATAAAAAAATTGGTAAAGTACTTTTCTCCTTTGGCCAGGTTTGGCAGGCTTTCAAGTCCTGCTTTGCTGCCTCTTCCTGACGGGTAGAGGTAGTCATAGAACATAGAATAATAGAGATGGAAGGGACCTCAGAGGTTCTTCTAGTCCAACCCCTTGCTTGAGCAGAAGATCCTATATCATTTCAGAAAAATGGTTGTCCAGTCTCTTTTTGAAAGCCTTCAGTGATGGAGCACCCACATACAATCCACCCGACTCCATTGTTACATCCTCAAACCCTCATAGCTTCAACCTTAAACTATCTACTGTGGACCTCACCCAGGGGTGAAATGCTACCAGTTCGGACAGATTCTGCTGAACTGGTAGCAATGGTGGCAGGTGGTTCGGAGAACTGGTAGCGACGGCAGCGCAAGGCTCCGCCACCCACCTGGTTGTCATTACTTTCTGGTTTTAACCAGGAAGTAACCTGTTTTTTACCCTCTGCGCATGCACAGAGGGTCCGCGCACGCATGTTACACACGTGTGGTGTGTGCACTTCCGAACCGATAGGGAAGGTAAGTAGATTTCACCCCTGACCTCACCCCATTCCTAAGAATTCCTAAGCGGTCTACCTACAAGACCCCCTTCTGCCACCGATAGCCTCCCACCGACCAGTTCGCTCCCACAGAGAGGGACTCCTCAGGGTGCCGTCGGCCAAATTATGTTGGCTGATGACACCCAGGGGGAGAGCCTTCTCTGTGGGAGCCCCTGCCCTTTGGAATGAACTGATCCCAGACATACGCAAGATCTCTGACCTCCGAGTTTTCCGCTGTGCTCTTAAGACCCTGCTCTTCCGACAGGCAGGGCTAGCTTCATAATTGAGTTTTAAATTCGGAGTTCTTAAATTTTTGGGTTTTTTTAGTTAATTGGCCTTAAATGTGATACTTTTAATAATTTTTAAATTTAAATTGTGATATTTGTTTTGTGTTTTTACCTGGCTGTACACCGCCCTGAGTCCTTCGGGAGAGGGGCGGTATAGAAATAAAATTATCCTTATCCTTATCCTTATCCTTATCCTAAGAGGTCCATAAAAGGGGTGTGCATAAGCACACCAGCGTGTCTACCAACCATGTCCTACTGTCCCCATTTATTTGTATTAATTTCCCTCGTTCATGTCCATGTTCATATTAATACATATCTTGTACATGTTTGACAAACTAATTAAAATAAAATAAATAAAAAATAAAACAAGACAGTCCTTGACATACAACTGCAAAACATCTGTTGTATTTGTGGATCTCACAGCAGCATACAACACAGTATGGAGGGAGGGCCTATTAAAGAAATTCCTCCACGCTGTCCCCTGTAGGACTATGGGCCGCCTAATAAATAACATGCTTTCAACAAGGACCTTTCAAGTCATCATGGGTGACAGAATCAGTAAGCAAAGACACCTGAATAACGGACTCCCTCAGGGCTCTGTGCTGGCTCCATCTCTATTTAATCTATACATTTCTGATATACCACCCACGATATCAAAAAAAGTTCTCTTATGCTGATGACCTGGCATCAGCATATAGCCACAAGGACATCGAAGCTACAGAAGACGTACTTACAGCCGACCTTACAACTTTGAGCACATACTTCCACCAATGGAGGTTAATCCATTGTAAGTAAAACAGTTACATCATGTTTTCACCTCAACAACAAATTGGCAAAAAGAGAACTCAATGTATACCTAAATAACAAACTGCTCCCATATGAGGCAACACCAAAATACCTGGGGGTCACCTTAGACAGGACCCTGTCCTTTAAGAAACATATCCAGAATATGGCTGCCAAGGTTAACAGCAGAAATAACATCCTACAAAAACTATGCGGAACAACTTGGGGAGCTTCAGCCCCAACTCTCCGATGTGCAGCCGTCGGGCTTTGCTACTCTGCAGCGGAATACTGTGCACCTGTATGGATAAACAGCTCACATACAGGACTTATTGATGTTCAACTTAACCATACGATGAGGCTAATTACTGGGTGCATAAAATCTACACCTAGTTACTAGTTACCAGTTCTTAGTCACATACTCCCCCCGCACTTACGATGACAAGAAGCTCTCATTCGGGAGTATAGTAAGATCCTGTTAAATTCCTCTCTACCTATACATGGATACATTCCTGATCTCTTAAGATGCCGATTAAAGCCAAGAAATCCACCAATCTTGACGGCGCGTAAATTGATGGCCGATCATCAGAACACCACACAAAAGTGGATGGAGGCGTGGAATAGCTGTTCCCCCCAAGATGTCTCCGAGCATATCAGTCCTAGTAGTATACCTCCAGGATTTAGCCTACCCCGATACATATGGGTGACATATAATAGAATTAGAACAACTCATGGGGTGTGTGCTGACTCCCTGTATAAATGGGGAAAGACACCTTCAGCACAATGTGATTGTGGGGCCCCTCGACAGACTATCCAGCACATAGTGAGGGAATGCCCTAACAGAAGGTATCCAGGAGATTCTAGGGACTTTCTCTGCATAACAACGGCAGCTACTGACTGGATCTCCAAACTTGACATTAAACTTTGAAATGTTATTTCCGTTTTCCTTTTAGGTTTTCTTACTGCTTTTTTATTGTTTTTATTGTTTTTAACCTGTAAAAATGAAGTGTTTTAATGCTGTATGTGACCAGCCATACGCTAAATAAATAAATAAACTGCAAAGGAGCCTGCCCATTACTGTCATATATCATAATGGCCATAAAATGAGTCAGACACGTGACCAACCCAATCTTATGACCTTTTTTTGGCCACTTTCATTAAGTGAACCAATGTACCAAAAGTGTTTTTCCAAAAGGCAAAAGGTCTTTCTTGGCTTTTTCCCTTGAAAACATTTTGCTTCTCATCCAAGAAGCTTCTTCAGTTCTGATCTGAAGAACTAAAAGAGCTTCTGGATGAGAAGAGAAATTTTTTCATGGGAAAAAAAAAAAACCCAAAAAGTCCAATTGCCTTTTGGAAAAGCACCTTTTGGCCAACCATGATCTGGATGATGGAGAATCTCCGTAGAACTAATGTTTCTCTATGCATGTGGTTTTGCCAAAAACTGGAAATGCTTGTTTTAAGCAAAAACATTTTAAACTGTGGTCACATGATACTGCAAATGGCCACCAATTGTTCTGCCCCAGCTATGAACCCCAAAGAACGCAGCACACACAATGTCAGTACCAAACTCAATTTACTAAAATAACTCAGTCTTTTTCAAACAAGGGCTGTTAATAAACTTTCTTAACAGCCTACAAGAAACCAAAGATAAAGTAATCACAATCTTACTATGGTTGGCAGAAAGCCCAGAAGCAATTTACAGAGAATCCAGACACGAAGGAGAGTGAACTAAAGTTGTTCCCTACAAAATTGCTTCAGTCGGCGTTCCTCCTTAAATAGGCTAAGGGAGTGGCCAATTAGCCCCAAGCCTTACTCTCGAGGAGACCTCCTCCTGAGGAGCCACTCCTGCCTTTTGGCCCCTCTGCGCGCCCATGCATCGAGAAGAGGCTCCTCCTCTTCGTCCTCTTCACTTAAGGAAGCTTCTGGAGGTTCTGAAGGCCCTGCTGAATCCCCGCATGTTTGGCAAGAGTATATAAGCCCAGCATGGTCACCCAAAGCTGCCCATCTAAATCCAGCAGGCCCTTCAATTGGGCAGCAAAATATGGAAAAATGGGTTATCGTTTTTATGATAATGCCAGAGGCATAATTTTATACTGTGCAGAAGAAGGCAATGATGAACATTTCTGTATTTTACCAAGAAAACAACATACTGTACTTTTCGGAGTATAAGATGCACTTTCCCCCCAAAAAGAGGGTGGAAGTATCGATGTGCCTTATAGACCGAATACAGCCATTTTTAGCCTCCTGAAACTCCACCCCACGTGTCCTGTTTTTGCCAAAAACAGGCCCATTTTTAGCAAAAATGGGATGCGCAGAGGGTTTGGGAGGCCTGCAGAGTGCTCCTGGGGGCCAGGGAGGGCAAAAACTGGACATGCAGAGGCCAAAAACTTTTTTTCTTGTTTTCCTCTTCAAAATCTTGGTGTGTCTTATACTTCGGTGCGTCTTATAGTCTAAAAAATACGGTAGGTAAAAAAAATTCAAAGTCATAGATGATCTAGTGGCAGATGACAGGGCCCTCAGGTTGAATGGCACTCAACGTGCTATTCAGTAAAAGCTCTGATTCTTCCAGAGTATGAATGGAGTTCATGATTTGACTAGATTGAGGCCTTTAGGATGTTTAGTTACTGAAGTTGCCAATGTAGGAAAAGAGCATCTGAAGATGCAAAGAGAGAATTGCAGTGAGAAGATGGAATGCAAGAACCATGAATATGGGAATGAGCCCTCATTTCCTGATAATTATCTCAGCTTGTGATTGGAGGCTTATTCAAACCTGGAATGAAATAAATTTCTCTGGTCTTAAAAGGATGCCTTTTATTTATTTTCATACTGACTGGAGTGAGGGCTTTGAAGCTGAGTAGTTGAGAAGGTTTCCACACATAAATAGGCAGATCGTGTTTGCCACTTCAAGCATAATTGATGGGCATACAATTGCTTTTTTTTAAAAAAAAAGTTTGGTAATCGGATCATCTGAATTCACTTTATTCAAAGAGTCACAAGTGGGAAGCCAAAGAAAGAAACTCTTGTCTTGAGAGCCCTTTATATTAAATGGAATTTCTGAGCAATTAGTAATTACAGTTAATGATGGGACATGACGTTTATGAATTCCGAAGAACGTTTTATTTTCATTGCTTCATCATTTAATTCAGTATATCGCAAGATTGAAATCCTGTAGGCCAGTATGAAAAACACTATTCGCTTAATATTTATCTAGTTTAACCCTGAGAATGCCTGGAAAGAGGAATGGTTCAAGTTACCTTCTTGTGGCCTGACCATTAGTGAATCCTCTACCAAACCATTTGGTTTTAATCTGCTTTGCTCTGTCTGGAAAAAAAAAAATTGAACAGAATTAAATGTGACACTGGAAGAAGTACCTCTGCTCTGTATTAATGGGCTGGAAAGATCCCCTTGTTGCAACTGTGGTGCTAATCAAACGATTAAACATATTGTGAATGCCCATGACATGCATTCTCTGGTTCTCTAGAAGATCTGCATGAAGAAATGCTAGAGGTGATTGCCTGGATAGCTAAATTGAACTTCTAATTATGTGGCCACTCTGTACCCCCATAGACGTTTTGTATATAGCAATAGCACTTAGACTTATATGTCACTCAGAGTGCTTTACAGCACTCTCTGGGTGGTTTATAATGTCACCATATTGCCTCCAACAATCTGAGTCCTCATTTTTCCAACCTCGGAAGGATGGAAGGCTGAGTCAATCTTGAGCCCATCAGGATTTCCTTTCCTTTCCCCTGACTTTGCTTGTCGGAAGTTGGCTAAGAAAGTCCCAAATGGCAATCACAGGACTCTGGGAAGCTGCAACCCTCATAAATAAATGCCAATTACCAAGCGCATGAATTTTGATCATATGACTGGGGGGATACTGGAATGGTTGTAAATGTGAAGAGCAGTCATAAATCAGTTTTTTTCTAAGCTGTTGTAACTTCAAACAATCACTAAGTGAATGGTTGTTAGTTGAGGACTACCTATACTTATGGATGCGAACTTTGGTGAGAAATCTAGATTGCAGAAGACAAATTAGTGTAAAATGAGGTATGACTGGGACAACGAAAGACATAATATTCACACATGATACCCCTTGGCCAGCTCATAACTAAATGTATTCCACTTCACAGAAGTGCAAACTACAGCCAGGTGATCATAGCATGTGGTCAGTGGTGGGATTCAAATAATTTAACAACCGGTTCTCTGCCCTAATGACCAGCTGGGTGGGCGTGGCCATGGTGACCAAAGCCAGGGGATGTGACAGGCAGCACTCAGCATGCTGCCCCCCTGTGCCCCGTTTTGGGCCTAGTAGGCCTCCCTGCAGCCTCCTGGGAACGAAAATGGGCTGAGGGGGCCCCGCGCTGCACCATCCCCACAACCAGTTTTAGGCCTAGTAGGCCTCCCTGAAGCCTCCTGGGAGCAAAAACGGGCCATGGGGGGTGCACCATCACCCCGCACCCCTTTTTGGACCTAGTAGGCCTCCCTGCACTTACCTGGGAGCCAAAATGGGGTGCGTGGGGACTCCTGGAAGGGGCAGAGAGGGGAGGGGCCAGCCAGCAATTTAACTACCAGTTTGCCCGAACTGGCCCAAACCGGCTGAATTCTACCACTACATGTGGTTCCTCAAGCCTTTGTTGTAGCTCTGGAGCGTCATCTAGCTACATGAGTGAATTTCATTTTGCAAGGGAACAGGAGCCAAATACAATATTTTTTAAATATCCTTGTGATACATCCCAATGGGAAAGCAACATTGATTACATTCTGTGATGTTCAATCAAAATCAATGATGGAGGAAAATCCAAACACAAATATATAAAATGCAAATAAGACTCCTCTTAAAAGAGCTATGACAGATAAGAGACGCCATAAGTGGCATCAACATGATTGATGAGGAAAGCAGCAAAATATGACATTCTTGCTAGTTAGTTATGTTTACGACTGTTCTGAAAATGAATATATGAAATATGGTACGTTACTGGTTTTGATGATGCTCTTCTGGAAAAGCCAATTTGGATCATAAAGGAGGAACAGAGGGGGGGATTAAATTAATCTCTCTTTCCTGTTACAAAGATAACTCAAGACTCTAAAATCCTTTGTCTTCTGAAAGGCAATTATCCTAGGAGCTAAGCAAAAATAACAACAATAACAACAACAACAACATATTTTAAAAAGATACTTGGTTGATATCTAGGATGCTGGCAGCAACCCATATCAACCATTAGCACTAGTCAGTCATATTTGTGACACATTTTTAAATGTTCAGTTGACTGAATTTCATGCTTAATGAAGAAAAGAGATATGGATGAATGGATTATGGATGAAACATGTAACAGTGATACCTATTGTCATTGGGGCACTTGGTAAAATTCCAAGAATTTTATAAAATACATCAACAAATTTCAGCTTCCTGCAATAACACCAGCGGAACTGCAAAAAACTGAGCTACTTGGAACATCGTACATCTTAAGAAGGTACTTGGTTGATATCTAGGACGCTGGCAGCAACCCCTATCAACCATTAGCACCAGTCAGTGGTATTTGTGATGCATTTTTGCATGTTCAGTTGACTGAGTTTCATGTTTAATGAATAAAGTAAATAATAATAATAATCTTTTTTTTCCCTTGAAGACATAAGAGTCTCAACAGAAAAAAGCCAAAGGGATATATGATGTTCTCAACTTTGTAAATGAGCCTACCAACTGAGAAAGTTTGATGGATTAACTTTCTCAATACATCCAGAACAAGTGTAATTCAACTGCCCTTGTAATTTTTAACTGACCTGCTAATGTAAGGCCAAAATCCTTGGTCACATAGGTGTGGCCCTATGGATCCTGGTCACATAGGTGTCAAATCACTTTAAATCATGTCCCCCTCCCCAAATCATTCACTTCTCAAAATTTCCTTCCATTCCAAATGGAGGGATGTGATACACAAGTGAGAATCATCCCCATCCCCATCAGTACCGTGTAAAGTTTGAAAAAGTGAAGTCTGAAGAAATGAGAATAAGAAAGAAAAAGAAAATTAAGATAGGTTACATTTTTACTGAAAAACTTTGGCAATGTCTTCCTGTAGTTTTCTAATAGAAATCCCATTCAGTGGCCAGATCAAGTTCAAAGGTTTCAACTCTTTGTAAACTCTTTGTTTAAAATTATGTATTGTTTTATTAGAATTTATTTAATTAGCAAAATTTGTCAGGCTTCTGGGGGTAGTATGGATGGCCCTTTACCAACTCGGAATTTAAACCAGGGGTCTCCAACCTTGGCAACTTTAAGACTTGTGGACTTCAACTCCCAGAATTCCATTGCTGGCTGAGGAATTCTGGGAGTTGAAGTCCACAAGTCTTAGAGTTGTCAAGGTTGGAGAGCCCTGGTTTAACAACTGTTAATAGAGAAAACTATTACAAGGGCAGCTGTATGATATGTTTTAATGTATTGTGGAAGTTACTCCTGGCTAGAGGCCACTCTAAATTGTATATAATCCCCACACTCCAATTTTTGTAGCCTAAGGAGTGCTATTTAATCATGATGGCACAATTTCCCATAATTCTAGAGGGAGGAATAGATGGGTTATTTTAGTATAAGCTCTAAAGTCAGTGTATGACACTTAAAAAGCTCAAATCCTTGCAGAAAACAGCCTTATCCATGTGGGTTGCAGTGCCGGGGAATTTAACAGTAAGAGTGGTTTTGGCAACCAAAGTATCAGCAAAGTATTCTATCATTGCTGTATGGGAAATCATTGTGAAAATTACAGTATATATGTATTTATTGATTGATTAGCCTATAGGCCATATCAATGTACAGGTTCAAACACATATTACCAATAAAATTCTAAACAAACAATTTAAAATGAGAATAGGGTAAAATACAATAGTTATAGGATAAAATACAATCATTTAATACTTAAACATGTAAAATAAAATGGCATAAAGTTGTATTTCTGTATCACGCCGGCAATCTACCCAAAACAGGCCCACATATGCTGATCTCATATGCTAGACCATTTTAGTCAGAAATTGTGCAAATGACAGTTTCAAACTGACATTTCCTCCCTCTCCTTTGTGTAAATACTGTATGCTCAGAATAGTTAGTTGCAATCTATATAGTCTTAGATGCATGCAACCTTAAACACATGTGGATGTGAATAGGTGTGATCCACCAACAGGGTTTTTTTTGACAATTATTGTAGAAAATTGGGTGACCTACCCTGTTTACCTGAAAATAAGACCCAAATGGAAAATAAGCCCTAGCATGATTTTTCAGGATATTTGTAATATAAGCCCTACCCCAAAAATAAGCCCCTGTTAAGATCATCAGGCAGAGGTATTTAGTACTGTATTTCCCCCCCCAAATAAGACCTAACCGGAAAATAAGCCACAATGCGTCTTTTGGAGCAAAAATTAATATAAGACCCAGTCTTATTTTGTGGGAAACACGGTATCATTTTTGATATGATGCAACAGTACCACCTAATGGATTGAGTACATCAAGAGGTCTGAACAGATGGAAACAGCTGGTTTATTTTCTCAACTAACCTTTTCTATAAAATCATTTTTTAATAATGGCATAACTGAAGGAAACCAGTCAGCTCTTTATTTTCATGACCCCCAGAGACATTAGGGAAGACAGGTTCAGCTACTAGATGATTTTCTGATTTGCTGGCTAGACCAAGGACCTCAGAGATAGAAAATGTTATGCTTGATGGGACAAAGCAAATCAATCTTCTCGAAGGAGCCTGGCTTTTGTGTATTGTGCATATCTTATAAAACTAAAGGACAATGTTCAAGAAGAAAAAAAAATAGCAAAGAGAATCTGCCTAACAGCATCCATGCAGAAAGTGATGATCATTTCTCTCCAGCCATCCTCTCTGAGGTGAATTTTGAACATGTATTAAATTTCAAGATCTTTCTCCAGCCCATGCATGTTTATGGCTAAGACAAATATAAGATATGTACAATTCTTACAATAGCAGTATACTATTGGGCAGAGAGAAAGAGAGGAAGAGGGAGAGGGAGAGAGGGAGACGGAGAGAGGGAGACGGAGAGAGTGAGAGAGAGAGGGAGAGAGAGTGGGGAAGAGGGAGATGGGGAGAGGGGGAGAGAGGGAGAAGGAGAGAGAGAGGGAGAGGGAGAGAGGGAGAGAGAGAAGGAGAGAGAGAGAGGTCTGTAGAAATTAGGATAGTGATATTTATAATTTATTAAATATGTATGCTGCCCTTCTCATTGTCAGGCAACTCAAGAGACTGTCATGATGGCTTACAACATCATGAAAGAACAAAATAAAACAACTCAAAGGTTAAAAACATTAAAAAGCATTAAGAATTAAATATTAAAAATAAAAAAAAACCAAACCCCAAACCCTAGATAAAATGAGATCAGTATTTTAAAAGGCGGACGTGGGAATCTTCTCTTAAATCTACTAACCACCTCCAATTTTGAGAATCATCTCCAGCACTGCCACCTATCGTGCAATAGTTTTGAAAAGTGAAGTCTCAAGAAACTAGTGTGAAAAGTGTTGAGGAGCCCTATCAAAGCCCCAAGCTTGTTGGTAGAGCCAGGTTTCCAGGCCCTTTCAGAATGCCAAGAGGATGGGAGCAGATCACACCTCTAAGGGCACAATGTTCCAAATGGTGGGAGCCACCACAGAAAAGGCTCTTCTACTAGACCCTACTGGGCAAATTTCCTTTCGTAATGGGTCCACAGAATGCCCCTTTTGCTCAAACGAGTGTGGTGGTTCAATCGCATTGAGGTGAGATGGTTCCTCAGATAGCCTGGACCCATGCCATAAAGGTGAGAATTAACACCTTGAATTCAGGGGTGAAATCTACTTACCTTCCTTATCGGTTCGGAAGCGCATGCTCCTCACACGCACACTCGCTTCGCGCACATGCACATCTTCTGCGCATGCGCAGAATGTAAAAAACATTACTTTTTGGTTAAAACCAGGAACTAATGACACCCGGGCAGCGATCGCTACCGGATCACTGAACCACAGGGAAAAATCATTACTGGATCGGGTGATCCGGTCTGATCCGGGAGTATTTCATCCCTGCTTGAATTGTATCCAGCATCCAATGCAGTTTGCCCAATAGTGGTGTACTTGGGCCCCTAGAGCTGTCCGTGGTGCTGCATTCTGTACCCGCCATAGCTTCTGAATAGTCTTCAAGGGTAGCAGCACATTGCAGTAGTCTAAATATTTAACAGGATCCAGGGAAGAAGTTATCAGTTACATTATAAAAGAGTAATCACCTGAAAACTATTTCATTCAATTAAAGTGAACTATCAGTGAAATCAAATTTAGTTTTGGTCACATTGATTTCCTCTGAGCATGAGGAACCTACAAGCCAAGAGTAGCCTCACTTACAGCAGGTTCTTCCTAATTGCTGTTCTGAGATATGGGGCCCAAAGACCTTGGTGAACTTTGGATCACTGTGATTGATGAAATATGGGTTTATAGCCTAATTTCGTGTACATTGGTCTCAATCCAGTGAGATAAACAGGACATTCATGAGCCATAATCATCGCAGCTACCTTTTTTGGGGGGTGGGGGGTGGGGAAGAAATGAAAACAAACCCTTCCAAATGTAAGAATTTCCCTATGCTCAGTTTCCTTTTAGTCAGGCTGGTTTTGTAAAGCTGTCCTCCTCTTTTGAATCTGTTCCCTAGAAGGTGATCACACCAACCAGGGGGCATTGTCGGGAATGATAATTTTTTGGTGCCATCAAATCTGCACAGATGCCAGCAGAATATAACAGGTGCTCCAGCTGTACAAAAGCCGGCAGCTGATTTCCCCAATGAACTGTGAACCTCCAAACCACTTTCCATGACCTTGATCAGAATATGTCTCAGAGAGGAAAATGTTAGCACTTTGAAGCATTGCTTCTTTCAAGTGCATTCTCTTGCATGTTGGAGAACTTTGGTCAGCCATTCTGCCAGAGATCAAAAAGCAGGAGAGAAAGGAAGGAAGAAAAGAAAAGAGGCTAAGTGGTGAATAATATAATACGGAGTCTAATGAACAGCTGAGGAAAACCAGAGCAAAACTATAGGAAGGACAACTTGATTCTTGATTTTGCATTTGAAGGAGAAATACCAAAAGCAAGGCTAGCCTACTTTAGCAAAATGTCTAAGGAGATTTTCAATCATCTAGGCCAGTGATGGCTAACCTTTTTGCCATCGCGTGCCAGGAGAGGGGGGGTGGGGGGAGGGTCGCGCATGCATGTGCCCATGCGCATGCGCATGCAACCCCACCCACCCCCGCTCCTGGCACATGATGGCCTGGTAGGCCCGTTTTTCTTTCTTACCTAGCTCCAGATCCTTTCTATGGATCTGGGAAGGTCGAAAACAGCCTTTCCCACTCCCTTGGAGGCCCTACGGAGACTGAAAGGGCCCATTTCCCAATTCTCGGTGGGACAGGAAGTGATGTTTTTTGCTGTCTCCAGCCTCCAGAACCTCTCTAGGAGTCTCTAGGAGCCTCTCTAGGAGTCTCTAGGAGCCTCTCTAGGAGTCTCTGGAGGCTGGGGACAGGAAAAAAGTCACTTCCTGTCCCACCGGGAGTTGGGAAATGGGCCCTTTCAGCCTCCATAGGGCCTCCGAGGGAGTGTGAAAGGCTGTTTTCGACCTTCCCAGATCCATAGAAAGGATCTGGAGCCAGGTAAGAAAGAAAAACAGGCCTTCCCCACCCACCACCAGGCCCTCCAAAGGCAGGAAACAACCTGTTTCCCTACTTCTGGTGGGCCCAGAAGGCCCGAAAATCAGCTGTCCGGCGCGTACATGCACCCCAGAGTTGAGCTGGCGTGCCCACTAATATGGCTCCGCGTGCCACCTGTGGCACGCGTTCCATAGGTTCGCCATCATGGATCTAGGCTGTAGTCGTCCCAAAGGCGCTTTTCCAAAAGGCAACTGGACTTTGTTTTTCCTTGAAGACATTTCGCTTCTCATCCAAGAACCTTCTTCAGTTCTTCAGAAGCTTCTTGGATGAGAAGCGAAACGTCTTCAAGGAAAAACAAAGTCCCAGTTGCCCTTTGAAAAAGCACCTTTGGGCCAACCTTAGCAACTTTAAGACCTGTGAACTTCACCTTCAAGAATTTCCCAGCCAGCATGGGACTTGAAGTCTACAGGTCCTAAAGCTGCCAAGGTTGGACACCCCTGATCTACAGCATTTAGGTCTTAACTGGAGCCAGGACACCCCAAAATGTACTTCCTGAGGCATTTTCCAGGGATTGGGGTTTAGCTCCAGAAAATTAGAATTTACATTCACTCAAATCATAGCTCATCTGTTTTTTTTATTTTTTTTACCAAATGCTGTTTGTTTGTTTGAGCAATTCCTTTCTTTCTTGTTTCTTCCCTTTTGTTGAAGTATTCTTTATTCCTGCTCACAGTAGTAACAGCAGAAGGATTTTAAAGATCTGTTTCTTGTCAGACCAAAAATGAAAACTTCTAGCTTCTATTTCTTTCTTGACTGCCTCTGGAAGTGAACCATAGCAGGGCCATTTTAGGAGGCACTTCTTGATAAGACTGTACCCTCTTGAACATTTTACAGATGGACTAACGAAAAAGGAACCTAATTTACTATTCAAGATATCTTGCAATCTGCACTTTGTTTCTTTAATCGCAGATGCAATACTTACCCTTACCATGCATGAAAACCATTCAATGGTGCCTTTATCATATTTTTTAAAGTTTAATTATTCAAAATTCTGGCACAAGAAGGTTTGACAACATGTTATTGTTCCACTGGGTACTATCTCAATCCCTAGAGTGTTGTATCTTTGCTTTTTAGTCATTAGGGGGTAAGGGGATAAGGAAAAAGAACAGGAATCAACCAGGACCCTAAAATCATAACAGCCACTTTGTTTGTGACCTTCTGAACCTGGGTCAAATTGACAATATTGAATCTTCCCTGCTTAAATTTGATGTATGATGTTCTTTAAGCGTTCAGTTCAGTGTGAGGAATTTTCAGAAACAGTTTATATGTCAAATTCATGAGAATATGGACACACTTAATTCTACTCATAGTCTTCCTCTGATTTGGAAAATAAAACTGCAACAATCAGTCAAAGATGCAACTCATGCATTGCAATTCTGAATTGGATTGCATATGTTTCACTGGGCCAAAGATTGCACCTGACTTTGATCTCAATATTTCCTGGTTTCTAGCCTGGTGCCTTAATCACAAGTCGAAAATGTCTGATTTTTCTTTAAAACAGGGGTCCCCAACCCCTGCGCTGCAGCCCATTACTGAGTCACAACTTGTTTGGAACTGGGCCACACAGGTGGTGGGCGAGCTCATACATGCATGTGCGAAGCTTCCCTCACACGAGCGACAGACGCTTGCCCTCACATATGAAACTCCCCTAGTGTGAGTGACAGCCATCTTGAGTTTGTGTGCAAAGCTCCCTCTGTGCAAATGGTAGGTGTGCGTGCCCACTGCTCCTACAAATGGATCTGTGTGTGCGAGTGAGCTCCCGCCTGCCATTCACAAGGAACGATAGTGTCTCCTGGCCCCTGCCGGACCACCAAGCCAGAAAAGTTTGGGACCGCTGCTTTAAACCATCCCTTCAAACAGATACTGTCAGCCACTTTAAATTATAGATAGATATAGATATAGATCTCTTAAACTCTCTCTTAAAGAAGTGCTTCATCGTAGACGAGCATTTGAATGAATGGTGTTGTAATCTTTGAAATAATATCAAGTATCACCCAGTGGTGAAATCCAGATTTTTTTACTACTAGTTCTCCATTCCCACCCCACTCCAGGGGAAGGATACTGCAAAATCCCCATTCCTACCCCACTCTGGGGCCACCCAGAGGTGGTATTTGCCAGTTCTCCAAACTACTCAAAATTTCCATTACCGGTTCTCCAGGACCTGTCAGAACCTGCTGGATTTCACCCTTGGTATCACCCTTTTATCTAGGAAGATGTCAAGAGAACAACAAGCAAAGGAAAGAAAGCTGGAAGGTTTCAAAATTGTGTCAGATGCTTTCCAGTTTCGCTTCTTCCCTTTCTCTTCTGTCTATATTATGTACCACTCAGTCCATGCTGAGCGAGAAAACACAGGAAAATTATCACAGTACGGTCATGCAGATTTTGATTTAACCGTGTAATCTATACCGTGTAAGCGAATGGCTGAGCCACTTGCTTTATCAAGGGGGTACAGCTTTTTTTTATTATTATTTCCTTCATTTGCTCAGCAATATTCCACAAGGCTGATATATTATACTTTGCTCTTTTAGTTTTCCCCCAGGGGAAGGTAATCTATTTTTTATTGTTCCTCTATTTTTTAAAGAATAAAAAATAGCTTTTAAAATGTCCTTTCCCCAGTAATCTGGATGCTGTGAACAGCTTGTGAAGAAGCAAAAATGCACTCCTAGAAGAAAATTTTGATTCTAGACGGTTGCTGGTTTCTCTTTAGCCTAAACACATTTTAAAAAGGAAAAAAAAAATTGTAGGAGAAAGAAGGGAGGTAACAAATATATTTCTCTTGATGTCTCAGAAAATGACTCTATCAACAGTTTCATCATTATGGTCCTTTCGGGAAAGTCTCCCAGGCAGAAGAAGGAAAAACTGGACATTTTCTGGTCTAATAATAAAATAAAACAAAAACACAAAACAAAATTTATTATGGTATTATGAAGTTCTCTACTTCTTCAGACCTCAAAACTATACTGAGTGGTCCTTTCTTTGTAATATGTACTGTAAACAAGATGCTGACCTAACTGCTACTATTTAATTACAATAGATATTAACTAAAGGTAAAGGTAAAGGTTCCCCTCGCACATATGTGCTAGTCGTTCCCGACTCTAGGGGGTGTTGCTCATCTCCGTTTCAAAGCCGAAAAGCCAGCGCTATCTGAAGATGTCTCTGTGGTCGTGTGGCCGGCATGACTAATCGCCAATGGCGCACGGAACGCTGTTACCTTCCCACCAAAGGTGGTCCCTATTTTTCTCCTTGCGTTTTTTACATGCTTTTGAACTGCTAGGTTGGCAGAAGCTGAGACAAGTAACAGGAGCTCACCCCATTACACAGCACTAGGGATTCAAACCACTGAACTGCCGACCTTTCGATCAACAAGCTCAGCATCTTAGCCACTGAGCCATCACCTCCCTTTTAAATATTAACTAATATTTAAATATTAACTAATGATAATTAACTCTGCTGCATGGCATATGTCAAAATAATTTCCCAGAGTAAGGTCAAGCTTCATTAAAAGGACCAAATCAAACTCACTGAAACCTTTTCTGTGAAGTTAAAAATCAGGCCTGCTATCCATTTTATTTATTTCTCCAGGTATATTTTGGCTTTCAGAGCAATTGTAGAAAAAGAGATTCAGGTTTTCCTTAACTTATGATCATAATTGAGCCTCAGATTTCTGTTGCTAAAGAAATCAGTGCTTCATTTTGTGATTTCTTTTAGCCACAAGTATTAAGAGACTCACTGGAGTTGTTAAGGAAGTCACATGGTCATTAAATGAATCTGGCTTCCCCCATTGACTTTGCTTGTCAGAAACCAGCTGGAAGGGTTGCAAGTAGCATGGGATAATCCAACTGTCAATAACCCATGCTAGTGTTGTGGCCCCGCCCTCTGAGCCTATCTCATTGGAGGAAGAAAGCTCCGAACATGAGGAAGACGAGTCAGCCAGGCCTCCCTCTCCAGGCCCCTCCCCTCTGGCACTGTCTCAGGTGCCGGCCGAGGGAGAGGAGATTAGCCAGGAGGCAGGTGTCTCGGATGAGAGCAAAGGAGAGCCGTCATTCCTGGATGCACGCCAACGAAGGCGTGATAAACGGTTGCAGCAGTTAAGGAGGCGTGCTTGGGATTAGAACTGAGTCACTGGACCATACCCCAGAGACTATATAAGAGAGGGTGGTGGCTGGTAAAACTCCGTGACGAACAAAAACTAACTTTGGCTAGTAACTTGAACAATGTCTGAAGCTGCCGAAAGGGATATTGTTTTGCTGGACTATTTGCAATGCGTATGTAATTTTATGTTATCTGTTGCAGTAAAAGCTCTTGGCAGACGGTGATTATATTGCTGCCAAGTTTGAGATAACGACCTGTGTGCATGCCAAGTACTTTCTTAACTCTCGGCTGGCTGTGTTTGTGTGTGTGTGTGGACGGGAACAGACCAGCCAGTTGCCAAGCACCCAAATTTTGGATACATAACCATGGGAATGCTGCAATGGTGATAAGTGTGAAAAACAGTCATGAGTCTCTTTTTTCACTTTCTGTGTAACTTCGAACAATCACTAAATGAATGATTGTAAGTTGAAGACAGGGTTAGTTAGTTAGCTGCTGGGTAAAAGGGGAATAGTGGGAAGAATTAAACATATGTTTCATAGGTGATCTTCTAATTCAAGCAATGCAATATATGCAGTACAAAGCAGTGAGACATGTACAGAAATGTTCATTGGAGAAATAAAACAACCACTTCACAAACGCATGGCACAACACAGGAGAACAAACTAGGGGTGAAATGCTCCTGGTTTGGACTGGATCGCCCAATCCGGTAGCGATGGAAGTGGGTGGTTCGGAGAACCGGTAGCAAAAATCCATGGCTCCCCCCCCATGCCAAGCTGAGCCATGTGATCATCAGAGGCTTTTTTTTTTTACTTTTAAAAGCATTTTTTTTACAACCTCTTCAGCCGAAAAAATGTTTTTAATTTTAAAAACAGAAGCCTCTGATGATCACGTGGCTCAGCTGCGATCGTCAGGGCCTTTTAAAAGCATTTTTTTACAACCTCTTCGGCCGAAAAAATGCTTTTAATTGTAAAAAAAAAATAAAAATCCTCTGATGATGACGCGGCTCAGCTGGGATCATCAGAGCCTTTTAAAAGCATTTTTTTTCTACAACCTCTTTGGCCGAAGAGGTTGTTAAAAAAATGCTTTTAAAAGGCTCTGACAATCCCAGTTGAGTTGCCTGATCGTCAGAGCCTTTTAAAAGCATTTTAAAGCTTTTAAAAACTTTAAAATGTAAAAAGTAAATGTTGTAAATGTAAAAAGCATTTACAACCTCTTCGGCCAAAGCGTTTGTAGAAAAAATGCTTTTAAAAGTTAAAAAAAAACAAAAGTTGGCCACCCCCACCCGGTCACATTACCCCCCCAAGCCACGCCCACAGATCCGGTAGTAACAAATTTTACATTTGATGAACTGAGAGGAGCACTGGTTTGAAAGAGGGGTCAAAGAGGCCATCTACATTAAGACTTGAACAGCCTTCTCTCAACAGAGAGGGACAGATATGACACCACCTAACTCCTGTTTACAACACAGTCCTTTCAGCAGTTCCACACCCATTTGCACTATTCAGGTGACAGTGAAGCATAGATAAACCTCCAAGTGGCCCCAGTAACTCTCAGAAAGAGTCTAACAACGAGAGGACTCTTCCATTCTCCATCTTTCAGTCAGACCTGAAGAAGTTTTTTGGATGAGAAGTGAAATGTCTTCAAGGAAAAACAAAGGCCAGTTGCTTTTGGAAAAAGCACCTTATTCCAACTATAAACTGGATGACTGAGAATCTCCGTAGAGAGTCTAATCCAAGGTTTCTCAACCTAAGGAACTTTAAGATGTGTGGATGTCAATTCTCAGAATACCTCAGCCAATGGTAAGATTGAGAAACACAGTTCTAATCAAACATCAGTTCACATACAGCTACACAGATCAACTCAACAAAACAACAACAGGAAGATAAATGAACCGTTCTATTCCACAGTTTATTGTGGTCATGGTGTGCTACAGATTTTTTCCTCCTAAGTAATAAATATGCTTTATTCTGTTTGCTTTAGTTCTATAGATTCCCTCTTGAAAGGTTTTTCATTTCAAAATGTGCTGTGATTAGGCAGCTAATAGAATTGCTTTTTATTACAGGTCAACTGGTATGATTCCATTGCTAATAATGGAGAGAACAACATTAAGATAAAAGCTGAGGGAAAATCATTATTGCTGATTAGCATAAAGATCACTTATTTTCTAACATGTATGACAGGTAAATATGCTAGCAAAATTGCATACATTTCAGAACTATTGAGACAATTGTGTTTCTAATTTTCAGATTGTGTGTAGAAAATATGAACAGGTTCATATTTTCGTATATATATGAAAATCATGTTTTTCATAAAAAAAAATAGTCCCACCATCTCACCTTTCTTGTCCCCGAACTTTTAAAATTGTGGTATATTTTTGTCATCGAGCTGCAGATTCGTTATTGGTACGCTGCCTCGATGAAATGTATTATTTATGTATGCTTGAATGAAATTGTAATTTGGAAACAAGAAGGGAATAATTGCATTCCTAAGTAGGAAATCTTGATTCGAATACATGAAGGAACATATGCTAAGGGTTGTAACTTCCCAGCAAGGATCCATGGAATTTGTGACCTTTCAGAAATGTGGCGGATTTTCAGTGTAAACAATATATGCCACTGATCAGAATGGAGAAACCTTTGAAAAAAAATGTTGCAGGAAATCTAAGTGGGGTGTGGGGAGGTGGATGTGAAGTAAAACAGATTTCTTCAGAACGTAGAGAAGATCCTTCAGAAGATGAATCCAAAATCATTAGATTTTAGTCCCTGCATCCTACCTCGTAAACCTCAGATGGCTGCTGTAGTCACCTGATTCTGAAGAGGAGACTTTGGATTCACCTTTTGAAGGATTGTCTCAGTGGTGGGATTCAAATTTTTTTTACTACCAGTTCTGTGGGTGTGGCTTGGTGGCCATGGCATGGCTTGGTGGGCATGGCTTGGTGAGCATGGTGGGGGAAGGATACTGTAAAATCTCCATTCCCTCCCCACTCCAGGGGAAGGTTACTGCAAAATCCCCATTTCCTCCCGATCAGCTGGCATTCGGGAGGCAGAAAATAGATGGGGCGGGGCCATTCAGAGGTGGTATTTACCGGTTCTCCGAACTACTCAAAATTTCCGCTACCAGTTCTCCAGAACTGGTCAGAACCAGCTGAATACCACCTCTGGATTGTCTCCATCTTCTGAAGGAATCAACAGCAATCAAGCAACACAATTGACTTTGATTCAGGACCTGATGATAAAACACCCATAAAAATATTGCCTGGCAAATGTGAATGTGCTGCCTTCAGTGAAGTCATCTACAGTTCAGTGATTCATAAACTGGGCAGAAATGCACACATCTGACAATAATGTGATAGAAAGGAGCCTGGGCAAATCCCAGTGACATGATGTGAATATCTTTTATTTTATATGCAATTCTTATTAAGAATTTTGATTATAATTGTAAAATATAACACAAACTCAAAGAGAACCAAAAGAAATAAAAAGTGTAAGAATAAAGAAAAATTACATAAAATAAAATAAAACGATGTGATGCAAATTATCAAAATAAGATAGTGGTGTTTTTCCCCCTTTGATCCCTTAAATGAGACTTGATTGGGAGAACATCCTAATGGATAATGACCCAGGACCAAAAGCTCTCTCCATGCCCTGGAAATGCGAATGCTCCATTGGATATTGGGCATCTCCCTTCTTCACCACATCACAAATGACACCATTCGACAACCTTTTTGGTGTGGCACCAATTATAGAGAAGATGAGAGAAGGCTGGCTCTGCTGGCATAGCAATAGCACTTAGACTTATATACTGCTTCACAGGACTTTATAGCTCTCTCTGGGTGGTTTACAGAGTCAGCATATTGTCCCCAACAATCTGAGTCCTCATTTTACCCACCTCATAAGGATGGAAGGCTGAGTCAACCTTGAGCCAGTGAGATTTGAACTGCCGAACTGCAGCTAGCAGTCAGTTGAAGTAGCCTGCATTGCTGCACTCTAACCACTGCACCACCTCAGCCCTGGTATGGACATGTCCTGAGAGTAGCACCTTCCAATGTTGCCAAGACTGCTTACCAACTCAAAGTCAATGGCCGGTGACCTTGTGGGTGCCCAAAACAGAGATGGCAAGACACCATCAACAAAGGTATGCATGCCACAGGCCTGTGCCCTGGAGACACAGTTGACCATGCAAAGTGGCGTTCAATAATCCGAAAAGCAAACCCTGCGCTTGCGTGAATATGCTAGGAAGAAGAAGAAAAAGAAGAAGATTGAGAGTTAATCTGTAGAAGAACAGGCAGAGCCTGGGTCAGAGTCAAGAGAGTAATTAGCCAAGAATCATTACGTTCTGACAAACGGTCTAAGTCCAACCACTCTTGATTTCCGCTGATGCTTATATAGTGCCAATTTAGTGCTGACCCTTAGTTGACTAGATTCTTATGTATAGGCATGAACAAAAAATCAGTTTAAAAAGAAATCCTGATTCTTTGTGTCTGACATAAATCCTGATACGATCTTTAGATATCACATCCTCTCTTGGTGCAGGCAGCAGAGAAAATAATTAATCAAAAGGGGCAAGGAACTAGAGGAACATATTGGCACCCTACTCATTAAATTGAGAACCTCCTGACTTTGTAAAAACTGGAGTTCACGTTACATGAAAAGATTAGTATAATAAATATGGTTTGCTTTAAGTTAAGACTATGCTAGTAATATAAGATTTTCCCCCCCTAATTGCTCCTATTATTAGTAAGAAGAAACAAGTGATCTGGACATTCAGTCATCAAAATTATTTTTAAGGAGAAAACAACACGAATTTGAGTATGTAAAGAAATTATTAGTTAATATTCAAACTTCTATTAGTTAATATTTAAACTTCTTTCTCAAAGAAGTTTGATGAGATGATAATTTAGATTTATTACGTCCATCTCACACCCAAAGGACTCTAGGTGGCTATAATAAATTATTAGCATTAATAATGAAATGATATTAAGTCTTTTTATTCATTTTTTCCATTTATGGATTTTCTTATTCATTCAGTCATTTAATCTGGTTTTGATAAAGTGCCTTATGGTTAAAGAATCAATGTATTTTCAGTGCTGCTGCAGAGTCCAGAGGTTTAAAGCCCATTATTATAAGAAGACATAAGAATCAAACAAGTGCATCTTACACTTAGGCAAGAAAAATCAAAAGTACACATATAGACTGGGTGAAATCAGGCTTAATAGCAGTAACCGTGAGAAGGATCTTGGAGTCTTAGTGGACAACCAGTTAAATATGAGCCAGCAGTGTGCGGCAACATCCAAAAAAGCCAATGCAATCCTAAATTGCATTAACAGAGGAATACAATCAAGATCACATGAGGTACTAATACCTCTCTATAAAGCCCTAGTAAGACCACACCTAGAATACTGCATCCAGTTTTAGTCTCCACACTATAAAAAAGATGTTGAGACTCTAGAAAAAGTGTAGAGAAGAGCAACCAAGATGATTAGGGGACTGGAGGCTAAAACATATGATGAATGGTACTCGGTATGCCTAGTCTAGTGAAGAGAAGGACCAGGGGAGACATGATAGCAGTCTTCCAATATTTGAGGGGCTGCCACAGAGAGGAAGGGGTCAAGCTATTTTCCAAGGCACCCAAAAGCCAGACAAGAAATAATGGATGGAAACTGATCAAGGAGAGATTCAACCTGGAAATAAGGAGAAATTTTCTGACAGTGAGAACAATCAACCAGCGGGACAGAAGTTGCCTTTGGAAGTTGTGGGAGCTTCATCACTGGAAGCTTTCAAGAAGAGGTTGGACTGCCATTTGTCCGAAATGGTGTAGGGTCTCTTGCTTGGGTGGGGGGTTGGACTAGATGGCCTACAAGGTCCCTTCCAACTCTGTTAATCTGTATCTAAGGAATTCAAATCAATGATTCAAATTACTAGGAAATGGATGAATTCATATTAAATACTAGGGAGAAAAACTTGATGATAGAACCTCTTCCAACTTTAGAGGGAGTTGCAAGGTTCTATAAAACAGGAAGTCTCCAACCATACTGGCTGGGAAATTCTGGGATTGAAGTCCTCAAGTCTTAAAGTTGCCAAGGTTGGAGAGCCCTGTTCTAAACTTTGCAACAGAATCCCAAAAATCAACATTTGGATGCTCAATGATGTCAGAAGTTGCCCTGTGTAGATATTTAGACAGTAAATTCAGACATGCCTGAAGCAGCAAAAAGTGTGAATCCCAAAGCCCATCAATATGTTAACTAAAGGATTGGTAGAAGAAGAAAAAATATCAGACTGCATGGAATTTGAAACAAGAGTTTTTATTAAAAGCTGCTTTTTGGGCGTAGAAGTTCCGGTACTTACTTGAGTTAAATAGTTCTGAAAGATACACTCACTTGCATGAATATTACTTACAGGTAAATTCCAGGGTACACGAAATGTACCCTGGAATTTGTTTATTTGTGATTTGTTTCAACAGAGTAGGACCTATCTGAGACTAAGGAAGCAAGAGCCGAAGATCACCATATAGGAACACTTTTCAAATAAATTTTAAGTACTTTTTCATTTGATGTAGGAAACTTTCTAGTTTTGATTGAAGAACAACCATATCCATCAGTGGTGGGTTGCTACCGGTTTGCCCTGGATTGGGTGAACTGGTAGCGGCAGTGGTGGGAGGCTCCGCCCACCCACCTGGATGCTTCTGCACATGTGCAGAAGTGTTGTGCGTGCGCGCAAGTGCGTGAGCACCCACTAGCGAACCGGTAGCGATGGGTTTTGAAACCCACTACTGATGTCCATCCATTCATCCTTCCATCCTTCCATCCTTCCATCCATCCATCCACCCACCCACCCTTCCATCCATCCTTCCTTCCTTCCTTCCTTCCTTCCTTCCTTCCTTCCACCCACCTATCTATCTATCTATCTATCTATCTATCTATCTATCTATCTATCATCTATCTCTCCAATTGTAAGAAACTCGTGACAGCTCATGACAACGTATAACAGAATACTAACCACTTTCATAAATAATCCAATATTGGTTAATTGGCTAATATAATATACTTTCTGAAAGCATATAGTAATTCTCCAAAGCCTCTTTGGAGGAGTTTGTTCTTCATTCCCTTCTGAAAGGCCCCAGAAGAGGAGGCCATTCTAATTTTGGGAAGGAGGCAATTCCAGACAATAGAAGTCATGACAGAAAAACAACATTTCCTGACTTCCACCTAGAAATTTTCTCTCACACAAAGCAGCTTCTTTTTAGGAAGAAACCTAGCATTGTTGTAGCCCACCAGCGGCCTGCACAGATTGTTGCTGATCCGAACAACGAGGAGGCTGTTGTGGTGTTGTGCCAGCGGCCTGTGCAGCCGGCGCTCGAGTTGGACAGCGAGGAGGCTGAAGAAGATGTGGTTCCAGAGGCAGGGATTCAGCCAGGGCCTTCAGAACCTCCAGAGGCTCCTTTAAGTGCAGAGGATGAAGTGGTGAAGCCTCTTCTAAATTCATGGGCACGCAGAGCTGCCAAAAGGCAGGAGTGGTTACTCAGGAGGAGGTCTACTCGAGAGTAAGGCTTGGGGCTAATTGGCCACTCCCTTAGCCTATTTAAGTTTGCACACAGCTTGTAAAAGTTGCAGGAAACAACGCATGTTCGCTTGATGATCATTGAATCTGGATTTTCTTTGCAAATCTTGCTTCTGGGCTTTTTGCCAACTCTCGTAAGACTTTATCCTTCTGTGGAATTTTTGGCAGGTTGTTTTAGTTAACGGCCTGCATTCGTAAAAAAACTACGTTTGGAAGTAAATTGAGTTTGGTTTATAGTTGATGTGTGCTGCATTCTCTGGGATCCGTAGCTGGGGCAGAACAAGCATTTTCATTCTTATGCATGAAGTGTCTGACCAAAAGGAGAGCACAGGGACTACTGGTACATTTCCTTTCAATCACTTCAGTGACACTTTAGAGCAGGGGTATCAAACTCACGGTGTCATGTTGTCATTATGTGACGTTTCGTGACTTTTCCCCCTTCACTAAACCGGAGGTGGGCATGGCCAGCGTATGATGCATCTGGCTCACAGGCCGTGAATTTGACACTCCTGCTTTAGAGAATATATGTTTTAGGTCTAATTCTAAAGGTACTGAAGGTTTTTAATATTTGGATACATTCTCCCCATGTGTCAAGTTCTTCCTTCAGTAATGCCGAATAAAGAAGGAGGCACCTGATTCTATCTCCTAGTTTCTATCTCTATTCTGCTGCTGTTGTGTAGAGAAAAGCTGGAATAACCATTCCTGTTGGGACTGTTCATACTAAATACCCACAATGTTCCTTCTCACGGATTTGGAATGTTTTGTGTCTTTTGATAGCGACACACTACAGAGATGTTAGATAATAAATTCTTGCCTGTTGTTCACTTGGATCCATCCCTCCCTTTCCTCCTATTTTGACCAACTGAACGTTCTTATTTTGCTGATGTTCAGTGAATATATTTTTGCTAAATGAACTGACTGGCGTGCAAGCGTGCTCTGATCAAGATATAAGGACTGACTGGGAGCGTGTTGGGCACAAGCAAAATTGCCCACATGAAGTTTTCCAACCGTTGGGTGGGCAGTTCTGAAGAGATGTTCCTTTTGGATGGAAGAGAGTTGCAGGGACTCTGTGTGTGTGTGTGTTTGGACCTTTTGTGACTGGCTGAGGTGATTGTTTTGAAAGGCAAAGAGAAAGAAAAAGCAACAAAGAAAGATGACAAAAAGAAGGGGGGAAAAGAGCAATTTGCCTGAAGCAAGGCTGCGAGCGTGGGCACTGTAATGCACATAGATTCCCTTATGTTCTATTTCTCTCTCTCACACAAAAATGGGATCATAAAGAAAAAGAACCCAGCACTGTGACTTTTATTGCAAGTAAGAAACATCTCAGCATCTCTCTCTTTCTCTCTCTCTCTGTCTTGCTCTCTCTGTCTCTCTGTCTCTCTCTCTGTCTCTGTCTCTGTCTCTGTCTCTGTCTCTGTCTCTGTCTCTCTCTTTCTGTCTCTCTCTCTCTGTATCTCTGTCTCTCTCTCTCTCTCTCTCTCTCTCTCTCTATATATATATATATATATATATATTTTCTCAGGTTTTCGCGGGTGTTTGTATGTGGGTCTTTGGTTATTCGGGTCTTCTCCCATGTAAAATTGGAAGTGTCTTGGCGACGTTTCGACGAAGTCTCATTCGTCATCTTCAGGCTGGTGTTCTTGGCTTCGTGCTTCCAGGAGCAATTGCCGAATAACCAAAGACCCACACACACACACATATATATATATATATATATATATATATATATATATATATATATATATATATATATATATATATATATATATATATATATATCTGTATCTCTCTCTGTGTGTATCTGTCTCTGTCTCTCTGTCTCTCTCTCTCTGTATCTCTCTGTGTATCTTTGTCTCTCTCTCTCTCTCTCTCTCTTTGTATCTCTGTCTTTCTGTCTCTGTCTCTCTCTGTGTGTGTCTCTCTCTCTTGTCTCTGTCTCTCTGTCTCTCTCTCTCTCTCTCTCTCTCTCTGTAAATCTCTCTGTCTCTCTTTCTTGCTCGCTGTCTCTCTGTCTCTCTCTGTCTCTCTCACACAAAGCCCTCATGGTCTTTATTTATCTAACCACCCTGGCAAATGACATCTAATCTCCCAATCTGTAATATCCTTAACACAAACTACCTCTTGCTCAACATATATACAATTAATAAAAATTTAAAGGGATCTATAACCGTGTATCAAGTCAGGACAATGTGCAATTTTACTTGGCACACTGCAGAGGAAAAAAAAAATCTTCCTTAGGAAGGAAAAAAAAATTCTTCCTACAATTTCAGGAAATAAGATTGCTTTTGCAATGTTGCTAAGAGGAGAAAATGCAGGGGTGGGGCAGGAGGCAATGGAAGGAGAGACATGTAGATATTCCCCTTGAATAATCAGCTCTCCCCGGTCTCCTCTCTTGCTAGCCTGCTTCAATTAAATCTCCAGGGAAGAATTTAGCAGTAAGCATCTCCCAGGTATTTGGGGTAGTACATCTAATGGAAACAAGGCCAAACATTATGATTAGTCATCAGGCAAACAGAATAACAGAATTGGAATCTTGGAAGTTTTCTAGTCCAACTGCCTGCTCAAGCAGGAAACCTTATACCATGTCAGACAAATCATTGTCCAAAGATGTTGGATCTCTTCTTCTTCTTCAAATCCAATCTTTAAGAAGATTGGATTGCTTCTTAAAAATCTCCAGTGTTGGAGCACCCACAACTTCTGGAGACAAGTCATTCCACCAATAAGGAAATTTCTCCTTATTTCTAAGTGGGTTCTCTCCTTGATTAGTTTGGCCTTTGGGCTTGGAGAATAGGTTCCAGGAGTATGTATAATCCTCTTTTAAGTAGACCTGGGCTATAAAGGGGTATATTTGTAGCTCAGGCCTGAAATCAACACTGATGATGTTACCTAAGTATGGGTAATAAAATGTCTGCAAGGAAACAACCAAGCTCAGAGAACACCCAGGACTCCTCATACTTAGTGGACTTATGGCTAAACCTCTCTCAAAAATATTTTTGCTTGTAGAGAACAAGGTAGATGACCTTGATGGAAATATGCAAGAACCATTACCTCAACAAAACATTTTTTTAAAGTCTAGAGACATGAGGTGATAAGCCGTCTGGGAAAGCAAAAGGAAATCATCAAAGCCATTAAAAAGCGAAAGTTAAAATATTTCAGACATGTGATGTGACACCCGGAAAAATATGGCATCCATTATATTATTATTATTATTATTATTATTATTATTATTATTATTATTATTATTATTATTATTTATTGAATTTCTATACCGCCCTTCTCCCGAAGGACTCAGGGCAGTGAACAGAATAAGATTTCATATACATATAATATTTTTTTTTAATAAACAGTAAATAATAAATTGAGTCAACTTAGTGTATCTGCTAGGACCTTGGCATAGAATTTAGATGTTTATGCTAGCCCTGCTAATCCTCCAAGGAAAGATTGAAGGCAAATAAGGTCCAGGCAGAAGAAGATCATCATGGCTTCAAAATCTAAGGGACTGGTTTGGAGAAATCTCAGCTGCACTTTTTTGTGTGGCTGTTGATAAAAATAGGATCGCCAACATGATTGCCAATGTCTGATGATGGATATGGCAGAAGAAGAAGAAGAAGGAGGAGGAGGAGGAGGAGGGAGATAAGATTTGGAACTGGCTCAAACTCTGTTTCATTGTAGCATAAGATAGTGTTTCTCAATCACAGTAACCTTAAGAAGTGTGGACTTCCACTCCCAGACTTCCCAAACCAGCATGCTGAAGTGGAGAAATGGTATAAGAAGAGAGAGGAGGGTTTGCAGTCAGACATGCAAGGTTTGTTATTGTTGTTAGTTGCAAAGTCGTGTCTGACCCATCGTGACCCCATGGATAACGTTCCTCCAGGCCTTCCTGTCCTCTACCATCTTCTGGAGTCTATTTAAGCTCACACCTACTGCTTCAGTAACTCCATCCAGCCACTTTGTTCTCTGCCGTCCCATTCTTCTTTTGCCCTCAATCGTTCCCAGCATTAGGCTCTTCTCCAGTGAGTCCTTCCTTCTCATTAGGTGGCCAAAGTATTTGAGTTTCATCTTCAGGATCTGGCCTTCTAAAGAGCAGTCAGGGTTGATCTCCTCTAGGACTGACTGGTTTGATTGCCTTGTAGTCCAAGAGGCTAGCAGGAGTCTTCTCCAGCACCATAGTTCAAAGACCTCAATTCTTTGGCGCTCAGCCTTTCAAGATTTGTTATTAGAGCCAAACTGAATAAAGAGGAGTTTTAGCCTTCTTATGGAATTGGTCTACCTAGATGGGCTTTCATTCTTCTAGGGTTTGGCAGAGCTCACAGTTGTAGGCCAAGCAACCCAATTCTCACTTCCCAGATTAAAAAGCGAACTAAAATGCAATTATCCTTTGAGTAACCATGACTCTGAATTTTGCAATGGATTTCTCAACCAAAAGAACATACTGTATAGCAAATTATGAAAATGCAAGAAAGACTTTGGCTCAACATTATTTTAATCGAGCACATTCTGTCTGGCATAACACCATTATTAAATGTAGCATCACAGGGTTGAGTAATCTTTCTTTACTCTCTAAAAGTGGTAAAAAGCCTTCACTGTGGTTTCATGGTAAGTATTGTCACCTCACACAAAAATAGTGATTTGAGGCACATTCAGAGAATCTTAAGGTGAACAGAGCTTAGTTATTATCACCGTGATATCGCAGGGAAAGGTGACTTAGATCTTTTAGCCCATTTTTTTAGCTTTTATAGGCTGCTTTTTTTTTATGAGATGGGATACTCTGTGAATGCTAAATTAGTGTGTCAAGCCTTCCAAAATGTTAACAACTATTTTATTCCCACCATGCAAAAATTATACTGCCAACTAGAATTGATTTTCTGCCAAAGTGCAACAGCACACGCTTCAGAAACTCTGGGACTACAAAATGGAATTGGGGATTAAATCAAGGCTTTGGGGTCATAAATTGCTCAGTTTTGGGATCTTTCTATGTTGCAGACACTGAAACCTTTTCTCTCCTGTTTCATTTTTGTGTGCCTGTTGTGCAATTCATGCTCCTCTCCTCACGGGTGGCAATTTTTGATAAGTAAAAAAATAAGCACAACTAGCTTAATGGTTTAAAATTAGGCTTAGGTAGGAAAAGTTGACAAAGGAAATTAAATCCACTGAAATAACATCTGGGAATTTATTTTAATTATTTATTATACTTACCGTATTTTTCAGAATATAAGATGCTCCAGAGTATAAACCTTAGTTTTTTGGGAGGAAAATAAGAAAAAAAAAATCTTCCTCTGACTACCAGCATCCATCGGTATTCATCTGGCTAGCATCCTGTCAGTGTGTGAGAGAGTTGAGGGCTGTTTGGAAACTGAAATACTGTGTGAGCAACAAGGAAGAAGACAGCATGGAGCCTGGGCGTAGCTTAGGTCTGCAGCTCTGAGTCTGTGCTGAGCTAGACTGCTGCTCAAAACTGAAACTAAAATTCGTCTCCTCTGCTTGTGTTTTGCTTGTATTTACTACCACGTTAGAAAACCTGGTTTTGATATTGTATATTTACCTCATATGTTATATTGTATATAAAGAGAAGTTATTGAATCCTGCTGAACCAGTTACTTGTATGTGCTTTCTGGATGTGATTGCTGCTGCAAACTCTGAGTCCTTGCAGCAAATAGCAAACAGCCAGGTCAGCTTCAGCACATTATTGCAGCCTGATTCAGCATGAGCAGCTGATTGGCCAGTGGCTCGGCCTCCCGGAATACCTGCAATCAGCTGTTCCAGGCTTCAGGGATTGCCACAGACCATCGCTGCCTCTGTGCCTCGCATTTTTGGCTACATTCGGTGGGCAGTCTGTAGCATTTTAACTATATGTGATCTTTGAACCCCTTTTCTGCAGGTCTTTAAATCCATCTAACCATAAACAATGGAATGTAATTAGGCCTGTAGAGTAAGCCCTGGGCAACAACACCAAAGTTAACCTTGAAAATCTTGGGAAAAGCTAAGAAACATGATGGAAACTACAATGCATATTTGCATATTTGATTTTTCGTTTATTCAGTGGAATTGTTTTACAATAAAATGTATTATTTTCAGGCATGGAACCAGATCAACACATTTCCTTTGCTCCTTTTATACCTGGGCATCATGACCTTTGTGGAATTTTGTCCTAAAGAATAAGTACTTACCATATTTTTTGGAGTATAAGACGCACTTTTTTCCTCCAAAAAAGAGGGTGAAAATCTGGGTGCATCTTATACTCCAAATGTAGCCCCTCCCAGCTTCTCAAACGGAGGTTTCAGAGGCTGAAAAAAGCATCAGAAAAGAAGCTTCAGAAAAGAAGCCCCCAAACAGAGCTTCAGAAAAAAATCCCCCAAACAGAGCTTCAGAAAGAAGCCCCCAAACAAGAGATTCAGAGGCTTTTTTCTGAAGCTCTGTTTCGGAGGCTTTCAGAGGCAGGAAAAAAAGTTTTTTCTGAAACAGAGTTTCAGAAGTTTCAGAGGCAGAAAACAAAGCAAAAAAAAAAAAAAAAAAAAAGCAAGGCACAGAGCTCACAACCAAGGAACCTGTTGCTAAAATTCACCTCTGGGAACATCTGATTGGAGATATTCCGGGAGGCCGATCCACCTGCCAATCAGCTTTTTTCTTATTTTCCTCCCCAAAAACTAAGGTGCATCTATACTTCGAAAAATACGGTAATTATATGTAACTGATGTTGGAAGAAATATCCATCTGGTTCAGTTCCAAGTGGAGAGAAAGACACTGGAAACATGAAGGCTGATTAGAAAGATGGTTTAATGAAGCAGAACCATCAAGCACATGGTCCCGGTGCAGTTGACCACATGGAGTTGAGAGAGAGGGTTATTTATACCCTCTCTTGGGATTTGAACTTGAGCTTCCTGTTCCTGTGCAAGCTATTGGCTGCTTGTAGGTTTTCTGAGTCAAGCTTGGTTGAAGCTTGCTGGGTCATGCAATGTGATTTTGTAATGCAGTGAACCCTGCTGCTAGATAATCCTATTATGTCCTGGAGGGTCATGTCTTAATCCCATCACACTGGAGCTGAAGGTCTTTTGTCTTATAGATACGCTGGCCCAGTCCTTCTCAATGGGCACCAAATACCTGCTGGGGGCAGGAAACTGTAGCTCTGAGTTTCTGTCTCCTGTAAGATTTCTATTTCTTTTTTAAGGGAAATATCATATCCTAAAACATTTCATTCTTCTAGGACAGGGTGATTGATAACTTTCTACGCTGAAATAGTCATTCTTCTCCAGTGACCGTCACCTTTTTGTCTTTCATCATTCAACTCCCATATACTAAATGGACTGGAAGTGGGTACAAGCAAAGACCTGCATCTGAGATGTATGGTGGGGATTGCTAGGCGGTGCTACATAGCCCAATAAACAACAGAATAAGCCATTACAGTCCCTTGAAGATCAACAGGAAAGATGCAAGCAAATAAAATGCAAGCTAATTAGCTAGTGAGCAAACGACCTAATTCCGCAATGTTTAAAAGGTTGGATTACAAACATTAATGCACCTGACCTGTATACAAATGGGAATAAAGCTACTAGAGAAATGACTGTGAAGGTGAAAGAAATGTTCCTGTATGTACCAAAGATATTCAGCGGTACATCAGGGCAATTATTTTAACAATCTGGAGATGAGATTGCTACTCAGTTAATAGGGAAGTGGAATTGCTTTCCATGCTGTATACATTTTATTTGCCAACGATTCATGAAGTTCAGAGGTAAATCATCCAGCAATGCACAGGAAACATTAAAGCTGAACTCACCATCCCAGTGAATGGGATTATGTTCGGTGGCTAATACAAATGAGACTTTCTCAACCTGTGATCTCACCAGTCTAGTTGAATTGCCTACCAAGGTTAGGGCATGGATAGTTCATGCATAAACAAAGGGTTTCTCAAGGGCTTAGACATCATAAAACAAAAGCCATGCCAGTATCTTTGATAGGGCTTTTTCAGGCCAACACGTTTTATTGAAAGGCATCAGGGTTTCTGAGATGAAACTCAATGCATCTGATCCATAGCCTAAGGGTTCAGGGTTAAACTGGAAAATTGGGATGCTTGAAAAAGCTGTTCATTTATGGGTGGGAGCTTGTCAATATTTAGAACTTGTAGATTTTAAGACAGGATGCAGGGGCTCAGGGGCTAAGACGTTGAGCTTGTTGATCAGAAAGGTCAGCAGTTCGACGGTTTGAATCCCTAGCACTGTGTAACGGAGTGAGCTTCCGTTACTTACCTTAGCTTCTGCCAACTTAGCAGTTCGAAAGCATGTAAAAAAAATGCAAGTAGAACAATAGGGATCACCTATGGTGGGAAGGTAACAGCATTCTGTGTGCCTTTGACATTTAGTCATGCCGGCCACATGACCACGGAGATGTCTTCGGACAGCACTGGCTCTTTGGCTGTCCAAGAGATGAGCACCGCCCCCTAGAGTCAGGAATGACTAGCACAGTGATGGTGAACCTTTTCGGCATCGAGTGCCCAAACCGGAATGCGTGTGTGTGCACATGCACGCGCTGGAGCACCGGAAATCCGAAGAACAGGTGGCTGGCGCATGCATGGCCACTGGCCAGTAGCTCTTTGGGTTTCCGGTGCTCTGGTGCACATGAAGACCAGCTAGCCAGCAAGCATGCGCACACTGGAAACCAGAAGAACAGCAGGCGATGGTGTGTGTGCCCAGAGAAATGGCCCTGCGTGTTACCTTTGGCATGTGTGCCATAGGTTCGCCATCATGGGACTAGCATCAGTGGTAGTTTCCTTCCAGTTCCACCCGGTTCCGCCGAGCCGGTAGTGGTGACGATATGACATCACCAAACCGGTTCTGCCACCTCCACCCCACCCCCACCCCGTGTTATTCTTACCTTTTATTTGGCTCCACCCCCAATCTATTGCTGCCTCCTGAGTCCCAGCTGATCGGCTAGAAGGAAAAAAACTGTTTGAACTCTTGTCGCGGGGCTTCAAAGGGCCGCCCTACAGCTGATCAGTGGTAAAAGGCAGTTTGGTGATAGACTGGTGCCTCCAAAAATAAATGAGTAGACCGATGCCTGCAAAAATAAATGGGTAGACCAGTGCCTCCAAAAAACAAATGAGCAGACTAGTACAGCTCTGCAAGCAGTTAAAAGCCTGGTAGACCAGTATCTCTGCTAAATCTTAAAGAATTGTCACATGACCATCAAACCACACCCACAAAATAAGCCACGCCCACAGAACCTGTAGTAAAAAAAATTTAGAACCCACCCCTGACTATCATGTATGTGGAAGGGGAACCTTTACTTTTACCTTTACCTTTACCTAGATTTCAAGAAAACCAGCTGACCTTGGCTGATCTAGAAGGCTAAGCAGGGTTGACCTTGGATAAGCCTGTGGATAAGGTTAACCTGTGGATAAGGAACCAGCTGTGAAATCTATGCAGTAGACTAGATGGGGGAAGTTGAAAAAAGTCCCAGAAGAAGGCATTTAAAAATCATTGCTATATTGTTGCCAAGAAAACAACATGTCCATGTCCATTTAGTCCTCTGGAATCAAACATGACTTCATATTCAGGCACTGATAAATTTGTTTGCCAAGACTAATTAAAAGATTCAGCTTGGATCCATGGGTATTTAAACTTGTTGATGACATTGAATTACGATTGCCAGCTCTTCTATACTGTTGCCAGGCTCTTGTCTCTTAGCAGGAATTTTGGTAGGCAAAACAACATAGCCTCTGAGAAAAGTCAATGAGAAAAGTCAATATAGTCAATGAGAAAAGAAATCCACACATTTCTTGATAAATAAAATGGATTTCAACAAAATGATTTGAAGGGGTAAAAGCCAACAGATACACCAACCCCTATCAGAAATAGATTTAAAACTGCCAAATTCCTCCACAATTATCCAACATAGTCTATGGTTTGCATTATGTCATTCAATTCTTTGAAAAAGAATTTGTCTTTATGACAGTTTGGTACTTGCTTCCTTCATTTCATAATCAAAGATATTCAACATGTGATGTGCCAGAGTGAAAAAAGTAAGGCCGTACCCCCAGTCTAATTGAGTGAATTAAAGGATAACTAGGGCCAGTTACGTGAATATTTCATTAAAACAAGCAAAGCTGATTTATTCCCCACTCTATACAAATCTCACAAATTATGACCACTGTTATTACTGCTATTCTTTGCCATGGGGATTCTAGAAGCATATCATGCCATACTGAGAGAATGTTCCTGAAGACCTCTGTGGAAACATCATAGGTTCTATTAATTCACAATAATGGACAAAAGCTTGAACAAGAAAGATTGGAACAATAATGAATCTTTTCCCAAAAATGGCATCCTGTCACAATCACTCTCAAAAGCAAAGGATAAACTGGTCCACGGAGTCCCTAAAAACTCAGAGGTTCCTGGGAGTTTCAGGCCCTTCTTGCTTTGGTTAAAGTCAATGTTTGTGATTCCATTAAACAAAAAACACTGGAGAAAAATGGAGTTTATGTATAAAATAACAAAGAGGCAATAATGGTTCTGCAACCCAACAAGACAGACACAGACTTCAGAGGATAATTAGAACTGCAGAAAAAACAATGGCTACCAACCTGCCTTCCATTGAGGACCTGTATACTGCACGAGTCAAAATGAGGGCTGTGAAAATATTTACAGACCCCTCGCATCCTGGACATAAACTGTTTCAACTCCTACCCTCAAAACGACGCTATAGAGCACTGCACACCAGAACAAGTAGACACAAGAACAGTTTTTTCCCAAACGCCATCACTCTGCTAAACAAATAATTCCCTCAACACTGTCAAACTAGTTACTAAGTCTGCACTACTATTAATCTTCTCATCTTCTCATCGTTCCCATCACCCATCTCCTCCCACTTATGACTGTATGACTGTAACCTTGTTGCTGGTATCCTTATGATTTATATTGATATTGTTTCCTGACTGCTTATTGTTTTACCTTACGATTCTTGATGAATGTATCTTTTATTTTATGTACACTGAGAGCATATGCACCAAGACAAATTCCTTGTGTGTCCAATCACACTTGGCCAATAAAAATTCTATTCTATTCTATTCTATTCTATTCTATTCTATTCTATTCTATTCTATTCTATTCTATTCTATTCTATTCTATTCTATTCCATTCCATTCCATTCCATTCCATTCCATTCCATTCCATTCCATTCCATTCCATTCTATTCTAATGGCTCACAAAGAAAAATAGTTAGCCTTCCAGATTTTTAGAGTTCCACGAACACATGAACAGACTCAAGACCCACGGGACAGACCTGGCCCACAGGATGCTTACATCCAGCCCATGGGGCCAGCCTGGAAATATCAAAGGACCGGCCCGCAGTGTCACTGCCGGCCAAAAATGGGCCCCACAAAGGCCTCCGTGCAGCCTGTTTTTGCCAGGCAGAGTGCTGCTGGAGGTCAGGGAGGCCAAAAATGGGCTGTGTGTGGGTCTCGGGAGGCCTCTGTGTGACCTGTTTTTCACCAGCAGAATGCTGCTGGAGGCTGGGGAGGCCAAAAACGGGCTGCCCAAAGGGGCTACCCATTTTGGGCAGTAAAGTGCTGCAGTAGGCCTCTGTGCCCCATTTCATCCCCGCTCCTCACTCCACCTGCCGGCCCATGGAGGAGAACTACAATGATGATCCGGCCAGGGGCGGATTTAGATGAAAAGAGGCCCTAGGCTATTCCACTTATGAGGCCCTTTCACCTATAGTGAAAGTGTAATTTTGATTTTGCTAACAATTTGAATGTAGGCCCCTCTTGATCTTGAGGCCCCTCTTGATCTTGAGACCCAAGGCTGAAGCCTAGTTAGCCTATAGGAAAATCCGGCCCTGGATCCGGCCCTCAAAGAAATCCAGTTTGATACCCTGGTCTAGATGGATATTGTTATATCTGGCAGAAATCAAAGACTTCATTTTTCAGTAACAACCTAATACCAGCTATAAAGCATGCAGGTGGTAATATCATGAGTTTGAATGCTTTCCTGCCAATTGGACAACATAAATTCTGCTTTGTATTAAAGCTCTTAATATAAACCTATCTGACCATCTGTCCATCAACTGAAATAAAAATGGGACATGCAGGAAGATAATCATTCCAAATGTACAAGTAAATCTATAAAGAGAATGGATGAAGAACAAATCCATTGTGCTTTGTATGGCCATGTGAAAGTCAGAACAGGCTCAAAACAATGTTGTCGTTGAATCTGAAATGAAAAATTCATACTAGAAAACACTCAGCTGAAACTAAATTAAAGCAATTTGCCAAGTTTTATGTCCAAAATTCATACATTGCAACATGAGAGGCTGATCAGCAATTATAGGAAGTATTGAGTTGCAGGTATGGAAGCTAGAAGGAGCCATGTTGGCACAATGGTTAGAATGCAGTATAGTCAATCAATCAATTTATTATTACATTCTTAGACCAGAACAAATAAAAGCACTCAGTATATATACACTTAAGAAGTCTAGTATAAAATAATAAATGACAACTAAATCTATAATAAAATCCAGTGTCCATTATAAATGGTCTGACTATACGATAGTTGCAATCCCTAAACTGTGTTGCCTGTTGTGGGTTCAACGCCCAAAGGGAAATGACTAAACATTGTAAAGGGTTAGCCACAATTGTTATATACATCGCTACGGTGGAGAAGAGACGTATTTGCGATGAATCCCCAGTGCTGCTGCGCAGAATCTGGCCACCTGTAAATGCAGTATAGAATGCAGTAAACCTGTTTTCCAAAACATCTGAAGGCAAGACAAGAAACAATGACTGGAAACTAATCAAGGAGAGAAGCAACCTAGAACTAAGGAGAAATTTGCTAACAGTGAGAACAATTAACCAGTTCTCACCAATTAAGCAATGAGAACAATTAACCAGAATGGCCTGCCTCCAGAAGTTGTGGGTGCTTCATCACTGGGGGCTTTTAAGAAGATACTGTATAGCTACTTGTCTGGAACAGTATAGGTCCATGATGGTGAACCTATGGCATGTGTGCTGGAAGTGGCAGACAGAACCATCTCTCTGGGCATGCGAACCATCACTAGAGGTGGGTTTCAGCAGGTTCTGACCAGTTCTGGAGAATCGGTAGCAGTAAATGCTCCTCCATCCTGGTCCTTCTTGACTTCTCAGCAGCATTCGATACCATCGACCATGGTATCCTGCTGCAGCGGCTCAAGGGGATGGGGTTAGGAGGCACTGTTTTACAGTGGTTCTCCTCCTATCTCTCGGGCCGTCTGCAGTCTGTTTGGGCGGGGGGTCAGGGATCCTCCCAGAGGCCTCTCACTTGTGGGGTGCCTCAGGGCTCGGTTCTCTCTCCTCTGCTCCTTAATATCTATATGAAACCACTGGGTGAGATCATCCATGGTTTTGGGGTGAGGTATCATCAATATGCTGATGATACCCAGCTTTACATCTCCACCCCTGACCACCCTAGGGATGCCCTTTCCGTGATGTCCCACTGCCTGGAAGCGGTGCGGGTTTGGATGGGGAGGAACAGGCTTAGACTCAACCCTTCCAAGACTGAGTGGCTGTGGATGCCGGCATCCCGGGATCTGGAGGTTCCATCCTTAATGATCGGAGGTGAAACCCTTGCTCCCTCTGATAGGGTCCGCAACTTGGGTGTCCTCCTGGATTCTCGGCTGTCTTTAGATTACCATCTGACGGCCGTAACCAGGGGGGCCTTCGCACAGGTCCATCTTGTGCGCCAGTTGCGCCCGTTCCTAGACCGGGATGCCCTCGCCACGGTCACTCACGCCCTTGTTACCTCTAGGTTGGACTACTGTAACACCCTCTACATGGGGCTGCCCTTGGGATGTGTCCGGAGGCTTCAGCTAGTCCAAAATGCAGCCGCGCGGGTAGTTACGGGGGCGTCTAGATACTCCCGTGTAACACCTCTCCTGCGTGAGCTGCACTGGCTACCGGTGGCACTCCGGATACGTTTCAAGGTGCTGGTGCTCACCTATAAAGCCCTTCATGGCTTAGGCCCGGGGTACTTGCAGGACCATCTCCAGCCGTTCTCCCATCGTCCTGTGCGCTCTCACAGAGTCGGCCTCCTCAGGGTGCCGTCGGCCAAACAATGTCGGCTGACGACCTCCAGGGGGAGGGCGTTCTCTGTGGGAGCCCCGACCCTCTGGAATGGATTGCCCACTGAGCTCAGGACAGCCCCCGACCTTCTTTCCTTCCGTCGCGAGCTGAAGACGTGGCTCTTCCGCCAATTAAACTGATCTGTTTGGGGGTACACTGGTATAATTTTAAATCGTTTTTAATTGGGTTACTGATTTTAATTTGGTATTGTATTGTGATTTGTATTGAAGTTGTCATTTTGTAAGCCGCCTTGAGTCCCTAGGGAGAAAGGCGGCATATAAATCGCAATAAATAAATAAATAAATAAATAAATTTTGAGTAGTTCGGAGAACCGGTAGTAAAAATTCTGACTGGCCCTGCCCCGATCTATTCTCTGCCTCCCGAGTCCCAGCTGATTGGGAGGAAATGGGGATTTTGCAGTGGCCTTCCCCTGTAGTGGGGTGGGAATGGAGATTTTACAGTATCCTTCTCCTGCCACGCCCACCAAGCCACACCCACCAAGCCATGCCATGCCCACCAAGCCACGCCCACAGAACCAGTAGTAAAAAAATTTGAAACCCACCACTGGCCATCGCCTGTTGGTCTTCCGGGTTCCAGTGCACCGGCCAGCTGGTTTTCATGCACATGGGAGTGCCGGAAACTGGAAGAGCAGCTGCCTGGAGCACATGTGCGCACCGGGAAGATGATCTTTTGGTTTCCAAAGCGTGCATATTCACCAGCCAGCTGGTCTTCACTCACACTTGTGTGCCAGAAACTGGAAGACCAGGTGGCCAGTTTGCGTGCATGCTCGCCCCCGTTTCGGCATTTGGTGCCGAAAAGGTTCACCAACCCTGGTATAGGTTCTCCTGTTTGAGCACCAATGGGACTAGGAGACCTCCAAGGTCCCTTTCAATATTCTGTTCTGATATTCTGAATATCCCTTCTGATATTCTGTTATTCTGTTATCTCTGTTGTGGCTCCGTTGCCTAAGCCTGGGCTATCGACAGATGCAGACTCTGAGAGTGAGGGAGAGGAGTTGGCAAGGCCTCCCTCTCCAGGATCCTCCTCTCTGGCAATGCCTCCGGTGGACACCGAAGGCCAAGAGATAGGCTCAGAGCAAGCACGTCCCCGCAGCCACAGGTGGACAGTGACGAAGTAGATAAGTGCTGGCTGGATCCTCGGCAGCGGCGCAGGGAGAAGTGTGCGCAGCAGAGGGGAAGGCGTGCCAGAGATTATCTGAGTCAGTGGACCACACCCCACAGGGTATAAATGTGGGTGTGGTGGCCGGTTCAGTTTGTGACGAGCAAAAACTAGAAATAATCCATGATCTTTGCGTTACTGCCTGCCTTGTGGGACTGCATTTGGACTAATCCTTGTATTGTTGAAACTTTGCCTGCTTTATCGGAATGCTTGCACTCTAATCTTTGTTTTATGTGAGTAAAGTCTGAATTGGCAGCTAGCCACTGGGTTGCTGCCAGCTTTATCTTCAAAGATTTTGTCGTGTGGTTTATTAACTCCGGGCCGTCTGTGGGGGTGCGTGTGTGGGACGGGGACAGATCAATCTCATGTTCAACTTTTCCAAATGTGCACATTTAAAAGATACATTTAAAAGTGAAAAATGCTAATAGAATAACATGCTTATTCATGCTGAGATGAAGTCAATCTTGGTGACTTTTCCCAATTTTGTTGCGTTAGTAAAATTGGCAAAAAGCAAAGGCGTTTTATTTAAAAATTGGGAGAAATATAACACACACACAAAAAATCTTTTCTGCCTTGTTACCGCCTTCTTCTCCTTCTAGTGCTTTGATATGACTTTAAATCTATTTCTTGCAGTTTTCTTGGCAAAGTGTTTTTGGGAAGTTCTTTGCCGTTGTCTCCTTTCTATGGATGAGAAACAGTTTGGCCAAACATTACCCAGGGGTGGGCTTTTGGGGGTTTGCAGGGGTTCGGGAGAACCTCTAGCTAAGATTCTGTGCAGTTCGAATAACCCCCAAATCCCACTGGCCCTGCTCACCCCATCCTTCCCCTCCCAGGAATCCCCACGCAGCCTGTTTTGGATGCAGATAAGTGCAGGGCACGCACGGAAGCTCGGGGAGGGTGAAAAATGGGCCTACCAGAAGAGGAAGGCTGGAATCGGGCCCATTTCCAGCCTCCAGAGGGGAGGCCATTTTTGCTTCCCGGAGGCTTGAGGAAAGCCCCCGGAGTCCGGGGAGGGCAAAAACACACACACACCCCGCCGTAGTGCAGGTGGCTGACTAGGCCATGCCCACCATGGTCATACCCACTGAGCAACCTGGCAGAGAATCCTTTGCTAAAATTTTTGAAGCCCACCCCTTTGACATTACCCCATTGGCTTTATGCCTAAAAGGGGATTAGAACTCATGGTTTCCCAGTTTCTAATCTGATGCCATAATCTAATCCCTATGCCAAGATGGCTCTCTTTTAAACATAAAACAATGAAAATAAAGGAAACAAAATTATAAGAACAAAGACAAAGGAAAATATCTTAATGAGCCTGAATGATCAGGGGACAGAGCTATTAATAGCAACTAAGGTCAGTATAAGATGCTACAATTCAGTCTTCACTGAGCTATAAACACTTAACAAATCCTGAAAAGTATAAATAGGAAAAAATTCAAATAATGGATGCTTGTAGTGGTATAAAGTTCAGTTTTAATTGTGATGTGTTTGCCAGACTTAATCTCTTAAATACTTCTTAAATGGTAAGGGGAAAAATCCAGGAATGCTGAAGATGTGTTAGAATAACCATGGAACATATTCAAAGAATATATCTATAATTTAAATGCAAAGGTGCCTAGGGTTCACTCGGGGGGATCCTTGGTGCTCTCTGAGCTGGTTTGTTTTCTTGCAGATGTTTCATTATTCAAACCAAGTAACATCTTCAGTGCTAATAAAGAGTGCAGTTTGCTGTCAGTTTATGTTCTAGTGGCTTGTCTATCAGGGTTGGTGGGGGGTTACTCTATACCGGGGTATCAAATTTGATTTCATTGAGGGCTGCATCAGGGTTGTGTTTAAGGGCCACGGGGGGGGGGGAGGGAGGTGGGGTAGGTGTGGCCATGGTGGGAATGACATGGGACTCGTGTCGGGGGCATCTGTGGTGGCCAAGTGCTAAGGCAGGACTTCCCTGAGACCCTTCCTCACTCTCATTATAGCCTTCCTTCCTTCCTTCCTTCCTTCCTTCCTTCCTTCCTTCCTTCCTTCCTTTTCTTCTTTTGCCTTCCCTCTTCCTTCTCCTTTCTTTTTCCTTCTCCTCTTTTTCCTTCCTTGCTCTCTTCCCATCTTCCCATCTTTTTCTTTTTCTTTCCTTTTTCCCTTTCTCCTTTCCTGTCCCTTCTTGCATGCTCAATTCTCCTTTTGTTTTGTTTGTAGTTTGTTTTGATAGCCTTCTACCAGCCAAAATGGAGCTCAGGGGAACGCCTGCGGCCCCTCGCACCTCATTTTCAGCCGTGACAGCCTCTTGCATCCCTCTGTCAGTGAAAATGGAGCTTAGGGACCCCCGCACACTCCGTTTTCGCTGGCAGAGGCACAATGGACCAGTCCTTTGCTGTTTCCAGCCTGGCCCCGTGGGCCAGATCTAAGCACCCTGTGGGCCAGATCCAGCCCTCAGGCCTTGCTCTATACCATATCCCAGGGCAAAACGTGTAGAGTTATTCTCCACAGCACAGAAGGATACGAGAAGAATCAGTAGGTGGAAGCTTATTAGAGAAAGATCCAAACTTCAAATAATACATAATTTCCTGACTATGAGAGCTATGAAGCAATGGAAGTTCCTTTTTCCTAAAGTTGTGATGCTCCATTACTGGAAGTTTTCATGGACAACCATCTATTAAGGATGGTCCATGGAAAAAATGAACAACCATTTATTAAGGATGGTGTGACGATTCCTGGAATGGGCAGGGCTTGGACTAGATGGCTTCCAGCTCCCTTCCAATCTTATAATTTTGAGACGGGGAGAAAAATTCTTGCCTCAGGAGCTCTATTGAAATTACACAGTGTTGATGGGAGTGATCTAAAAGGTCATTATAACTCACTTCATCAAAACACTGTTACAATGATTGGTTGTTGTTTTTTTTTAATTTTTTTTAATTTTTTAAGACAAACAAACATTTAATACATCAATCATCCCTTCCGTGACATCTTGATGTTATCTTCCTCCGTTCCTTTTCTTCTTCTTCTTCCAAAAGTTTCTTCTATCTTGATCTTCATCCAAACCATTATAACAATTCATTACTAAAACAATATTCTAGTCATCAAGTTTTTATATATAATTATGAAATTAATCATTTATATCTCTTTTCCAACCAACGATAAAAGTAGTTCCATATTTTAAAATATGCTAACTCTTCTCTATCCTTAATCATCAAAGTTAATCTATTCATTTCTGCACAATCTAATTTTTTTTTAATTACTTCTTCTTCCAAAGGTATTTTCTCTGCTTTCCAATTTTGAGCATAAACAATTCTTGCAGCTATTATTACATGTATAATCAAGTAGATATTTTCCTTACTAATTTTTTCAGGCAGGATACCCAATAGGAACAACTGTGGTTTTAAGTTCGATATGTAACTGTATCATTTCTTCCAGTCAGGTTTTAATTTTATTCCAATAGTTTTTTGCTTCAGAGCATGTCCACCACATATGGTAATAAGATCCTGGTAGTTGGTGACATTTCCAACATTTGGCTGATTTATCTTTAAACATTTTTGCTAACTTCTCTGGTGGCATATGCCATCTATAAAAGATTTTGTATTGGGTTTCCTTATATGAAGTAGACATCGTTAATTTATAGTTCCTTTCCCATAATTGTTGCCATTTTTCAAGATCAATTGAATATCCAAAATTTCTTCCCCAAGCTATCATTGTTTCTTTTACTTGCTCCTCCTCCAATTCAATGTACAGGAAAAAGTTATAGAATTTTTTATTAAATTTTCCTCTGTTCCTGTGAGTATCCTATCCAACTCAGTCTTTTCCAAATAAAAACCATATAATTTAGCATCTTTTTCATATCTTGTTCTTATCTGCATATACATATAGAAGTAGAAAATTTCTACTTTATCTGTTTTTTCCCCATTTTTCTGTTTTCAATCCAATTAGAAGTAGATTTAGTAAAAATGTATAGAGTATAGGTGAATCGTAGTGTTAAGATATGCAAATGGTCACAGTTTTGCACAAAAGGTAAATAAGAATTGTTTAATAGTTGAAATTCAATAAAATATTTTTTTTAAAAAAAGAAAATTTAAGCATTCTCAAGATGTTTTAAGACTCACTATTCACGGCTGCTCAAACTGAGGGTGTATTTTGGAACATATTGTCTGAAAATTATGGACATATAAATTTAGGAAAGGTTGAAACTGAGGCCATGAAGAGTTTATATTGACTATTCATTAACATATCTTTGGTGGGAAGAAACCAATGAAGTAGAGAAGCAAGACTGGGTTTCTAAGAGTAGAAGGAAACCAGACTCTTAAAATGCCTGTAATACAATGCAGTGATGGGTTTCAAAATTTTTTACCACCAGTTCTGTGGGTGTGGCTTAGTGGGCATGGCATGGCTTGGTAGGCGTGGCTTGGTGGGCATGGCAGGGGAAGGATACTGTAAAATTTACATTCCCACCCCACTCCAGGGGAAGAATACTGCAAAATCTCCATTCCGTCCCCAATTCTGGGGAAGGTTACTGCAAAATCCCCATTTCCTCCCGATCAGCTGGGACTTGGGAGGCAGAGAACAGATATGGGCAGGGCCAGTCAGAATTTTTACTACCGGTTTTCTGAACTACTTAAAATTTCCGCTACCGGTTTTCTAGAACTGGTCAGAACCTGCCGAAACCCACCTCTGATACAATGCCTGTATGCAATATGATTTGCAAAGTTGTTTATAGCAGCAGAGATGGGGAAAATGTCATGAGACACATTGTGAAAACTGAATTTACAATTGAACCATTAAGAATGAGCATTTAACTTCAGAAGATGAAACAAACTTCCTACTTTGGGCAAAAATGCAAAAGTCCAGGTCTGTCTTGTTTCTCGAGGGCTCCTCCATAAACATCTGTGAAATTCACAAACAAGTTATGAAAACAACAGCTTCCTGTGTCATTATTTTCTAGCAAACAGTATCCAATTGCATCTCAGTCCTGATTTTCTCACAAGGTAGCTTCACTGGGTCATGAGCCGTTAGATTTTATTTCCCTCTGTTTTGAGCTTCACTGACCAGATCTCTACATTGTATTCCATATGGGAGATGGGTGGGCTAGATTACAAAAATTAGAAAACAATGGATGGCAGCTAACCAAGGAGAGAAGCAAACTAGAGAAGGACTAAGGAGAAAATTCCTAACAGTGAGAACAATCAACCAATGGAATAACTTGCCTTCAGAAGTTGTGGGGTTCAATCAGTGCAGGCTTTCAAAAAAGATACTAGACAACCATTTGTCTGAAATGGTATAGGGCTGGGATGGCGAACCTATGGCACGCGTGCCACAGGTGGCACACGGAGCCATATCTGTGGGCATGCGAGTATTGCCCTAGCTCAGCTCCAGTTTGCATGCGCACGCTGGCCACCTGATTTTCTGGCCTTCCAGGCCCACCAGAAGTCAGGAAATGGGCTGTTTCTGGCCTCCAGAGGGCCTCTGGAGGGGGGGAGGCCGTTTTCACCCTCCCCAGGCTACAAAAAAGCCTCTGGAGCCTGGGGAGGGCGAAAAAACGGGCCTACTGGGCCCACCGTGCCATCACGTGCCAAAAGCGTGGGAGCGTGAGGGTGTGTGTGTGTGCTGTGGGCAGGGCGCATTGAATTTTGGGTGTGGGCACACATGTGTGCGACCCCCACTTTTGGCACATGGCGGCAAAAAGGTTAGCCATCACTGGTATAGGCATGGGTGTCAAACTTGATTTCACTGAGGGCTGCATCAGGGTTGAGTTTGACCTTGTGGGGCTGGGATGGGCATGGCCAGGGTGGGTGTGGCTACCTTGACATCACTCATGTCAGCACCTGTGGTGGCTTAAGCGCTCTGCTCCCGAGCTCAGTTTTGGCTGTGATGGCCTCCTGCAACCCTCTAACAGCGAAAACAGAGCTCGGGAGGGACGCACGCAGCCCTCCCGAGCTCCGTTTTTGCTGTCAGAGGCACTGCGGGCCAGTCCTTTGTTGTTTCCAGGGCAGCCCCACGGGCCAGATCTAAGCACTCTGTGGGTTGGATCCTTGAGTTTGACACCCCTGGTATAGGTTCTCCTGCTTGACTAAGGGGTTAGACTAGAAGATCTCCAAGGTCCCTTCCAACTCTATTATTCTATATTCTATGTTCTAGAAATGTATAAAGAAACACTAGAGAATTGATATTTTATTTTTACCCTTTTTTTAATTTTAAATTTTATTTCTCATAAACATATTTAAGTGTACAGTCTCTTATCCATCATTAATCATTAATCATTCATCTTATCCTTTAACTTTCATTTTTGTTTGTTCGGGGCTGCTCTTTTGCCATTTCCTCTTCTTTGTTTTAACACAACCTTTCCTCTTCTTCTTCCCTCCTCTTCCTTCTTCTGTCCCTTTCTACTTTCTTCATTCCTCCTCTCCTCCCTTTCTACACTTCTACTCTTTTCTTAAAAATCCTAAATTTTATCAATCTGGAAGTCATTTTCTTCATATTAGCTTTACACAATCCCAGGTTCTCTTTCATGGTCAGTTGCAGCCAGATCAATGTGGTTAAGAGAAGTCTAGATATTTTGCACTAATGTACATCCATTTAAACCGAGCTGAAATTATTACTTTAATTCACAACACTAAGCAATAGTAAAATGCTACCAGCAGTGCAGGTGGCCATTCAATTGCTTATTCTTTTTTTAATTATTACATGCATCGAAACAAAATGAAAGAGCCTCCTAAAAAGTATACATATGTCTTCATGTAATATAATGCGGTGAGTTACTTTTATAAGAGACATCTGCTAACCGTCTAGACTAATTGATCAACTCCTTCATATTGGAACCTCTGGAGTGTTTCCCCCACTCTTTACTATAGTTGGGACTTCAATAACATTTTTATTCCTAATTATAAGGAGGAGTCATTCAAAGCATTGTCTGACTGATGTTAAATGAGATCCTTCAAGTCTTGCATCTTTTTTCTCCCCTCTCCTTTTTTTTTTTAAAAAAAAAGTCTCAATCTTTAATGAGATTAAATTCTCATTCAACCATTTAAATATGAGCCAGCAGTGTGCTGCAGCTGCCAAAAAAGCCAACACAGTTCTAGGCTGCATAAACAGAAGGATAGTATCAAGATCACATGAAGTGTTAATACCACTTTATAATGCCTTGGTAAGGCCACACTTGGAATACTGCATCCAGTTTTGGTCACCATGATGTAAAAAAGACATTGAGACACTAGAAAGAGTGCAGAGAAGAGCAACAAAGTTGATTAGGAGACTGGAGGATAAAACATATGAAGAACGGTTGCTGGAATTGGGTATGTCTAGTCTGATGAAAAGAAGGACTAGGGGAAACATGATAACAGTGTTTCAATATCTGAGGGGCTGCCACAAAGAAGAGGCAGTCAAGCTATTCTCCAAAGCACCTGAAGGCAGGACAGGAAGCAATGGGTGGAAACTAATCAAGGAGAGAAGCAACTTAGAACTAAGGAGAAATTTCCTGACAGTTAGAACAATTAATCAATGGAACAACTTGCCTCCAGAAGTTGTGAATGCTCCAACATTGGAAGTTTTTAAGAAAAGATTAGATAACCATTTATCTGAAGTGGTGTAGGGTTTCCTGCCTAAACAGGGTCTTGGACTACAAGACCTCCAAGGTCCCTTCCAACTCTGTTATTCTATTCTATTTTATTTTATGAAGTCAAGATCAAGAGAAGAACTAATTGAAGATCCTTGAAGAGATTCAATGTTTATGTCTGTCCATTGTGAAAACTGCCCATTTATTCCTATTCTCTGCTTTCTAAAAGTTGTAGACAACTTTTCTCTTGATGGCTAAGAGTACTTAGGAGGTCTTGGTTAGTGAACAAGCAAATTTTATACACCTCTTTGTTGACACTCAAAAAGAAAGACCTGTAAAATGTTAATGAATCTGTATTGCTCTTTGTGGAAGCCATAATTATTATTCATGACTAAGGCATCATAGTTATGGCTGCAGTTAATGGGATCTGAAATTTAAAACATCTAGAGGACATCAGCTTGTTAAGAACCACTGTAACTGAAGAGTTGGCAATCTGACATCCTCTAGATGTTTTGAATTTTAATTCCCATTAGCTACCGTGACAATGTTGAAGGCTTCTAGTAGAGTTAGCCCAAAATGTGGAGAGTTCCAGATTGCCAATACACTGGTGTATTAATTTATTAAATATTAAATAGTTGGACTCCTTGCTTAAAATTGTGTTCTTGATTAATTATGCCTAGAGGGAGGAGGAGGAGGAGGAGGAGGAGGAGGAGGAGGAGGAGGAGGAGGAGCAAGACTAGGAGTGGAGGTGGAGGTGGAGTTGGAGGAAGGGGAAGGAGAAAGAGAAAGAGAAAGAGAAGACTACTTAATGACTGAGGATTGAACATTATGCAGCCACAAGAGACTTAGGATGGATCCCCATACACCTAGGTTACATGAGACCTTATTTGTTTATTCCCAAGAGAAGGCAAGCACATTGGGTAGGCTCTTGTAATGTAGGCAGAATGTAATAAAGTATTAGGTTGAATTCTACCCATGTGGTTGCTTGCCCATGACAATTTGACCTCTCTTAGGGTAGCCACTATTACAATAAACAACAACTTACAAAAAGCTTTAAAGGCATTTTTCAAGTGAAATAACCCTATCGGAATGCTGAGCCAAACCAAGCTTAATCAGACTTTGGGCTGATGCAAACTCATAGCTTTCCAATAAATTCCAAAGCAAGCCAGCACAATACGTTCAATAGCATCCCACTTGCAATTAAAAAAAAAAAAAGCCCAATCCCATTTAATTTGCACCAAGCATGCTTTATGATAAAGTGCCCAAGCTTTGCAGAAGTTAAAAAGAAAAAAAAGGTGAGCAGGCCAAGGAAGTATCTGCATGTCAGGTAATCTCAGGTGTCCAGTTAAGTGACGAGACAGTTTGAAAAAGCGATGAAAAGAAATGGGAGCTGAGCTGAAGACCTGAAAATAGCCTCAAGGCGGGGTGAAATCCAGCAGGTTCTGACAGGTTTTGGAGAACTGGTAGCGGAAATTTTGAGTAGTTCAGAGATCTGGCAAATACTGCCTCTGGGTGGCCCCAGAGTGGGATGGGAATGGGAATTTTGCAGTATCCTTCCCCTGGAATGGGGTGGGAATGGAGATTTTGCAGTATCCTTCCCCTGCCATGCCCACCAAGCCACGCCCACCAAGCCACACCACGCCCACCAAGCCACACCCACAGAACCCCTAGTAAAAAAAATTAAATTTCACCACTGTCTCAAGGGATATGATTTATCGCTGCTTAGCAAATCTATTATTATTATTATTATTATTATTATTATTATTATTATTATTATTATTATTATTATTATTATTACTCTATTAGGAGATTAATCTCTTTGGACATTCTCTCCTTCCAGTAGGCTTGTAAATAGCCAGAAGTCACAAAATAGGGGATATTTCTTTGAAAACAAGTAATGCTTTTCTTCCTTTCCTTTTCTAGAAGGGTCTTAAAATTTGACTCTGTTGCTTGGCTTGGAGCCTCAGTAAAGGTTCTCCATGTTGGACATGGCAGTTGGAGTTCTAGAGAAGGTTCCATCTCCATATTGTTTTTTTTTTTTTAAATGATTTTCTATTAAATATATTTTTAGTGCTTAATAAACATCGTATTGTCTGGGTGTTTCATTTGCTTAACAATACAAATGTACATTCTTAATCTCCACCCCTTTTTTCCAACCATTGTTAAAATAAATTCCATGTTTGATAATATTCTGCATCTTCTTTCTGTTTAATTTTCAGTGTCAATCTATCCATTTTTGCACCATTTGTTTTGTTTTGTTTTTATTGAATTTGTATACCGCCTTATTCCCGAAGGACTCAGGGCGGTGAACAGCCATAGAATATAAATACAAAATTTAAAATAAAGTAAAACGAATTAAATAATTTGGCTGAAAATTTAAAACCCCAATAATTTAAAACCAAATTTAAAATTTCCATTTCCATCTAGTATCTTCCTGACTATCTCTTCATCTTGAGGTACATATATCTTCATTTTTCCAGTATTGTGCAAATATAACCCTCGCTGCTTTAAGACATGTAATATTAAATACATACTTTCCTTATCAATTTTTTCTGATATTCTACCTAATAGAAAGAAGTTTCGGGTTTAAAATCTGCATGTTTTCCTATCATCTTTTCTAACCACCTGTGTATCTTTGCTGAAATTTTTTTTTTGCTTTGACACAAGTCCACCACATATGATAAAATATGTCTGTTTTTTGGTGACATTTCCAACATTTGCTAGACATATTTTTAAGCATTTTAGCTAACCTAGCAGGTGGTAAATTACCATCATATTGTTAATGCTCTTGATTTGTAGCTTTTTTATCTGATTTTTATTTATTTTAATGTTTTTTTTATTAATTTATTTTCTTTTATCAACAAGAATAAAATACAAAACAGAAAAACAGAAAACATCCACCACTAACGAGGGGAAAAAAATCTAGTGTACAAAAATAGAGGGAAAAAAATCCCCAATGTCAAATAGATTTGACACTGAACACAAAAATTCCACCCTGGCTAGATGATATATGTAGATGATGATGATGATGATGATGATGATGACGACGACAACAACAACAACAAAAACAACAACTACTAATAGGTTTGCCTCCCCTGACATAACCAGTCTACAGATACAGGTAGTACTCAATTTATGGCCACAATTGAGCCCCAAATTTATGTTGTTCAGTGAGACATTTGCTAAGTGAGATTTGCCCCATTTTACGACCTTTCTTGCCTCAATTGTTAAGTGAATCACTGTTGTTGTTAAGTTAGTAAAATGGTTGTTAAGTGAATCTGGCTTCCCCATTGATTTAGCTTATCAGAAGGTCACAAGAAGTGATCATATTACCCTGGGAAACTGCAACTGCAAAGTATGAACCAGCTGCCAAGCATCTAGATTTTGATCACATGATCACGGAGTTGCTGCGAAGGTCATAACTGTGAAAAACGGTCATAAATCACATTTTTCAGTGCCGTTGTAACTTTGTATGGTAACTACATTAAATGAACTGTTGTAAGTCGAGGACTACCTGAAGTTATAAACTTTCCCATAATTATTTAACAAAAATACTATAGTGAACAAACAAATATTCCATATGAGGAAGATTCTGTCTAATAATCAAATCAACCCAACATCTAATCATAATATATATGTAAAAAACAACTACCAGTCAACAGTTTAGCCTAAACATTACAGTAATCTTCAAACATCTTTTAAACATCTGTTATCACAGTTTAAATGTTCTTATATTTATCATTCTATTGTATTATAAGCTGCCCAGAATCTCTTTGGATAGTTTGAATGGGCAACATATAAATTTAATAATAAATAAAGTAAAATAAAAGAGAGTGCTGCCATTGCCTGTAGGTTGCAAGCTCCCTGCTCTATTTTATTTTATTTATTTTATTTACAATCAACCAATGGGACAGAAGTTGCCTTCAGAAGTTGTGGGAGCTTCATTCCTGGAAGCTTTCAAGAAGAGACTGGACTGCCATCTGTGAGAAATGGTGTAGGGTCTCCTGCTTGGGCAGGGGGTTGGACTAGATGACCTACAAGGTCCCTTCCAACTCTGTTAATCTAAATCTAAATCTATCCTACCTTGGGCATGAAACCAACTGGGTGATTTTGGGCCAACTATTCTCTCTTGAGCCCAGTCGCCCGTTTAATAGATACCCACAGTTATTTTAAAAATAATGACAAAAAAAGAAAAAAGAATATTTTTTTTTAAAAAAAAACTTACCCAAATTGATTCACTCTCTATCCTTTCCCTAATATGTTGAACCTTTCAACTAATACATTTGAAATCTTTCTCGTATTTGCATAATAACTGTTTGCATAAATCTCCTTAATATAGTCTTCCGTACGATTTGCTCAAGCACGTTTTTTTTTTGTAACTGACAAAGTCGTTTTTTGCAAAAATCACCCATTTTTCTTCTTCCAAATATTAAGAAATTTCTCTTTGCAAGGCTGGTTCATTAGATTTCCTCATTGGGTTCCCTGCTGTGATGATTAAAGTTGCCGGGTGCAACACGCTTCGTCTCCGGTGCCTTTCGTCTTATTCTTTTCTCCTTATGAAAATAACCAATGAGTATCGCGCAGCCGTTTCTCTTAGATCAACCTATTTGTTTTTTTATCATAACCATTCTTCCTTGGCAATTAAAGCTGCTCATTATTTTCCCACAAACCTTCTTTCTGGAATTAAAAATCAGCGTTTCTTGGAAACTTCACAAAAAACTGTTACTCCAGTTGCATTTATCCTTTGCAATTTTTTCCCAAAGTAATTACATCCGGTTCTACTCCCAGGACAATAATTTGTAGTGCATAAAAACATTCTAATTACTCCCAATGTAATCATCCACCATTTGCACTCGTTTAGCAATTCCTGTGTTTTATACTGGCAATTGTTACTGTCTCATGCTCCTTTAGGGAACATAATCCTGCTATGTCTTGTGTTATCTCCCAAGCTATGCCACCGTGAACTGGCATAGACAGGAGATAAACTTCATCTGGACCTGTCCCAAAGGTGCTTTTTTCAAGAGGCGACTGGACTTTCTTTCCACCAGAAAGTCCCGTTGCCTCTTGAAAAAAGCATCTTTGAGACAACCATGACCAGGATGACTGAGAATCTTCATAGACATTTATCTGGACCTGCATCGTAGAACGGGGAAGCATTTTCAGAGTCACAAGTCGGTTACAGCAAATCTATCAAAGGCGGTGAATATAGGGAGTTCTTGATTTTCAACAGTTCATTTTGTGACTGTTCGAAGTTACAACAGCACAGAAAAAAGCATGACAATGTTTCACACTTACGACCATTGCAGCATCTCCATGGTCACATGATCAAAATTCAGATGCTTAGCAAGCGGCTTGTATTCATGATGGTTGCAGTGTCCTGGGATCATGTGATCAGCTTTTGTAACCTTCTGACAAGTGAAGTCACGGTGGCGCAGTGGTTAGAGTGCAGTACTGCAGGCTACTTCTGCTGACTGCCGGCTGACTGCGATTTGGCAGTTCAAATCTAACCAGGCTCAACGTTGATTCAGCCTTCCATCCTTCCAAGATTGGTAAAATGAGGACCCAGATTGTTGGAGGCAATATGCTAACTCTGTAAGCCGCTTAGAGAGGGCTGTAAAACACTGTAAAGTGGTATATAATTCTACGTTCTGTTGCTATTGTCAATGGGGAAGCCAGATTCACTTAATAGCTGTGTTACGAACTAAGCAACTAGAATGATTCACTTAACAACTATGGCAAGAAAGATCTTAAAATGGGACAAAGCTCACTTAATGACTGTCTTGCTTAGCAATGGAAATTTTGGGCTCAGTTGTGGCCATATGTCAAGGACTCCCCTTATGCTATCTGAATGAATATCAAACAATAATTGTAGTTCTGTGATACATGGGTAGTCCTTGGCTTACAACCATTCATTTAGTAACCATCTGAATTTACAATGGCACTGAAAAAAGTGACTTAGCACCTGTACTTGAATTTACAACCATTGCTAGATCTTCATGGTCATGTGATCCAAGACTGAGTGTTTGGCAACTGGATTGTAATTGCAGCATCCTGGGTACACATGATTACCAATGGCCAGCTTCTGACAAGCAAAGACACCAGGTAAGCTAAATTCACTGCAGTGATTGTTTAACAACCATGGCCAAAAGAATCATAGAATGGGATGTAACTTGTTTAACATCTTCCCTGCTTAACAACAGAAATTGTGGTCCCAAGTGTTAAATCTGGACAAGAAAAGAGAGGCAAGACGATCATAGTGAAGTAAAACAACCGTTTATTCCAGGTAATAGGAACAACAACAAAAATAACTACGAACTGCAGCTCCTTTTACAGGGAGCTGTCCAGCCTGTCAGCCACTGACGCTTGTCATTTTCCCGCCGGGAAAAATGAACCAATGAGTGAAGGCTGATGTAATACTCACTCCTACTTGCATATTCAACACCAAGTGTGACTTTAAGTCAAGGACTATTTGTAGGCAGTAGAACAGAAACCGAGGAGGTTGAGATTGTGTGAAGGCAATGAAGCTTGGACAGCTACAGCTGGGTTTAAGGTTAGTCTATAATTTTAGGAGAACTGCTCTTCCAGTAAACACAACTGTGCTGGAGCTCATGGCAAAATCTGCAAGGTTATCCTTTTGTGACTGTGATGGTGATGATAGTATTTGAGAGGCTGCCACAAAGAAGAGGAGGTCAATTTATTTTCCAAAGCACCAGAGGGCAGGACAAGAAACAATGGATGGAAGTCAAGGACAGATGCAACCTGGAAATAGGAAGGAAAATTAACCAGTGGAACAGCTTGCTTTCAGAAGTTGTGGGTGCTTCATCACCGGAGGTTTTTAAGAAGAGACTGGATAGACATTTCTCTGAAATGGTATAGGACAGTGATGGCTAACCTTTTTGCCATTGCATGCCAGGAGTGGGGGAAGCACAGGGGGAGTTGCGCGTGCTCACACCCATAATTCTATGCGCCCCACCCCCATGCATGCGTGTGCAACCTCCCCGCTCCTCCCGCTCCTGGCACGCAATGGTCCGGTGGGCCTGGTAGGCCCGTTTTTCTCTCTCCCCAGGCCCCAGAGCCTTTCTAGGAGTCTGGGGAGGGCAAAATAGCTTTCCCTAACCCCCCCACACCCGGAAGCCCTCTGGAGGTGAGAAATGGCCCATTTGCCAACTTCTGGTCCCACCTAGAAAGGCTCTGGAGCTTGGGGAGAGGGAAAAACAGGCCTCCGCCACCACCACCCGAGGCTCTCTGGAGGCAGGAAACAGCCTGTTTCAAATACTTCTGGTGGGCCCAGAAGGCCCGGAAATCAGCTTGCCGGCATGCACATGTGCACCAGAGCTGAGCTTGCATACCCATTGATATGGCTACACATGCCACCTGTGGCACAAGTGCCATAGGTTCACCATCACGGGTATAGGATCTCCTCAGGGATGAAATCCAGCAGGTTCTGACAGGTTCTGGAGAACCGGTAATGGAAATTTTGAGCAGTTCGGAGAACTGGTAGCGGACATTTTGAGTAGTTTGGAGAACTGGCAAATGCCATCTCTGACTGACCCCAGAGTGGGGTGGGAATGGGGATTTTGCAGTATCCTTCCCCTGGAGTAGGATGGGAATGGAGATTTTGCAGTATTCTTCCCTTGCCATGCCCACCAAGCCACATCAAACCCACCAAACCAAGCCCACGGAACCGATAGTAAAAAAAAATTGGATTTCACCACTGGATCTCCTGCTTAAGCAGGGCGTCTGGACTAGAAGACCTCCAAGGTCCCTTCCAACTCTATTCTGATTCTGATTGAGGAATAGAAGTAGCATGTAAGTCACCTTTTTTTTTTTTTGAAGTTAATGGGAGGGGTGTCTTCTGAAGCTGGGAAAATACCCAAGAGGCTACTGAAGGCTGTCCCTGAAGTGAGAACGGTTATGATTTAAGTGGTTTTGGCTTTTCTTTATTGTTGCCAGGTTTTTGAACTCGAGGACATGATAATGAACCTGAATTCATACACAACCAGCAGAATTTCCTGTTTCTGACAACTCTCCAAAGAGTATTTCAGCCTTTTCAGGAACAATTTGCCCCTCTCACAGTCTTCTTCAATCGTTTTCAATTTTTCACAAAGTCTTACCCACAAGATTTCACATTTACTCTCGGGCTTTTTGTGAAAATTTTAATTGATGGTTTCCCATAATGAAATGTGTCAGCCTCTCCTGGGTTCCCCAACAGTTTCATAAAGCTATCCATCAGGCGAAAAGAAAATGTATGTTTTGAACTTTTCTGTTCATGTTATGGATTTAAACAGACATGGGCTTACTTTTTAAATATTCATTGATAATTAAATGATAATCAGTTGATTGATTGGTAAAGCAACCCAGCTCGTCAATAATTTTATTTCTCCATCTTCTTCCTGACCATTCAAGATATCCTTTGCTGCTCTACCTGACTTAAGGAACTATTTAAGAGGTGTGGTGGCTCAGTGGTTAGAATGCAGTATTGCAGGTTTTAACTTTAACAGATTAACAGAGTTGGAAGGGACTTTGTAGGTCATCAGACAAATGGCAGTCTGACCATTTCTGACAAATGGCAGTCTCTTCCTTAAAGCCTCCAAGGATGAAGCTCCCACAACTTCTGAGGGCAACTTCTGTTCCACTGGTTGATTGCTCTCACTATCAGAAAATCTTCCTTATTTCCAGGCTGAATCTCGCCTCGGTTAGTTTCCATCCATTATTCCTTGTCTGGCCTTCGGGTGCTTTGAAAAATAGCTTGACCCCCTTCTCTTCTTTGTGGCAGCCCCTCAAATATTGGAAGACTACTATCATGATTCCCTGGTCCTTCTCTTCACTAGACTAGCCATGCCCAGTTCCTGCAACTGTTCATCATATGTTTTAGCCTTCAGTCCCCAAATCATCTAACTCTGTTCCCAGCTAGGAGTTCGATCCTGACTGACTCAAGGTTAACTCAGCCTTCCATCCTTCCGAGGTCAGTAAAATGAAGACCCAGATTGTTGGGAGAAATTTGCTGACTTTGTAAACTTCCCAGAGAGTACTGTAAAGCTCTATGGACCAATATGTAAGTCTAAGAAGTGCTATTGCTATTTTTTTTATTCTTTGAATGGAAAGGAAAACTTGATTTAAATGATAGCCTCTTTGAGCATTCAGAAGTGACTAGGGAGAATTGAGGATCTTTTAAATCCTTAATTCTTCTCAGTTCAAGGCAATTTATTATCATGCCTCATTTTAGTTTAGTTTTTAGCTGAAATGGAGAAATCTCATGTCGGATATCTTCACGGATGCTGGCCTTCTTCATCTGAGTCTAAAGAGAAAATGTGATTAAATCTTCAGTTCTGTAATCTGGCTGTAAAAATAATACGACTTTATTCTGATTTACTTTAAGTCTTAATGATAATAAAACCAGACTGCTAAGCTTTATTTCATTGGTGAAAATCTAATCTTGAGTTCTTCTAAATTCTCAGTGGTGGGTATTCATTGCATTTATTAGCCATCTTGAACATTGCTTTCAGTAGGATATATATTATACAGGTTAATAGAAAAAACCTAGTTGTTTTACTATAGAAAGCATTTATTGTTCCTAGCAAGATGGGCACTGTAGCAGCCTTATCAATTAGCATCTAAACAGGGTTTGAAATAAAAAGCTTATATATGTGTCTGTGGATCTCTATGAAATTTATAGGTTTGAAATCAATATATCTTTTTCCAGAATATAAAAAGAAAGGGAGATGATCAATAAACCATATATTAAAGCATATACTATCTCTATTATTTGTTACATTAAACCACATCAACAATTTTCCTCAACTTTTGATCTTGCTCTGATTTAATTTGCTTGGACAATACAACAGTTAATTTTTTAGCATAGTCATCAGAATTAGAGCTAACTCCTGCCAGTTTTAAAATATTTGCTCTGTTAAAAATCTTTAAACTTCACCACAAAAGGAACAATTAGTGGTCTTATGCAGTCTTTTTGTTGGTACATTTGTACATCTCTGTGTGTCTGGTATAGTTTTATAAGGGACATTATAAGAGTATATGGTCATTGAAAAGGACAAGATCAAGGACAAAATCAAGACTGAGCAACTTGGGAAACTCCAGATGTTTAACACCTCCCAAATGGATAACTACAGTGGTGGGATTCAGCCGGTTCAGACCAGTTCAGGCGAACTGGTAGTAAAATTGCTGGCTGGCCCCTCCCCTTCCCGCCCCTTCCAGGAGTCCCCACCCGCCCCATTTTGACTCCCAGGTAATTGCAGGGAGGCCTCCTAGGCCCAAACTGGGGTGGGGGGGGTGCAGTGCACCCTCCGCAACCCGTTTTCACTCCCAGGAGGCTTCAGGGAGGCCTACAAGACCCAAAATGGGGCATGGGGGGCAGCACATCACCCCTGCAGCCCGTTTTTGCTCCCAGGGGGGTGCAGGAGGCCGAGTGCTGCCTGTCACACCCTCTGGCCATGCCCACCATGGCCACGCCGACCCAGCCAGTCATCAGGTCAGAGAACCAGTTGTTAAATTATTTGAATTCCACCACTGAATAACTATATATATATTTTTGCTATGGGTCTTGATGATCAGAGTTTGTTAAATGCAACAGAAACCAGGTTTGCAAGTCTGCCTCTAAGTTAGATCATATGCACATGCATACTATATGTGTGTGTGTGTGTGTGTGTGTGTGTGTATGCATATATTCATGCCACGCCATCTGTTCGTGTCTTACATTTACTACTTCTGCATAGCTGCACAAGAACATTTAATGCACCAGTTATGGGAAGTGTGAAATGATAATTGATGCACTTAGAAGTGGTGAGTGATTCTAACACTGCAGAATGCTAATAGAGATGGCACCAGAAGTGGCAGCTCTGGAAGGAAATATTTGTTTTCCATTTAAATGTCAGCTATTTCCTCAGCTGCAATATGATATTAAAGACAAAGACATTGTATTTCAAAAGCAGACAATCTTAAAGCAATCAAAGACAACAGAGTGCCTGTCTTAACCTACCAAATAAAAATGTTAATGTATATAGTATGGTATGAAAGGATCCTATGAAAATATAAGTATTGATAAGCAAGACATAAGTAAAATATTGTGAGAGCTAAGACTGAGGAAATTTTAGATAAAACAAATAACTCCCCATATGAATTGCAATAAAGCAGTGCTGTTATAACATTAAGGAAAAATAGGTAATACATTTGTGTTGCTATGAATGAACAGAAGTTCGAGCTGCTTCTCATCATTGCTTGTGTGTTGAACTGGGCATCGATATTGCCTGAACAATGTTTTCATCTTTAGCTATTAAGGGAAGTTTCCCAGGATGATAGATTAAGCAAGAGATTCTGGAGTAATGGTGGAAATTTTTAGTGAAAATGTGAGCTCAGCATGTGGGGAATTTTATGCTGGAAATAATTAGACAAAGGGGTGAAAATAAAACTGCCAGTGTAGTGATAGTGTTATATAAATCTTTTGTGCCATCCAACTTGAAATATGGGTACCATTCTGGCCATCACAGTTCCAAAAGAATATTGTAGAGTTGGAAAGGGTTCAGAAAAGGAAAAAGATCAGAATTATTGGCACTTCGGAGCAGCTTGGCTAAAAGGAAGGCTACATACAGCATTTGGAGCTGTTTAGCCTGGAGCAAACTCAGGAAATGGTCAAAATGATAGGCAGGAATAAAATTATGTAAAAATTGGAACATAGCAAAATTTGACACAAAAAGTTAAAAATAAGGCATTCATGTTGGAAGCACCTACCAAGGCACTTCTGGGTTGAAAGGATTAGCCTGTAACATCAAAATTGTCCAAAGGAAGCCCGAGGAGGCTCCTTTCATGTCTTTGTTATTTTCCCATGAAAAATGGTACCTATTTATATACTTGCATTTGCATGCTTTCAAACTGCTAGGTTGGCAGGCGGTGGGACAAATTGATGGGAAATCATTCCATCACACAGCTTGTGATCTTGGGTTTTGAACTCCCGAGCTGTCGACCTCTCAATGGTCTTTTGGTCATTGTTCTACTCAGAGGTGAAATCTAAAATTTGTTACTATCGATTCTGTGGGCGTGGCTTGGTGGTGGTGATGGTAATGTGACTTGGTGGGCATGGCCAACTTTTTTTTTTTCTTTTAAAAGCATTTTTTTGGACGAAGTGGTTGTAGAAAAAATGCTTTTAAAAGTAAAAAAAACACCCTCTGATGATCACGGGGCTCAGCTGGGAATGGGGAGGGGGGCAGGGATTTTTGCTACCGGTTCTCCGAACCACCTACCGCCATCGCTACTGGATCGGGTGATCCGGTCCAAACTGGGAGCATTTCACCCCTGGTTCTAATCATGTGAGCCACTGCGGCCCCTTGAAATTATATATATGGAGATTCATGATCAATGGAGGTATTTTTTGTAACCAAAACACACACAGTTAAACTAGATAGAATCAATGAAAGAGTAAACATCAGGTAGAGTAATGGTCACCAATTTAATTGTTTGGTTTTTTTTAACAAAACACCAGATAAATTAATGGAGGATTAGTCTACAAATCCTGCAGAAAAATTGACAAAAATGAAGCTGTTACACAAAGGATTTTTTTCTTTTTCTCCAAAATCAAAGATCTAGGAACTGGGTTGTGTTGCATCTTGGTTTGGAGCATTGCAATACCTTCTCACCCCTTGGAGTCAGGGATAAATATGGCTAAAACTCTTTGTTGGATTTGAGAAAATAGTAGTCATCAAAAGCAGTTAATACTGTTCAGGAGAGTGATCTTGATTTGATACCCAATCAGATGTCACAGCTTTTGTGCTCTCTTCAACAACATCTCTTTGAAGAGAAGACTTAGAATTCCTCTTAACAGTAACTCTCATAACTGTTTGTGACAGATGCTTGTTTATATTTTCTGCATCCTTCCTCTTCCATTTAATACACCTATCAAGTCAGACTGGAATCTTCTAACTCTTAACTGATCCCTGACACTTGAGGAGAATTAGAATTGTCTCCAAGGAGTGAAGTGGTTCATCAAGTCATACTACACTAGACAACTATCTAGTGTCTCTTCAATCATGTAGCAGATCTTTCAATATTCTAACTTTTGGGAAGAGAGCTTTTTCTCTTATGTGATGCTAGAGAGGGGTTTTCTTTTGGCTAAAAATAGGTGGACAATGGGTGGCATAAAAAGCTGGAAAAGAATGGCTTGAGGTTTGACTCACCAGGGTTCTTGTTATGCTTCTCTTGTGAGCATGTTCTAAACTATTGCACAGTTGTAGAGTATTGAAAATGCCTTTGCTTTATAGCCTATAGTGCATCATCTATGTACAAACAGTAAGTTGCACCAAGCTTGGAAGAATTCAAAAGTTTCTGCAATTAGAAGGAAACCTGAGACACACACAATGTGTGGTAAGCAGGCTCATCCTGCTTAGGCCACATTGCACACATTTTGTGCCTCACGTTTCTTTAGGTTTAACTACTCCTCCCATCCATTAAGATTAATTTTTTCTTAAAACATTCCATTTTAATTGCAAAAACTTTTAAGGTGACTGAGCTGAGAGTTCAGTGTTCGAGAATGTGTTGAACAATGAAACTGAAAGAAGGAATGGAATGCCTGGAATTGGAAAAGGAAATTTCTATTCCAAGAAGAAGAAGACGAGGAGCAGAAAAGTGACTGGAATCAGTTATGGTAGTGATGAATACATCTTTGGGAGACTTCAAAGAACAAGCTGGGGAAAAGAAGGACTGGGGATGGTATGATAGCAGTGTTCTAATATCTATGGGGTTGCCACAAAGAGGAGGGGGTCAACCTCTTCTCCAAAGCACCTGAAGGCAGAACAAGAATTGATGGATGGAAACTAATGATGGAGAGAGGCAACCTAGAACTACGGAGGAATTTCCTGATAGTGAGACCAATAAACCAGTGGAATGGTTTGCATCTAGAAGTTGTGGGTGCTCCATCACTGGAGGTTTTAAAGAAAAGATAACCATTTGTCCAGAATGATATAGGCTCTCCTGCCTGAGCAGGGGGTTGGAGTGGAAGATCTCCAATGAACCTTCCATCTCTGTTATTCTGTTATAGATGTTCTGTTCTGTTCTGTTGAACTGTCAAGCCTGAGATATAAATATTCTCCTCAATTGGGATAAACCGTCATGGTGAAAATCTATTTATTTGGCCTCTAGGAGTTGTAAACAACTTGTTGATACAGAATCAATCAATCAATCAATCAATCAATGGTTGATATTGAACATCAGTCCATCATGATAAACTGTGCTGGAGTCAAATAATCTACATGCAATGGCTATCCAGCCTCCACTTGAATATGGCCAGAGGAGCCAACCTGTTGTTGTGATGAAGAAAAACGCACAGGCAGGAAGAAGGTTAATGGGAAGGCACCCCAAACAGCTTCTGGGAGCTCCCTTTTATTGATATACACAGGCTCCATGGCAGAAGCTGATTCATTGATCAAAGTTCACTTGTAGCTCATTGGCTAAACAAAGCTCATGCTATAGGGTATGCTATCCATGTGGACAGCTCATAGACAGCTCATGCTTTCCTGCTGCAAACAATGGGATCTGCCTACATGACAAACCTCATGTCACACATTTCCTGAGATAGGATCTTTAAGGATCATTGTGCTGATGTTTGCATTCCTCAGCGTGGTTTGCCAGCTACTGAGAAAGCAACCACCCCCACACCAACCCATATCCTGGATAAATGTAGAAGAACAGAGAGAACCTGGGGGTGAAGTCAAGAGAGTAACCAGCCTAGAATCATTAGCCACAAGCACTCCAAATCTAATGTCTCTTGAATTCCAGTAATTCTTATCTAACACCAATTTAATGCTGACCATTTCCCAACTAGGTTCTTGTGTATAGGCCTGAGCAATAAATCAGCTTGACTAGAACTTAACACATGGTCTTGATTCTGTGTGCCTGACATTAATTTGATAATGGAACCAGTTTCCAAGCGAAGTTGTTGATTCCCTTTCACGGGATATGTTTGAGTGGAAATTGCAAAGCCATCTGTCGATGATGCTTCAATATGTATTCCTTCACTAAGCAGGGGATTGCATTCAAAAGCTAAATGTCCCTTCCAACTCCAGAATATTCCAAATAATTGTAATCCAAGAACATTTGGAGAGGATTTCTCATGTCCTTTGCAGGAAAAGTTTTGAAGGACCGTTTTAAATTGTGCAGAGCAGCATAAACTTCTTAATGAAGCTCTAACCTATGTCTATATCTCTTGCCGATTTCCCAGTTAGAGACAGCATGGTATCTTTTATATGTTGACTACCAGCCTCAACTGTAATTATGCTGTTACTTCCAATGTAAAAATATCATTGGAGATAATCATCAACATCTGTGAATACTGAGCCATTTTGAATAGAGCCTCCTTTGTGAGTCTGCAAAACATTTACATGTTAAAAGTCCCATTCTCTTTTGTGTCTAGTAATTTTTGCATCACTGGAAGCAGGCAAGCAAAGAGGAGAAAGATCTCATATTGGCAGGGTATCCATCTGGTGCTGATGCTAATACTGCTTTCCATTACGATAATGGCAAATAGATGTGTGGTGCCACAACTGCAGCAGAATAACAGGCCATTTAATATTTTGTACCATTCTGGGTACCAAAAGAAAAAAAAAATTACAATGATCAATTTTTGTGTGTTCTGTTCTGACTGAGTTTCAATTGCAGTTAATGGTTTTTAGAAAAGACTTTATCCCGTAAATGCAACCAGATGGCCTATCTTGCTCGGTGTTTGATTAAATTGATGCTGCCCAGCCATTATATGTTCCTAAGGGTGAGGTATTACATATGCCTGGTCAGAATTCCCTGTCTGGGACATATTGAACCCCAGATCCCAAACTCAAGATCTGGAACTACCAATATCCAGTAATTCCAGGGTAAGAGCCTGGTGGCGCAGCAGACTATTAGCCTGTTATTATCATTCAGCTGCCTGCAATTACTGCTAGTTCGAATCTCCCCAGGCTCAAGGTTGACTCAGCTTTCCATCCTTTCTAAGGTAGGTAAATTGAGGACCCAGTTTGTGGGGGCAATAAGCTGACTTTGTATAAATATACAAAAGTATGAAGGCTATTGCTTAATGCATTGTAAGGCGCCCTGAGTCTCTGGAGAAGGGCGGCATATAAATCAAAATTTTTTTAAAAAAAAAAAGGTTGACACAAGAACAGTTTTTTCCTGAATGCCATCACTCTGCTAAACAAATAATTCCCTCAACACCCTCAAACTATTTACTAAGTCTGCACTACTATTAATCTTCTCATCGTTCCCACCACCCATCTCCTCCCACTCATGACTGTATGATTGTAACCTGTTGCTTGTATCCTTACAATTTCTATTGATTGTTTCCTAATATGATTTAATTGCTTATTTGTATCCCATGACTATCATTAAGTGTTGTACCTTATGATTCTTGACAAATGTATCTTTTTTTTTAATGTATACTGAGAGCGTATGCACCAAAGACAAATTCCTTGTGTGTCCAATCACACTTGGCCAATAAAAAATTCTATTCTATTCTATTGTGGTCGTTAAGTTGTGTCCGACTCTTCCCAACTCCTCTTCCCCATTCTGATTCCCTGTAGATATTGTTCAATTCAATTCAATTCAATTCAACCTTTATTGTCAATGCACAACATGTGTATTGTACACGTACACACAACATGTATACAATGAGACTGACTGAGCCTCCCTTCGTGCACCATCCCAACATAGATACATATCAATAACTCACAGTGAAAGAAAGAAAATCCCTAACCCAATAAATCATACTAACAACACACAATCCTCTATACATATATGTGCGTAACATTACATTATAATGTATTGCACCAATATGAACAAGTTGCGCAGGCCTTTCAAGTCTATCATACTACATACTTATGATGTATTGTAGCATTCAGAAGTCTGATAGCCCATGGATAAAATGGATGGTTGGATAGTTGAACTCCATCCAACACAGAACTTCATCTCCTATAGTTTGAGATGAGGGAGTTTTATTCCAAAATATTTGTAGGGATTCTAGAGACTTAGAAAAGCTACTGAAGGATTATCCTTCCTTCTTCTTCTTGTTGTTGTTCTGTCACCAAGTCATGTCCAACTCTTTATGACCCTGTGGACCATAGCTCGCCAGACCCTCCATATCTAATTATCTCATCCTCTGCTGTCCCCTTTGCCTTTTGCCTTCCATCTTTTCAACATCAGGGTCTTTTCCAATGAGTCCTCATTAGGTGGTCAAAGCATCTGAGCTTCAGATTTAGCATCTATCCTTCCAAAGGACAGTCAGGGTTGGTTTCCTTTAGGATTAACTAATTTGATCTCCTTGCAGTCCAAGGTGCTCTCAAGAGTCTTCTCCAAGACCATCCAGAATAATCACTTTTCTTTCACTTGAAAACATTTCAAAGTCAGATGGCGGCTAGAATAGCGAAAACTAAATAAAGTAAGTAATAAAACCGAGAGATTATATATAACATAAACATTCAAGAGACGTTATATCATCTAAAAAACAATATTTACCAATTATTTAGCATTTACTAGACATAGCATTGAGTTTTTCATAGAACACAATCTAGATGGCCTGTGTACAGATTTATTGGGAAATTAATATATACTGTCTCTTACATCATTCCAGAAGACATGTTTTCAATTCCGTTGGATAATTTATAAGGGATGTGGGAGAAAGTGCTTGGATTAATATTTTAATTAAGTGTATGCATGCTTCACCACAAGTAGATCAATGTTGCCCAATTCACACAGGCATTTCTTTTGAGCCAAAATGTCTGTCTCCAACTGACTAGGAATAAATGGAGAAAATGGGATTAAATTAGCATGGACATTTGAAAATTATAAGGAAATGAAGACTTTTCCATTTCAAATATATAGGTGAAGGGGCTCATTTAAATAACAACTACTGTGTAACACTGTTACAAAAGTGATGTAATTTCATTTTTTGGGGTGAAAATTAGGCAATAGTCACAATTCTATATGATTGGGATGGATCACACCCAATTTTATGCAGATAGTCTGAGAGTTATTTGTCAATCTTTAGGCATAAAACATGCCTGGGCCAGTCACTTTCCCTCAGCCCAACATACATCACAGGGTTGTTGTTATGAGGAAAATAAGAGGAATGAGGAATATTTTATGTTTGCCATTTTCAGTTACTGTATTTTTCAGAGTATAAGATACACCTTAGTTTTTGGGGTGAAAAATAAGAAAAAAAGCTGATTGGTGGGTGAATCGGCCTCCTGGAATACCTCTAATCAGCTGTCCCCAGAGGTGAATTTTAGCAACAGGTTCTGTTGGTTGTGAGCTCTGTGCCTTGATTTTTTTTTCTGCCTCTGAAACTTCTGAAATTCTGTTTCAGAAAAACTTTTTTTTTCTGCCTCTGAAAGCCTCTGAAACAGAGCTTCAGAAAAAAAGGCTTTTTTTCTGAAACTCTGTTTGGAGGCTTTTTTCCTGAAGCTTCTTTCAGAGGCTTTTATTCTGAAGGACTATCTGTACTCTGTTCAATCTCCTTTCTTTGGTATTGGTATGTAGATTAACTTCTTCCGATCTGTTGGTTATTGTATCATTCTCCAGATTTGTTAGTATAGTTTGGTTAGAACTTTTACTGATTCTTCTTTTATTGCTTGCCATATTATTTTAGATAAAAGCCTTTCAGAGGCTATTTTTCTGAAGCTTCTTTCAGAGGCTTCTTTCAGCCTCTGAAATCTCTGTTTGTGAGGCTGGGCGGGGCTACATTCGGAGTATAAGACGCACCCAGATTTTCACCCTCTTTTTTGGGGGAAAAGGTGCGTCTTATACTCTGAAAAATATGATATTTATTAAAAGAATAACAATAACAATAGCACTTATATAACGCTTCACAGTGCTTTGCAGCCCTCTCTAAGTGGTTTAGAGTCAGCATATTGCCCAGAACCATCTGGGTCCTCATTTTACCCACCTCGGAGGGATGGAAGGCTGAGTCAACCTTGAACCTGGTGAGAATCGAATTCCTGGCAGTAACTGGTGAGTTCAGCTGCAATACTGCAATCTAACTACTGCACCGCCATGGCTCTATGCAGAATACTAATAAAATAATAAAGGCAGAATAAAAGTTTAATAAATCAAATCAGGAGAGTGAGAAAATAAGGTAGCAACCCTGTATTACTTTGGGGGAGCAATTTATGGGAGAAAATATAAAGTTAGTATTTTGCCATAAAATCTTGCAAGCTTTGGAAATGTGGTGATGTTTTGTTGTTTTAAATAGAACAAGCTAACATTGGATAGTTACCAAATCTTACAAGGTACTAACAAAAGATACACAATGAAAGAGGAGTGTTTCATATACCCAAGCAGAGTTTCCCATTTAGCCTCATCTTGTTCTCTTTTGATAATGGAGTTACGAAGCTGGCTCATTTGTGGAAAAAACTACTTACCTCTCTTAGTTATCAGATGGAGGCTAAAACATATGAAGAATGGTTACAGGAACTGGGCATGGCTAGTCTAGTGAAGAGAAGGACCAGGGGAGACATGATAGCAGTCTTCCAATATTTGAGGGGCTGCCACAGAGAGGAAGGGGTCAAGCTATTTTCCAAAGCACCTGAAGGCCAGACAAGGAATAATGACTGGAAACCGATTAACGAGAGATTCAACCTAGAAATTTTCTGACCGTGAGAACAATCAACCAATGGAACAGAAGTTGCCTTTGGAAGTTGTGGGAGCTTCATCACTGGAAGCTTTCAAGAAGAGACTGGACTGCCATTTGTCAGAAATGGTGTAGGGTCTCCTGTTTGGGTGGGGGGTTGGACTAGATGACCTGCAAGGTCCCTTCAAAATCTGTTATTCTGTTCTGTTAAGCAGGTGAGACTAAGATAAAATCTAATTAGTTCTCATTTAAACACAAACTTGTCTATTTTTTTTTTTACTGTTGAACCTATGCATGACCCGAAGATCAGCTAGCTATTGAAAATCACTCTTTTACAACTTTATAGTTTGTCATTAAAAATAGAAACAAACAAACACATATTAGAAAAAGGTCACACACAAGAAATGCATGTTTTCATGAAAAGAAAATGTACACATTGGGATTTTTTTTTTGTTAAATACCCAAGCACATAAAGCAACATTGCAAAGGAGATAGTCACAAACTATCTTTTTTTGGGTGAACTTTAAAGTACTATTAGCTATGCATAATGGAGTCATTTAGAGAAACGGAGCTTGATGCACTTGGAAAGGTGAGTAGCTCAAAAAACAATAAAACTAACAATCATCACACAGATGCTCCATTACTACGTGATGCTGGTTTTCTTCTTGTTTTTTTCTTTTTGCAAATTTCTTCTGGGGAAGGAGACATTCTGAAATCAAATCAAATTTTTTATTACAGGTCAGTGACACAGACTGAAAAGAGATTCTGTACTTCTCAAAGACTGGCATCCTTCACGGTGACTGACTCCCTACTACAAGTTCAACGGAAAAAGTGCCCTCACAATATCTACCTCCTTGATTTTTAATAATATTTTGACAGAACTTTAACGGGAAGAAAAAGGTTTGTAGATATTCAAGTTTGGGGAACAGAATTCCAAATTCCATGGTTGTTTGGAAGCAGATGGCCCTGTTAAGCAGCCTCTTACTCTGGGTAGTATTTACTATGAGCCACAGATGCTTGGGGTCATTCCTAATGTGTTAATTCATTCCTGATTTCTGGTTTGCATGCCATATTGGAAGGAGGAAATGTGTCTCTGTGCTCAGTTGATGGCTGTTAGGGATTTTACATTTTTTGAATAGCCCTAGGTTGCTCCATTTAGGATGTGCTTTGCGTCTCCTCAAGGATGACTGAAATCAAGAAATGAGGCAACACAATTCTCTAAAACGAATGCTTTCTGCATCTGATTTATGTATCACGAAGATGGTTATGGTGATTAGTCTTGGTTTTCTGCCCTTCAGACTGCTGAGGGAAATAGAATCCAAGCGCACATTATTTACATGATCTCCAATGTAATGCAAGATAATAGTAAAGAGGATTTTCACCCCAAGAAAATTCTATGGAAAATTCTATGGAAAACAAGATAGCAATAGCACTTAGACTTACCGTGTTTTCCCCAAAATAAGACCAGGTCTTTTATTAATTTTTGCTCCAAAAGACGCATTATGGCTTATTTTCTGGTTAGGTCTTATTTTGGAGCAAATACAGTACTGAACGCCTCCATCTGCTGAGGATCTTAACTGGGGCTTATTTTTGGGGTAGGGCTTATATTATGAGCATCCTAAAAATCATGCTAGGGCTTATTTTCTGGTTGGGTCATTTTTGGGGAAACAGGGTCTAAGCAATTTACAGAGTCAGCATATCTGGTTTCTGGATAGCATATCTGAATGCTGATTTTGAGAGGTCTTTGGGCTGATCTTTCAATATTCTTTTGGCAATAAACTCCAGAAGATCTCTATTTAAAGTTCACCAGAAATAAATATTCAAATGAGGGGAAATGAGGATTATTCAGTAGCACAGTGCATCAATAGCTCTTTATGTCAAGTGTTCATTCATAACTCCAATGGTAACCCAGCTCTTGACTGGGTTTTTAAAATGAGGGGATTAGGTTTGAACTAGCAATGCTACTCAGCTTAATAGCTCTACACCAGCTCCTGAGTCCCAAGTGGTGTACTTTAAATACTAGTGATTAGTGCAAAACAGAGAAGGGGATAATTTTCTACCTGCTCTTTTGAGCTATCTGATTGACCACTGAAGATGCAGAATGCTGAAATAAGTGGTCATTTACTCTGACCCAACAAGGATCTCTTATGTTCTTGTGAATATTCTAAAGCAGGTGTGTCAAACTCATTTTCATTGAGGGCCACATCAGGGTTGTATTTGACTTTGGGGGCAGGGTGGGCATGGCCTAGGTAGGCATGGCCAGCTTGACATCACTTGTGTCAGGGGCACCTGTGGGTGGCCTGGGTGGGGCTGGGGGGACATGCAGTGATAGGCTGCTGCCGGTTGTAATAACTGGTTCACCCAGCACCAAAAAATGTGAGCGTACGGACGTGCATGCTTACTTCACACAGGCACCTTTTGCACATGCGTGGGGCTTCCACACATGTGTGTGGCTTCAAAACCATGACGATAGAGGAAGGGAAAGTGTGCAGTGGTCGCAACTACCGGTTCGCCCAAATCAGTCTGAACCGGCAGCAGCCCACCTTTGGGGATATGACAGCTTCCTGCAGCCATCCGCCAGCAAAAATGGAGCTCAGGGGGGCCACACACAGCCCTCCCGAGCTCCATTTTTGGCTGCGATGGCCTTCTGCAGCCCTCTGCTAGTGAAAATGGAGCTCAGAAGGGCTGCGCGCAGCCCTCCTAAGCTCCATTTTCAGTGGCAGAGGCACCGCGGGCCGGTCCTTTGCTGTTTCCAGGGCAACCCCATGGGCCAGGTCTAAGCACCCCACAGGCCAGATCTGGCTCACAGGCCTTGAGTTTGACACCCTTGTTCTAAAGCTTTATCTATTGGAACAGTTCAATTCCACTTAGATTATATTGAAGTAGAGAAGATAGACGATCATGAAATTAAATCACAGCTAGATTAGGAAAGATTAGGAAAAAAACATATTCTGCCAATAACTGCTAGGTATCCTGGCCGCTCCGACATAACCTATCTTCAGTGGCTGCTTCAGGATGAACAGTCCATAACTACAGTACAGGTGGTCAGATTCTGCACAGCAGCACTGGGGATTCGTCGCAAATATGTGTCTTCTCCACCATAGCGATGTATATAACAAATGTGGCGAATCCTTTGCACTGCTTAGTCCATTTCCTTTTAGCGTTGAACTTACAACGGGCCACACAGTTTAGGGATTGCAACTATCGTATAGTCAGACCATGTATAATGGACACTGGATTTTATTATAGATTTAGTTGTCATTTATTATTTTATACTAGAATTCTTAAGCGTATATATAATGAGTGCTTTTATTTGTTCTGGTTTAAGACTGTAATAATGATTGATTGAAATCACAGTTATAAAGCTTTCTCTCTCTATATTTTTTTAAAAAATAATTTAGAACAAGTAACCAGGATTTTTTTTGGGGGGGGGGGTCAACTCTCCCAAACGTTTTGGAATTCTTCACCAAATCTGCAGTGTCAGCTGCTCCAAATCACGAACCTTTTAGATTTAAGCCAGAAATACTATCAAATTGTTTTCTGTGCAATACATCCTAATGAAAGAACTAGGGGCTGAAGGAAGTCATTGGCTGACCTTTGGTCATATCATATTAGACCTTGTTGATTTGGGTTGTGGGTTGTGGTGTGGATGCTAGTTAAAAGAAAATAAGATAAAACCCAGAAATCTGAAGAATTTGTGCATTTCCCCCTTTCTTGTCCTCTTTCAGTCTGACGAAAGAGAATTTGCATTTGAAATTTCTTTCAAAGAAGAAGGAAGTGTTATCACGTGATGTTCTTGAATTTACTTAGTCATCTTGAATGATCTTGGATATACTTACTTATCAATAGGTGGGTGAGGCATATATGTGAACATCCTATCCTTCTTCATCATCTCCATTAGTCTGTGTCTTCCTGGCTTTTTATGCTTCCATTGAATCATAATGGAAGACATCCAAAAAGAAGCAATTTTACTGCTTAGAGATGGTCCCATTCTGGAGAAATTGCTGAATTCCTTCTTCTGGAGAAACCTGGCAGAATCATCTGCTCAAATTATTTCCCTATGAATTTGATGAAGAATTCCCAAAACCTTGGGAGGAGCATTGAGACCTCAATGGTTGAGGCATCCGGCTAAAAACCAGGGGACTGTGAATTCTAGTCCCATTCTAGGTATGAAAGCTGGCTGGGTAACTTTAAGGCCAGTCACACAAAGTTTCTGTCAGCCCAACTTGCCTCACAGAGTTGCAGGGAAAGTAGGAGGAGGAAGGAGTATTACGTAGGTTCACGACTTTGAGTTACTTATAAAAATAATAAAGGTGGGATAGAAAATAAATCTTCATACATATAAGTGCATGTGGAAAGAGAGAGAGAGAGAGAATGAGAGAGAGAATGAGAGAGAGAGAGAGAGAGAGAGAGAGAGAGAGAGAGAGAGAGAGAGAGAGAGAGAGAGAGAGAGAGAGAGAGAGAGAGATTTCTTGGAAGCAGAAATGTTCCTCTGCATTTAAAATAATGAGGCGCATCCACGCATATCCATGGATAGGTATGGCCTAATAATTACACAGACTCTTTAGACGTTTATGAAATGACATTGACAAATCATTTATCGGGTGCTTGGTTCATGACTTTGAAAAGGATACAGCCATTAGGCTGATTAGTGATTAAATTTCCTGTGCCTTGATTTTTATTTAATTTCATTTGTTAAAAAAAGAAAATGAGAAGAGACACACGGAAACCTCTGTGTGACATCAAAGTAACGTTTGTAGCTTATCTCATTGTAACCAATCTCAGAAATACTTATAAAACCGGAACTCTTTCTAGGCCATTTGTCTATGATTTATATTTGAATTTTCATGTAAGAAGCATCTTTTCCGTTCATCATAAAAACAGGACTTTCTCTTCCTGGAAGAAAATCTCTTTGATGGAAATAGTTCATTAAGCTAATTATATTTCTCTGACTTTCTGGAAATGTTCTAGTCATACTTTCAGGTTTTAAAGCAAAATGGGCCTCGAGCAATACTTCTGGAGCAATATTCCCCAAGTATTAATATAGAAGGGCTATATTAGGATAGTCAGTAACTACCAAAATGTTGCCCATTTCTGTTTTGAAGAATATAAATATACAGTAAGTGTATGACTTAGAGAATTATATTTGGAATGAACAATGCTCAGTTCAAATTTCTGTCAGATAAATCTGACCTGTTTGTCTCTCCTTAACTATCCAGAAACCCATAATTTTACTAGTGAGATCAGTTCTGATAAACAATGCCCAATTCTACTCGTTCTCACTCAAATTAATGAGAATTTGCTTCTGAAATTCATTGAAGGGCCAAAAGATTTTTTGATTAATGTGAGAGCCCCATCAGAGTTATATTTATGAATGACATTTAATTCCAAGTCAGCATAATTTGGTTGGGTCCATTCCTTTTAAGTCCTTAAGGATGGGGAACAAATAATAAATTTAAAAAATTGGCATGATACACTATATCAGTGATGGCTAACCTTTTTTGCCATTGCATGCCAAAAGTGGGGGGAGTGCAAGGGGGGGTCACGCATGAACGTGCCCACACACATAATTCTATGCAACTTGCCCCTCACGCATGTGCATGAGCCCCCCCACGCTCCCCCTATTTTGGCACGTGAAGGTGGGACCCAAAGTCGGCAAACGGACCATTTCCAGCCTTTGGAGGACCTCCGGAGGGGTGGGGAAGGCTGCTTTCACTCTCCCCAAGCTCCTAGAAAGGCTCTGGAGCCTGGGGAGAGCAAAAAACGAGCCTTCCCCAGCCCTCACCCCCCCCGAGGCCCTCTGGAGGCCAGAAACAGCCTGTTTCCTGACTTCCGGTGGGCTCAGAAGGCCCCAAAATCAGCTGGCCAGCATGCACATGTGTGCCAGAGCTGAGCTCACATGCCCACTGATATGGCTCCACATGCCATCTGTGGCACATGTGCCATAGGTTTGCCATCACATCACTATATCACCCCCTAGGGAGATATACCTGGTGGGATCCAGAAGAAGGGCCTTCTCCGTGGTGGCCCCCTCTCTCTGGAACATCATTCCCCCAGAGATTAGACTGTCCCCCACTCTAACACTCTCCCAGAAGGCGCAGAAGACATAGTTCTGCCAGCGGGCCTAGGGAACCAGGGATGGAGCCCATTAAATGACTCATGTGAGGTGCTGTCACCGGGGTGGGGGGTGGGGAGATTTAGTATATTAATTTATTATATGACTTATTCATTTTAGTGTTTTTATACAGGGTTTTATATTCTTGTAAGCCGCCTTGAGTCGCCATGTGCGAATAGGCAGCAATATAAATTCAATTAATAAATAACAAATAACAAACAAATAACAAACAAATAACAAATAACAAATAATAAATAAATAACTGCATTGGACAAACTATGTCCCTATTTATCTATGGAGATTTCCAGGCATCCAGGTCATGGTTTTTCCCAAAGGTGCTTTTTCAAGAGGCGATTGGACTTCCTTTCTTTTTCCTTGAAGACATTTCGCTTCTCCTCCAAGAGGTTTCTTCAGTTCTGACTCAATGGTGGAGAATGAAACGGCTTATATTCCTTGCAGTCATCTGGTCGTTAGCATTCTTTCTGAGAGTCGTTGAGGCCACTTGGAGGCTTATCTGTGCCCTTAAGTTCAACTGAATAGTGCAAATGGAACCTTTTTGGAACTGCTGAAACAGGAGATAGGTGGTGTCATACCCTCCCGGTTCAGAGGTGGGTTTCACATAATTTAACAACCTATTCGCCCAGCACCAAAAATGTGAGTGTATACCTTTTGCGCATGCACTGGCCTTCCGCGCATGTGCTTTGCTCGCCAGTGCGGCTTGCATGCATGCAAGCTTATAAAACATGGCTAGGATGGCATAGCACCAGGGCAGGTAGGTGAATGGGCAGGCCTAGCTTCAGGTTACCACTATCTGAACCAGTCAGAACTGGCTGAACCGGTCTGAACCGGCTGAATACCACCACTGCCCCTCTTTGTTGAAATACGTCTCTATTTCTGATCTTAACATATTGACAGGTATTCATTAGGGGAAAAGTTCCCTTTGAAGACTAGAAGAGTCTGCATTGAGAGATATTTGGCATTTCTTCATTGGAGATATTGAAGCACAACCTGAATAATTATCTTGGCATGCAGCCTCTAATTCCATTTTTCAGGGACTGAACTATATGACCTTCAGGATGAACTTGTTTTGATTTCTTTATTTACTCAAAAATAAGCCCTATTTATTGGGATCTATTTCCCCATAAGTGGGGATTTACTTCTGTATACATGAGTGTATAATAGAGAGCTTAATTTTAATGTTACAGCTTTGTAGCTGTACTACAAGCTGTAATCATCTACCATATATACTACTAAAATGCTCCTTTCTATAACATTAAGCCAGATGAACAGTGCATCACAGGGCAACAATTTCTAAACCAAGGTAATTAAATGAGCTAATTTACAAAATATGTCCCAAATTTGGGACCCGTTACTCCCAAAGGAATGAAATTTGGGAAAGTTGTGGTTTCTTTAGCTGCTGCTGTTATCAGCGTTCCAGAAAACCCCCGACTCCCAGTAAAGATGCGGAAGCAGGCATTTTCCAAAGTTCTCTTTACTAGAATAGATAAACTGGCACATCTGGGAAATCCCAAATCTGAAAAACCCGGGCTTTCCTTCAATAATACAAAACTCCCAAAACCAACCCCTTTCTCCCCTTTCAGTCACATGTTCCAATCACCATCGGTTTCACCTCGGCCCAGCCCCTGATCACTCCTCCTCCAGATGCTGGACCACCCTGACCTTGACCGATAGGAAAAAATGCTATTATGTCTACTAACTCCCCTCTCCTAAATCCCCCCTCACACATGAGGAGGTGGCAGCATTGAAGCTTCTGGCCTAATATGGCTTCCAAGGCTGACAGGCATCCCCCCCTGAAGAAAGAACCACATCCTGAAAAATAAAACAGACAAAACACAAAAGAAGGGGTTAACGCTTAGCATCAATCCCTTTAACCCCCCTCTGCCCCCCAGGAGGACCTTTTGGTTTGTCAGGAAATTTGTCATGAAACTGTTTCACAAGCGCATCAGCCTTCACGTTCCAACTCTTAACCCAAGTAGCTTCAGTCAAAGGGTAGCCTTTCCAATGCACCAAATATTGTAATCGGCCCCTGTAAAGTCTAGAGTCCAAGATTTTCTTCACCTCATAATGAGTCTCCCCTTGTATTACTAAAGGAGGGGGCGGAGCAGCTGGCAAAGGTCTGAGGGTGGATTCTCTGACCGGTTTCAATAAACTGCTGTGGAAAACGGGGTGTATTTTCCCTAATATGCGAGGGAGCCTAAGTTGGACAGTCACTGGGTTAATCACTTTCACTATAGGAAAGGAACCTATGAATTTGGGTCCAAACTTCTTACTGGGCACTCTCAATCTTAGGTACTTGGTTGACAAATACACCTTATCCCCTATTCGGAAAGGTGGTTGGAGACCCTGATGTTTGTCGGCTTCAGCCTTATATTTTTCCACTGATTCCGCTAAAGCTTTTTTTGTATTCTCCCAACCTTTTTTCCAATGAGGTCATCCAGTCTGTTAAGGACATGGAAGTGAGCGGCTCTCTAGGCAACTCAAACATCGGCACAAAATCCATGCCCGTAGTTATTTGAAAAGGGGTCAACCCAGTATTGCTGTGTACTGCATTATTATAAGCAACTTCTGCAAATGGTAGCAAGTCCGCCCAGTTCTCCTGTTGATAATTCACATAACACCTAATATACTGTTCCACCACTGAGTTCAATTTTTTAGCCGATCCGTTAGTCGACGGGTGAAAAGCCGAGCTAAGCCCTGGGACGACCCAATGGATCGTAGAAATTCCCTCCAGAATTTAGCGGTAAACTGTACTCCGTGGTCCGATATTCTTCTTCTTGGGACTCCATGTAGCCTGTAGATGTGTTTCACAAACAGCTTTGCCAGTTTTTTAGCCGAGGGTAGTCCGCTGCAGGCAATGAAGTGGGCTCGCTTGGAGAATAAATCAATGACCGTCCAAATGACTCGGTTGCCCCCACTTTCGGGGAGCTCAAAATATAGAAGCAAAACCAGAATTCTTTTTGCTGGGTATTATTGAGGGTAAATACAACAAGAGCACAATTTACCTAATGTTACACATTCTAACAGGAGCAAGATTAGCTTTTGCACAAAAATGGAAAAACAAAGAAACCCCCACAGAAGAAGAAGTGTTAGCTAAAATATTAATTTGCATGGAAATGGACAGACTGACCTTGGAACTTAAAGATGAGAATGAATCAGAGTATTATGAAATCTGGAACAAATTTTATTATTGGCTGGAAAAGAGAAGAAATGCTGGGATTTAGGACCATTGACGAGTAAAATGTTTGGAAGTTTTTATGCTAATTTGTTATGATAGATATGACTGAAATAGATATTGAAATAATCTATATGTATGAAAGAATATACATATTTGAAATGTGATAATTAGTGTAAATAAGTGTATTATTTATATGACAAAATTTGAGGAACATGTTTAAACCGGAGATGTCATGCTATGTCCATTGTTTTTAATTTGTATTATAAATAAAAAACTTTAAAAAAAAGAAAGAAAAAGAAAAAAGAATTCTAGAGAGAGAGAGAAAGAAGGAAGGAAGGAAGGAAGGAAGGAAGGAAGGAAGGAAGGAAGGAAGGGACAATTTCCAATGTTCCCTACCAAATTATCACAAGGAAACTCAATTGTGATGACAGCAGAAGTCAGAAATATCTCTGAAACGATGACTCAGTGAATTACAGGTTGCCTAGTTTAATTTATTTCTGCAATAATATATGTTTACTTTGGAGTACTTGGAAGCTTTATGATGTAAGAATAGTACCACACATGTACCAAAATGCTTAAATATAGAATATCTGGTCAAGACTCCAGGTATTTTTCAGAACATACTCTTCATTTTCATCCCTCCTGCCAATTTCCATTATCCCTTCCATTGTCAGGCAGCACCAGGGACTAATCAAAAGACATCACAAGAACAAGTTGGGAGACTTTCTCATCCAGCTGCAACTTTTCAGAAGAGTCAAACAATATAGTCATAGTACATTTGTGCTATAGGTCAAATTATTTTTAGATTATTTTACATTTTTTTAAAAAAATCAGCACTATTTCTATTTCTGTCTTTGAAGAAACTTTTGAAGTCAAGTAAGTAGGTAGCTTCTTTAAACCTCCAGGAACTCTTTTTCCCATTCCTGGGTGAGATCATATTCATGATGAAATTCAAGATTATCTTCTCTACAAATTTCAGCTGGGCAACTACTACCCCACTCCTTTCCTCCCCCACCACTTAATTATGGATAGGAACAGAAAACTAACAAGAAAACGAAGTACAGAGTTTGCCCTGTTCCAGAAAGTATAGCTTCTTCTAAGGGTATTTTTTTATTTTTGGTCTCTGAATAACTTTTAATGTATCAAACAAGTGTTGAAGGCCACCATTCTTTTCATGAAACAAAATGCTTCTAAAAAAAAGATGCTTCAGATTTCAGTCAGGATTGTCGTCTTCTATGGGAACAATGATGATTATCAGTAAAAAAAAAAAAAGTTGAACTTTTACTCTCTGAGGTACTTCGTGGTAGATGTGTTCTGCCCCAGCTCTGGATTTCCAAGGATATTGACACACACCAACGGTCCTTATCAAATTTATTAAGTAGCAAGAATAAACCAAAGTCCGGCAAACGTTGGCAACCAGCCCAGAAAACAAAATATGATAAGTCTTTTCCAAAAATGCTCTGATGATAATTACAAGTTGTTTCCAGCAAGAAACTTACTAATGACATGTGACTTAAATAGGCTAAGGGAGTGGCCAATTATCCTCAAGCCTTACTCTCGAGGAGGCCTCCTCCTCCTGAGTAGCCACTCCTGCCTTTTGGCAGCCCTACGTGCTTGAGCATTGAGAAGAGGCTCCTCCACTTCGCTCTCTCCACTTGAAGGAGCCTCTGGAGGTTCTGAAGGCCCTGGTTGAGATTCTGCCTCTGGCACCACATCCTCTTCAGCCTCCTCGCTGTCCGACACGAGCACTGGCTCTGCAGGCTGCTGGCACGACACCACACCAGCCTCCTCGTCATCGGGATCAGCCACGATCCGCGCAGGCCGCTGGCGGACCACAACAAGATGATGGATCAAAGAATTTGTCAAATAAGAAGTCCTGATCTGAAGACTCACTAGGCAGATTGGTTTCTTGTCACAGTGGCAGGTCTATTCAGCTTCAGTAATAAGGTAGAAGCACCAATCAGTCTAAATTATCTCGCCCCACCGCAAGACATAACAAAAGTGTCACCTCTACAAAAAATGCTTCTTTTCTCAAACTAGTTGCTTTAAAGCTGTGACTTGTCAGCTTTTTGTGCTCACTTAGCAGTCTGAGTCCACAATTAGCTCTTGAGGGGCATGTTTCCTTCCTCCTCCTTGCCCCCTCCACACACAAGTCTGCTTATACTATTCTCTTGTGCTTGGATGGTGCCACTTTGGCTACAGGAGGACACACGATCGGAGGTTGAGTTCTCAATTAGTATATTAGACGACGCATAGTAATAATGGCATGTACATACATTAAGCATCTATTTATTTCCTTTGGCTTTGATTCCATTTCCTAAGTGGCTTATTAGCATTCAAGAGAAATTACAGGAGCATAATGACTGGAAAGTAACATTTCTGATGACTTCAGTTACATCTAGAATAAATTGATACCTAAGCAATAGTCTTTTTTAAAGAGAGAGAGAGAGAGAGAGAGAGAAAGAAAATATGATACAAGAATCAAAGTCTCTTTCTTAATAAAGCTTAGAGGTATCGTGCTCTCTTTGAAAACTTCAGCCGCTATGGTTAGGGATGCGTGTGGGCCCCACCTAGCAACCAGCAAATCTCATTACTGCTAAAATAATCAATAGCTTTTCCTAATGCGTTCAGATGGTGACACAGACAAGATCGATCCAACGTGTTTTTGTTTTAGGAAATGCAGCCTTTTAGTTCTTAATTAAGGTAGAGACTTTGCTTCCACAGGGATGTTCATGATTAATGTTCCTGCAGAGAACAAGATTTGCTGAGGAAAGAACTGGAGGGAGGCAGGGAAATTTCCAAAATATCAACCGGATTTTTATTTTTTTTAGCCTTTTTCCAATACTTGTTTCCTCTAGTCCGGGGGTGTCAAACTCGATTTCATTGAGGGCTGCATCAGGGTTGTGTTTGACCTTGGGGGGTCAAGTGTGTGGGGCTGGGGTGGGCGTGGCCAGGGTAGGCGTGGCCAGCTCGATGTCCTGCAGCCCTCTGCCAGCGAAAATGGAGCTCGGGAGGGCCGTGTGCAGGCGGCCCTCCCAAGCTCCTTTTACCTGGCAGAGGGCTGCAGGAGGCCATCACAGGCCAAACCGGAGACTGGGAGGGCCGTGTGCAGCCCTCTGCCCTCGGCTACAATGGCCTCCTGCAGCCCTCTGCCAGCGAAAACAGAGCCCAAGAGGGCCACAGGCAGCCCTCCCAAGCTCCTTTTCCCTGGCAGAGGGCTGCAGGAGGCCGTTGCAGCCCAAACCAGAGCCTGGGAGGGCCATGCATGGCCCTCCAGAGTTCTGTTTTTGCTGGTAGAGGCACCATGGGTCCCTCCTTCGCTGTTTCCAGGGCGGCCCCGCAGGCCAGATTTAAGCACCGTGCAAGCTGGATTCAGCCCACAGGTCTTAAGTTCGACACCCCTGCTCTAGTCTGTTTTGGCCTCAGACAGTGGCCAACCAGATCCATTCAACAAGTTCACAAGCAGGGGATAGGAGGCAGTAACCTCTCCTATCGTTTTCCCCATCAGTCAGCTGTGATGGCATGCTGGCTGTGATGTGGGGAGATTGTAAATCTTAAAGCGAGCAACCATTAAGTGTTGGATCCTCCTTGAATTTCTCTAGTTCCTTAAAAAAGGGCATTTACTGTAATTGATGGCCCTTGCCCTTTTAATAACAATGAATTCTACAGTTTAACTAACAGATGTCCAAAGAACTACTTTTCACTGAAACTGAACCTTTTGCATTTAGTTTCAGTGGATAGCTGTGAATTCTAACATTAAGTGTGCTGCATGACAGAGTTCAGCTATGACCACATTTTCCACACCATGCATGAGTTTTTATACCTTATTCTCTAAGTTACCCTCTGTCCAGTTTCAACTGCTTTTCTTTGCAAGGAACTTGTTTTAGTCCTGTTTCATTTTGATCGTGTCTTCTCCCCTTCCCTTCTTTATAATACCCCCCCTTTTTAATGTGTGATGACCAAAAATGTATAGTGCTGCAAGTGTGATCTCACCACGCATAGCGAAGGACATTGCTCCGTTGACAGTGTTTCATTTCCCTACCTAATGTTTTCAAGCATGAGCTTGCTTTTTTAAAAAAATCTTGAAGGCATCAAGGAGCTGTGATAGTGCAGTAGTTAAAATGCAGGATTGTTGACTAATTCAGCTCACTGCCAACAGTTCGATTCTCACCAGCTCAGGGTTGACTCAGCCTTCCATCCTTCCAAGGTTGGTAAAATGAGGATCCAGTTTGTTGGGGGCAATAGGCTGACTTTGTAAACCGCTTAGAGAGGGCTGTAAAGCACTGTGAAGCGGTATATAAGTCTAAGTGCTATTGCTATTGCTATCACAAGATGGATATTAAGGGAACCACAGGTGCTTCTAGAGATTCTTTCATCCACTTCTACAATGTTTCTTTTTTTAGGTGAATTTCCAATAGTTAGATCTTCCTCAGATTTTGAAAAAGTCTGCAATATAGGGAAAAAAAGAGACACAGTATCAACCCTTTGGGGTAGTCCAGAAGCAAATCTAGGAGTATTAGCTCTATATTTATTTTAAGGTTACATTAACATTAACCTTGAAAATCTCAAAGTACAGGTCTCCTCCCTCACCTTTACAGTCGATGAAGCTATTGAAGGTTCTTTCTGAAACATTTGCCTTGACCCCATTCCTTCTGTGGGGTAAACTGCCTCTAATCTGACCACTTTTTAGGCTGCAAATCCTCCTTCTGTCTCCCAAGGTCTTTTTCACATACCACCACATGCAAACATTGGGAGGGCAAATGAAAGAGAAAAGCAGGCAGAGTTGGTGGGGGTGGAATGAAATGCATCATCAGTTTAGAGTATTTGCATTCCCACAAGAGATTCAAGTTCACCCTCTCTTGAGTTTCATTGACTCTTAACTAGCACCAATTTAATTCTGACCATTAGATGAGTAGATTCTCATGTATAAGTTTTAATTAATTGTTTATGCTGCAACCTACACCAATAGTCCTGATCCTTTGCACCTGACAGCAAAGGACAAATATGTGCCATAATTTTACAACCTGAACTCCACTACCTATGTACTTGGGGGTGGTATAGTGATGCAAATAGAACCCGGGTGTCAAACTCGTGACCCGTGGGCCGGATGTATCACGTACTAGCCACGCCCACCCCCAGTTTAGCAAAGTGGAAAAAAGTCATGATACATCATGTGAGGATAACATGACGTCGCAAGTTTGATACCCCTGAAAATAGAACATGGTAGAGCTTACATCCTGAAGTCAGTATTACGTTTAGTCATTTGGCTTCATTGTGTTTAGCATAGATGCCTACAAAAGGAAAGGCAGGTGTGGTACTTTCTTCACCCAATTTTTAGGTAAGGACCATGCAGTCTAGGGATACTTAGTTGAGAGGATAAATCATTCTGAAAGGCAATTCAAATATACATTAACTTCAGTGCAAGCAAATAAAATGGTCTCAAAGACATGGAAGCATGAATGATTCTGGAATTACACAATGTACTCCTGAAGTAAGAAACGGGGAGATTGGCAAAATATTAAGATGGTTCTGTCAGATGGAAGAAGAACTGGACCTTTCAAACTATACCCCGTTCCTCCCATGATGTGGTATTTGAGGGACCATCTCTTTCAGATCACATCTGCCCATCTCACTAGATTCAGCAAAAGTGGCTTGTTGCAGGTCCCATCAACTAGGGAGTTTCATTTGGCCGGTTGTAGGTGATAAGTGTTTTATACTGTGGCACCAGCTTTATAGAACATCCTATAGAACAACCCAGAAGTGTGACTAACCGTTGATCTTTCTGGAAGGCCCCCCAGGCCTGCTGATGCAGGCCTGGGGAGTTTGGCAAAATATTGAGATGGTTCTGTGAGATGTAAGAAGTCAGGAACCCAGAATAGAATTCAAAAGGACTACAAGTTCTTTTTTTTTCATGCTACCTATACTCAATAATTTGAACTATTTATAATCAAGGAAATTGGCACAAGATAAGAGTCAATAGACTTCAAGGGGGACTGGATTTAGCTCTCCAATTGGGACATAAAAGTAAAGGTTCCCCCACACATATGTGGTAGTCGTTCCTGACTCTAGGGAGCGGTGCTCATCTCTGTTTCAAAGCTGAAGGGACAGCACTGTACGAAGACGTCTCCGTGGTCATGTGGCCGGCATGACTAAATGCCAGAGGCACACGGAACGCTGTTACCTTCCCACCAAAGGTGGTCCCTATTTTTCTACTTGCATTTTTTACGTGCTTTCAAACTGCTAGATTGGCAGAAGCTGGGACAAATAACGGGAGCTCATCCCATTACGTGACACTAGGGATTTGAACCGCTGAACTGCCGACCTTTTGATTAACAAGCTCAGCGGCTTAGCCACTGAGCCACCGCATCCCTTCTATGGGGCATAGAGATTTCAAACTGATCATTTGATCCACCCTTGCTCTCCTAAAGGTTCCTTGGTACTTACCATTTCTTCTCTGCCTTATTTCTTTTTTTTTTAAAAAAAAATCTGTTTTTGCATCTTTCTTTTATAATTTTAAGGTTTTTAACAGGAATAATATTAATTTGCATATTTTATTTTTAACTTTGTTCTACGCTGGCTAGAATCAGCTGAGGGTGAGATAGGCAGCCAAATAAATAAATAAATAAATAAATAAATAAATAAATAAATAAATATCAACACTACTGTGCCAAAATAATTAGTTTGACATACAAACAGATAACTATGCAATCAAGCCTACTTTTACTGTGCCTTCCTTCCCCCCCCCATTCCCCACAATTTCTATTTGTGTATCTGTGTTAAGTAGTTACACTTTTACAAAATACATTAATGCTAATCTAATCACACCAACATGACACTTAACTTTAAAAAGTGCACGTCTGAAAGTGGGATAAATCACTTGAAGTGACTTGCAAATAAAAAGGCCAAAGATACTGCATGTCTCTCGAGAAGCACATTATCACTTTTTGACAAAATAATAACTACATGTGCAGAGAAAGAAGAGAAAAAAAAAAACCCACTTGTTTTACATCACACATTTTATTTGTATTTTGCTCCAGTGCTAAGGCAATAAGGATCACAGATGCAAAGGCTGTGTTTCAGCATCATGCTAAGCATCACTTGTTTTAATTTGGGTTTGGTGAACAAGCCATAAGGATCAGTGATGAAATCCAATTTTTTTACTACTGGTTCTGTGAGTGTGGCTTGGTGGGCATGGCAGGGGAAGGATACAGCAAAATCTCCATTCCAACCTCACCAATGGGGGAAGGATATTACAAAATCTCCATTCCCACCCCACTCTAGGGCCAGCCAGAGGTGGTATTTGCTGGTTCTCAGAACTACTCAAAATTTCCGCTACCGGTTCTCCAGAACCTGCTGGATTTCACTCCTGATAAGGACCCAGTTCACACTTAGCCAAAAACTAAAAAGCATTGTTTCAAAGATGTTAAATTTGTTAAATTTGTTTTGGGCCAGAGTATTTAATGTATTTTTAAATGGTTTTTTAATGTTTGTACTATGTGTTTTTTTATCTTTTGCCTGTTCACCGCCCTGAGTCCTTCGGGAGTAAGGCGGTATATAAATTTAATAAATAAATAAAGATCCAGATAGATCTTGGCAGACTTGAATGCTAAGCCCTATCTAACAAAATGAAATTCAATGTAGAGAAAGTAAAGTCTTACACTTAGGCAAGAAAAATCAAAAGTACACATATAGATTGGGTGAAACCAGGCTTAATAGCAGTAACTGTGAGAGGGATCTTGGAGTCTTAGTGGACAACCAATTAAACATGAGCCAACAGTGTGTGGCGGCAGCCAAAAAAGCCAATGCAATCCTAAACTGCATTAACAGAGGGATATAATCAAGATCACCTGAGGTATTAATACCACTCTATAAAGCCTTAGTAAGGCCACACCTAGAATACTGCATCCAGTTTTGGTCACCACACTAAAAAAGATGCTGAGACTTTAGAAAGAATGCAAAGAGCAACAAAGATGATTAGGGGACTGGAAGCTAAAACATATGAAGAACGGTTACAGGAACTGGGCATGACTAGTTTAGTGAAGAGAAGGACCGGGGAGACATGATAGCAGTCTTCCAATACCTCAGGGGCTGCCACAGAGAGGAGGAGATCAACCTATTTTCCAAAGCATCTGAAGGCCAGACAAGGAATAATGGATGGAAACTGAACAAGGAGGGATTCAACCTGGAAATAAGGAGAAATTTTCTGATAGTGAAAGCAATCAACCAATGCAACAGCTTGCTTTCAGAAGCTGTGGGGGCTTCATCACTGGAAGCTTTCAAGAAGAGACGGGACTGCCATCTGTCAGTAATTGTGTAGGGTCTCATACTTGGGTGGGGGGTTGGACTAGATGACCCACAAGGTCCCTTCCAACTCTGTTAATCTGTATCTGTATCTGTTTAGAATGTATATGCCTGGATTCACATATCATGCTACGTCAAAGCTGCAGGATTATTGCATCGGGCGATGTGTGAAGGCAACTGCTGTGGAGTGCAGTGGTTAGGTGGCAAAAATAGAGGTGAGAAAATGATGCGATCAGACCTTTATCCAACCACAAAGTTCACTAAGTATTCTTAGTACATTCAGTTACTTTCAGCCATAACTCCCCATTAAAAAAAAAAGTTAGAATAGAAGAAGAAGAAGAAGTGCATGACTGGGATAGAAATAGTTCTGCTTAGTAAATTAATTTCTGAACTCATACATTATTTGATTAATTTATTTTTATTCTCCATGTGCTGGACTTACTTGCCATTTACTGTTATAGAAAGATTTTTTGCTCCTGACCCTTTTCTACCCATTAGAACTGTCATGGTTAGCCATGATATTTATTGCTTGCATCTCACAGTGCTTTGGTCATTACTTTCAAAAGGCCTATTTTACAACTGGCATTTGTTTGAGACTAGCATATGCTCTTATCTGCTGGTAGATAAGAATAAAACTTCTGTATTTCTCTGGCTAGAACAGTATTAAAATTACAAAACTGTGTCTCATTTATTTGGGCCATGTCATGCGGGAGAATTCCCTGGAGAAAGCAATTGGAAGAGTTAATGGTAAAAGGAAACCACGCCACTAAGGAACATGGTCTGGACTCTAGAAAAAAGTGCAGAGAAGAGCAACAAAGATGATTAGGGGACTGAAGGCTAAAACATATGAAGAAGAGTTGCAGGAACTGGGTATGTCTAGTCTAATGAAAAGAAGGTCTACGGAAGACACGACAGCAGTCATATCAGCAATATGTAAGGAGCTAACACAAAAAAGGGGGGGGGGGGTCAAACTATTCTCCAAAGTATGTGAAGGCAGAACAAGAAGCAATGGATGGAAACGAACAAGGCGAAAACTGACCTACAACTAAGGAGAAGTTTCCTGACAATGAGAACAATTAATCAGTGGAATTACTTGCCTCCAGAAGTTGTGGGTGCTCCAATACTGGAGGTTTTTAAGAAGACATTGGACAACCATTTGTCTGAAATATATAGGGTTTTCTGCCTTAGCAGGAGGTTGGACTAGAAGACCTCCAAGTCCCTTCCAACTCTGTTCTTCTGACACCATCAAAGCTGACAGCCAGAGCATGGAACAACTCAAAGAAATAGTGCAAGTTTGGAAGACATGGAGAAACTTAGCCCAAAGAATCACCAAGACACAACTGAATGGATGTCTTCTCCTCTTCCTCCTCCTCCTCCTCCTCCTCCTCCTCCTCCTCCTCCTCCTCCTCCTTCATCATCATCAACACAACAGGTTTGATAGGACCCTAAATGAGTTGGAAAGTCAGGTTAACCTAGCCAATATCCTAAAGTCTTTCATTCTTGTCTCCTCAATTGTTGGGTTGCAGAACAGACTACCTGAAAATAATTCCTTATTTACCTGGTTTCCTAATTTGGTTGAGCTCTTGACTGCTGAGCAAAGTATTATTTCTTGGGAGAAGAATTTTTGAAGCAAACAAAGGAATCAAAGACCATTATAGCATCATTTCTGGTACATTTCTGTAATAAATAAATAAATAGAAAGGGCCCGATGGCTCAGCAGACTGAAAGCATTGTGATTAATACCAGCTGTCTGCAATTACTGTAAGTTCGAATCTCCCCAGGCTCAAGGTTGACTCAGCCTTCCATCCTTTCTAAGGTAGGTAAATTGAGGACCCAGTTTGTGGGGGCAATAAGCTGACTTTGTATAAATATACAAAAGTATGAAGGCTATTGCTTAACACATTGTAAGCCGCCCTGAGTCTCCGGAGAAGAGCGGCATAGAAATCAAATTAAATAAATAAATAAATAAATAAATAAATAAATGACCTTACTATTTTATATCCTCCCAAAGTGTGTGTGTGTGTGTGTGTGTGTGTGTGTGTGTGTATTATATTGACGTGTGTGTATGTATATATCTCTATCTTTATCATCTCTATCTCTATCTCTGTCTCCATCTCTCTATCTCCATCTCCATCTCTCTACTTCCATCTCCATCTCCCTACCTCCATTTCCATCTCTCCATCTCCATCTCCATCTTTCCATCTCTCCATCTCTCCATCTCTCCATCTTCACCTCCACCTCCACCTCCACTTCCACCTCCCTATCCCTATCCCTCTATCTCCATCTCTCTATCTCCATCTCCCTATCTATCTCCCTATCTCTCCATCTCTCTACCTCTCTGTCACCTATTTATATCTAATTATAACATCTATCATATTTTCAGCTTCCCTCAACATTTTCAGTTTATTTCAACTGTAGAGAAATCATCAAATTCTTCAGTTAAAGATTAAGCTTAAACAGGTTTTGTCCTCTCAGCTATCCAGATCTGCATTTTAGAGATTCAAGAGGTTATTTTCTTGTAGGATAGTTTGGCCTGAAAAGTGAAAGGAGATATAAGACATCTGGCAAACAATGTGGGTCTTCATAAATTACAAGTTATTTAGACTGGTATTCGGTGACTTTTGAAAACCATTTTTTCCCCAGTATTAAAACCAGTATTTCTCAATTCTTCAGATGTATTGCCTGCTCATGGATTAGAAAAAAACCCAGTTTATCCCCTGAATAAGTCAGTCCATTTTTGAAACTCAAACTGGTTTGAAAGAAGAATCAGATCTACAATAAATAGCTGGAGGACACGTAGTAAATCAGCAAAGACTTCTACTTGCTTAACTATTGCTACAGAAACAATATGATTTCCCCTCAACCTTTCTAAATTAGTTTGTTAGAATTCTTAATTTGTTGTAATGAGGACTAGACAAGACATTTCATTGCCTGAGGCAAAACACAGTAAATGTCTCTGCCATTCCAAGATTTAAAAGATGACAAGACTATTGAGGTTCGTTTTATAGTATCTATTAAATTTCAACATCAAACATTAAAACAGAAGCTAACATAAAGGGAAAAGGGAGGGGGAATAACATAACAAATTAAAAGTGACAGAAAATTATATATCAAACAAATATAACAATAATGGCCTCTGACTTTCTTTTACAATACTATAACAATACAACCACCTCTGTCTAATCTGAAACTAATTTATAAAATATTTTAAAACACTAATAGTACTACAAAAACCCTGAATATTTAAAAAATACTCTTTGCTTAATTTCATCTAAAACCTAATAAATTAACATGTGTAAATAACCTATATGAGAAGGAAGGACTCACTGGAGAAGAGCCTAATGCTGGGAAAGATTGAGGGCAAAAGAAGAAGGGGACGGCAGAGAACGAGGTGGCTGGATGGAGTCACTGAAGCAGTCGGCGTGAGCTTAAATGGACTCTGGGGGATGATAGAGGACAGAAAGGCCTGGAGGAAAGTTGTCCATGGGGTGGTGATGGGTCAGACATGACTTTGAAACTAACTAACAACAACAAAATAACCTATACTTAAAAAAGTAACAAAGCTTCTCTAATAAATCTAATCTTCGAAATTCAAAGTCAAAAGTTGATTTTTTCTTCGTCTTGTAAGACGATGTTCCTTGACCTTAGCAACTGTAAGATGTGTGGCTTTCAATATGCTGACTGGGGAATTCTGAGAGATGAAGTCCACATATCTTGCAGTTGCTAAGGTCAAGAGACACTGTTGTAAGAAATTCAAAAATGGTCACAGGAAATTTAGACAAATCATTGTCTCTGAGCAAAGCTGTCAATTTCGCCACTTCAGTTAGATCCTTTAGTTTCAAAAACCATTCTTCCATTGTGGGTGTATGTTTTTCTTTTCATCTTTGGTCATATAACAATCTTGCTGCTGATGTCGTGTTTTAAAAACAAAGTCACATGACAATACTGGTGATTGATGAGACATTCTTTAACACTGGCAATTATTTGTAGTGTTTTCTATCACACCTAAATGCAGATTGGTGTGGAGAGAACAAGGCAACCTATATGCCATGTGATGACTTCTTAATCATCTTCCTGCTGCCTTTCAACTTCTGCCACTTGAAACAATCTTCTTACTCTTCTCTTCTTTCAAAGTTGTTAATAATCTTTACACATCTCATCATCTTCTTGTAATGACCTCATAACCCCTTGCAGGATGGAGTCTGGACAACTGAATGGAGCTGAGTGTTTGCTGGCCGGATGTCTTTCCTGTTGCCAATGCAGAGTTTGCTTCTGCGAATATATTCTCACTGTGCCCAGAGAGAGAAATATCTGCCTCTACATAGGATCAAACTCACAGCCTCCTGATTGTGAGGCGAGAGCTCCACCTCTAGGCCATCGCACCACTCAAATAATTTTTACACATGGTTGTATTTAAATGTGTAGATTAAATCAGTGGATGAATTTTAGGAGGAAGCAAATAATTGATTCAGCTTCTTGAAGTATTAGACTAGATCTTAACACAATTGATTTTTGGGGGAGTCCTGCTTAAAAGAAAATAAAGCCACTCTAGTTATTAGAATAGAATAGAATTCTTTATTGGCCAAGTGTGATTGGACACACAAGAAATTTGTCTTTGGTGTATATGCTCTCAATGTACACAAGGAGAATAAAATACATTCATATAAATAATATGAATATGAAATATACAATAAAAAGATACAACACTTAGTGATAATCAAGGTTACTAATAAGCTATCAAATTAAATAAAATTAATTAAAAGATTCATTACACAAGAAAGCTTCACCCTAATGGTGGGCAAATAAATTAGTTTGCCTTTTTGATATCACTGATTTTTTTCCCCCAGTTTAATCAAAGCATTTTTTTAAAAAAAAATTCTGTGGCCCAAAAGATGCTGGATAAATTTTTTCATAAGTAAAATTTGGGGCTATTGAGCTTATACAGGCACAGTATGACTAGGTAGTAGGTATGCATGCCTTATTTTTCATTATACAGTCATAGTTCTAGTGATCTGAACCTTATCTTCCTTCAGTATAATTCACTTATTTTCAGAGATATGGAAATATAATTATATATATATATATATATATATATATATATATATATATATATATATATATATATATATAATGTGTAAAAAGTTCAGCCATAGTATACCCCTGTACCTTCAACAATATCACATGAAAACATTTTTTTTATCATCTTGATCTCAAGTCATTGTGATGGAATCTCACAGGTGTTTTTCACAACTGGTGCTATTATTGTCGACATGAAGGCAAAATTCTACTCTTCAAAAAATAGATGGAAAAACTTTTAATTTTATTAATAAAGGAGAATATTTGTAGGTCAGGGTTGAAATGAGAGGTCCTTAGTACTTTCTGAGCTTGGTTATTTTCTTGCAAATCTTTCATTATCCAAACTCCATAACATCATCAGTGCTGATAAAGCACTAATAATATTTACTAGTTTGGGTAATGAAATGTTTGCAAGAAAACAACCAAGCTCAGAGAGCATCAAGGATCCCCTTAAGCGTTTTATCTTAAAATATATTTTTCTTTATTGGCGAGCTATAAAGTCTTGCCCGGGATATACTGTAGAATGAAGGAAGGGAACATAATTTAAAATAAAAGTGCTGATGCAATATTAACTACCATGAATAAACGACGCCTAGTAATTTACTTACGCGCTGCTTTTCAATTACTTGGTTGCTATTGTTATCATTTTTACGGCAAGGATTTTGCAACCAGTTTTTGATTTGCAGCGCTCTACCTCTGCCTTTCCAGTTGGCTGGGATCTTCCTACAAATTAATTACACCATTCCCAAGAACTGCTTAGGCCTGGAAAAGTGACACAATTCATTATGATGGTGAGTTATGCTGGAGACCAGCTCTCTTGAAGCCTGCTTCAGATGACATCCATTGGTAAAACGATGTTTAATAATAGCAAAATGGTGCACATGAGGTCAAATATGACTTCATGTGCAGAAAGAACAGCTGGTACCAAACCTGCCTTCCATTAAGGACCTGTATACTGCATGAGTCAAAAAGAGGGCTGTGAAAATACCTACAGACCCCTCACATCCTGGACATAAACTATTTTTTTTTTCAACTCCTACCCTCAAAACGACGCTATTGAGCTTTGCACACCAGAACAATTAGACACAAGGACAGTTTTTTTCCCGAATGCCATCACTCTGCTAAACAAATAATTCCCTCAACACTGTCAAACTAATTCTGCACTACTATTAATCGTCTCTTCGTTCCCACCACCCATCTCCTTCCACTTATGACTGTATGACTGTAATTTTGTTGCTGGTATCCTTACGATTTATATTGACTGTTTCCCTATGACTATCATTAAGTGTTGTACCTTATGATTCTTGATGAACGTATCTTTTCTTTTATGTACACTGAGAGCATATGCACCAAGACAAATTCCTTGTGTGTCCAATCACACTTGGCCAATAAAAAATTCTATTCTATTCGATCTAAAAATATGGGTGGTGGTTTACAAATCACGAAAATTGCAACCGTCGTTTTTAATCTCACAACATTTTTTTTCAAAACTTCAATTGCAGCTAATTTTTTTTTTTGGGGGGGGGGGACAAAACATTCACTAATTGAGTCCTGCAAAGTACCACAATGATGGGAAGTGCCAAAATCATTATGAATGGAAAAAAATCACCAGGGTGACTGAAATATATTGTCTGCTGCAAAACAGCTCACCATGTTCTGCACTTATTGCCATGGCTGACATTATACACTCTTACGTCTTCTTCTACTTTATCCAGATTGCTTTATTTTGTTTATGCAAGCAGGAGAAAATGACATGGCTTGTGATCTACAACCAGCAATTAGCACCACGGAACAGCTGCTGGATGGGACACATGCCTTGTTGTTATCCTCATTGCATTTAATTTAAATGTTAATTGCTCTCAGTGAACTGCTCGCAAATGTAGTGAGCACTAGGTGAGACCCGATAACAGATAGCTCACTGTCATACAGGCAGGAAATATTATTTGGGCAAACAGGTAGGTCGATTGTCGGCAACAGTGTTAATGTTGAATACATTTTGAGGCATCAGGAAGATGTCAGTCAAAATCTCGTGAAACAGAAGTAGAGCTTAGAAGGAACATTGGATGCTGTTTTATACTAGGTTAGTTCATTAGCTCTTATTCATCTGCACACTACTTTAATCCTGAGGGGTTTGGGGGATTAAAAGAAGATACTGAAAACATTAAGCTTAATAATATCACCAAAGCCTCTGAACGGAACACAAAGAATAGTGAAACACAAAATGGTTATTCCTAAATTTGGAAACTTGTGGCGTTTCAGATATTTTTAAAATTACAAACCAATCAACCCTATCAGTATAGGCCAGTGATAGTGAACCTATGGTACACGTGCCACAGGTGGCACACGGAGCCATATCTGTGGGTACATGAGTGTTGCCCTAGCTCAGCTCCAGTGCGCATGCGTGTGCCGGCCAGCTGATTTTTGGGCTTTCCGGGCCCATTGGAAGTTGGAAAATCGGCCATTTCCGGCCTCCGGAAGGCCTGGGGGGTGTGTGGAAGGCTGTTTTGCCCTCCCCAGGCTTCAAGAAAGCCTCTTGAGCCTGGGGAGGCTGAAAAACGGGCCTACTGGGCCATCGCGTGCCAAAACCGGAGGGGGAGCATGGGGGGGGTTGCACGCACATGCACAGGGGGGCGGGAGGCGGGAGGCATTGAATCATGGGTGTGGACACATGCATGTGCGACCCCCCGCGTGGGTCACGATGGCAAAAAGGTTAGCCATCACTGGTATAGACAATGGTGAAGGATACCAATTCAGTCACCTCAGCAGGCAGCCAGAAAAGGAATCTGCAGACTGTGAATTCAAACTTGCAGAAACAGAAAATGGGAAAAATAAACAAAGTGAATGACTGAAGTGATTTCTTAAGTAGGACTTAAAGAGACATTCATGAATTTAAGAGGCTGAAAATGGAGCTTGCGAGGGCTGCGTGTGGCCCTTTTGGGCTCTGTTTTCACTGACAGGATTGCAGGAGGCCATCCCGGCCGGAAACAGAGTTCAGGAGCCCATTTTTGCTGGCAGAGCACTTGGGCCACCAAAGACGCCCCCGACATGAGTGACGTCAAGCTGGCCATGCCCACTCCAGCCCCCCGAGGTCAAACACAACCCTGATGCAACACTCAATGAAATCGACTTTAACACCCCTGGTCTATTGCTACATGTGGAGTGGAAGTGACAGTAAAGGAGATGGTGATAAGCTTTGGATGACAATTACAAAAATAATCATCTAATAAATAAGGTTGGAGCTAAAACTCCCATATTTTATGATTTACTTCTGTCATTTACGATAATTGGGGTGGGGTGGAGGGGTTCTCCTAATAAGTAAATCAGTCTATTAGAAGTTGGCTGTCATCAGCTCATCTAATCTTCAGACGATAGAAGCACACTTTGGTTGAGTTTTCGAGGAGCACCTTGCAAAAAATGCTGAATCAGTAAACTATTAATCTTGCCCCTAGAAGCCTCTTAATTTTACAATAATTATTTAATGGGGGCTCAGGTTTACATCTAGTAAAATTCATGCAGCAGAACAAATCTAATGATTGGAAAAGTTTGGTTCCCTTGGTCTTGCTTTTATCAGGCATAAAGTTGGCAATAAAATCAGCCAACCTTTCGGTTGTCCTCTAAGATGGTTAAAGAAAGTCACTCCTACTTCTTCTGGCGAATCGTTAACTGTCAGGTTTCAATTCATACAAACAAAATTCACCTATTTAGGGGGTTCAAACCAGGAGGAGATCAGGCTGGCCCAGGCATTAAGCTGCTAGGCATTCTTCTCAGATGGTAGATGCTACTGGTGGTGCTCTCTATAGCCATTACTTCCTTTTGTTTTTGTTTTTTTATTAATAATTCAAATTAAAAACAATGGACATGGTTTAACATCACTGGTTTTAAACATTTTCATCAAATTTAGGCCAATAAATGATATATTTCTTTATCTTTGTACAAATTTTCATTACTTCTTACATGTCAAGTATGTAGGTTAATTCCTGTTAGACAGCTACATCCATATTCAATATAATCATATCTCACATACAAGTTTAACATACATTGACATATCCATTTCTAGACATTCATTACACCTTCATCTTAGCATTCCTCTTCCTGTCCAACCATTCATAAATCTTAGTCCAGATTTCATAATATGCTGATTCACTTTTATCCTTGAGCTCCAAGGTAAGTCTGTCCATTTCTGCACAATTAAAGATTTTAGTTAGCATTTCTTCTTCCGTTCCATTACTTCCTTTTGAGATCTTAATAGTTAGCTACAACCTTTGAACTAATCTTCAGATGTTGTAGGTGATATTCCTGTTTGTAATACAAGTGAATGCCACATTCCACAGATAGTTAAATTGAATTCTTCAGTAGATAGTACCCTTATAAAGGTAGCTTGATGGCTGACAACTTGGCTACTGAGATGGCCCTATATATGGTGGGAAAGGACCATTGTTAGTAGTAGAGAGGGACACTTTGCAACAGAAGCACAGGTGACAATGTTGTTATTTTCAACATGTTGCCATTTGCTCTCTGTGGATGCCCATGTTTTAAAGAACACGGACTAAGCAATGCAAAATTCCTTACATCACATGTAGATGGATAACTAACTTAGACAAGTAGAAGACAGCATTGCCTTTTTAACACATTAACAGAGGGAAAGGGACCTTGTAGGTCATCTAGTCCAACCCCCTGCCCAAGCAGACCCTACACCATTTCTGACAGATGGCAGTCCGGTCTCTTCTTGAAAGCTTCCAGTGATGAAGCTCCCATAACTTCCAAAGGCAATTTCTGTTCCATTGGTTGATTGTTCTCACTGTCAGAAAATTTCTCCTTATTTCCAGGTTGAATCTCTCCTTGTTCGGTTTCCATCCATTATTCCTTGTCTGGCCTTTGGGTATTTGGAAAATAGGATGATCCCCTCCTCTCTGTGGCAGCCCCTTAAATATTGGAACATTGCTATCATGTCACCCCTGGTCCTTCTCTTCACTAGACTAGCCATACTTGTGATACTAGTTGCATTTTCTAAAATACTCTCTTCCTGAATAACTTCATACTCTGGAAGACTTGTCTAAATCTATTTATTTAAAGCTAAATAAAGATTTCCTCTGTCCAGTCATGTCTGACTCTAGGGAGCATTGTCCATCCCAGTTGAAGGAGTCAGTATTTGTTGTGACCCAAGTAGTTAGTATTAAATACAAACAGTTTGAAAACAAACAGACTTTATTAGAACAGCTGAGAATTAACTCATTCTCAGCATAGTCCAAACTAAATTGAAGCAAATTCTTCAAAACATCATTCCTCAGTTTATCACCGACCTTGAAATAATTAGGCAAACTGCCAAAGGCTTTTCTTGGCAAAAGTTCAGAAGCAGAAGATGCCGACAAGTAATGAATACAGTGAAACAAGAAGCAATTCTCTCAACATTGTTTTCCGGCAAAGAGGCTAAGAGCCGTTGCTGGTCTTTTAAGCCTTATGGGAAGGGCCAGTCATCTCTTGGCCCTACTCCCGAGTCATCCTCTCTGCTTTATCTGCTCCTGCCTTCTGGCAACTCTTCTCATACATGCACTAGGAACAAGCTCCTCCTGTTCCTCTGCCTCTCTACTGTCAGCCTCTGGAGGCTCCGAAGTCCGCACATCACTCCCCGATGGCCCTGGCCCCATCTCTGCCTCCGATGCAGAGCCCTCATCTGGGCCTTCCCCAGCCTCCAGGACTGGCCCATGTTCTTCCTCAGCCTCATCACTGTCCGACTCCACTGCCAACTCCACAGGCTGCTGGCGGACCACAACAGTATTGTCCGAAGATGCTTTCACGGTCACGTAGCCAGCATGGCTATATACTGACGTGCATGGAACTGTTTTTTTTTTTTTTTAAATCACATTTGTATAGTTGCCCATCTCACATAGTGACTCTGAGTGGTATGCATAATAAAAACAATCCAATATATAAAACTATCAAAAACTAACCAGTTTAAATGTTAAACAGATGAAAACAAGATAAAAACCAGATGGTGGAAAAGCATACAAGAGCGTGCTCTCCAATTAACTATCCATTTATTTGACTCTGCTCTATCACGGGATCACCAGGCCAGTTGACAAAGCCATATTTTAAGGGCCTTCTAGAAGACCAAGGGACACGGTGGCTCAGCGGCTAAGACACTGAGCTTCTTGATTGAAAGGTCGGAAGTTCAATGGTTCAAATCCCTAGTGCCACATAATGGGATGAGCTCCCATTACTTGTCCCAGCTTCTGCCAACCTAACAGTTCGAAAGCATGTAAAAATTGCAAGTAGAAAAATAGGGACCACCTTTGGTGTGAAGGTAATAGCGTTCTGCGCGCCTTTGGTGTTTAGTCATGCCGGCCACATGACCACAGAGATGTCTTTGGACAGCGCTGGCTCTTCGGCTTTGAAACGGAGATAAGCACCGCCCCCTAGAGTCGGGAACCTTTACCTTTACTTTAGAAAGTCAACAGAACTGGAGCCAGCTTCACCTTGGGGGGAGTGATATTCCATAGGGTGGGGTCCATGGCAAAAAAGGCTCTTTTGCTAGATCCTGCCTGATGAAACCTCCTGGCTGATGGGACCCACAACATCCGTCTCGTTTCAGATCAAATAGATGATACTAGGGCAGTCCTCAAATAATCAAACAAAGAAATAAACAAACAAACAGTCTATCTCTTCATCCAGATTCAAACAAATAAATTTTTCAACTTCCTAAATAAAACATTGAACTAGCAGTCATATTCATTTCCCCTGGTTCTTTATTATTTGATTTACATCCTACTGCCCCAATCAATCAAAGCAGCCAACAACAATTAAAACAAAGAGGGGAAATCAGAACAAAAAAATACTAATAGGGAGAGGACACAAGGTTATCACTAATTGCCAAGGCATTAAAGATGTTCCCCCCACCTAGTCAGAAACAGAAAGTGGCACCCTCGATTTTACTCCACATCTCCTTCAGCAGTAATATAACTAGGATAATAGTTATAATAGTATAACTAGGAGGATGCCGTCGGTCAAACAGTGTCAACTGGCGGCCCCTAAGGGGAGAGCCTTCTCTGTGGGGGCACCCTCCATCTGGAACGAACTTCCCCCGGAGATACGGAGGATCCTGGATCTGCGCGCTTTCCGCCATGCCCTCAAAACATTCCTATTCCAGCAGGCCAGCCTGACCTAACCTCTCTTTTAAACCGTTTTTAAATTTTTTAAATTTTAAATTTGTCTTATAAATTTGGGGTGTTTTAAATTTTGTTTTCTGGGCCAAATTATTTAATTGTATTTTAATGGTTTTTTAACATTTGTATTATATGTATTTTATCTTTTGGCTGTTCACTGCCCTGAGTCCTTCGGGAGTAGGGCGGTATACAAATTCAATAAATAATAATAATAATAATAATAATAATAATAATAATAATAATAATAATAATAACAACAACAACAACAATAACAATAATGTGGAAAATTTATTTTTTTAAAAAAGTTGGAGTACGGCAGTGGTGGGTTTCTACTGGTTCACCCTGGTTCGGGCAAACTGGTAGCGGTGCAGCAGGAGGCTCCGCCCACCTGCCCCGATGTCATCACAGACATTCTGTGCATACGCAGAAGTGCCACATGTGAGCAAACCATGCGTGCACACATGCACGCTCACAATTCTGAACCGGTAGCGAAGGTAAGCGAAACCCACTACTGGAGTACGGAGTAAGGAGGATCACAAGCTTATTGGTTATTCAGGTCTCTCCTCACCCCAAATTCATCAAAGATAAAACAGTTTCCCACAATTCAATAATACAAGCCAGTTGCTCTCTCTCCCTTACCCCGTCTCTCGTTAAATACATTGGAAGACAAATTAGAGTGCATTAAGAACCGCAGTGATTAATGCTGACAAGCATATATGGCCGTCTTGTTACTTTCCAAGCGTGGGTTGGATTACATTAACTGAAGGATTTAAAGCTGGCAGTGCGTTTATGGATCTGATACCAGATAATGGGACAGACAGAGACACAGAAGGCAAACGGAGAAGATTAGAATGATTGCATTGGAAAGGCCGATCAGTATGCTGGGTTGACATACAGAATGTGGTTCCTGCATTTAACGCATATTTGAAGCCCTGTTGCAGTATTTAATACAATGAGATATTCTAGTGATAAAATCTCTTCCAGTTCCTTGAGGCTCATACCTACAATAGGAGCTTTATTCTAGGAGATGTTTTAGGGCAATGTGGACATCAGAAAGGCAGAAGCAAATGGAAAATGTATTCAACTATAACATTTACTTGTCGCATATCACACAATTACTCCTCAATTCAGATTTCTGGGTTCACTTAATGCACTAAGTTAAAATGTGATTTTGGTTCACTTGTTGTTCTGTATGTGAGCCCTGGAAGAATAGTGGTTAGAATACAGTACTACAGGCTAATTCTGTCCACAGTCTGGAGTTCGACTCTGACCGGCCCAAGATTGGAAGCCTTCCATCCTTCCAAGGTTGGTAAAATGAGGACTCAGATTGTTGGGGGCAATATGTTGACATTTATAAACTGCCCAGAGAGTGCTGTAAAGTACTAGAGTGGTATATAAGTCTAAGTGCTATTGCTATTTCTAATATGCCCCATGGAAATTTAGCCATCAAAGAGGAGCCTTGATAGTACAGTGGTCTACTCACCCTGTTATTAACACAGCTGCCTGCAATTTACTGCTGGTTCGAATCTCTCCAAGGCTCAAGGTTGACTCAGCCTTCCATCCTTTCTAAGGTAGGTGAAATGAGGACCCAGTTTGTGGGGGCAATAAGCTGACTTTGTATAAATATACAAAAATATGAAGGCTATTGCTTAATGCATTGTAAGCCGCCCTGAGTCTCCGGAGAAGGGCGGCATATAAATCAAATTTAAAAAAAAAAATGGAATCAAGCAGAATAGAATAGAATTCTTTATTGGCCAAGTGTGATTGGACACCCAAGGAATTTTTCTTTGGTGCATATGCTCTCAGTGTACATAAAAAGAAAAAAATACATTCATCAAGAATCATAAGATACAACACTTAGTGATAGTCATAGGATACTAAATAAGCAATCAAATCATACTAGGAAACAAATAAAAGAATATAAATCATAGAGATACAAGCAATAAGGTTATAGTCATAAGTGGGAGGACATAGGCAATAGGAAGGATGAGAAGAATAATAGTAATACAGTCTTAGTAAATAGTTTGACAGTGTTGTGGGAATTAGTTGTTAAGCAGAGTGATGCCATTCGGGAAAAAACTGTCCTTGTGTCTAGGTTGTTCTGGTGTGCAGTGCCCTATGGCATCATTTTGAGGGTAGAAGTTGAAACAATTTATGTCCAGGATGTGAAGAGTGTGTAGATATTTTCACAGGCCTCTTTTTGACTCGTGCAGTATACAGGTCCTCAATGGAAGGCAAGTTGGTAGCAGTTGTTTTTTCCTGCAGTTCTAATTATTCATTGAAGTCTGTGTCTGTCTTGTTTTGGTTGCAGAGCCAAACCAGACAGTTATAGAGGTGCAAATGACACTCAATAATTATATTGAGTTTGTCAATATTTATATTTAGGACCCAAAGCAAATAACCAATGCTTACTGCATTGTGCTGGTGGGACTGCCACCAAAGTATATTGAGAGATGCCCCACCCAACAAAGATTGCTCTCACATTTATGCATCTCAGAAAGGCTGGAGAGACTAATGCACAACAACAGATGATGTAAGCATGTATATTTGTAGGCAAAGCATCTTAAGTTACTACAGATAATGGAGTTCAGGTTACTTCCTGCAACCCGTTTTCCTTCAGAAACCAAAAGGGAGGAATAAAGCAGTAAAATAATCAAAGAAGGAGGAAAACATATCTCCCATAAATCAAGAGGAGAGCCAGTTTAGGAATGCCAGGCGCCAAAAGAAAAACATTTCCCATTGCATATTTATGAGATTGTTCTAATAAAATAACAAACTGTGGCTTAATATCGCAATAGATCAACTTGATTAGGGACAATGTCCAGACTTTGAGGGAGAGCATGGAAGATCAGATGGAGCAAGTAGACCCTTATTATCTAAAACAAGCACCCTAGCTCTAAAAGTCTGGGCATTGATGATGTCACTTGTGTGTTACCATGAAAATGCTGTGATCGATGCCTTTGCTTTAGACATTGGGATTCAACAACCTAATGGCAGGGTCTGTAGGATGATGTCAGGATGTGTGTGTCATCATTTTGGCACCATCACAATTTTGCTGCATACATCACTGTGAATAATATTGCAATGAATATCAACATGGCTGAGAAACCTATTTAGTTGAGTTGGTTTCTCAGAATATGTACAATAACATCTGCATTAGAAAGAGCCATACCTTCATGGTTATAGACAACAGCTTTGTTTGCTTCCTGCTTTTGACACGGCAAAGTCTGATAAAATCAATATCTGAAATAAAAATGAACAGATCTGCAGCTGGAAAGGATGATATAACTCATCCATTGCATCTTTCTCTATGCAAGAATCCAATAACTGCCGACTGCTGTAGTTCAGTGGTGGGTTTCAACATTTTTTACTACCGGTTCTGTGGGTGTAGCTTGGTGGATGTGGCATGGCTTGGTGGGCATGGCAGGGGAAGGATATATGTGTGTGTGTGTATATATATATGTGTGATATTTTTGCAATCAGGGTTTTTCCTATGTTGAAAGATGTTAAATGGCCATGGTGGGATGAAATCTCTAATCATCGCTTTCAGGCCTGTCAGACATTTTATGTTGTTTCTTCTGAGACTTATGGGAGAAACAACATAAAATGTCTGACAGGCCTGAAAGCGATGATTAGAATCTTTCAACACACACAAATATATATATATATATATATATATATATATATATATATATATATATATATATATATATATATATATATATATATATATATATATATATATATATATATATATAAATTTTTTGATTTATATGCCGCCCTTCTCCGGAGACTCAGGGCGGCTTACAATGTGCTCAGCAATAGCCTTCATCCTTTTGTATATTTATACAAAGTCAGCTTATTGCCCCCACAACTGTTGTAAAATCTCCATTCCCACAATATTGTAAAATCTCCATTCCCACCCCACTCCGGGGGAAGGTTACTGCAAAATCCTCATTTCCTCCCCATCAGCTGGGACTTGGGAGGCAGAGAATAGATGGGAGTGGGGCCAGTCAGAATTTTTACTTTTTAGGAGCCTTGGTAGTACAGTGGTTTAATCACCCTGTAATTAACACAGCTGTCTGCAATTTCTGCAGGTTCGAATCTTACCAGGCTCAAGGTTGACTCAGCCTTTCATCCTTTCTAAGGTAGGTTAAATGAGGACCCAGTTTGTGGGGGCAATAAGCTGACTTTGTATAAATATACAAAAGTATGAAGGCTATTGCTTAACGCATTGTAAGCCGCCCTGAGTCTCTGGAGAAGGGCAGCATATAAATCAAATAAAAATAAAATAAAAATAAAATAAATACTGCCGGTTCTCTGAACTACTCAAAATTTCCACTACCAGAACTGGTCAGAACCTGCTGAAACCCACCTCTGCTGTAGTTATCTCTTTATTAGTGAACTGAATGCTTGATAAGGGCCTGGTGGCTCAGCAGACTAAAAGCATTGTGATTAATGCCAGCTGTCTGCAATTACTGTAAATTCGAATCTCACCAGGCTCAAGGTTGACTCAGCCTTCCATCCTTTCTAAGGTAGGTAAAATAAGGACCCAGTTTGTGGGGGCAATAAGCTGACTTTGTATAAATATACAAAAGTATGAAGGCTATTGCTTAACGCCTTGTAAGCTGCCCTGAGTCTCTGGAGAAGGGCGGCATATAAACAAACAAACAAATAAATAAATAAATAAATAAATGCTTAGCACCCCAGAATCCTAAATTCAGTCCCTTCTCTTAAAAGGTGAGAATATACATATTATTGGGCAAACATTTTAATTAGTAACAGTCAAAAATAATATACAAACCATTTAGAAAAGTCTGGAAACAGACTTAAAATGAGAAAAATTGGGAAGTGGACATGAATTTTGTGCATAATATTCCGGACTAGACCTCAGTGGTGCAGTGACTTAGAGGTGAAGATGCTCACCTCCCGCTCAGGAAGCTGAGAGTTCAATCTGAGGCACTGAAAAATGTTTCTCTATCAGGGCACAAAGGGAACCTTTTCCAGGGAGCTTAATGTGTTTGAAATATGTTCGGTCAGGATTGAACTCCTGGCATTGAGAAATGAGTTAGTCTTCAATACTGCATTCTAACCACTGCGGCACCATGGCTGTATACAGTATATGTACAGTATACAGTATATGATATATGATATATACAGTCTATGTATACATATACATAGACACATATATATATTAAAGATAAAGTTTCCCCCGCACATGAGTCCTAGTCGTTTCTGTCTCTAGGGGATGGTGCTCATCTCCTTTTCAAAGCTGAAGAGCCAGCGCTGTCCGAAGACGTCTCTGTGGTCATGTGGCCGGCATGACTAAATGCCAAAGGCGCACGGAACGCTGTTACCTTCCCACCAAAGGTGGTCCCTATTTTTCTACTTGCATTTTTTATGTAATTTCGAACTGCTAGGTTGGCAGAAGCTAGGACAAGTAACGGAAGCTTATTCCATAATGTGGTGCTAGGGATTCGAACTGCTGAGCTGCTGACCTTCTGACTGACAAGCTCAGCATCTTAGCCACTGAACCATCATATATATATATATATATATATATATATATATATATATATATATATATATATATATATATATATATATGCATATTCTTTCTAGCCAGGTTTTACCTACGTAAGCTAGGTTGTTCTGCAGCTCTGACTGTGTGAAATCTCATTCACCAGCCTCAGAGCTCCTCCTCTGCTGACAAACTGCAACTCTGCGTTGCTCTCTGGGAGACTCAGATAGCTATTTCTGCCTTATAAGGCTTCGTCAGTGAGCCACACCCACTTCTCAGATATTCCCCCTGTAAAGGTACAATGTGTCTTTTTCTGTTTTTCGTAGGCTTTTATGTGCATATTCTTTCTAGCCAGGTTTTACCTACGTAAGCTAGGTTGTTCTGCAGCTCTGACTGTGTGAAATCTCATTCACCAGCCTCAGAGCTCCTCCTCTGCTGACAAACTGCAACTCTGCGTTGCTCTCTGGGAGACTCAGATAGCTATTTCTGCCTTATAAGGCTTCGTCAGTGAGCCACACCCACTTCTCAGATATTCCCCCTGTAAAGGTACAATGTGTCTTTTTCTGTTTTTCGTAGGCTTTTATGTGCATATTCTTTCTAGCCAGGTTTTACCTACGTAAGCTAGGTTGTTCTGCAGCTCTGACTGTGTGAAATCTCATTCACCAGCCTCAGAGCTCCTCCTCTGCTGACAAACTGCAACTCTGCGTTGCTCTCTGGGAGACTCAGATAGCTATTTCTGCCTTATAAGGCTTCGTCAGTGAGCCACACCCACTTCTCAGATATTCCCCCTGTAAAGGTACAATGTGTCTTTTTCTGTTTTTCGTAGGCTTTTATGTGCATATTCTTTCTAGCCAGGTTTTACCTACGTAACCTAGGTTGTTCTGCAGCTCTGACTGTGTGAAATCTCATTCACCAGCCTCAGAGCTCCTCCTCTGCTGACAAACTGCAACTCTGCGTTGCTCTCTGGGAGACTCAGATAGCTATTTCTGCCTTATAAGGCTTCGTCAGTGAGCCACACCCACTTCTCAGATATTCCCCCTGTAAAGGTACAATGTGTCTTTTTCTGTTTTTCGTAGGCTTACAGGGGGAATATCTGAGAAGTGGGTGTGGCTCACTGACGAAGCCTTATGAGGCAGAAATAGCTATCTGAGTCTCCCAGAGAGCAACGCAGAGTTGCAGTTTGTCAGCAGAGGAGGAGCTCTGAGGCTGGTGAATGAGATTTCACACAGTCAGAGCTGCAGAACAACCTAGCTTACGTAGGTAAAACCTGGCTAGAAAGAATATGCACATAAAAGCCTACGAAAAACAGAAAAAGACATATATATATATATATATATATATATATATATATATATATATATATATATATATATATATATATATGTGTGTGTGTGTGTGTGTGTGTGTGTTTGTGTGCATTTGTGTGTTTGTGTGTGTGTGTGTTTGTGCATGTGTGTGTATGTATGTATATGCATGTATATAGATAGATAGATAGATAGATAGATAGATAGATATAGATATAGATATAGATATAGATATAGATATAGATATAGATATAGATATAGATATATGATAGATATATAATATAACAACATAACATAATAATAATATAGAATGTTAAAATATAACATTGATGGAAATGTTATGCAAACCCTCATATACTCCTTCTTCATAATGTTTCCTGTTTTCTAAGCAGACGCCCTAAAGAGGACTCCAAATATCATCCTACTTGGGTTGGGAAGGAACCAGGGGTGAAATCCAGCAGGTTCTGACAGGTTCTGGAGAACCGGTAGCGGAAATTTTGAGTAGTTCGGAGAACCGGCAAATACCACCTCTGGGTGACCCCAGAGTAGGGTGGGAATGGAGATTTTGCAATATCCTTTCCCTGGAGTGGGGTGGGAATGGAGATTTTGCACTGCCATGCCCACCAAGCCACACCACCCCCACCAAGCCATGCCCACAGAACCGGTAGTAAAAAAAAATTGGATTTCACCACTTGAAGGAACAAGATGCCTTCTCTGCTATCTTCTCTACTACTTCTCTTGTATTGGACCATTCTCTTCTATCTCCAGTGGAAACATTTCATGCCTCTGTCTATGAAAGTGAAAACACTCATTTCCCTTCTTTTGAACAGTTGGGTAATTGTATCTGGAACTGTTGACAAGCATTCGGATTCTTCCTTGGTTCATTACAAGATTCCAGCTGCCTCCACAATTGACTTTACATAAAATAAAGTGAAAGCTACAGAAGAAAATATTATCTCTTCTGCTTTTACTTCTAATGAGCTTAAGTGTTTAAGTGTTAATTAGCCTGAGCAGCCTAGATTATGAAAATCACAAAGCTGGGGGTTTCCCCCCACCCCTCTCGTGTTTTGAAAGTGAGAAAGAAATTCCCAGAAACAAATAGTAAACATGACTACCAAAGTAATCTAACAAGCCGCAAACGAACAAATTCGAAAGAAACTGTTGCAGCCTTATTATTATTTTTTGGCATTTGAGTTTTGTGTTCCCCACTTTTAATTACAAGAGCCTCAAATATGGCGGCCCATTGATTAGATGCATGACCTTCCAGTTACTAGGTATTAATGACCTCTGTTCTGTCATAAATCAGGCCTTAATTGCTACCAAATAATGAGGAAACAATCAATTAGCAGGGCTCATTAATTTTGAAGATCTAACGTTCCCATGTAGAATGCCTCATTTCTTGAATAGCTGCCACCCAATAACTGTTGTCACATCTGTTTTGGCCCGAGCTTCATTTTTTTTGACATTTCTTGATTTATTGATGGACTTTGCACGACTTGTGACCAAGCCAAATATATCCCAGTGGCCAAGACAGATTTGTTGCCATGTAATATATGGAGATAGCCAGCATCTAGTCCTTCTTCCTCTATGTGTCATAAACAAGGACAGAAGTCAGGTTCTTTCCTCTCCCCGACTCCATGTTATCTGCTAAAAATTGCTTAGATCAGTGTTTCTTGACCTTGGCAACTTTAAAATGCATGGACTTCCAACACCCTGCTGGCTGGAGAATTGTGGAAGGTGACGTCCATACTTCTTAAAGTTGCTGAGGTTGAGAAACTCTGGCTTTAGGTTGTCCATCCGTATGGCAGCTAATATAATGTATTCCTCATTTCAAGGAACGATAATGAATGGGACTGTTACGCTATAGCTAGTGTGGGAGTTGTAAATTAATACATGTATCTGGAGGGGCTTTGGAGTACTTTCTGATCCCCAGGAATCATTGGCTGGCAGTCTGTTCTTCTTGGATTTAATGCGTATAATGCTCTATACAGGGGTGGGTTCTAAATTTTTTTACTACTGGTTCTGTGGGCGTGGCTTATTTTGTGGGTGTGGCTTGGAGGTCATGTGACTAGATGGGTGTGGCTAGCTGGTTAGAGTCATTTCTGGAAGGTCCTCACACTTACAACCAGTCCTTGCACTTATGACCAGTCCTCGCACTTACGACCTGACTAATTTGTTTGCTTTTAACACTGATCAGCTGTAGGGTGGCCCTTTGAAGCCCTGCGGCAAGAGTTTAAACAGTTTTTTTCTCTCTAGTCATCAGCTGGGACTCAGGAGGCAGCAATAGATTGGGGGTGGGACCAAATAAAAGGTAAGAATAACGTGGGTGGGTGGGTGGGGGAGGGGGAAGGGTGGGGGGGGAGAACCGGTTCGGTGACGTCATATCATCACTGCTACCGGCTTGGCCAAACCGGACCGAACCGGGAGGAACCCACCACTGAGTATAATGCTCTACAGCAAAGATTGCAACATTAGACAAATGTTCAGTAATAAATCTGGAAAACTAAATACAACAGTCTGTTGAAAAGGCTGGCTGCAAATCTATTGTTGGGTTCTTGAACTACTCTAAGCTTGGTTTCCTTCTCATTGACATGGGGAAGAGAGGATTTATTGGCTGCTTTAAAAAAAAGCAATTGTCCTACTAACCCTGAATAGACTGTATTGATTTTGGGCACTGTTTCATCAATTGCTGTGCAATTGTTTGGTCCTTACTTTAGTGATTAGGTGCTTCTCTGGGTGTTGGTTAGGTGTGTGATGAGGATGTTCTGGGCTTTTTCTTCCTTTCTTTGGCCTGGCTTTTAGTTGAAAGCAAAAAAGTAGGGATTCCTTGGTTTCAAGTGGGAGGCTATTCCAAAGGGCTAGGATAGCCACCAAGAAGACATACCTCCAAGATCCTATTAGCTGGCAACATTTAAGGGAGTGGAGCTGGAGTACAGAGCTGAAGAAGCTTCTTGGATGAGCAGCGAAACATCTTTAAAGAAAAACCAGAAGGTCCAGTTGCCTCTTGAAAAAGCATCTTTGGGACAACCATGACCTGGATGACTGAGAATCTCCATAGACATAGACCTGGAGTACATCCACTCTGTTTAACTAGTAGGGTGGACAGATATCTTTGGGGAAAGATGGTCCTAAAACCTATGCCATGTAGGGTTTTAAAGGTGATAACTAGCACCTTGGATTTCACCCAGAAATTAACTGGTACATTTCACACAGCAATGGTCTCACTCAGGAGAACCATGTTGTTCTGTCCCTGTCTCACACACGTCCACAAACAGATAGCCAGGGGTTAAATAAAACTGGCAAACAACAAATTCTTTTGATAAGAGGCTTGGCAGCAACCCAGTAGCTGCTTGCCAAGAACTTTGCTCATAGAGGGAGGGGTTATTCCTCCGACAGATAAACCCAAACAAGATACACACAATTCAAGAGTTGTCAAGTCCAGTCCGTATTAAATCCAAGGCAGATAATGTTGTTTCAAAGATACAATGTGACTCGCTTGTAGTTAGTTTTGTCCATCACAGAGTCTGAATGGCCACCTCACCCCCTTATATCCCCTGTGGGGTGTGGTCCAGTGACTCAGCTTAATCTCTGGCACACCTCCTTTTCTGCTGCATGCGCTTGTCTCTCCGACGCTGGCATGGATCTAGCCAAGACTTATTTCCGTCACTGTTACTACATTCTAAATCAATTGCAGCTTGCTGATGATCTTCAGGGGCAGCTCCATGTAGAGTACATTGCTGTAATCCAAACGGGAGGTGACTCAGGCATGGGTGACTGTGAGCAAGATACACAGAACAATTACAAAACCCATTGCAAGAATATAGGCGATAGACATCTAGCACTCTGAGAAATTAGCAATCAAAAGACATGCAGTCATAACTTGGTGGTACAGGGGTTTAAGGCACCCTGTTATTAAGCTGGTTATTAAGACCAGCTGCCTGCAATTACTGCAGGGTTCGAATCTCGCCAAGGCTCAAGGTTGACTCAGCCTTCCATCCTTTCTAAGGTAGGTGAAATGAGGACCCAGTTGTGGGGGAAATAAGCTGACTTTGTATAAATATACAAAAGGATGAAGGCTATTGCTGAGCACATTGTAAGCCGCCCTGAGTCTTCGGAGAAGGGCGGCATATAAATCAAATAAAAAAAAACAAACAAACAAAAACCACTTCCATTTGTGAACCATTCAAAAGGAACTGTCAAAGGCCAATAACACAAACCAGCATATCCCTATCAGACTAGGCTGTTACCTAGTCTGGCAATGAACTATTTGTAATGTTCAGAGAATACCATGATCCCATCCCATCTAACCCTGAAATATATAGGTTATCCAGTATTGTTCCAAATACATGTAGTACTCGACTTATGACCATAATGGAGTCTGCACCTCACAGTTGTAAGCTCTAATGGTAGAAAAACATGTGATCAAGCTGATTTTACAACCTTCTTTGGCAGCGGTTGGTAAGTGAATATGTCATATGACTATTGATTGGGACAACTTGGAATCTGGGTCATAAGTAGTGCGAAGTTAGGTCCATCATCATTTCGAACAATCACTAAGTGACTGGTCATAAGTCAAGGACTACCTGTACATTTCTGAAACTGTCAAGTAATATTCCTGATACCATGAAATTGAGCTCATTTATGTCTACAGCAGAAAGATTAGGACGTGTGGTGGTTCAAGAAGATAGACTGCTCTGAAGTTTGGATGAGGTGATAAATTGAACATTTTGTGTAATCCCAGCCCTTGGTGATTTGTACATCATGATTTATGAGTCAGCATGATTTGGATCTAACTACTTGCAAACAATCCATATTTTAGCACCCTATGGGAACTCTGTTCATGATACTAAAGGTAAAGGTTCCCCTCGCACATATGTCCTAGTCGTTTCCGACGCTAGGGGGCGGTGCTCATCTCTGCTTCAAAGCTGAAGAGCCAGCGCTGTCCGAAGACGTCTCTGTGGTCATGTGGCCGGCATGACTGAAAGGCAAAGGTGCACGGAACACTGTTACCTTCCCACAAAAAGTGGTCCCTATTTTTTCTACTTGCATTTTTTACATGCTTTCGAACTGCTAGGTTGGCAGGAGCTGGGACAAGTAACGGGAGCTCACCCCGTTATGCGGCACTAGGAATTCGAACCATTGAACTGCCAACCTTTTGATCGACAAGCTCAGCATCTTAGCCACTGAGCCACCACGTCCCCATGTTCATGATACTAGTCGTGTTTAATTATTAGTTGGTGTCCTGAGCTACATTTTTTTTCTCAGCAACTGAGAGATGACAAGGAAAATAAAACAGAGGCAGAAAACCCACTTTCCAAATTAGACCTATCTCTTTCCCTGTCTTAGAGAAGGACTAGAAATGCCATTACACAAAGCAAACACGTTCAATACTTTAAAATATTATTTTCCAGCAAGGCAACTGTAGGGAAAAAGTCGGCAATGTTGTTTGAACTGAAACAAGAAAGAAAGAAAAAGATATAGAGAACAAACACATACTATTCTCTGAAATAAACAAACAAGGCTAAACTCCCTGGCATTTCTTTAGGCTACCTGAGAATTTTAAAAAAAGTTACCTGCTAAAATAAATCCTTTGAGAAAACAACTGAGAATCTGGAAAGATGTAAGGGTTTTTTTTTTATTGTTTTGTTTTTGTGTTTTATCAGCTTTTTCTATGTTCATCCATGCGGCTTGTGATATATCCTTGGACTGGTCATTATCACTTAGCTTCACAAAAGTGCAACTCAGAGTAAAAGCAAATATCTTGACAGGCGTAGCCTTGAGTTCCATGGAGACAAGGCAAATGCAGATGTGCTAAAATGCAGCTCTGTTATTTTGTTTATGCTGGCATTCTCTGCCCACATGAGTGGTATTTTGAGCAGTGGAGGGCTCGTCTCTGGCTCCAGAATAAGAGGCTTTATAAATGAGTTTATGGAATGTCAAATCATATTATCTACAACACGGGTAAAAGACCTCCTTGTAAGATATCAAAGCGTCTAAGTCTTGGTGTGATGCCCTAGGGATGAAAATCCAATGACCTGTCTTTTAGTGATATAAATCTGTCCCTGCTATTATAAAAATAGACCTCGGATAGACAAGATTTTGCAACCTGGAAGGTAAGATCTTGTAATCACTCAGAAGGAAAAAGCTGGGTGAAAATCTGGCTAATGTTTGTTTTCCTACCTTAAGATTTCCCCCTCTTGCTTCCTGAGATTTGCTGTCTTTAATTATTTAAATACACTCATCAAACCCATATGTCATTTCTGTAAAACTATTCTGGAAGGAAAATAATGTTTGTCATGGATTCCCAGGCTTGAAGCTTGACAAACCAATTTGAAAAATAATGAAGATGAGACACGGATTTTTTTTTTTTTTTTTTACTTTGAGACATGTGGGAGAAGTTCAAGTAATACACTGGATCTGTAATAGAGTAGATTAAACTGATAATCTGGATTCAGACACTGAATTCAAACCCCAGTTGTGGTGAGGGTGGTGACCTTGAAAAATCAGCCAGTAAGAATAAGCTTGGATGAAACCAAATGTGCAATGTTTGACCAAAGATTGTTGTTTTGACACACAAATTAAAAATCTTTTCTTTGAGGACCAGAGACAAAATGTGGGCAGAGAAAGAAGAAAGAAAAGAGAGGGAGAGGGAGAGGGAGGGAGGAGGGAGACAGAGAGAAACACACAGACAGAGGAGGAAGGAGAGAGATAGAAATAGACAGAGAGAGAGAGAGAAACAGAGAGAAAGAGAGAAAGAGAGAGAGAGAGAGAGAGAGAGAGAGAGGGAGAGAGAGAGGGAGAGAGTGAGCAACAGAGAGAATTTGATTACATTTAAATTAAACAACACTCCCTTACTTTATAGTACTAAAATTTACAATTTGCTACCAAGAACTGAAAGAGTTGTTTTGCTAACTCCCAACCCAATTATTTTGGAGTAATTTTCAGTTTTCTTAGCACCCAAGACACTCCCAGTCAGTTCCTGTGTTTCAGATCAGAGCAAGCACACATACCACTTTGTATTAAAAATAAAGCTTGACAATTATTTGTTAGCAAACACATCAGCAAACAGCAAAAATAGTGAACTGGGAAAAAAAAGGAAGAAGATAAAGGCAGGAGAAACACGAAGAGCAGGAAGAATTTACACCTGTATTGATTTATCTATCTAGATCGATGCAAGAAAGGCAATGGGCTGTTTCCAAGACAACATCCAGATAAAAGAAATCTGAGTTTAGTCCAGAACTGTAACCTGAGAAAGCATTTCAGATGAGATCCTTACTGGTTCTCACGAAAATAATGGGAGGGATGAGGGAAGTGCATCCAGCACTTGTAAGGTTCAGTTACAATAGCTTTATAATAAAAAATATTATTAGCCCGCATGATTTTGGTTTCCTAGTCCTGTCTATTTTGAAGGACTGACAGGAACACAACTTTCAGAGTTATTGGAAACAATACTGTAGATACTTAGCATGGAGAATCCCCAAAAAGAGCAGATTTGGCCTATTCAAACTTTAACCCTTTGATTTACAAAACAACAACAGAATACAACTGGAAAGTAGGTCACCCACCAACAATTCAGTGGATGGAATGATGTATCCAAAACAGAATAGACAGATTATTGTCGTCACCAAGAAGTCTTTCTCCCATATTAAGTCTACTAATATTAGGCAGCAGATCATGGAAATAGCATACTTCTATCAAGGTGACTCTGAATGCCTACCAGTAGTCAGCCTCAATTGCAGTAGCCATCAGCAGATGACTATTCTTATCTATTTATCTTCTACCAGTTAACTGTCCTTGCCTGTTAAATGTAAAGGACAAAGTATATCATCCTTGTCTGATTTGGGTTAACTGTCAAGAAAAATCCATGTCACAATCATCAACATAAAATCAAGCTTGGGGAGAAGGGTGGTCTCTCATGAGTAAAAAGAAAAAAAAACATACATAAAGAGAATAACCTCAGGCTTCATATGGACTTTTCAAATATTTCACGAGAAATTCAATAATTACATGTCTTTCGCATCATTTCAAAATACTTCGCATAGCTGTTAAAATAGAAAGCTGGGCAACATTTTTTTATTAAAGCAAATCACAGATTAACAGATTAACGGAGTTGGAAGGGACCTTGTAGGTCATCTAGTCCAACCCCCCGCCCAAGCAGGAGACCCTACACCATTTCTGACAAATGGCAATCCAATCTTTTCTTGAAAGTCTCAAGTGATGAAGCTCCCATAACTTCCGAAGGGAACTTCTGTTGATTGTTCTCACTATCAGAAAATTTCTCCTTATTTCCAGGTTAAATCTCTCCTTATTCAATTTCCATCCATTATTCCTTGTCGGGCCTAAAGGTGCTTTAGAAAATAGCTTGAGCCCCTCCTCTCTGTGGCAGCCCCTCAAATATTGGAACACTGCTATCATGTCTCCCCTGGTCCTTCTCTTCGCTAGATTAGCCATGCCCAGTTCCTGTAACTGTTCTTCATATGTTTTAGTCAGCGGTGAAATTCAAATGTTTTTACTACCAGTTCTGTAGGCGTGGCTTGGTGGGCATGCCTTGGTGGTGTGGCAGATGAAGAATACTGCAAAATCCCCATTCCCTCCCCACTCCTGGGGAAGAATTTTGCAAAATCTCCATTCGCACCCCATTCTGGGGCCAGCCAGAGGTGGTATTTGCCGGTTCTCCGAACTACTCAAAATTTCCACTACCAGTTCTTCAGAACCTGTCAGAACCTGCTGAATTTCACCCCGGTTTTAGTCTCCAGTCCCTTAATCATCCTGGTTGCTCTTTTCTGCACTTTTTCTAGAGTCTCAGCATCTTTTTTATAATGTTGTGACCAAAACTGCATGCAGTACTCTAGGTGTGGTCTTACTAAGGCTTTATAGATTGGTATTATTATCTCACTTGATCTTGATTGCATCCCTCTGTTAATGCAATCACCTTTGTTTTCTTCTTTCCCTGATGTAGAAAATTTAAATGCGAATTTTCCAGATGTTTCTTTTCAAAAATATAAAAGCCTCTGTCCATACTCAACTATTCAGTGCAGTATTTTTTCTCAGTCACCTGATTAGGGAAAAGTAAATACAGGTGGATTTTAGTTCTAGAATTATTCTGCAAAGTTATTCTACAAAGTACTAGAGTTATCCTGCAATATCTGAAGAGAACAGAGTGCACGAATTTACCGCAAATGTAATTACGGACAATACCATTTTCACAAGCTTAATAAGTTAAAAGTGAAAAATCCAATTTTTCCACAAGTTCCACAGTTTGCATTCCTTTTGGCTTCCAATACATCATAGACAAGAGAAGAGGGAAAACTACAGCACCTTGATGAGTATTTTGGTTTTATGGTCAGTCTGTGATATTCTGAAAATATATCTTTGACAGCTGCAATTTTGTATGCCCGGAAAAACTAGTTTTGAGGCTTCTTATAGAGAAATCTTGCACCTACCTGAGAGCTTCTGATATAGATTTAGGAGCTAGCTATATGTATCAAGGGATTGACATTTTAACTATTACTTCTTGAAAACACTGAATTCTAACTCAACGGCTGGCATATATAAATGCAATATTTTCCAGAGAAGGAAGAAAGCAGAGCCAGGAAAGGACTGGGAGAATAAAGCGTAAGAAGTATTGCAACAATCAATATGTTTAGGGGAAAATTGGAAGAAATGGGACCCAGAGATTGGCCTGCAGCCAACTTTTTTTTTTTATGATGGCGTTTTAAAGGCCGTGAGTTAGTTTATTGTGCCTTTGTCTCAGAATGAATCCTGGAGAACTTTCTTTTCTTTCTTTTCTTTTTTAAAGGAGTCTTGACAAGGCATATTTTAAACATGCAACTCTCTGGCAAAATGGATGCTTTAATGCATGAAGAATCCAAAGCAAAATGCTCAGATGGTAGGAGAGCAAGTTCCACAGACAAAGAAGGCCAAAAAAAAAAAAAAAAAAAAAAAAAAAAACCCTTTAGCAGAATCAAAACTGGTCTGCAAAAGTTCTGTTGATAAGCTCTGTGTATGCCCCAAAAGGATTAGGAAGAAATGCAGATGGATCTGTTCCATTTGTTTTCAGGCTTCCATGCCAAAACATTGGTTTAAGACAGGGTTCAGCAATCCATGGCTCTGGAGCCGCATGTGGTTCTTTCATCCCCCTGCTGCAGCTCCTTGTTGCTGGTCAGCTCCACAATTGATAGGACTTTTGGTTAGGACAGGTAGAGGAAAAAGGACGCCGCGCTAGGGGGAGACTCTATGGTGGGGGAACCGGACTTCCGGTCGGCTCCAGAATTGAACAGTGGCTCTTTGAGTGTTTAAGTTTGCCAACCCCTGGTTTAAAAGATACATCTGGGTGTTACCTTAATTTCTTTGAGGGCCGGATCAGCATTGAAGTTCTCCTCCATGGACAGCCCGGGCGGGGGGGGGGGGGGGCAGGAGATGGGATGGATGACTCCTCCCATTCCCCTTGTAGCCAGGAGTTCTGTAGGCTCTAAGGAAGGGAGCTCTGGTGTCAGCAGGGAGCGAGGGCAGCACAGCAATTGGGCAGGCAAGGGAAGCACAATCCCTGGGGAGTGCTTGGGCAGGATATAAACCTTGATTAATTCACCCATCTAGACAGTGGGAGCAGTGGTATCTTATTGGCTCTGGCATAACCTCTCTAAGTGGGGGAATATGGGGGTTCCTCCAGATCCAGTGACTCACCTGATTTGCAGCAGAGGAGAAGGAGGTTCAGCGCTTTCCTACAGCCTCAAATATAGCCAAGGCTCTTGGGGCAATCTGGTAGGGTAGTGTGGGGGAATTCCAAGACAGGGATAGCCTTGGGGGTCTTGGCATATCCCCTCCAGGGGAACAAGGCCTGTGGGGCTGGGGCTTCCATGATAAGGTGGACGAAATTCTCCAAGCCTCTTTTCCAGTGGTGAAATCCAATTTTTTTTTACTACCAGTTCTGTGGGTGTGACTTGGTGGGCATGGCAGGGGAAGGATATTGCAAAATCTCCACTCCCACGCCACTCTGGGGCCAGCCAGAGGTGGTATTTGCCAGTTCTCTGAACTACTCAAAATTTCCACTGCCGGTTCTCCAGAACCTGTCGGAATCTGCCGAATTTCACCCCTGCTCTTTTCTATGCAAAAAAACCCAACAAAGCTTGCCAAGTAGAAGCAAGGAGTTGAGTTAGTATGCATGGAATTGTCACCCAACATGTTTCCCATGGTGATTTTCCTATGGTGAGTTGTTCCATGGTGAGTTCATCACAGCAACATGGCCATGGAGACGTGGTGATGATGAGTTGTCCTAGATTTTGTGATGGAACATCAAATGTGTCTAGCTTGTGAGAGAATATTGATACCTGGAAAATGCTGTACAATGGGAGTTGCCAGAGGGAAAACCGAGGTGGGGTAATCGTGCAAAACTCAGTGTCAAATGTTAAATAATGTCTTTGGGACAGTGAACATCAAATTAGAAGATGCCAAAGATGCTGCCATGAATAGGATTCATTGGAAGAACTTGCAGCGCTGTGCCCTTTGCGTGAAAGGAACATGTGATAATGATGTGGATGAACTCCTGAGGGAAGAGCCAGGTTGTTCATTCAGAAACACACTAGGAAGAGATTCTCAAGACCACTTTGTCAAAAACTTAAAAAAGTAGCTTTTGAGTGATTGAAATATTTGATTGGGACAATATAGAGTAACATCAGAAGGATCCAGAGGAAATAAGTAGACCAGTGGTTCTCAAGCTGTGGGGGGCCACCAAGACTTGAAGACATGTTATGATTTAAATCTTGGGTTAAAGTCTTGGTAGTCCAAGGGTGTGGTTGGTAGCCACAAAAGGTATTTAAAGGGAGTCTGTGGTGAAAAAAAGGTTGAGAACCATTGGAGTAGACCATTATCATAATAAAAAGGTAAAGGTTTCCCTTGCACATCTGTTCTAGTCATTCCCGACTCTAGGGGGCGGTGCTCATCTCTGTTTCAAAGCCAAAGAGCCAGACATCTCTGTGGTCATGCGGCCGGCATGACTAAACGCCAAAGGTGCACGGAACACTATTACCTTCCCACCAAAGGTGGTCTCTATTTTTCTACTTGCATTTTTTACGTGCTTTTGAACTGCTAGGCTGGCAGAAGCTGGGACAAATAACGGGAGCTCACCCCGTTACGCGGCATTAGGGATCGAACCACTGAACTGCCGATCTTTCGATTGATAAGCTCAGCATCTTAGCCACTGAGCCACCACATCCCCCCTTATCATAATCTAGGGATAATAAAGGTTCAAATAATCTGGTCTAATTTAACTGAACTTTATACGTGGTGATAATATATTTCCTTGTTTTTCTTTTCCCTTTATATAACCCTTTCTGTTTTCTTTATTGCCTTCATTTTCTTTATTTATTAAGATTTTTATATACCATCAATTCCACAGGAACACTCCACAGTTTACAAAATGTAATAATCATAATTTTGATTATATGTTTTAAAAAAATCTATACAAAGGTATAATATATTGATATTGGTTTGGGTAAATTTATTTTTTTTTTTAAAAAAAATGTTCATATTAAATTCTTATGTCATCCTAAACCTGCTTTTATGGGTTCTTCAATTTGTTTCCTACAAGAAAACAAGTCTGAGGGTTGTTTTTTTTTTTTTTTGCCCTTCTAATGCCTTTGGCCATTCATAGTGATTCTCCATTTATATGTTCTGATAGAAAAATCAATTCTGTAATAATCTGTGGATTTCTAAAGTAGATTCGGCTTCTGCATATCAGACATGATTTTCTTTAAAGCTTAGAGAGATGTACTGTTTGTTTCATCTTGGATTCTATATCAACTTCTGTTGGTATCAAAAGCAGAAGCTGTAAACATCTCAAGAACAAATATCAGTCTCTCTAAAAAAGGATTGGCATTTTCCTTTGAACAGGCACAGTTAAAGCTAGAAATGGTCAAGATTATCTTGTGCTCTCCTTTTGGTTAGATTTACCTAGTCCATGGACTTGACCAACATGATAGGTTTTTTTAAAAAGATTTTTATTTTTTTATTGTTTACAAACATATCAGTGTGGGAACAGTGTGGTACCTGAGTATCATACATTTCATACAAGAAAATTAGTATTAATCATAATTGTTCGATTTAACAAGCTTATATAATAATAATAATAATACACATCTTTATATTAAATTATAATCTTTCATTGTTTAGTTATTCAATATTTCAATATATTATTTTATATCAATCACCCTATCTTAATTATCATACCTTTTAATATTAATAAAATATTATCAATCATATTTATTACATTTAACACACATATATATAACTAATATTAATACCAACATTTATATTACATTAAGTACCTTCCATTATTGCTTATTCAACTTGTTATTTGGTTATCTAATATTTCAATATATTGTTTTTATATCAATCACCCTATCTTAATTATTATACCTTTTAATGTGAATAAAATATTATCAATCATATTTATTACATTTAACACACATACACATAACTAATATTAATACCAACATTTATATTACATTAAGATCTTCCATTGCTTCTTCCATCAGCCATTCCATTGCTTAGTCAACTTGTTATTTGGTTATTTAATATTTCAATATATTGTTTTTATATCAATCACCATATTCTACATAATACAACTAAGATATTATTAATCATATTTGTTACATTTAGCTTACATATGTATATTCATATTGAATTATCATCTTTCATTTTTTTGTTTAAGCAGTAATTCTATATGCTGTTTTTATGCCACTCCCCAGACCAATATGGCAGTTTATGGGACCCAATCATTGCCCAACCAAGTGGCAAGCCATCAAACTGAGATCTAATATGTCTTCTTTTTTTAGTTATAACATGTCATGTTGACACAACTATTATATATTGTTAACTTGGGTTTAGAAAATGCTTGTGGTGTAAACCAAGGGAGAATTTCTTTTTTCTCATCCCACCATCCAGTAAGCTGTTATCAGAGATTATTAGATCAGCCAGGGCAAAGTTTTGGGATCAGAGATACTTACCACAGAAATAGTTATAGGAAGTTTTACATTTTCTAAAGAGCAATCATTTGGGTGTCGACGCCAATGGAAGCACAAAGCCGGAGCAAGGAAAGATTAGGATCGGAACTCAAATAAATAGTGGCAGAGTAGAAGGATCTAGAATTCTCTTTCTCCTTTATCTTCTTCTTTTTGACCTGCTCAAAAGGCTATTAAGAAGGTATCATATTGCTTTTGATAATGGGCTAAAATGATGACATGTAGAAAACAGAGGTCGGTTTCAGCAGGTTCTGATCAGTTCTGGAGAACCGGTAGTGGAAATTTTGAGTAGTTTGGAGAACCGGTAGTAAAAATTCTGACTGGCCCCGCCCCCATCTATTCTCTGCCTCCCAAGTCCCAGCTGATCGGGAGGAAATGGGGATTTTGCAGTATTCTTCCCCTGGAATAGGGTGGGAATGGAGATTTTACAGCATCCTTCCCCTGTCATGCCCACCAAGCCACACCCACCAAGCCATGCCATGCCCACCAAGCCACACCCATGGAACCGGTAGTAAAAAAATTTGAAACCCACCACTGGTAGAAAACCTTTGAATCTAGCTCAAGGGATGGGTACCATTTTATCTTGAAAACCAAGATGGTCGATCTAAACTATATTCCGTTCTCAGCCCTGACACTAGAAGTAGAATCAGTGGTGAAATTCATTTTTTTTTACTACTGGTTTTGTGGGCGTGGCTTGGTGGGCATAGCAGGGGAAGGATACTGCAAAATCTCCATTTCCTTTCCACTCTGGGGCCAGCCACAGGTGGCATTTGCCGGTTCTCCGAACTACTCAAAATTTCTGCTACCGGTTCTCCAGAACCTGTCAGAACCTGTTGGATTTCACCCCTGAGTAGAAGCTTTATCACCAATGTTTAATTCACAACTGAACATAGAAGATGTGGTGAGGGGAAATTCCCATCCTCCTCATAAGTAAGCCATAGTACCTTCGGTAGGTGTCTGTAGGTTCAGGACTGGCTAAATTTAAAGGTTGTCTTTCTAAAAGGACACGTGTGGTGGGGTTGGAGAAAAAGATGGATTAATCAGTGGAATGGCTTGTTTCCAGAAGTTGTGGGTGCTCCATCACTAGAGGTTTTCAAGAAGAACTGGACAGCCATTTGGTATAGGATCAGTGGTGGGATTCAGCCGGTTCGCACCACTTCGGGAGAACCGGTTGTTAACTTTCTGGGCAGTTTGGTGAACTGGTTGTTGGAAGAAATCATTAGGGCAGAGAATCGGTTGTTAAATTATTTCAATCCCACCACTGTATAGGATCTCCTGCTATGGGCAGGTGGTTGGAGTAGAAGACCGCCAAGGTTCCTTCCAACCTTATTATTCTATGTTCTATGGCAGCTTTTGGAGAACAGCGACAAAGAGAAATCTGCAGAGGAAATGGTTGAAATTACCTTTGTCAATTGTGTAAAAATAGACTCCCTCACCCATTTATACTGCCTGGTTGAAACCTGGTCCATTTGTTAGGCATGAAATAGAACTGGAATTCTTTGAAGAACGAAGACAGGAAGGGGTCAGAGAGTTTACATGTAGGGATTTTCCTGCAGCTGGGATGCCCATTGGATCTGTTGGTGTAAAAGAGGATAAACAAGCCTCAAACTGTTATTGCTGTTCTGTTGTTCCCCCTTGGTTTGATATTTTGTGTATGAGAATGTTTGTTTTGTATTTTTGGTTTGGACTGTTGACTCTCCAGGGAGACTGTTTTCCACCCTTGATTTTGAATACTTAAGATTCTGGGAAGAATAAACTGCAACACAGGTTTTTCCATCTGTAGGGTCCAAAATTTGTTTGCTGCTGCTCATGAGCCAGCTCGCCCTCGACTCTCTATCTACAAGAGACTTTGACACATCATAAATCAATATTTCATCCAACAGAATATATATAAATAGAGGATTCAGCTCTGTTGTCTTGGTGGCAGCAGCTTCAGGTTAGTTTATTGACAACTCGCCTGTGGTATTTGAACATTCACTTATTCATTGGGACTCTGCAGTGCTCTAGATTTAATTATAAAAAAATCTATTTTTTATGAATGAGGTGTGCTTGTGGGAAAATATGCTCTCCCATTCATTACAAAATACCTTTTTGGAGTGACATTGCATAATTTTATGTTCCATATAAACTGGAAACAATAACAAATAAAAGCATGATCAAAGAACTACTCAGAAAAAAATTCCTTCCTTCCTTCCTTCCTTCCTTCCTTCCTTCCTTCCTTCCACCTGCCTTTCTGTCTTCCTTCCTTCCTTCCTTCCTTCCTTCCTTCCTTCCTTCCTTCCTTCCACCTTCCTTCCTTCCTTCCTTCCTTCCTTCCTTCCTTCCTTCCTTCCTTCCTTCCTTCCTTCCTTCCTTCCTTCATTTTTTTCTCTCCTTCTTTCTCTTTCCAGTCTGATTTTCCTTTTCCCGCTCATGTGCAAAGAACACCTTGAAGGTAATACCTGAAAAGGAATGTTTCCCATTCAAAGAAACAATTTTTGGAAAAGTAAAGTTTAGTCTTATCCCTATTACAGGGTAGAGGTACATGAACAGAGAAGAGAGATTCTTCAGTTGTGCTGTCAGCTACCCAGATGTGGTATTCAGCTGGTTCGTACCAGTTCGGGCGAACTGGTAGTGAAGATCGCAGGTGGGCCCACCCACCCACCCCAGCTCTATGACGTCCTTTTTAGGCATGTTTTCAAGGCTGGGCACATGTGCAGAAGGTGCACGAGTGAGCAAAGCGCATGCACAGAAGTCCAGGTGCATGCGGGGAAGGCTGGGGGCATGCGCAGAAGGGGCACGCATGGTGAACCAGTGGTAAGAATATTGGAAATCCACCACTGTAGCTACCTGAAGTGCTTTACAAAGGCTTTGAACTTAAATTTGGAAGCAAAGCAAAATCACCTTCCTATTTAACTACCAATAGTAATAAAGGTTGCTAAATTTCTATGTGCCAATGGACTCATGCAAAAATTCACTCTCTTGTTTGCTGCAAGTAAAAGTGAATATTTGATTTATTCATTTGATAGTTCGTATATTTTTATTTTTTATTTTATTTTATTTTTTTATTTTATTTAAAATTTCTATACCGCCCTTCTCCCTGAGGACTCAGGGCGGTGTACAGCCAAATTTAAAAAACATGCAGTACAAATATTAAAAACAATTAAAAGATATATAAATTTGGCCCAATTAAAACTCGCTACCAATTAAAACATTTAAAAATTTCTTCTTAAGCCAGCCCGGCTTGCTTGAAAAAATGGGTTTTAAGGGCACGGCGGAAGGCACTGAGGTCCTGGATTCTCCTTATCTCTGGGGGCAGCTGATTCCAGAGGGTAGGTGCCCCCACAGAGAAGGCCCTCCCCCTGGGGGTCACCAGCCTGCACTGTTTGGCTGATGGCACCCCGAGGAGGCCCTCTCTGTGGGAGCGCACGGGTCGATGGGAGGTCGTCGGTAGCAGCAGGCGGTCTCGAAGATAGCTAGGCCCTATGCCATGGAGCGCTTTAAAGGTGATAACCAACACCTTGAATATATATTCAACATTTTATTCCCATAGCAACAATTGTGAGCAGTAGATTGATCAGAATGACTGATCCAAAGTCACCCAGCAAACTTGAGATTTAAGTGGGCATAGACTTTCCCAATGCAAACTATAATCTACAATTCCATGCACTGTATTTGAACTAAACCTGCTGTATAGTTTGCATGTTGGCTTGTAATGTTTGGCAGTGTTTCTCAATCTTGGCAACTTGAAGATGTCTGAACTTTAACTCCCGGACCTTGTCTGGCTGAGGAATTCTGGGAGTTGAAGTCCAGCAATCTTAAAGTTGCCAAGGTTGAGAACCACTGGACTATGGTGTCTACTAGATAAAAATGTGATTAGTTCACATTGTTATAAGATTTCCACAGAACAATTCAGCCAGTTGTGTTTTGTCAAGATAGCTGTGTGAGGGAAAAAAAAAAAAAGATTTAGCCATTTTATTACAGTTTCTAGTAATTTGGCTTAGTTAAGAAGTGTAACATTAGCATGCTCATTGAAAACATGTCCCCAAATACCTTGAAAATACCTTTCAAAAGGAATCTATCATTCTTCTAGCACATGGGTGTCAAACTCGTCACATCACGCTGCCATCACATGATATATCACGACATTTTTTTCTCTCTGGGGTGGGCATGACCTGCGTGTGATGCATCTGGCCCATGGGCCGCCAGTTTGACACCCCTATAATCTAGCACAATGCACGTGGCCATATGTGAATATGTCTGCTGTTCCCTTGAAAAATCTTCAAAAAGAAAGGCTCATTTGGCTCTCTCTGTGTGTGAGAGAAAGAGAGAGAGACAGACAGACAGAGTGAGAGAAATGGTAAAAGTTTGGTATTATAAATGCACTTTCATTTTTAAATAAAGTATATATTAAATATAACTGCATTTTAAAAAGCCTAGGTTGAGAAAAATTACATACCAAATTATATATATTATGGGATGAGTCTAAGCTAAATATATTTGAAGAAATTATGCCAGATTGGGAATGCAGAGAATAGCCAGAAAGGTAGATTTCCCTGCCATTTTTAAATAATAAATTTAGATGAATGGGGTGGACAATTCATGAACAGGGGCCAGATTTACCATCCTACTATTTCTTAATCAAGCTTGGTTTTTTTTCCCACCTTTTCCAGATTTAACCTCCAGTTCAAACAGCAGATCATGAAAGGAAGATAGTAGCATTTGCTAATGACTCATTTTGCTAACTAAGGTGAAATCCGAAGTGGGACTCATCCCATTCTGTCTGTCGAAGGTATCTAAACTGACAGTTCAGTTTTCCTTCACTCTTGATGATCATCCATTGTACTAAGGAGAAGCAGACTAGCCTAAGGGTAATGACAGGGATGGATAGAATCCGTACCTCAGTCTTTCAATTAAAGGACATAGCCAGGAGCTGTTGCCACTGATTTTATTCTGCACTGACAGAATATCTTCTGTCCAAAGCAATCACACTTCTTTGCTTCATAATAGGACTAACTTTATGTACCTAAAATTAATACTTTCCTGTTTGGAGCAATAAATCTCGGTGTTTTGATTTTAAATCCACTTTCTCTCCCCGCAATTTTGCTTCCTGGATTATTGATGTGTTGGTAGCAGACGTCCATGCCTTGAGCAAGAACAATGGCCACTTAGTCAAGTGTTTTTAATTGTTAAAACTTTGGAGCATTGTCTGCGCTATAAAATAATAATAACTTTATTGTCATTGTACATGTATACACAGTATACCCATACAACGAAGTTAACTGAGTCAACTGCTATTCCTTAACTTACAATATGTACAATCCTAGTCAACGGTAGGTTTCCAATATTTTTTACCACTGGTTCGCCCCGCGTGCGCATGTTTGCTTCACGCATGTGCCTTCCGGGAATGCGCCCGGCCTTCCATGCATGCGCTTTGCTCACTCATGTGCCTTCCATGCATGTACCCAGCCTCAAAAAGGTGGCTAAATAGGACGGCATTATGCCGGGGCAGGGGGGTGGGCCAGACCCACCCGCAGTCACCGCTACCATGAACCGGCCCGAACTGGCCTGAACCGGCTGAATACCACCTCGGATATTAGTTGTATAATTATATTAGTTAGCATTAGTTAGGGATTTGTGTAGTAGTACTCATAGGATTCATACAGGAATCATTATGAGTTCCAGAAACTATTTTTAGTATGTGCTTACATTAAATACTTCATAGAACATCACTGAACCAATAATTTGTAATATCTGATTTTCAGTAATGTTTCAAAATAGGACTAGAAGATCAGAAATACTTTTATTAAAAGCTCCTCTTAATTATTACATTAATTAAGTACTTTCAGATACTTTTAATCAGGCAGGACCAAGCCAGACATTAGAGTAATAATTTAATTCTTGCAACATAATCAGTTCACAATATAATATACAGAATAAAACACATTACACACAAATGGTGTGTAAGTAAAACATAGACAACAGAATGGCAACTCAGAAAATATAGAGACATATACAGAATTGGTTCCAGTTATCCTATCCTATAACTTGGGAAAACAGCCTGAGTTTTAAGGTATTTTTGAATCCTACCAGGTTGGGAGGTACTTGATTCCCAGGGGAAATTTCATTTCATAAGGCAGGTGTTGTGACAGAGAAGGCACACTTTCTAGGTCTCCAAAGATGACACCGTTTAATTGAAGAACCTGGAGTGTGCCACCCTGTCATCTCATATCAAACAGGCAGAAATCAAAGGATACGGATAGTCCTTCAAATAACTGGGCCCTATGCTTTGTAAAAGGGACGTGGTGGCTCAGTGGCTAAGATGCTGAGCTTGTCGATCGAAAGGTCGGCAGTTCAGCAGTTCAAATCCGTACTGCTGCATAACGGGGTGAACTCCCATTACTTGTCCCAGCTTCTGCCAACCAAGCAGTTCGAAAGCACATAAAAAAAAATGCAAGTAGAAAAATAGGGACCACCTTTGGTGGGAAGGTAACAGTGTTCCGTGTGCCTTTGGCATTGAGTCATGCTGGCCACAAGACCATGGAGACGTCTTTGAACAGCACTGGCTCTTCAGCTTTGAAACAGAGATGAGTACCACCCCCTAGAGTTGGGAACGACTAGCACATATGTGCGAGGGGAACCTTTACCTTTTACCTTTATGCTTTGTAAGACTTATAGGCCATCACCAGGTCATAGGTACTGGACAGAAGCATCTATTGGCATTCACAAAATCCCCAGCAGTCAATTGCAAAAGACAGCTGTCATGCCTGGAAGCCATCTTTCGGATTGGGCCTTCAGGCCTGCCACATTTACTACTGTGGGAAATTGGGAGGGGGGATTGTATGGAGCATGGGTGATATATAGTCATGCTAACATTCCTTTCTCAGAGAGTCAAGGACATCTTGCCCTGAACCTGGAGGGGTGTGACTGGGAGGCATCTTCCGTTGGGATGGTGTTTTGATTGGACCATGTGATGGACATGTGGGTGCTGGCCAGGGACTTGGACTTTCCTTTGGGTGGGAAAAACCTGGAAGCTTTCAGATTCGGGTTTTCCCAGATGTGCCAATATGACATCACTAATAAAATGGAACTTTGAGGAACTTCAAAGTCCTTTTTCGTTGGGGGTGTTACTTGGAACCCTGACATTAACCTGAATCTCCTTTAAAAAAATTCAACCAGTTCCCCGGGCTCCGGGGCTCTGTCCAGGATCCTGAGCCCCGAATGTCGACTCTAAACAGGGCGGCGTGAAAACTCATGGAAGATGGAGGAAAATGACAACAGCTTTACTTGGAACAGCTTTTACATCAGTGGTCCCCAACCTCCAGCCCATGGCCCATTACTAGGCCACAGCCCATTCAGAAGCAGGCTGTACAAATGGAGCAGTGCAGGCATCTGCTGCTCACCTGGAACCATTTCCTCTCCCCCACCCACACACACCGATCCACAAAGCTGGAAAGGTTGGGGACCACTGGCTTACATCCTTTAAAATGTCTTTAATACTCTTAAAACCAACACCACCTGCTATTCCAGGTTTTTGGGAAGGACTCGATAGGTGGACAAAAATGCCAAATCTAGCCTAAACATCAGGCTGACTATGCAAGCATAATAATTTATTAAATTTATGTGCCCAATTCCCAGTGACTCAGTGATTTCCAATTTTTAAGAACATTTATCACCAGCATGAGAGCCAGTTTGGTGTAGTGGTTAAGGCAGCAGGCTAGAAACCAGGAGGCTGTGAGTTCTAGTTCTACCCTGGGTACAAAACCAGCTGGGTGACTTTGGACCAGCCAGTTTCTCTCAGCTCCAGGAAGCAGGCAATGGCAAACTATGCTACTAATATCTTGCCAAGAAAACTTCAGGGATTTATCCAGGTAGGGTCTGAGAATTAGAAATAATCAGGGGTCGGTTTCAAAAATTTTAGCAAGGGATTCTCTGCCTGGTTGCTGGGTGGGCATGGCCATGGTGGGCATGGCCTAGTCAGCCTCCTGCACCAAAGGTTGGCGGGGGGTTGCTCTCCCTGGGCTTCAGAGGCTTTCCTCGAGCCTCCAGGAGGGTGAAAACAACCTCCCCAGGCTCCAGAGGTCCTCTGGAGGCATGAAACAGGCCCATTTCCAGCCTTCCCAAACTTCCGATAGGCCTGTTTTTTGCCCCCCCTGAGCCTCTGAATGCGCCCTGCACTTACCTGCATCCAAAATGGGCTGTGTGGGGACTCCTGGGAGAGGAGGGGCTGCGTGGGCGGGGCCAGCCAGGAGTGGGATTTGGGGGTTCTCCGAATGGCACAGAATCTTAGCTAGGGGTTCTCCTGAACCCCTGCAAACCCCCGGCAGCCCACCCCTGGAAATAATTGAACTGAAGAAGCTAAAATCATTAATATATATCAGCAAACTGGTGGATTACCTTCTAGATATAAAGAGATTTGAGTTAATATTTTATGTTATAATTACATTATATTATAATAAGATATATTTTATATATATATATCATATTAAATATGATATATTTAACCCTTTTTAAAGGCTGGGGAGCTGAAAACACACTGAGGATTGGGATAGTATAGACCCATTCAAAAAAAGCAGTGAAAATAAATATATTTTGTCATTGGAAATACACCAGATATCTCACACACACACATACCAGTTTTTGCACTCTACTATAAACCAGTTACTCTAAAAAGTGAGGCTATGTTTGAAATATATATGAATAGCCTTCTAAAAGTGATATTAATTATCCTTTTGGAGCTGTTCGCTGTTCCACTCAGCAGTAATGAGCCAATGTAATGAATGACTGTTTAGTTTAGAATGCATTTGTGACCAATGTGACAACTCTAACTTTTCATTTAGAGATGTATATTTGTATGACTTAATTTTCTTTGAGAGATACAACATGCATGGCAAGAGTTGTTTGTTGGAGAACACAAACAAATCAACGCCTTCAGATGACTCTTGAAAGAGAATGTAAGGAAGGGTATCCCCCCCACTCTCTCTCTCTCTGACAAAGAGACAGACAGACAGAGAGAGGAGAGAGAGAGAGAGAGAGAGAGAGAGAGAGAGAGAAGAGAGAGAAAAAGAGACAGACAGACAGAGACAGAGAGATAAGAGAGAGAGAGAAAAAGAGAGACAGACAGACAGACAGGGGTGAAATCCAGCAGCTTCTGACAGGTTCTAGAGAACTGGTAGTGAAAATTTTGAGCAGTTCGGAGAACCAGTAGCAGAAATTTTGAGTAGTTTAGAGAACTGACAAATACCACATCTGGCTGGCCCCAGAGTGGGGTGGGAATGAAGATTTTGCAATATCCTCCCCCCAGGAGTGGGGAGGAAATGGAGATTTTGCAGCATCCTTCCCCTGCCATGCCCACCAAGCCATGCCCACAGAACCAGTAGTAAAAAAAAAATTGGATTTCACCACTGGCCCATGGGCCTTGAGGTTGATACCCCTGTGCTATGCCATTCTGAATAGAAATGGCTGTCTAGTCTCTTCTTAAAATCCTCCTGTGATAGAGCCCCCACAACTTCTGCATGCAATCTGTTCCACTCATTAATTGTTCTCACTGCAATTTTGTAATTTTTGTAATTTTGCTTTCACGAAGCAGAAATCTCATGTGACCACAATGGGCTTCTGAGCTCACTTCCCATTCGATTAACTTGCAATTTCATTTCTATGATTTCCATTAACTCTGCTTGTTGGATGCTGGTTGTGAAAAGTGCAAATGGCAAGCAGGTGACCACGGGAGGCTGCGACTGCCATAAATGCGAGGAATGGTCACAAAACTGAGCTGTTTTGCACCTTCCTGTCTTTGAATATTGGCTCAAGCTGGTCAATGAGGACTACCTGTAAGTACAAAATCAGTAGTTCCTTTCCTTAAGCATTTCACTGAGACATTTTGTCCCCCTTTAAAAAGGGTAGGTTTTTTTTTTTTGCTTTAAACAAAATGAGAATGGTAAAATAAACAGATTTTAGCAGAGTCCTGAGGCTTTGTGCATCATGGGGAATGATGTGGCACCTGTCGTTCTCTTTGAATCTTGTAGGAAAATTCCTGTGGGAAATTTCCAGTTTTCTGTAGTATCCAGCACACAACCTGTCAGTCCCCATTCCAGTTCAGAGCACGTGCACGTGCCAATCATTTCAGCTATCAGAAAAATATAGCTCAAGGTTTATCTACTAAATATCAGGAACCATCAAAACAGAAGAAGCAAGGAAAGAGAGAGATGCACAACAAGCAAGAATTTATATCATCCGTATCTATAACAATTGAAAGGGGCCAAACTTTCCAAAGCTACTGGAAAAATGTTGGCAATAATTATCATGGTCAGTCCCAAAGTAGGCATCCTTTGTTTATTCCAGTTTATTTGTGTATCTACAGCAGTTGAGATACACAAGATATTTGTGTATCTGCAGCAGTTGAGTAGTGTGGTGGTCTAGTGGTGAAGATGATTGCCTTCCATTCAGAAGGTTGAGAGTTCAATCCTAGGTAGCAGCAGACATTTTTATCCTAGGGCGCAAAGAAAAAAAATATCTGCTGTGAACTCCACATGGCATGAGGGAGGGCATACAGCCAGTAGGCTCTCAGCTCCGTACCCTGAATTAAGGAATTACTGCAGGGGTGTCAAACTCAAGGCCCACAGGCCAGATCCAACACACGGGGTGCTTAAATTTGCCCTGTGGGGGCAGCCTGGAAATAGCGAAGGACTGGCCTGTGATGCCTCTGGCAGCCAAAATGGGGCACGGGGAGGCCGCACGCACACCCCTATGCCCCGTTTTTGGCCTGGACGGTCTCCTGCAGCACTTTGCCAGCCAAAATAGGGCATGGGGGGCATGTGTGGGTGTTGCAGGAGGCATCTTCCCTCCTGGCCGGCCTGCAGAGGAGAACTACAATGCTGATCGGGCCCTTGAAGAAATCCAGTTTGACACCCCTGAATTACAGGATCATAAAAAGGGAGTGAGTACTTGAAGCAGCAAAATAGCAATGGAAAGTAGAACACCATGTGAGCCATCCTCTATTCTTCACCATGAATTAACAATTTGATGAATGGGATGATGTAGTCAACATATCTAAGATCTCTGAGATGCTTGAGATGTAATTTATGGTTTATCTTATAGATATAAATATAGGAAGGAGAGTTCAAAAGTTGGCTTGAAACTCAATATTAAGAAAACTAAGATCATGGCATCTGGCCCTCTCAATTCCTGGCAAATAGATGGGGAAGAAATGGAGGTAGTGACAGATTTTATTTTCCTGGATTCCAAGATCACCACAGATGGGGACTGCAGCCAAGAAATTAAAAGACGCTTGCTCCTGGGGAGGAAAGTTATGGCAAATCTAGACAGCATACTAAAAAGCAGAGACATCACCCTGCCAACAAATGTGTGTATAGTCAAGGCTATGGTTTTCCCAGTTGCAATGTATGGCTGTGAAAGTTGGACCATAAGGAAGGCTGAGCGCCAAAGAATTGAGGCCTTTGAACTCTGGTGCTGGAGAAGACTCCTGCGAGTCCCTTGGACTGCAAGGCCATCAAACCGGTCAGTCCTAGAGGAGATCAACCCTGACTGCTCTTTAGAAGGCCAGATCCTGAAGAGGAAACTCAAATACTTTGGCCACCTAATGAGAAGGAAGGACTCACTGGAGAAGAGCCTAATGCTGGGAAAAACTGAGGGCAAAAGAAGAAGGGGTCGGCAGAGAACGAGGTGGCTGGATGGAGTCACTGAAGCAATAGGTGTGAGCTTAAATGGATTCCAGAGGATGGTAGAGGACAGGAAGGCCTGGAGGAACGTTGTCCATGGGGTCGCGATGGGTCGGACACAACTTCGCAACTAACAACAACAACAACAACAACAACAACAAATAAATAAATATAGGTTATTTCAAATAATAATCAAATATGATTGACATTACAATTGTCTCCATGGCACCATTATTAAAGGTCTCCACAGCCAATAGAAAATTGTTATTAACTGCATTTAGCATTTGATTTGCTTCCTAGTTGAGAAATTCAAGAGACCTTTCCCTTTATTGTCATACATAAACACCTGTACTTTTCCTGAGTTACATCCATTTCTGCCAAAATTCCCTCAACAGAAACCACACATTTTTTTCCTGTAAATGCATTGCAAGATTGGGAAGACTCTTTGCCACTTGAAATATTGTTGCTCTGACCTTTTCTGACCCTCACAGGAATTTTTTTTAAAAAAGTAATTCAGTGCCTTAAATCTTTCATCTTTAGATTTTGGTTGGGAACGCTCCTAGGTTCTGTAACAAAAGAAGACTGTAGAACTATAAATTTGGGTAGCAAAAGCTGAGGTTGAATATGAATTATGGTGGTCAGAAATTGGGAGAAAAGACCTCATGAAAATTAAAAGGTAAAGGTTCCCCTTGCACATATATGCTAGTCGTTCCTGACTCTAGGGGGCGGTGGTTATCTCTATTTCAAAGCCGAAGAGCCAGCACTGTCAAAGACGTCTCCGTAGTCATGTGGCCAACATGACTAAATGCGAAAGGCGCACGGAATGCTGTTACCTTCCTACTAAAGGTGGTCCCTATTTTTCTACTTGCATTTTTTTTTACGTGCTTTCAAATTGCTAGGTTGGCAGAAGCTGGGACAAGTAACGGGAGCTCACCCGTTACACAGCACTAGGGATTCAAAATGCTGAACTGCCAACCTTTTGTTCGACAAGCTCAGTGTCTTAGCCACTGAGCCACTGCATCTCTTCTTCATGAAAATTACTTCCTAGTTTACTCAAAGCAATCTTTTTGGTGGCTTTTTGAACCCCTGAGACCAAAATATTCAAATATATAACTAGCATTGCAGGTGTTTTGGTTGACTCCCTCTTCTTTGTGGTAGTCCCTTACAGTACCCTGTTTCCCCTAAAAGAAGACATCCCCTGATAATAAGCCCAATTGGGCTTTTGAGCGCATGCACTAAAATACCCCCCCCAAAATAAGCCCTCCCCGAAAATATTTAAACGCATGTGTAGCTGGTTCCCATCATTTCCTCTGGTTAGGGTTAGGGAGACAGAGCTGGAAATCAGGTAAGATGGCAAGAGGAGCCCCGTCTTGCTCCATGCACCCCAAAATAATAAGACATCCCCGAAAATAAGGCCAAGTGCTTATTTCGGGGTTCAAAAAAATATAAGACAGGGTCTTATTTTTGGGGAAACACGGTAGATATTGGAACATTGCTTGCATTTCATATCTTGCAGTTCTTAATCCTTTATTCCCAGCCTATAATTTCTTTCTGTATTTTTACTTCACATCTTTACTTCTTCTTCACACATAATGTCCTTATCCTTGTGCACCATGGGCTGGATAGTCCTCTGCATGGTTCTGCCATGTCTCTGCAGAAGACATGGCAGAACCTCCTCTTGAACTGATGGCTTGTGGTAGTGGGTCTCGTTGCCACAGACTTGTTGCATCTTGTCTTTGGGGATTGAAAAGTTGCTGACACTCACATTCACCAGTGGTGAGTTTCTCAAATTCTTATCACCGGTTCGCCACGCCCATTCATGCCTGCTTCATGCATGCACCTTCCACCCATGTGCCCAACTTTCCGTGCATGTGCTTTGCTTGCACGCGTGCGTGCCTTCTACACATGTGCCCAGCCTTGAAAATGCGGCTAAATAGGATGGCATTACGTCCAGGCAGGTGGTAGCCGCCACTACCGGTTTTTCCAAACCAACTGAATACCACTTCTGATATTCACCCATCAGCATTTAGATAAAGGAGCTTTCCAGAACTTTCAGCTGTAGAAAAGCTACCAGGATCCAGGCAATTTCTAAATGACACAAATGTTGGCCATTGGCCACTGCTGAATAGTTACAGGGTTTATTTTTTATTTTGTTGAGTATATATTAGATAATATATTTAAGTATAAGCATGAATTGAATACATAAAATGAATGCAATTAAAGGGAACATTAGGACAGGGACGGTAGGCACGCTGGTGCTCTTATGCACACCCCTTACAGATCTCTTAGAAATGGGGTGAGGTCAACAGTAGACAGTCTAAGGTTAAAATTTGGGGCGTTTGGGGATGAAACCACAGAGTCAGGTAGTGGATTCCAGGCATTGACCACTCTGTTGCTGAAGTCATATTTTCTGCAATCAAGTTTGGAGCAGTTCACTTTAAGTTTGTATCTATTGTGTGCTCATGTATTGTTGTGGTTGAAGCTGAAGTAGTCATTGACAGGTAGGACATTGTAGCAGATGATTTTATGAGCTAACTAGCCCAGTGCCCAGTGGAGTTTATTACCATCAAGTTTTCCAGATCCATTAAGCCAGTATTTCTTAATCTTGGCAACTTGAAGATGGGGAGGACTTCAATTCCCAGAAATTTCCAGCCAGTCATGCTGGAAGTCCACCCAGTTGCCAAAGTTGAGAAATACTACACTAGGCTCTGCTCCATCACTTCCTTGCTCATATCACTCTCCTGGGGACAGTTTGAACTGTTGCCACCATGCTGGTCTTTGCAAGTCCTCCTTTATTATCTATGAGCTTCTGCTCCCACATCTGTCTTTACCACTGCTGCTCTGGCACTGCAGGTTGCCAGTCCTCCAGATTAACCTCAATGCCATTTTTTTCTTTCTTCCTCCCTATTGCCAGAAACATTGCTCTGAGTTGTTTTTTAAAGTTCCATCTTGAAGATTCCCTTAAAATCTGAAAAGGAGTATTTTCCAAGACCTTTCCTTCTACATCCTACCTCAAAAATCTTTTAAAAATAAATCTAATGGACATAGCCAGTCATCATTGTATTGTATTTGGGTTATTCCTTAGACAAGAAAGAATGGGTGATTGCAGTGATGGGATTCAAATTTTTTTACTGTGGTCTCTGTGGTTCTGTGGGCGTGGCTTGGTGGGCGTGGCATGGTTTGGTGGGTGTGGCAGGGTATGGATACTGTAAAATCTCCATTCCCACCACATCAGGGGAAGGGTACTGTAAAATCCCCATTTCCTCCTGATCAGCTGGGAATCAGGAGGCAGAGAATAGATGGGGCCGGGGCCTGTCATAGGCGATATTTACCGGTTCTCCGAACTACTCAAAATTTCCACTACCGGTTCTCCAGAACTGGTCAGAACCTGCTGAAACCCACCTCTCTCTCTCTGTCTGTCTGTCTGTCTGTCTGTCTGTCTGTCTGTCTCTCTCTCTCTCTCTCTCTCTCTCTCTCTGTGTGTGTGTGTGTGTGTGTGTGTGTGTGTGTGTCTGTCTGTCTCTGTCTGTCTGTTTCTCTTTTTCTCTCTCTCTTTTGTCTCCCTGTCTCTGTCTATCTCTGGGTGACTGATGGAAGGAAAAATAGAAAATCACATGAAGTATTAGTACCGCTTTATAAATCATTAGTAAGACCACAACTGGAATATTGCATCCAGGTTTGGCCAGTACATTACACAAAAGATGTTAAGACTGTGGAAAAAGTGCAAAGAAGAGCAACTAAGATGATTAAAGGCCTAGAAACTAAAACGTAAGAAGAACGGTTGCTGGAATAGTCTAGAAAAAAGGAGTAGGGGTGATGATTCCAATATTTGAGGGGCCGCCACAAAGAAGGTGTCAATTTGTTTTCCAAAGCACCAGAAAACAAGAAACAATGAATGGAAACTAGTCAAGAGAGAAGCAACTTGGAACTAAACTCAAGTTAGAACAATTAATCCATGGAATGACTTGCATTCAGAAGTTGTAGATGTTCCAACATTGGAGATTTTAAAGAAGAGATTGGACAACCATTTGTCTGAAATGGTATAGGGTCTCCTCCTTGAGCAGGGGGTTGGACTAGAAGACCTCCAAGGTCCCTTCCAACTCTGTTATTCTGTGAAGGATTAAGTTAAAGAATAAGTTATAGCATAAGAAAGGAAGGTTAGAAAGGAAGATAGGAAATAGTATCATAGACAATAAGCTGATGTTTATTTGAAGAAACTAGGATGGTATCTGAAATATGATATACATCCTTGATTTTAACTTTTTATAAGATAATCATTTAATCATTTAATAATCATTTAATACGGGAATAGTTTCCTCTTTCAATAACTACTGTAGGCCTGCAACAAGAGGGTTGATTCTTTTTCTTTCTTCCCTAACTTTTCTTTCTTCTATGTTTTTATCTCATGATGAAACCTAATGAAAATTATTTTTAAAAATTGATATACATATGAATTAGGACAGTGATGGCTAACCTTTTCTGGACCGAGAACCCAAAGTGCACACGTAGGTGCTTGAATGCATGCACACATGCACAAACCCCCAAAATGCAATGTGTGTGCCCCCCGCACACGCCCTACTCCCCATACATGTGTGCACCCCCCTTCACACACACCCTGCCCCCTGCGCATTTGTGGCAGAGACCCGAAGACCAGCTGGTAGGTGGGAGGTGCGTGCACAGGAGCGACAGCTCACATGCCCACCTCTGGCATGCATGGCATAGGTTCACCATCACAGGATTAGGATGTTGCTCTGTGTATATAACAGGAACACTTGACCCAATATTTGATTCACACACTGGACAGTCCTTCTTTATTCTCCTGCCATTGGGAAGGAGATATAGAAGTATAGGCAGTGGCACAAATAATCTGAAGAACAGTTTTTATCCGTAGGCTGTCAAGCTTCTGAATGGAAAATAATTTTACAACAACATAGTACGATTGACTTGCGGGGCCAGTGCGATGTGCAATAAATTCATAGGATGTAGTAGGATTGTGTGTTTGTTAGTAGGATTCACTGGGTTAGGGATTTTTCTTTTCTTTTACTGTCTTCCACTGTGAGTTCAGGGGTGAAATGTAAAATTTGTTACTACCGGTTCTGTGGGCGTGGCTTGGTGGGGGTGTTAATGTGACTAGGTGGGCGTGGCCAACTTTTTTTTTTAACTTTTCAAAGCATTTTTTCTCATGCTTTGAAAAGCCTCTGCCGATCAGGCAATTCAGCTGGGAGTTGCCAGAGACTTTTCAAAGCATTTTTTACCACCTCTTCGGCCAAGAGGTTGCAGAAAAAAATGCTTTGAAAAGCCTCTGATGATCCCAGCTGAGCCGCGCGATCATCAGAGGCTTTTTTTTTTAACTTTTAAAAGCATTTTTTCTTTGGGAGAGGTTGCTTTTAAAAGTAAAAAAAAAAAAAAGCCTCTGATGATCGTGCGGCTCAGCTGGGCATTGGGGGAGGGGGCGGAGGGATTTTTGCTATCGGTTCTCCGAACCACCCGCCGCCATCGCTACCGGATCAGGCGATCCGGTCCAAACCGGGAGCATTTCACCCCAGTGTGAGTTGTATTGGGTTTGGGGGGGGTGTGCACAAAGGGAGGCTCAGTCAATCTCATTGTACACATGTCGTACTCTGACAATAAAGGTTTTGAATTGAATTGAACATACCAGGGCAAACAAAAGTTGTCAAAACTCTCGATTGTGACTATTTAATGTGTTCTGTTTAATTGTCATTAAATGTACATGAAATGAAATTTTCTCCATGTCTTGTTTCCAGTCTTTTCTTTTGTCATGCATGAAGGAGAATGGAGCCCAATTCAGAGAAGGAAGGTTATATGATTTTATTAATATAATGTTTTCTGCATTAATACAATGAGTTCCAGCTTGCAAAAGAAAAAGGAGCATTGGGGTATGGAAAAATAAGATCTTTAATAGGCCTTTTGAATCACGGCGCTCATTGCTTTTCAAGGTCTGATTTGCTGTCATTTTTAGAAATATATAGGAAACAGATCTGATTAGTTTGGAACATAAAGAAAACCACCTTATTATTAAGAAAAAAACTCCTCTTTTAAAAGACCCAGCCACAGCACTGGAAAAGTCTATTGTGTCTTTATTAAGAAGCACGGAATGTTGATAAGATTAAGTGCATCTCTCCCATTTAAATAAAATACTTGGGGTTATACTGATCTAGCTGGATGCGCATGCTTCGCTACGAAACTATGTGTATAAATTGACACTTAAAGCTTGAAATGTAATGTAGAATGTGTAACTCTGTAGCATCAGAGCGTGGCAACTGGCAGTTGGAATAGAGGGGGAGGGGGAGTAGTCTGTCCCAGCCCGCAGGTCGGATGAGTCACGCACTGGCCATACCCATGCCTGGTTTAGCGAAGGGGCAGTATCAGAGCATGTTCATATACGGCAACTGGCAGTTGGAACCGAGTTCTTTTCAGATGGAGAGGGGAAGTAGAATGTCTAGCTCCTTAGTATCAGAGTGTGTTAATATATCTCTCCCACCACTTGAGTTTGGAAACAGTTCCATAGGTGGAAGGCATAGACATTTTGGTGAGGTAGTGACGTTTAGTTCTGTAAGGAGCCCCAGACTACTCCTGAGTGAAGGAGTGGAATGTTTGCCAGTTTGAACTGAGGTAATGGAATATGAGGCAACTGGCAGTTGGAACAGAATTCTTTTCAGGTGGGGAGGGGGAGTAGAACATCTAACTCCTTAGCATCAGAGCATGTGAATCTAGTACTGTATATGAAATACTAATGATCTGATGGTCATTTTGACAAATCCTTTCTTAGCGAGCACTTAGAAGCCAAGAGGAACGTAAATGCCAAATTTCAAGTTTGTAGGCTTTACTGTTCCGGAGATTTCGTGATGAGTGAGTGGTATTTGGCTTTTATATATATATAGATTACATTGCTGACCTTTTTCCTGATTCAGTTAGTTAGACAATTGCATGGACCCTTCTTCTAGTCAAGTCTGTTCTGCCTTTTGCTAAGGTAAACAGAATTTTCCTTCCTTCCAAGCATGGATGCAATGTGGCAAGAAAAAAAGGTTTAGGCTCGACTGGATGATGCAAACATTGGAAACATTCATTCCTGTCATGTTCATAACAGCAGTGGAAAACTGGCCCTCAAAACAAAATTCTTTTGTTATGACAAAAATATTTTGTCAAGGCCCTTGCCAATTTAGGAGACATGTGGCTGGTGAGGTCTGGGGAATGCCATTTGAGTGCTACTTTCAAATGAAAAATGTTGCACATTGTTGGTACCATAATAAATGACGTTGTTGAAAAGGGTAAAGAAATGTAGACCTTTGAGTGTTTAGGCAATCCCAGCTTCTAGTTAGTAAACACTGTGGTAAATTAGAATATTGTACTGGGTATAGGTAGTCCTGAACTAAGATTCCAATTGGGACTGGAATCTTAGTTGCTGAACAAAAGGTAGTCTTCATCCTGTAGGAAACAACCAGGCTGAGCCTGAGGGTGGAGTCAAATGTATCATCAGTTTTGAATCTCTCCACCTTCATAAGGGACCTAAGTACATTCCTCCTTGAAGCCCATTGACTTTTATCTGTCACCAATTTGTCTTGTCCATTAGTAATTGAGATTCTTATGCATTGGTAGCATGAAATAAACTTGAAATAGTTTTGAACTCTATCTATATCTATATCTATATCTATATCTATATCTATATCTATCTATCTATCTATCTATCTATCTATCTATCTATCTATCTATCTATCTATCTATATATATATATATATATGTTTTTCTTCTAGCCAGGTTTTCCCTACGTAGCCAAGGTTTTTTTGTAGCTCCAGCTCAGTAGAATCTCATCTACTCGGTTCTGGGCTTTTTTCCTTTCTAACACCTAGCAAGCTCTAACTGCTAGGTGGGAGACCTAAATAGATCCATTTCTAGCTCGTTAGCTGTCATCAGTAGGCCACACCCATCTCCTCCCTGTAAAGGCATAGTATCAATTTTCTTACTTCTTCGTAGGGTCTATGTGTAGCTAACGAGCTAGAAATGGATCTCTCCCACCTAGCAGTTAGAGCTTGCTAGGTGTTAGAAAGGAAAAAAGCCCAGAACCGAATAGATGAGATTCTACTGAGCTGGAGCTACAAAAAAACCTTGGCTACGTAGGGAAAACCTGGCTAGAAGAAAAACACACATAGACCCTACGAAGAAGTAAGAAAATTGATACTATGCCTTTACAGGGAGGAGGTGGGTGTGGCCTACTGATGACAGCTAACGAGCTAGAAATGGATCTATTTAGGTCTCCCACCTAGCAGTTAGAGCTTACTAGGTGTTAGAAAGGAAAAAAGCCCAGAACCGAGTAGATGAGATTCTACTGAGCTGGAGCTACAAAAAAACCTTGGCTACGTAGGGAAAACCTGGCTAGAAGAAAAACACACATAGACCCTACGAAGAAGTAAGAAAATTGATATATATATATATATGTGTGTGTGTGTGTGTGTGTGTGTGTGTGTGTGTGTGTGTATAAAACTGTATATGTTTATAAAGTTTATATATAAGTCATATATATATACTTTATATATTTTATATACTTTATATATTTTATATATAAACTTTATATATAAGTTATAGATCTCTCTCTCTCTCTCTCTCTCTCTCTCTCTCTCTCTCTCTCTCTCTCTCTCTCTCTCTCTCTCTCTCTCTCTCTATATATATATATATATATATATATATATATATATATATATGGTGGGTTAGAATGGCCGATCATCTCAAAGATGCTTTTTCAAAAGGCAAGTGGATTATGGTTTTCTTTCCCCTTGAGGAAGGAAGAAGAAAACCATAGTCAAGTTGCCTTTTTGAAAAAGCACTTTTGTGACAACCATGACCTGGATGACTGAGAATTTCATTAGACCTTGGAGTCCTAGTGGACAACCATTTAAATATGAGCCAGCAGTGTGCAGCAGCTGCCAAAAAAGCCAACACAGTTCTAGGCTGCATTAACAGAGGGATAGAATCAAGATCACGTGAAGGGTTAATACCACTTTATAGTGCCTTGGTAAGGCCACACTTGGAATACTGCATTCAGTTTTGGTCGCCACGATGTAAAAAAGATGTGGAGACTCTAGAAAGAGTGCAGAGAAGACAACAAAGATGATTAGGGGACTGGGGGCTAAAACATATGAAGAACGGTTGCAGGAACTGGGTATGTCTATGTTATGCTATGCTATGTTATGGGTATGTCTGGGTATGGGTATGTTTAATGAAAAGAAGGACTAGGGGAGACATGATAGCAGTCTTCCAATATCTCAGGGGCTCACACAAAGAAGAGGGAGTCAAGCTATTCTCCAAAGCACCTGAGGGCAGGACAAGAAGCAATGGGTAGAAACTAATCAAGAAGAGAAGCAACTTAGAACTAAGGAGAAATTTCCTGACAGTTAGAACAATTAATCAGTGGAACATCTTGCCTGCAGAAGTTGTGAATGCTCCAACACTGGAAGTTTTTAAGAAGATGTTGGATAACCATTTGTCTGAAGTAGTGTAGGGTTTCCTGCCTAAGCAGGGGGTTGGACTAGAAGACCCCCAAGATCTCTTCCAACTCTTCTCTTCTCTTCTCTTCTCTTCTCTTCTCTTCTCTTCTCTTCTCTTCTCTTCTCTTCTCTTCTCTTCTCTTCTCTTCTCTTCTCTCCTCTCCTCTCCTCTCCTCTCCTCTCCTCTCCTCTCCTCTCCTCTCCCCTCCCCTCCCCTCCCCTCCCATCCCATCCTATCCCATCCCATCCCATCCTATTTTATGATGTTTTAAATTTATTATTACACTGTAGTTTAAGATGATAGTTTTGTTTATGCAACTTATGATAACAATATCTGATTTCCCCAAACATACTGAATTATCAAATCATGTTTTAGTCTAGTCTGTTGGGTTGAACTTACCTACAGTAACTGGGGAAGTTTTTGGCTAAACTACACATTGGATAACATAGTGCCTTAAATATTCAATCAGTTCACTAGAGCAATTATAACACTAATAGGTTTAGTGGAAGGAAAAAAAAAAGGATAAAGGAAATTAGAGTAAAACCTTAGTTTAATGGACCATTAGGAGGAAGAAGCATTTGTTACTCCAGAATATCAGTAGATCTGAAAGTATGTCATTCATCATAAAAACATAATTTAGTTAATGATTAATGTCATGTATGTAATGACTTTACAGAAATAACACACGTGATGTCATTTGCATCAATTTACTTCATTTGAGTAATGAGGTCATTATACAAATGACATAAATTGATGGAAGTGACACAATTGTAATTTAATTTCATTTAATGTAATTTCATTACATTAATCTAATGTAATTTAGTATAAATTTATGCCCACTGTCCATATTACGTACTTTTGATAGTGGAGTTGTCTGTTATTTCAGGTTAGATATGGTTAGATGGAATTTTTCCTCTGTTGCATCTGATAGCCACTAAATAGGGGCATTAAATTGATATTTTTCTTCTATAAAGTAAATAAAATGAAATAATAAGCAAATAAAATTCTTAACCAGTTAGCATAGCTGGGACTGTATACTGAGATAAGCTACTCTAGCCCAATATATAAGCCAACAGTGTCTCATACTTCAAATAATACAAGCAAGGACTGCAAGAATCAATAATCTTGATCAGAAGCAAGATCTTTCTTTTCATGTTTGATAATTCTTCATTTTTGGCATAATTGTCTGTCTGTCTGTCTGTCTGTCTGTTTAACTACCTACCTATCTCCATCCATCCCTATCCCTATCCCTATCCCTATCCCTATCCCTATCCCTATCCCTATCCCTATCCCTGTCTGTCTGTCTGTCTGTCTGTCTGTCTGTCTGTCTGTCTGTCTGTCTGTCTATCTATCCATCCATCCATCCATCCATCCATCCATCCATCCATCCATCCATCCAGGGGTGGCATTCACTTACCTTCGCTACCGGTTTGCAAATGTGAGTGCGTAGATTGGAACAATTACTTCCCATTAACTGGACTCCATATTCTCCCTATTACATCCCCAAATAGCATCTGCCTTTTTATGAGCTGCATCAGACTGTTGGCTGAATTCAACTTGTGTTCTTGTAAAACACCCAAGTCCTTTTACATGTACTATTTTCTTGCCATGGTCATTTTATACTTTTTTCCTCCCCGTGGGCTAGATTGCACATTTTTCTTGATAAGTAAAATGTCATAATGGTTTTGGTTCATTGTTCAGAGTTTGTGTAGATATATCAGCATCTTCTGCTTCTCTTCTAAAGGATTAGCTCCTAGATTTATATCATTTGTCATTATGCTAATTATCCCCTCAACCCCTTCATTCATAAAAACACAGCATGGGCCCAAATCCTATGGCACTCCACTCTAGTTTACTCTCCAAGCTGATACGTTGCCATTAAAAAGTGTTCTTTCAATGCAATTGTTCAACAGTGATAAACCCATTCAACAGGCCTATCATCTAAAGTAAAGGTAAGGGTTTCCTCTGTCCAGTCATGTCTGATTCTAGGTCACAGTGCTTATCTCTTGGCTGAAGGAGCCAGCATTGTCTGAATGCAGCTCATCTGTCTGGAACCTGCACTGCATATCGGACATTAATACAATTGAGAGAGTCCAGAGATATTTCACGAGAAGAGTACTCCACTCCACTGCTCGCAACAGAATACCTTATACCACCTAGGGGTGGGTTCTACTTACTTTTACTACCAGTTCATATCGCGCAGAGCACCTATGATGACGTCCAAGTCAGTGGGCAGAGCCTTCCGCCAGTTTTACTTCTGGTTCTTGCGAACCGGTCCGAACTGAGGGAAACACACTTCTGATGCCACCAGACTTGAAATTTTGGGCCTAGACAACTTAGAACTACGCCGCCTTCAATCTGACCTAAGCCAGTGGTGGGTTGCTACCGGTTCTCCCTGGTTCAGGAGAGCCGGTAGCGGAAATCTTGATGTGAGAGTGAACTGGTTTGCTCCGACCATCAGCTGGGCCCTCCCACCCACCCCCGCGCTATACCTACCTTTATTCCTTCGTTTTTAGCCCAGCTGTAAGGCATAGCAGAGTGGCCTCAACTGTATTTTTATTCAATGCGCTTGCACAAAGTGCAAGTTTGGCACGCATGCAAGTGAAGCCAGCATACGTGCGGCGATCATGTGCAAAGTGTGTGCATGAAGCGAACAGGTGGTAACACCGGTTAGAACCCCGCACTGACCTAAGCATAGTACATAAAATTATCTGCTACATAGTCCTACCTATTGATAACTACTTCAGCTTCAACCACACAATACACAAGCACACAATAGATATAAACTTAAGGTAAAGCACTCCAAATTCGATTGCAGAAAATACAGCTTCAGCAACAGAGTGGTCAATGCCTGGAATGCACTACCTGACTCTGTGGTTTCTTCCCCAAACCCCCAAAGCTTTAACCTTAGACTGTCTACTGTTGACTTCACCCCATTCCTAAGAGGTCTGTAAGGGGAATGCATAAGAGCACCACCGTGCCTACCATCCCTGTCTTAATGTTTTCTTTTATTCATATCCATTTCATGTATTCATAATCATGTTTATACTTTTATCTGTTATCTTATATATGCTTGACAAAATAAATAAATAAATAAATAAATAAATAATTTCAGTGGTCATGTGGCCAGCATGGCTATATGCCAAAGGTGCCAAGAATGCTGTTACCTTCCCACCAAAGTGGTACCTATTTATCTACTTGCATTAGCATGTTTTCAAACTGCTAAGTGGGCAGAAGCTTGGGCAAGTAATGGGAGCTCATCCTGTTGTGTGGCACTCGGGTCTCAAACCCGTGCTGTCAGCTCTCCTCTGACAAGCTCAGTGTCTTTAACCTGAGCTTGTCACCTGAGCTGGAACCTTTATTCTTACTTAATGAAAATATCATTTGTTGAGATCAATATCCACTAGGTCCATTATTTGCCCAGTTTGATAAAATAGGAACTTTATCAAATAAAACAGATTCACTTACATGGCTTGATTTATTTGTGACAAATTCTGACTTTTGTTAATTGCTTCATTTCTACGGGAGTGCTCATAAATTTGCTGTTTAATAGCAATAGCAATACCACTTAGACTTATATACTGCTTGACAGTGCTTCACAGCCCTCTCTGAGCAGTTTGCAGAGTCAGCATATTGCCTCCAACAATCTGGGTCCTCATTTTACCCACCTCGGAGGGATGGAGGGCTGAGTCAACCTTGAGCTTGGTTGAGATTCGAACTGCCAAATTGCGGTCAGCTGGCAGTCAGCAGAAGTAGCCTGCAGTACTGCACTCTAACCACTGTGCCACTACAGCTCATAATAATCATAATAATCTGATTCAGGACTATGCTTAGTATAGACAACAATATGATAGCCACATCATTTCACCAGTTATTCTTCTTTCATTTTTTTAAGGTAAATATATTTGTTAATCTCCAGTCTTCTGGGAACATGGCAATCTTCAAATAAAGTTCAAATCCTGGTGGTTGGATGGACAAACCATTCCATTTTCTTGGAAACAATATGGAACGTGTTCCCATGGCCTTCTTTTGGATAATTATTTAAAACTTTTCAGACTAGACTTCAGCAAAGGATCTCCTGGTGGCCTTTCAGATATCCAGATATCAAGCAGAGTCAACTTGCTTTGTTTTCTTAGCCATTAAGAATAAGCAAGAAAGTGACAGCTTTGGCTGTCAGATGGTGTTGTGTAATTGTAAGGGGACATGATTGAGGAGGAAGCCAAAGAACGTGTATCACAAAACAAGCTCAGAAGAGATTTTCAACATGGTATGATAGCTGGGATTAGGTTTAATCATCCCCTCATTTAAGGATGACCGGTCTAGCAGGTTTCACTTTAGCTCAAGAGACTGCCATAATTCTATCCGAGCAGCAAAATCTAATGAAAGTTTTATATGTTGTTGCTTCTTGTATATATTCTTCCCCCACTTTCTTCTAGTTTTAATGAGCTTTTATAGGTAAGAATTTTCTCCCCTTATATCATGGGGGAGAAGAGGAAAATACGCTCCAGATCAAGCCGATCTATTTCAAGGAAGAAAACAAATAGGTGCAACAGTGAAAACATCGGGAAGATCAAAGGCGTTGCAAAAGCCACAAAGTAATGAGAAGACTATGTAAATACAAATGAAAAAGAATTGTAAATTAGTTGATTATTTATTAATCAAAGATTCAGCATGAGGTTCTCTGTACAAGTTGGAAGGATCTGACAATTGCTGTCAGAAGCCTCAGGGACAAAAGGAAGATACGGAGAATCTGCTAGGGACTCTTGAACAAGGCATTTAAGAAATCACAGATAAGAAGAGAAAGAACAACCATCAATAATAAAAGCTGCCAAGAACTCACTTTAAACCGATGTTGCTGGAGGTTCCTGAGATTTATCAAAGCTAATAAAACAAGGTGTGTGACTTCTTCAGGGGACAAAACAAGTTTCAGATGACTAAAGAATTGTCGCTCGACACCTGAATGCACGGGCACTTTCAGGCCTGTCAGACATTTTGTGTTGTTTATTCTGAGACTTATGGGAGAAAAAAAAAACCCTGACTACAAAAATATCATACATTTAAGCCTATGAATTAAAAAGAATAAATATTTGACCTTTACAGGGAGGAGTCATAAAATATGGGTGTGGCTGGCTGATGAGGTCCAAAAAGACTGAAATAGTGCTATCCCAGTCTCCCATAAGTCTCAGAATAAACAACACAAAATGTCTGACAGGCCTGAAAGTGGTGATTGGAGATATCATCCCACTATGGCCATTTAACAACTTTATCTACATAGGAAAAAAAACCCTGACTACAAAAATATCATACATTTAAGCCTATGAATTAAAAAGAATAAATATATATATAGTGGTTGTTTTGAAAAATAAAAGTCAGCTGGTAGAATCTAACTCCACTTGTAGACAACAATGTGCTTCCTGACCAAATAAGTAGGTTATATGGGGGGAGGTTCAAAAACTATCCACATGGTGCTTAAAAAACAACCTGCACCTGAACATCAGTGAGACCAAGGAGATGGTGTTGGACTTCCAGAAGAAGAGAGAGGAACCTGCCCCATTTTACATGAGGGGGGCTGTGTAGAGAGAGTTTCCTCCTTTAAATTCCTGGGAGTCCATCTCAGCAAAGACCTCACCTGGAAAAACAACACGATCCAGATGGCCAGGAAAGCCCAACAGAGACTCCATTTCCTCAGGGTCCTGGATATAAACAGGGTGGAACAACAACTGATGATCTCCTTTTACTGGTCCACAACAGAAAGCGTCTTCACCAGAGGTGGGTTTCAGCAGGTTCTGACCAGTTCTGGAGAACCGGTAGCAGAAATTTTGAGTAGTTCGGAGAACCAGTAGTAAAAATTCTGCCCCCATCTATTCTCTGCCTCCCAAGTCCCAGCTGATTGGAGGAAATGGGGATTTTGCAGTAACCTTCCCCTGGAGTGGGGTGGGAATGGAGATTTTACAGTATCCTTCCCCTGCCACGGCCACCAAGCCAAGCCATGCCACGGCCACCAATCAGAAGTAGCCTGCAGTACTGCACTCTAACCTCTGTGCCACCATGGTTCAGGATGGGAACACCTTGAATTCTTTGTCTTCAACTCCACATAAATCTAATCAAAGAAGTGTTTCCTTTTGCCAATGCAAAAGATAAAATGAGTGAACACTGAAAATCTAATTCCATTCCTTACTTTCCTTTTTCCGAATGATTGTTTGTTTGTTTGCTGGGATTTGTGGCAACTGAGATTGAGTTAAGAGTTAAGGAAGATAACTCTCCTTTATTCTAAAACCAAGCATTAGATATGTAAAGGTAAATATATTAAAAGAGTGATGGATCATCTGCTCCTTGTTCTTTTAACTGCCTCCTTCCTACATTATTTAATGTCCAACGCAGCAACTAGCTGAATGTTAAGGGTAAGCATACGTTAATTAGTTGTGGTTGTAATTAACATACTCTGACCCATGGATTACAAGGAAATCTACTCAGCATGTGGGCATATGGAAGGGCAAAGGGAGAAATGGGAGAATTGTTCTCTAGAATGATAGAAGGAGCAAAAGAGTATTATGGGGTGACTGCATTCCAGCGTTAATGTGTCTCCTCTTTGCTTCTTGCATATAAAATTATTTAAGTTTCAGCAGAATGTATTTGTGTACGAAAAGCTGGGGGGAATTTCACATTTTGTAATTACATAAGCTCATGATCTTTGATCGTGTTTGCAGCTAATGTACAAGGCTGTTAGAGAATAATGGAAGTGGGGAGAAGGACGACAAACTGGCTATGTGTAATTCTGAAATGAATTCCACTTGTCTAATTACTTACTTAATTTTCAGATACGGCCTGCATCTGGAAAGGGAATTGATGTTGTGTCATGAATGCCTTCTTAACCTGAACTCAAGCTGCTTGCCCTCTAGGAAAAGTCATAAGCACTTGAATTGCTTCCAGAGATCTGGATTTGTTTGCAAAAATTTTATCAGCAGCATGAAACCTTTCTGAGAGTTGTTTAGTCGAGTGCTAAAATGGAGCAACTTTCTTCAAAAAAAGAACTGGCCAGAGCAGTGAAGGGAAAGTTGTGTATCTGTTACTCATATACTTGCGCAGGGAGAATGCATCTACTCCAGGGATGGGTTGCTGGGGGTTCGTAGGGGTTCGGGAGAACCTCTAGCTAAGATTCTGTGCAGTTTGGAGAACCCCCCAAATCCCACTCCTGGCTGGCCCCACCCACCCCACCCCGTCCCTCCCAGGAATCCCCACGTGGCCCATTTTAGATGCAGGTAAGTGCAGGGTGTGTGCAGGGACTTGGGGAGGGTGAAAACTTCCAGACGTTCAGGAAGGCCAGAAACAGGCCCATTTCCAGCCTCTAGAGGGCCTCTGGAGCCTGGGGAGGCCGTTTTCACCCTCCTGGAGACTCGAGGAAAGCCTCCAGAGCCCAGGGAAGGCAAAAATGCCCCGTCCCCACTGTGGTGCAGGAGGCTGACTAGGCCACACCCACCATAGCCACGCCCACCCAGCAACCAGGCAGAGAACTCCTTGCTAAAATTTTCATAGTCCACCCCTGATTTACTCTATGCAATCCCTGCAATAGAATTTAGCTATTTTTATGAATGGCAACCACTAAAACCAAATAGCTCTCTGTCAGATGAATATCAAATAAATATTTAACTTCTGTTATGCCATATTGAAAGTGAACTTATCTCTGTTGATGTAGGGAGAAATAAGAGTGAAAGGGAATGAGAGAGAGGAGTGAGATGGTGGAGAGGAAGAAAAAGTGATGGAAATCCCTGAACTATTTTGCCCTCAGATATGTTTTCCTCAGAAAAACAAAAAAAACAAAACAAAAACCAGTTTCATATGAGCGGAACTGGGTTGCAGAATCCACTCTTAGAATCAGCATTGTGAGCAAGATAAAAATATGTTTTTCTTGTACTTGATTTCCACATTACATCATTGGAAAAACGACATAGCAAAATGCTTAGAAACTAGAGATGCAAAAAGCTGTTAAGATTTCAAACATTTCACTGTCAGGATAATTTTTCAAAGTAGCTTTGTTTGTATCCTGCCTTTATTATTTTTACATATAACTCAAAGTGACTAACATATCCAACACACCTTCCTCCTCTCTTTCCCTACAACAACTCTGTGAGGTGGGTTGGGCTGAGAAAGCATGACTGGCTCAAGGTCACCCAGCTGGCTTTCATAGCCTAAGTCAGGGGTGTCAAACTGGTTTTCTTCGAGCGCCAGATCAGTACTGTAGTTCTCCTCTGTGGGCTGGCTGGGGGTGTGGAGGGAGGGACGAGATGGGATGGATGCCTCCTGCAGCACCCTGCCAGTCAAAATGGGATGGGGGGGGGCACGTGAGGCCCCTCATACCCCATTTTTGGCCTGGATGGCCTCCTGCAGCACTTTACCAGGGGCCTTGTTCCACTTTTGGCCAGCAGAGTGCTGTAGGAGGCTATCCAGGCTGAAAATGGAGCATGAAGGGCCTCACATGGTCCCCCCACCCCATTTTGACTGGCAGGGTGCTGCAGGAGACCGTCCAGGCCCCACAATGGAATGGGGTGGGGCACGTGTGCCCCCCCAAGCCCCTTTTTGGCTGCCAGAGGCACTGTGGACCTGTCCTTTGCTATTTTCAGGCTGGCCCATAGGCCAGATTTAAGCACCCCATGGACTGGATCCGGCCCACGGGCCTAATGTTTGAGACCCCTAGCCTAGGTGGAACTAAAACTCACAGTATCCCATTTTCTAGCCTGGTGCCATAACCACTAAACCAAACTGACTCTTTAGAATAATCTGTTTTTTAAGTAAGGTGTCCACTATTACTTGATTCATTTAGTACATCAGTCCCTTGAAAGTACCAAAGAAAATACTGATTTTTACATCTAACAACTTCTTGTGATGTTTACTGAACTACAAAACTCTGTGAATGTCAATGAATTCTCAACCCTTTTTAACTGTTAACCTTTCTATAAACAGCTTTTATCAGCATTAAAATATTACGGATCATCTGTTCAGCTTTGTTCTTATTTTGTGAAAATAGTTCAGAGGGAGCCTATTGTCTCATCTATCAAAACATCCTGAGATTGAAAACAGTTTTCCACAAGTTGTTGACTTGAGGTTGAAGCCAATGGAGGCTATAACCTCAAAATATCTTTGTGGTCAAAATAGGAATCCTATCATTCAACTCTAAAATAATGATTTTGACCTCTAAGAAGGATCACCAATGTTTGCTAAATGCTGATGGGATTCAGAATCACAGCACCACATGGCTGTGAATCCCCACTAAATAGCTGGTTCTAAACCTTGTGTTATGCCATAAGGCAGTTTGACTAAGGTGACCAGACGTCCCGCTTTTGGCAGGACAGTCCCGCTTTTGAGCAATTTGTCCCGCGTCCCGCAGCGTTTTAAAAAAGTCCCGATTTTTCATTCTGCCTCCTGAATCCCCGCTGATGGCTAGAGGGAAAAAAAACTCTTTAAACTCTTGCTGCGGGGCTTCAAAGGGCCGACCTACAGCTGATCAGTGTTAAAAAAAAAATGAATAGACCCATGCCGGCAAAAATAGAAAAAACAGCCCCTGTTAACAGCTTCCGCTAGGTTAATTAGCTGCAAAAAGCTGCAAAAAGTTCCTGGAGCAGATTTCCCCCGCCCCTAGCTATACTGAAAACAAAGGCGAAAGCGAAACTAAACCTGCAACATGACAAAATGAGGCAGAGAGAGATTTCTTTCTTTTTCTTTTTCTTTTTCCTCACCAAAAAAGGTAGGTACAAAACTGCAAACAATGGGAAATTTTGGGCAAAAGAGGAGAGTTCAAGATTTTAAAACACAAAAGAAAAAAAGCTCTATTTAACTAGGGAATTGTAATAATTGAGATACTATTAATAATTGTATATTGTGTTGAAAGCAGAAATGGTTAAGTTGTGGTTTGGAGGAATATATGGGGGAAATTATTTGGTTTATTATTATTGGTAAATATAATTAATTGATTTGTAGGAAATTGGATTGCATGGAAATAATTGGAATATTCATGTTCATATTGATTAATATACAAAAAAGATAGTTATATAACTAATTGATTTATATTAAAATGTTGAATTTGTATTAAACAACTGTATTACATAATTACATAATTAACCAATGTGAGGATGGATATAAAAATAGATGACAATGGGAAGAGGTATAATATAGAATAGAAGGGAAAAATTGAATTTGATTAAGATTAGAGATGAGGATGAAGGGTAATATTGTTTTTTTAAAAAAAATAGATGAGGAATAAATATGGCAAAAAGGAAATATAGAAATTGTAAATTTAATTGAAATGACTAAATGCTGTTTAAATTTGTGAACCAGCCAAATATTCTGTTCAAAGAAAATACATTGCATGTTTGTATGTGTGTTTCTAATTATTGCTATTTATTCATATTTGTTCTCTTTTATTCTTTAAAGTTTAACAATTCATTCTTAATCTTAATATCTTTATATTTGCTTGGGGTTGGCTTTCTTCCCTTTCATCTTTTTTATTGTACAGCAATCTTTCTCCTCAAACCTACCACCACTCTCTTTTCTTTGCTTCTTACTTTCTCTTCCCCCCACCCTCTTTTTCTCCTCCCTACTTCCTCTTCCTTTCTCCTTCTCCTCCTCTCTTCCTCCCTCTCTTACCCTCACTCCTACTCTAATTTCCATTCCTTCATCCCTCTCTATTGCTGTATCCTTTAATGCATATGGACTACTCAGAGGGCTGAAAAAGTTATTTTTGACTGGTCCTCACACTTTTGACCAGTCCTCGAATTTATGACTGTCCTCACATTTTACATTTTTGCCCTATCTTGTCATCATGGTGAAGAGAAGCAGTTGTGAAATGAGTGACATGGTTGTTAAGAATGCTGCACGGGCATAAATGTGAGGATGGTCATAAGTGTGAGGACCAGTCAAAAGTGCGAGGACCTGTCAGAAATGACTTTTTTCAGCCCTCTGGTTAGTCCTTTTGTGCATATGGACTACTCAGAGGGCTGAAAAAGTTATTTTTGACTGGTCCTCACACTTTTGACCAGTCCTCGAACTTACGACTGTCCTCACATTTTACATTTTTGCCCTATCTTGTCATCATGGTGAAGAGAAGCAGTTGTGAAATGAGTGACATGGTTGTTAAGAATACTGCACGGGCATAAATGTGAGGATGGTCATAAGTGTGAGGACCAGTCAAAAGTGTGAGGACCTGTCAGAAATGACTTTTCAGCCCTCTGAGTAGTGCCTATACACATAGCCATGGCCACCCGGTCACATGACCAGCTAGCCACGCCCACCCAGTCACATGGCCTCCAAGCCACGCCCACACAATAAGTCACGCCCACAATGGTGTCCTTCTTACCAATGTTAAAATCTGTTCACCTTACCCTATACGCATAGCCATGGCCACCCGGTCACATGACCAGCTAGCCACGCCCACCCAGTCACATGACCAGCTAGCCACGCCCACAAAATAAGCCACGCCCACAATGTCCCTCTTTACCAATGTTAAAATCTGGTCACCTTAAGTTTGACGGTTTTCTAGTTGACGATCATGAACTCAGCTATTGTGGTTAATATATTGTGGTTTATGCCTTGTTCCCTGTTTCATGATTGAAACAAACCTGATTCAAGCCACAGGTCTGAAGCTAGCAGATGTCTTCTGGGAAGCCCAGGAAAGATGAAGCATGATGTTTCAAGCAGGGATGGGCTGCTGGGGGTTCGCAGGGGTTCGGGAGAACCTCTAGCTAAGATTCTGTGCAGTTTGGAGAACCTCCAAATCCTGCTCCTGGCTAGTCCCACCCACCCCTCCCAGGAGTCTCCACGTGGCCCTTTTGGATGCAGGTAAATACAGGGTGTGCGCAGAAGCTTGGGGAGGGCAAAAAACAGGCCTATCGGAAAGCCTGGAAATGTTTCCAGTCCCCAGAGGGCCTCCAGAGCCCAGGGAGGCCGTTTTTGCCCTCCAAGAGGCTTGAGGAAAGCCTCTGAAGCCCGGGGAGGGTAAAAACGCTCCTCCACATCATGGTGCAGGAGGCCGACTAGGCCACACTCACCATGGCCACACCCAGCTCAACTGGGCAGAGGACCCCTTGCTAAAATTTTTGAAGCCCACCCCTGGTTTCAAGCCACAAAAAAGACAAAAAGCTCCTCAAAGCCTTTCCTCACCTGTTTTAGAATTGCTAAGGTGGTTTCCTCAGACAAATTTCAAAATTAGCCTCTAAAGTTCAGTTTCAGTACGTCAGCTGATCCCCAAAAATACTATAAGCAATTTTATTTTTTTCTCTCTGACTAAGTTTATAAATGATTGCATAGTTTAATATTGGATTAACAAAACATTGTAAGTCAAAACAACAACAAAAAACCCCGGTTAATATGTTATTGGTGCTTAGTTACATAATTAGAGGCTTGGGAAATTTCCACACGCCTTCTTAAAATGGCTTGTATAATGGACGTACACAAAAACAAGGAGTTATTTAACAAAGCATATAGTTCTTTTTGATTTTCCTGAATTTCTGTGTATTTTTGACATTGAATGCTATCATCTCGTAGTTGTACAGGTAGCCTGCAACTTTCAACTGCAATTGGGACCAGAATTGCCATTGTAAGTTGTTGTAGTCATGAGTCGAATTGAAACTGATTTTATTGGTTGTTAATTGAATCACATGGTTGTTAAGCAAATACAGCTTCTCCAATGAGAATTTTGTAGGAATTAACAGCAGAATTGAAGAGAAAGGACTGGAGAAAGTCTAGAACAGGGATGTCAAACTCAAGGTACAGGGGCCGGATCCGGCAAGTGGGGTACTTAGATCTGGCCTGCGGGGCCACCCTGGAAACAGCGAAGGACCAGCTCACAGTGCCTCTGCTAGCGAAAATGGATCTCGGAAGGGCTGTGGCCCTCCTGAGCTCCGTTTTCACTGGCAGAGGGTCGCAGCCAAAAATGGAACTCAGGAGCCAGCCTGTTTTCTCTGGCAGAGTGCTTGGACCCCGACATGAATGATGTCAAGCTGGCCATCCTGGCCATGTCCACTCCAGCCCTCCCAAAGTCAAACAAAACCATGATGCAGCCCTCAATGAAATTGGGTTTGACACCCCTTAGGTATAATCCATACCACTTGAGGTTACAAACTGTAATCATGTGACTGCAGGATGTTGCAACTGGTCATAAATTCAGGCCACTTGCCAAGTGCCCAAATTGCTATCTGTTCTGTCCCCGTCCCCAAACACACACAAACAGCCAGCCGGGGGTTAAAGAAGTACTGGCACACATAAGGTTCATTATCAGGAACTTGGCAGCAATACGATAACCGTCTGCCAAGTGCTTTACTACAAGAAGAGGGAGTGTTCCTCCACCAGATAACACCAACTAATACACACAGTTTTCAAAACAGTCCAGCTCAAACATGAAACCTTCAGCAGATCAGGCGTTGTACAAAGTGACTAGCCAGAAGTTAGCTTTGTCCGTCACAGAGTCTATATGGCCACCACACTCTCTTATATAGCCTGTGGAGTGTGGTCCAGTGACTCAGATTAATCCCTGGCATGCCTCCTCATCTGCTGCAAACGTTTATCTCGCCTTTGTTGGCGTGGATCCAGGAACAACTTATCCCCCTCATCGCTGTCATCGGAGACACCTGGCTCCTGGTCAATCTCCTCTCCCTCGGCAGACACCTGAGGAATTGCCAGAGAGGAGGGGCCTGGAGAGGGAGACCTGGCCGGCTCCTCTCCTTCATGTTCGGAGCCTTCTTCCTCCAATAAGATGGGCTCGGGGATCGGAGCCACAACACTATCATAATGACCAAAGGGGTGGTGTGAAGGTCAGAAATGCACATACAATTTGTAAATCATATTTTCTGATGCCATCATAATTTTGAATGATCATAAATCAAGGACTAGCTGTATATAAAGAGGTACTGATTCACCAAATTTCAGAGTTCTAGGTATAGTGTGAACTGTCTGGGGACAGCACATGGCCCATAGCCAGTCAGTCGGTCACATGTGTGCTGTTAAATTGCACCTGCTAAGGACTAATTTTTCTCACCTGCAATGTCTATCCAATTCAATTCAATTTAGAAACTACACATAGTCCTCAATTTATAACAGTTCATTTAGTGACGGTTCGAAGTTACAAAGCCACTGAAAAAAGTGACCTTTTTGCACTTATGACCATTGCAGCATCCCCATGGTCACGTGATTTACATTTGGAACAATTAACAATTGACCCACATGTATGACAATTGCAATGTCCTGGGATTATGTGATCCCCTTTGTGACTTTCTGACAAGCCAAGTTAATGGGGAAACCAGATTCACTTAACAACCGGGTTGCTAATTTAAGAATTGCAGTGATTCACTGAACAAATGTGGTGGGAAAAGTCATTAAAATGGGGCTAAAACCCACTTAATAAATCTCTCAGTTAGCAACATAAATTTTGGGCTCAATTGTGTTCGTAAATTTAGCCCGTTTAGACCTAGTGATTTCTCTTTGATTAGGTTGAATTTCTCTTTGATTTGGTTGAATTAAACTGGAACATTCTAGTACAGCAGAATGTCTTACTCTGATCCAATTTATTAGATGTTGCAGCAGTATGTGGGTTTTTTCTCCTCATTTAACAAGAATCCTGGGATTGGGAAATGGCATCTTGAAAGTTAGCTCTCACTGACTTGAGAATGAAACACAGCAGACGGCATTCCCAAAGTATCTGCATGTTCAAAATAGAAATCCTTTGTAGTCCTTCCAAGTTATTTGTAGCAAGAGCACGAAGGTTAAATCCCAAAGAATTCCATGTAGCTAAATATAAAGTTTAAGAGAGAAGAAGAACCTAGTGTCAACTCGCAAAGCATCCCTGGCCTGCTCTCGAGTTGCCATAGGTAAGGGGGATGGGAAACCGACGAAGCAGCATGGCAGCCAAAAACAGAAGTATATTCCAGTCATATCTCTCTCAAGGCTGTCTCCAAGGGTTACCCACAGCAGCCGGCGGGGAGTGATCTCTACAGCCCACGAAATTGTTCCGTTGGCAAATGTGATTGATGACACACTCTGGGTGGAGGGGGGAAATAGGGTCATGATTGGGGCATAAATTACATGGGGTCAGAGTTGGCTCCACCTGGAATGTGCTGACATGAAGCTCGTAATAAATAACTGGATTTCTTTTGAAGCTTGGCTCGAGGCTCATGATTTAATTAGGGCATCTGTCAGACCCTGACACCTAGACTGAGCCAGCTCTAAAGTTCATGTGGAGAACATTGAATTCTATTGCAAATTTCTCTGAATTGGGATTGTGTGTAAGATTTCATGTCTTCTAATGCCTCCCTGAAGGAACTTTTCAATTTTTAAAAGCTAGAGGGGAAAAAAAACCCACACAAAATATAGTACAAGTTCCCAGGCCAATTATAAAGATTTGGTGATCTGAGTTGCTTTCACATAGTTTTAATTATTCCCAGGAAAGGGATATGAGTATAAAAAGATTTGTCTCAATGGGTACTGCTATTAAACTATCAGAAAGTATAATTGTTCCTAAAGTTATTGTTTTGTTCATTTATAATCCAATTTCTCTATTTTTCCTCCTAATAATTCTCTTGTAAAATACATTGTGCTCAGTAGTAGGTTTCAAATCCCATTGCTACTGGTTCGCTCGTGGGCGATACTTTTAGAATAGAATAGAATAACAGAGTTGGAAGGGACCTTGGAGGTCTTCTAGTCCAACCCCCTGCTTAGGCAGGAAACCATACACCAATTCAGACAAATGGTTATCCAACATCTTCTTAAAAATTTCAAGTGTTGGGGGATTTATAACTTCTGGAGGCAAATTGTTCCACTGATTAATTGTTCTAAACATTCATTTGAATTTTGGGGCACAGAGTTTTAGGCTACATTCTTTCAATGATCTACTTTTAGCTTTAAACGACAGGAAAAAAAAGTGAATCAAATGTTTCATATGCAGACCAGACAAACATTTGCTAATTAGTATAGCTATAGTTTCTTTCTTTCAAGAAATGCACTTCAAAAAGTCAGTGAGCTGCAACTTCATTAATTAAAATATATGTACTTAACCTTCTCATTTGGTGACAAGGTTGTGTAACTACTACCCATACAGCGATTACTTTAGTAATTATCTTCGGTGGAGGGCACTTCTCTTAGATATAGAAGGACTACACTTAGGAAATTAGAAGTCTTTCTTTGACTTTTGAAAGCATTGGGAAGGACTTAGAAAGATACGTAAGGAAGTTGGAATGCCTTGGAATCCATCAATCTCCAAGTACATAAAATTACCACTGTTTGCAACTGGAATAAATTTGAAGACCATCTACCGCAGGTGAACTTTGGAACTTGCCATTGCAAGTTTCTCTTACTTCAGAGGGTTTCAAGGGGTAATTGGGGAACTATATGAATTTGTCTGTGCCAACTGTCCATTGATTACAGAAAGGCTGGCTCTGAACACCAGTGACCAACGGTGCAGCCAAATAGGCTGAATAAAAACAACATTGTGATCTCTTTCCTAGAATAGAATAGAATAGAATAGAATAGAATAGAATAGAATAGAATAGAATAGAATAGAATTATTTATTGGCCAAGTGTGACTAGACACACAACGAATTTCTCTTTGGTGCATATGCTCTCAGTGTACATAAAAAAACAAGATACATTCGTCAAGAATCATAAGGTACAACACTTAATGATAGTCATAGGGTAAAAATAAGCAATCAAAGCATACTAGGAAACAATCAATATACAGTACATTGTAAGGATACAAGCAAAAAAGTTACAGTCATGCAGTCATAAGTGGGAGGAGATGATTAGAGTAATAGTAGTGCAGACTTGGTGAATAGTTTGACAGTGTTGTGGGAATTATTTGTTTAGCAGAGTGATGGTGTTCGGGAAAAAACTGTTCTTGTGTTTAGTTGTCAGATCTGGTGTGCAGTGCTCTATAGAGTCATTTTGAGGGTAGAAGTTGAAACAGTCTATGTCCAGGATGTGAGGGGTCTGTAAATATTTTCGCAGCCCTCTTTTTGACTCGTGCAGTATACAGGTCCTCAATGGAAGGCAGGTTGGTAGCTATTGATTTTTCTGCAGTTCTAATTATCCTCTGAAGTCTGTGTCTGTCTTGTTGGATTGCAGAACCAAACCAGACAGTTACAGAGGTACAGATGACAGACTCAATAATTCCTCTGTAGAACTATATCAGCATCTCACGACCTTCTCCAAAGTTTCTATCAAGCGTCCCCAAAATACGTGTCAGTCTTAAGATGGTCTGCTGAAAAAAATAGCATGCATTCACACACGCAGCCATCAAACAAGCATCCCTGGATCACAAGAGGTATTGTGATATCACTTTTTAAAATGTCTTTCAGAAATCTTGGGCTGGATAAAGGGACAAAATAATTACTGAGTATGTATTGTTGTTCACAGGAGCAACACATCCATTCTTATTTTTGCCCAAGCGGGCAAATTAATTTTCCAATGTCAAAACAATAATTGCCATTGTAGTTTGATGATTCCTTTTAAGAATAACTCTCGGCATCAAGTTGAGAGTTTGGGGAAGACTACAAGGTGCCTACTTCTGTTGTAATGAAGTAAACGTTTCACCCACTATCACAGATCTAGTTCAGTAGTGGGTTGCCCCTGGTTCGGACCAGTTCGCAAGAACTGGTAGTAAAACCAATGGGAGGCTACGCCCACTGACACCGATGTCATCAGGAAGCTTATGTACATATGCAGAAGTGCGCACAAGTGAGTGAGTGAAGTGAGCGTGCACGCGCAGCCCCATTGTGAACTGGTAGTAAAGGTAAGTAGAACCCAGCCCTGATCTAGTTCACATAAACTCTATTGCTGTTGGCCAGTGGTGGGTTTCAAATTTTTTTACTACTGGTTCTGTGGGCGTGGCTTGGTGGGCGTGGCTTGGTGGCTTGGTGGGCATGGCAGGGGAAGGTTACTGCAAAATCCCCTTTTCCTCCCGATCAGCTGGGACTTGGGAGGCAGAGAATAGATGGGGGCAGAGCCAATCAGAATTTTTATTACCGGTTCTCCGAACTACTCAAAATTTCCGCTACCGGTTCTCCAGAACTGGTCAGAACCTGCTGAAACCCACCTCTGCTGTTGGCCCTTTGAGCTAAGCCAGACAAGAAGTAGAAGTCTAACTCTTTATTGTGAGGTTATATTAACAGAATCTTGCAAGACCAAAAATATTTTTTCCTTCTTTTCTTTTTAGTCTCCAGAAAACTGAGAAGGATTCCTTCTGAAACACTTCAGATACCTTGACATATATTTTACATGTCAGTCATCCAGTCATCTAGTCATCCTCCTGTCTTCCATACCATTATATCTGCATTTACAGCTTCACTGACAATGTCTATGGAGATTCTCAATCATCCAGGTCATGGTTGTCCCAAAGTTGCTTTGTTCAAAAGGCAACTCGACTTTGTTTTTCCTTGAAGCTTCTTTAGTTCTGACAGAAGAAGCTTCTTAAATGAAAAGTGAAACACCTTCAAGGAAAAACAAAGTCCAGTTACTTTAAAAAGCATTTTTGGGACTTCACTGACAATGCAACTTAAGTGAGTACCAAGGCATCCCCTTAATAAAGCTAACGTCAAGTTTCAAGGTCGTCTCAAATAAATTGCATTTCAAACAAAGTCTTTGAAGAAAACTCCCATTTATTAAGCACGACATTCTAAATCTGACTCCATCGCAGCCAACACTGACTTCCAGACCCAAAACCCTCCCTTTCCGTTCCCCACTCCCCTGCACTCATTGGCCATCTTCCAAGTCACTCTACCCTTAATCTACTGCTCCAGCTCAAAGGAATTTCCCCCTCCCATCCCATCTCCTAGGGGATATTATCTCCAGGGAAAATAAGTAGGTGAAAAGTCAAACATCCCTTTCCAGACGCCTCTGCTTCTCCTTCTTATGTCAGCACTAGAGTAAATGCAGCTTGAAGTGCTGACAGCTAATAGTGTTCAACCTGGTAGTATCAAGGGCTCTTTGTCTGATACACCTTCATGATGGAGAGGAGAAGATCAGCTTGTAAAGCATCTCCAGAATAAGTAAATAGAATTTGGTTCCAGGCCAGACACAACAGAAGATAATGAGTTCTAGTCCTGCTTTAGGCAGGAAAAACTGGTGGATGATTTTGGGCCAGCCACTCTGTTTTAGCCCAATTCACTTCACAGGTTTGCTGTTGTGTGAAAAAGAGAGAGAGAGAGAGAAGGAAGAAGTATTACATTTGTTCACTGGCTTGAAATATTTATAAAAATAATAAAGGTGGGATTGAAAAAAAATATTTTAAAAAAATCATCCCGGTGTGTAACTTATTAAGATAAAAGTGACCCTGATTACATATTTCCTAATAATACATGCAGTGTTCAGAAACTGGTCTAAGATTGCAATGCATGCAGCTGAAATGAAATTGTTCATTTCGTATTTTTTTTCCAATGCAGACTTTAAAGAAATAAAAAGGGAAACACTTTCTTATTGTTCTTAATAAAGCCTTCTCAGTAGCATATCACAGTGTGCCATAATCTTGGCATGGCTTCCTTTGCTGCAACGATCAGACCTTGTTATGATCAAAGGGCAAAAAGTATTAAGGAAAGGCGGCCATGTTTAGCATTGCTCTCCAAGCCAAGCTTCAAAAATGAAATTTGTGAAATCAGAACAGTGATCTGATCACCAGTGGGACACAGAAAGCACACAGAAATGAGTTATAAACCTTCTTGCATACAGCCTTTGAAGGCACAGTCCAAGGGAAGTCCATGTCTACACATAATAAAATAAGAGTAAACAAAATCCTGCAGTTGTATTTAACTGTATCACGCAAACAGCACGACAGAAAAGAGTGGCGCTTAAAGTAGGCGTGTCTATTAAAGGTGTCAGAAAGCCAGTTTGGTGTAGTGGTTAAGGCAGAGGTCTTCAAACTTGGCAGCTTTAAGACTTGTGGACTTCAACTCCCAGAATTCTCCAGCCATCTATGCTGGCTGGAGAATTCTGGGAGTTGAAGTCCACAAGTCTTAAAGTTGCCAAGTTTGAAGACCTCTGGGTTAAGACATCAGGCTAGAAAGTGGGAGAATGTCAGTTCTGCCTTAGACGCAGAGCCAGCTGGGTGATCTTAGGCCAGATACACTCTCTCAACCCTATACATGGTTTTGTGCAGACCCCTCTCCTGTGGGAGTTGCATTGGTTGCCGATTTGCTTCCGGGTGCAATTCAAGGTGCTGGTTGTTACCTTTAAAGCCCTTCATGGCTTGGGACCAGGTTATCTGAGGGACTGTCTATTGCCAGTCACATCTACCTGACCCACCAGAGTGGGGAGGCAAGGAATTGTTCTTATCTAGGCTTCCCAAGAGCATAAAGCAGACTTCTTGTCGTGACAAAACACCCTTTTTATTAAGTTACTGTGAATTCTTCTCATTCACATCCAGCAAAGTCTTTCAAGGGAGAATTTACAGTGACAGACCTTATCTGGGTTGGAGAGCTGCCAGGCTGATATCTTCAAAACCTGGCAAGGAGTCACGAACCAATTAAGCAAACTAATTGTCTCCTGCAAATTCCATTCCCCTTTCGCTCTTCTTTTATTCCCTCTGGGAGGGGCCATTCATCGTCCTCCTGTGGCATTACTCCCAAGTTGACCCTTGTTCTTTAGCTGTTCCCTTCATCTGGAAACTCTGTGCATTTACACACTGGGAACAGGCTCCAGCTGTTCATCTGCCTCACTGATGTCTGACTCCGAAGGCAGCTGATAACTGGCATATGGCCCTGGCCCCCTCTCTGCCTCCGATGCAGAGCCATCATCAGAGCCTTCCCCAGACTCCAGGACTGGCCCATGTTCCTCCCCAACCTCCTCACTGTCCAAATCTGCTGCCAGCTCCACTGGCTGCTGGTGGGCCACAACAGGAATATTGTGGGTCCCGTCCCCTAGGGAGATAAACTTGATGGGACCCAGAAGAAGGGCCTCTAATCTCATTCCCCCTGAGATTAGAATGGCCCCCGCTCTCACACTCTTCCAGAAGGCACTGAAGATCTGCTTCTGCCAATGGGCCTGGGGAGCGCAGAGTGGGATGGAGCCCATTAAATGGCTTGTGTGATGTGTTGTCGCTGGAGCGGGGGAGGGGGTTGTTATTTTATTATATTATTTTATTAATTTATTATATGATTCTCTCTTTTATTAGTTTTATTGTTTTTATATGAGGTTTTATATTCTTGTAAACCGCCTTGAGTCGCCATGTGCAAATAGGCGGCAATATAAATTTCCAAATAAATTAATAAAAAATAAAAAATAAGGAAGGAGGCAATGATAAACCACTTCTAGAATCTGGCCAAGGAAACTGTAGAGAGTTGTCCAGGACATCATCAGGAGTTCAAGGCTTGACTTGAAGGCTCACATGGACACACACTAACAGGGGCATCAGGCAAATTGAATTTGAGATTCATAGATACTAGTAGATTTGATTTGAACCAAATTGGAATGTGAGATCTGCTTTGGTATCATATCCTGTCCATATCTAGCAAAGGGAAGGGGAAATGAGGGTGGATGATAGAACATCATGATGTAAAAGGAGAAGGTGAGATAGACAGAGCCTGAAGAATAGTTCATAAATTAGGGACAGAGTTGGGATTAAGTTAGGGATAAGAAAGGATAATGATAAAAAAAGAATATGGATCACATTATTTTTGGTGCTCCTGAACCAATATTACATTAGGTCAGGTATGCAAAGTAGTGGAACATAGAACAATATACAACACGTAATATACAGAATATCTATCTGTGGTTATTTTGCTCACTCCTCAACTAGGTAACATAATCACGGCAGCACTAGTGATGCAAACTAATTAGATAATGAAACATCTTCAAGTGAACAACGAAGCTCAGAGAGCACCAAGGACTCCATGGTCCATCCCAGAGTTAGAGATATTCTTTCTATTGGAATCTCTCAATCTCTCTCACCCTCTCCCTCTCCCTCTCTCTCCCTTCCTTCCCCACTCTCTCTGTAATATTTCATTACTTAATATTCTTTTATTCCTTTCTAAAATTTCCAGACAATATGACTTTTGTTCTGAAGTAAGAATAATTTCTATATGATTTCCAACTGTGATTGCTAATTAAATTTTTGTCTAACTACAGTGGTAGTCTCTAGAGAGTGTTTTACTATTGTTGCTCAAATGAACTTCACTAATTCCGTCTGAGATTTTGATGAGAGCTAAAAAAAAATATTCTTGCCAAAAATGAAGAAAAAGCATTGGAAAAAGAGTGAAATCTTCCTTTGTCAAACATATAGTGAGTTCTATCAAATTGTAGTCAGTTAGGATCTATTTTTAGACTTTAGTCTTTTAAGTGTAATTGAATTTATATATAACTACTGAATTTTGATACGGCAAAGTACATTCAGAACAACTGGAGCTATGTTTGAATGGTTAAAATCCTTATAACTTCATTCATTCATTCATTCATTCATTCATTCATTCATTCATCATTCGTTCGTTCGTCCATCCATCCATCCATTCAATAAAATCCTCCCGAACAGTTCATGATGGGAAGAATGGACTAAAAAAGACCCATGTCAGTATGCAATTTCCTGTTTCACTTATGGAGGCAATGAATGCCGTATTTTTCAGAGTATAAGATGCACCTTTCCCCCCCAAAATAGGGGATGAAAATCTTGTCTTATACTCTGAATACTTTCAATGTAGCCCCACCCAGCTTCTCAAACGGAGGTTTCAGAGGCTGAAAAAAGCATCAGAAAAGAAGCCCCCAAACAGAGCTTCAGAGGCTTGTTTTCTGAAGCTCTGTTTCAGAGGCTTTCAGAGGCAGGAAAACGTTTTTTCTGAAATGGAGTTTCAAAAATTTCAGAGGCAGAAAAAAAAGCAAGGCACCCAGCTCACAACCAAGGAACCTCTTGCTAAAATTCACCTCTGGGGACAGCTGATTGTGGGTATTCAGGGAGGCAGATCCACCTGCCAATCAGCTTTTTTCTTATTTTCCTCCCCAAAAACTAAGGTGCGTCTTATACTCCGAAAAATATGGTAATGGAATTCCCTCTTAAAACCAAGCAATCCAAACCCAAAACATTGGATCCGAAGCTTATTGAACTGCTCTTCACAGACATGTATCTATGAATGGGGCAGAGGCTATGAAACATAATAAATGGGTTTTTTAAATTAATCCATCTTGGAATAAATCAATCGTAGATGAACCTGCTGGTCTCATGGGAATCTGTACAGCAACATAGGCTTACAGAAGAAAGTAAGGCCCCTAGTAAAAGCACCCAGTGTATTATCAGAATTAAGTTTAGCTCGTTTTTAATAAAAAACTCTCAGAAATGGCTCTGAAGTGTACTGCTCTGCAAGCTGTAACACAGTTACGTTATTTCTTTCTATAGGAGCAAAACAACGCTTTGTAATTTTCTTTTTGTACCCAAGGCTGCTCTTCATTCCAAACCCAATTTAGAGAAAAATGGGATGGAGAAGGAGGGAGCGGAGAGAGGGGTGAATGAGAAAGTCCACCTTTCTAGTCTTTTTCAATTGACCTCTGTGACATAAAGGTATCAAGTCTGCTTAAACCTATTCATTCCTGTCAGTTTCAATTAGAAAGGCCAGGAAAGCATCTTGCAAAACCAATGTTTCTCAATTCACATAAGCACCCCAAAGAGATAGCCTCCGGACCTGCTTTAATTAAGAGACTAGCATGCCCTCGGATACACTACATCATATGGAATGAAGGCAGAGCTTTGTCCCCGGCCTCCCAAGGATACGGTCAGCCAGAAGAGCACCTAAAGTTCCTCTGGCAAATATCCTTTCTTTATCTTGCTGATGTTAGGAGGGGAAATTGAGAGAAACAAAGGCAGAGGCAGAAGCAGAGGCAGAGAGAGAGGGGGGGGAGGGAGGGAGGGAGGGAGAGGGAGAGAGAGAAGAAAGAGTTACTTTTCATTTTCATTTTCATTTTTGCACATAGATCAATTTGGTATTGATAAGATTCTTTTGAAATCTGTATTTTAGCCTCTGTTTACAAACTTTTTCATACAGGTAGTCCTCGGTTAATGATCACAACTGGGACTGGCAATGTTGTCATTAAGCAATGCTATATTCAGCTATATATCACAGAACTGTGTCACACTTACAGCAATGGCACTTAGACTTATATACCGCTTTACAGTGCTTTACAGCCCTCTCTAAGCAGTTTACAAAGACAGCCTATTCTCCCAACAATTTGGGTCCTCATTTTACCCACCTCGGAAGAATGGAAGGCTGAGTCAACTTTGAGCCTGGTGAGAATCGATCTGCCAAATTGCGGTCAACAGAAATAGCCTGCAATACTATACTCTAACCACTGCGCCACCACAGCTCATGATGTCACTTTTCCCTGCAGTCCTTTTAAGTTTTCTTTTTCCTAATTTCAGCATGGTACCATTTCCATTCACTTGGCTTAGCTATTTTTCCAGGACTTCATTTTAACAACAAATAACATAATGTTGCCCATGTTCACTCTTTCCTCTCTTGTTAAACTTGCTTCTATTTGCTCCCTAGAGCCTTTGTACTTTTTGTCCTATTATCAGCTTCCATATATCTTTTCAGTGTTGAACACAGCATAGTTTTAAGTTTTAACCTCTGTTTTGATGGGTGGAAATAGTTCTGGGTTCTTTTAATCCCATGTGTTGAGTTACTAAATTGCCCATTGCAGCCTTAATATGTTTCTTTAGGTCTTGGACTGACTCTCTGAACCCAATCAAGCTATTGAATTCTTCCAAACAGAAGGAAACTCTTTTTTTCTTTTTCCTTTTTTAAAATCTCTTTCTCTTTCTCTTGAGCTGTGATGGTGCAGTGGTTAGAATGCAGTATTGCAAGCTAATTTTGCCAAATGTCAGCAGTTCGATTCTCACTGGCTCAAGGTTGACTCAGCCTTCCATCCTTTCAAGGTTGGTAAAATGAGCTGTGATGGTGCAGTGGTTAGAATGCAGTATTGCAAGCTAATTTTGCCAACTGCCAGCAGTTCGATTCTCATTGGCTCAAGGTTGACTCAGCCGTTCATCCTTTCAAGGTTGGTACAATGAGGACCCAGATTGTTGGGGGCAAAATGCTGACTCTGTAAACTGCTTAGAGAAGGCTGTAAAGCACTATGGAGCAGTATTTAAGTCTAAGCGCTATTGCTTCTCCTTCTCTTTCTCTGATGCATCTTTTGGTTGCTGCTCAGAACAAATTCCTGATTTGATCTTTGCTTTGACTTATGTTATGGTTGTGTTCTTGCTTTATACCTTTACTGCATTCAACAACCAGCCTTTAACAGCCTTATTCTATGCATCTTTCATTTTAGGAAACTCTCTTGATGCCCTGAACAAAGACTTCAATTCTACCGCATTTAAGCTTAGCTCACCTTTAAAGACTTACATACTTTACTAGCAACACCCTATTTCAGTGGGAGCTTTTCAACCTCACTCCATCTGTAAAATGAAACTAGAAACTAGCTTATTGTGATGTCTAGTAGAATCAGTATAATCTCTGACTTCTACTGATCATCTGGTGTGTTTTATTCCTGGCTTGGAAATGAACCAAGTGGAAAAAGGAAGTTTAATCCTTCTGACAGTCCCAACTTCTGAAGGCAAGCGATTCCAATGATTAATTGTTCTCACTGTTAGGAAATTTCTCCTTAGTTCTAGGTTGCTTCCCTCCTTGATTAGTTTCCATTCGTTGTTTCTTGTCTTGCTTGCTGGCGCTCTGGAAAATAAGTTGACCCTCTTATCTTTGTGGAAGCCCCTCAAATACTGGATAAATATATATTAATATATATGTAGTTTATAAATAAGTATATAGTTTATTTACTGATATTTATTTATCCTAGGTTGCTTCTCCTTGATAAATTTCCATCTATTGTTTCTTATCTTGCCTTTTGGTGCTTTGAAAAATAGGTTGTTCTTTGCGGCAGCCCCTCAAATACTGGAACACTGCTATCATGTCACCCTTGTTCCAACTGTTCTTCATATATTTTAGCTTCCAGCCCCCTAATCATCATTGTATTGTCACTCTTTTCTGGACTATTTCCAGAGTCTTTTTTTTTATAATATGGTGACCAAAATTGGATGCAGTATTCTAAATGTGGTCTTACTAAGGTTTTATAAAGTGGTACTAATAACTTAACATGATTTTGGTTCTATCCCCATGTTAACGCAACCTAGGATTATGTTGGCTTTTTTTTGGCTGCTGCCATACACAGCTGGCTCATATTTAAGTGATTGTCCACTAGGACTCCAAGATCCCTCCCACAGTTAGGGCTATTGAGCCAGGTTATCTAGGTATTAGAAAGCACACTAGTGAGTTTGCTCCCAATTATTCCTTCTTCACGTTTATATTACGGAGGGAAATCAGGCCTTTTCTACTATTTGAAAGGTCTAGAGCTTATTGTTCCTGTTTCAATGGCCTAAGTAGTGGATCCGATTTGTTCATCAGCATGAAATATTTTTTTTTTTCCCAGTTTGATTTGTAAGCATTTCCTTTACATAATGAATCACTCTACACAATTAAGCTCTGCAGGAGGTTTTGCTTAACAGGCTGAAAACCCTTTTTCTTAATTCAGCTTCAGACACTGACAGAAGTCAATTATCCATCTTTAATTCCCCTCATAACATTAATTTGATCATTATAGCTTTCATAGGCGTCAGCCCATTTAAATATGAACTAAGAGATCCTTATTGAAAAACCAGTGTTTTTGGAATCATTTTTACATCCGGAAATACGCACACACCCAAACAATTTACTTTATAGGAGAATGCTTGTTTCTCTTCCCCCTCCCCCCCCAATCCATTAATTATTATTGGAGGAGATATCCACCTTGCTTTCACTGATAAATATAGAGGATAAATAAAGGAATATAGGAATAAGGTTAAAATGGTGTGGTGGTAAAAAAATGCCACCCTCATAGACAGGGATGTGCTTCAAAAATTTTAGCAAGGGATTCTTTGCCCAGTTGCTGGGTGGGCATGGCCATGGTGGGCGTGGCTAGTTGGCCTCCTGCACCATGGTGGTGGGGGGAGTGTTTTTGCCCTCCCTGGGCTTCGGAGGCTTTTCTTGAGCCTCTGGGCGAGTGAAAACAGCCTCCCAGGCTCAAGAGGCCCTCTGGAGGCTGGAAACGGGCCCTTTTCCTGCCTTCCTGAACTTCTGATAGGCCCATTTTTTGACCTCCCTGAGCCTCTGCGTACGCCCTGCACTTACCTGCATCCAAAACGGGATGTGTGGGGACTCCTGGGAGGGGCGGGGAAGGGTGGGTGAGGCCATCCAGGAGTGGGATTTGGGGATTCTCTGAAGTGCACAGAATCTTAGCTAGAGGTTCTCTCAAATCCTTGCGAACGCCCAGCAGCCCACCCCTGCTCATAGACATGTTAAGATGTATTCACTACCAAATCACTGAGATGTCTCCCCCCACCCCACCCCATATGTATGAACTGCTTACATGAAGTGCCATTTTAGAAAAATATTCACAGCAGTCAGGAAGTTTGTGGCCCAAGAAACTGAATCGTTTTTATCCACTGACCATATCTCAGAGTTAGTATGGCTAGCATGCTGGCCTAATAGGAAGGAATAAATAATAATCAGGCCACGCCAATGGGTTTATCTAAATTATATTCCAACATCACACTGTGTCTGAGGTTTTTTTTTTTTTTAACATTGTCTTTTGCAGTGTATTGGGACAAAGGTCTGTTTCTGCTTTAGCTCATGGGTGATCAGCAAAGTGTCATAACTTGGCTGGAGTCCCAGCATATGCTGCATTATTGCTTGTATGGATGCAAATAAACTTATGTTTGTGTCTTCAAAGGGATTTGGTTTTGGTCACAATAATGGTGACAGACATCACTGCAGAAAGATAAAGATAATTTTGAAGATTTGCCTGAAGATTAGTTATCTGTCTGATGAATTTATTGTATTTTAGTAATGCCTATATACCCTTCGAAGGGATGCAGTGGCTCAGTGGTTAAGACGCTGAGCTTGTCAATAGAAAGGTCAGCAGTTCAGCGGTTCGAATAGCTAGTGCCGTGTAACGGGGTGAGCTCCCATTACTTGTCCCAGCTTCTGCCAACCTAGCAGTTCAAAAGCATGTAAAAAATGCAAGTAGAAAAATAGGGACTACCTTTGGTGGGAAGGTGACAGTGTTCCGTGCACCTTTGGCATTTAGTCATGCCGGCCACATGACCATGGAGACATCTTTGGACAGTGCTGGTTCTTCAGCTTTGAAATGAAGATGAGCACCACCCTGTAGAGCTGGAAATGACTAGCACATATGTGCGAGGGGAACCTTTACCTTTTATATACCCTTCCTTCCTTCCTTCCTTCCTTCCTTCCTTCCTTCCTTCCTTCCTTCTTTCCTTCCTCCATTTCTCCCTTTCTCCCTCCCTTCCTTCCCTTCTCACTTATTTCAAACCTTTCCTTTCCTTTCTTTTCCTTTCCTCTCCTTTCCTCCTTCAGCTGAAGAAGCTTCTTGGATGAGAAGCAAAACGTCTTCAAAGAAAAACCAGAAAGTCCAGTTGCCTCTTGAAAAAAAGCACCTTTGGGATTATCTCTGGCAGTCTTCCTTCTCTAGAATAGTTGCCCACAAAGGAAAGATCCTTCCAACTCTTATGATCATCCAGACACTTGTAAAAAAAACGTTGGTCTTCTGGAAAGTTTTGGAATCTGACCAATAATAGGGAGTCACCAGAGCCAGACCTGTAAAGATGTGCAGAAATGTAATTGTCAATTGTGACCTGATAAAAAATGGAGTTCATTGGATTTGTCTATGTACTGGTGATTTGCACTGCTTGTTGCTGTTGTCTTTGCACTCCACATTGTGTCAGGGTTCCGATGGATGCCCTAATTAAATCACGAGCCTCGAGCCAAGTTTAAAAAGAAATCCAGTTATTTATCAGGAGCAACATGTCAGCAGGTACCCAAGTGAAGTCAGCTCTGCCCCCACATAATTTACGGTCCAACTATGACCCTGATTTCCCCCTCCTCCCAGGGTGTGTCATAAATCACATTCTCCAATGGAGCACTTTCATGAGCTGTAAAGATCACGCCTCTCTGGCTGGTTCCAGTAACCTGGGATACGGCCTTGAGATAGGTATGTGTGGAATTTGCTTCTGGTTGTGACTGCTGTGCTGCTCCATCAGTTTGCCACCCCCTCCTGCCTATGGCAACTCGAGAGTAGGCCAGGAATGCTTTTCAGGTTGACCCATTGGGTCTTGGAAAGACTGAGATCATTTAAACCTTTGCTGGGGTTGGCAATCCTAGATTGGTAAGGTGACTTATCAGTCACCTTTGACATTACAAATGACTTTTAAATTTCTTTCTTTTCTGTACTTTTTCCCCCTCTGGGTAGGGATTGGAGTTAATGTCTGCACATAATATTTTTTATCTATTGCAAATTCCTTCTGCCTTACTTGCAATTTATATGCTTTTTGACCCAGGTCCTTAAAGCCAGACCTCATTGCTCCGACAAATCTGTTCAGTTTTCTCCACTGTCAATGTCAGTCTCTCTCTCTCTCTCTCTCTCTCTCTCTCTCCTTTTAACTTTTGTAAATCTCTTCTAAGAGAAGCAGCAAAAATAGCATGATGAATATTCATACAACAATACCATTTCCAAGTTTCAAAATAGAATTGTCTATTGCATAACATTTGGGCTTCTAATTTTAATTCCTCCCCACTTTTCAAGCCATATCTAAGGCACTTGGTTGGATTTTCGGAATGATTTTCTTCTAAAGTCTCAAAAATTAATAGCAGTGGACTGCCCAAAGGAATTATAATACAGTCCTTTTTTTTTTTTGGTAGATTATTTCCTGTTTCAAACGTTGTTTGAAGGAATGAGATTTTATACAGTTATGCATTCACCCAGCTATTAAATCAATATAGTTTAAGCTTCATAAGCCAAACTGCAAAAAGTCACTACTAAAGGTGTGCCTAGTTCATTTTCAAGTTTATCTCAAAGATTCCACATATGGCAAGACCATTCTTCTTCTTCTTCTTCTTCTTCTTCTTCTTCTTCTTCTCCTTCTTCTTCTTCTTCTTCTTCTTCTTCTTCTTCTTCTTCTTCTTCTTCTTCTTCTTCTTCTTCTTCTTCTTCTTCTTCTCCTTCTCCTCCTCCTCCTCCTCCTCCTCCTCCTCCTCCTTCTCCTCCTCCTCCTCCTCCTCCAGGAATATATTAAATAAATGATCCAGTTCAATTCAGATTACATTGTAACTGAGGGCACAACAGCAGTTCTGATATATTCTGGTAGGCGGTCTCAGAAAGCTGAACAATTATGAATTTATTCTGAGTTTCTATCACCACGATGTAAAAAAGTTGTTGAGACTCTAGAAAGAGTGCAGAGAAAAGCAACAAAAATGAATAGGGTACTGGAGGCTAAAACATATGAAGAATGGTTGCAGGAACTGGGTATGTCTAGTTTAATGAAAAGAAGGACTAGGGGAGACATGATAGCAGTGTTCCAATATCTCAGGGGCTGCCACAAAGATGAGGGAGTCAAGCTATTCTCTAAAGCACCTGAGGACAGGACAGGAAGCAATGGGTGGAAACTAATCAAGGAGAGAAGCAACTTAGAACTAAGGAGAAATTTCCTGACAGTTAAAACAATCAGTGAAAGAACTTGCCTGCAGAAGTTGTGAATGCTCCAACACTGGGAGTTTTTAAGAAGATGTTGGATAACCATTTATCTGAAGTGGTGCAGGGTTTCCGGCCTAAGCAGGGGGTTGGACTAGAAGACCTCCAAGGTCCCTTCCAACTCTGTTATTCTATTCTATTCTATTCTATTCTATTCTATTCTATTCTATTCTATTCTATTCTATTCTATTCTATTCTATTCTATTCTATTCTACTCTACTCTACTCTATTCTATTGCTATCATGTCTCCCCTAGTCCTTCTCTTCATTAAACTAGACATGCCCAGTTCCTGTAACTGTTCTTCATATGTTTTAGCCTCCAGTCCCCTAATCATCTTTGTTGCTCTTCTTTGCACTTCTCAGTGCTCTTCTCTGCACATTTAGGGCAACTTAATTGTAAAAATCATCTTGATAACCATTCAAAAACATTTGCATTTATTTTTAAAACATGGTTGAAGAATCCCATCAATTGAAGATACTTAGGATTCCTGGGGTCTAATTCCATTACTGATATTAAACGACCATGTGGTTGACTGTTTCCTCTTGTGGGATCCTATCTTTATCTTACAAGCCAGCAAGAGTTCCATTAAATAAATAAATCCCCTTCCAGGGTAAACGGTGAAGTAGATTGTGCTTATCCTGCGATATTATCAAAGAATATCACAAGAATATCATATAAATGGAGCCCTGCTGTTTGAATTAATGGCCCGTTTAATCCCCCAAATGAGATTCAGGGGCCTTTGAATCCCATACATTATCAGAACTTTCAACCCACCGATTTTATCTAATCTCTGTTTAACACCCAGTACCAACATTTCTGTGAAGACATTCTACAAGCTTTATAATATTGCAGATAACGTTTTCCCTTTCCACCTTTCTGTAGGCCGGTTGAAAATCTTTGCTATACCAATTTTTGTAGGCCACCATTCCTTTTCTACGCATTTATCCAATCGTTGTTTTGTTTTTATAATCGGATTTGAGTAAAGATAAAAGTTGAACTGTCTAGGGGAGAAAAAAGGCTTTTTAATTTTTTCATTATTAATTTCCCTCCTCTCCACATCCACCATCAGCATTTTGATTTGCAGCACGTAATTTAATAATGAAACAAAAGTAAATAATAAAGATTTACTGGAATACAAATCAGTGGTGGGTTTCAAAAATTTTACTACCGGTTCTGTGGGCGTGGCTTGGTGGGTGTGGCTTGGTGGGCATGGCAGGGTAAGGATACTGTAAAATCTCCTTTCCCTCCCCACTCCAGGGGAAGGATACTGTAAAATCTCCATTCTGTCCCCAATCCAGGGGAAGGTTACTGCAAAATCCCCATTTCCTCCTGATCAGCTGGGACTCGGGAGGCAGAGAATAGATGGGGGTGGGGCCAGTCAGAGGTGGTATTTACCGGTTCTCCGAACTACTCAAAATTTCTGCTACCGGTTCTCCAGAACTGTCAGAACCTCCTGAAACCCACCTCTGATACAAATGCAACTGCTACTTATGGCAGAATTACTGATAAAAATGAGTTGCACATACGTTTTCTGGGCAGCCTACAGTCAAAAAAGTTAAAGGAGGAGCATTTAACTTTAATGCTTCTAAATGAATATTTGAAGTAAAAGGTTGTTTATGGAATATTAAATTACAGTACTTCTCTGATACTTTTCTTTCTTTCTCTTTTTTTCCCCATGCAGTTCTTTAATTGTGTAAGCTGCTAGATGCTGTCCAGAATGTAAGCAACAAAATTTTGGGCAAAAATAATTATCTGAATATTATTAAATTATATTTGGTCAGAAGGCTTGCTGAGTAGAGGTTTTAGCAAAATGATGATTAAGGGGTTTTCAAGTTAATGCTGTTTTTCTTAATACTTTGTTTGAGATTTGAATAGTCTCAGGGCTTGTGTGGTTTCAGCAGAGATAAATATGTTACCAGGCCACATACAGTCAAATAAAGTGAAATTAAACATGCATTTTATTTTCAAGCATTTCTCCATATCTATGTAAAATCCATGGAAAGAAGAGCAAGAAACTATTAACCTTGTTTTGGGGCTCACACCTGTAGCCATGAATTTAGCATGGCATTTAGAACAGTGCTGTGTAGGAAACGCACACATACAAACCCCTGAGGTTTAGTGTGGCTCCCATGCTTATGAATTCTATATGGGCTGCTGGGGGTTCGCAGGGGTTCAGGAGAACCTCTAGCTAAGATTCTGTGCAGTTTGGAGAACCCCCAAATCCTACTCCTGGCTGGCCCCGCCCACCCCACCTGCCTTCCCAGGAGTCCCCACATGGCCCATTTTGGATGCAGGTAAGTGCAGGGCACGCGCAGAGGCTCGAGGAGGGCAAAAAACAGGACTACCGGAAGTTTGGGAAGGCTGGAAATCGGCCCGTTTCTGGCCTCCAGAGGGCCTTCGGAACCTGGGGAGACCGTTTTCACCCTCCCAGAGGGTCAAGAAAAGCCTCCAGAGCCCGGGGAGGGCAAATACGCCCCCCCTGCCATGGTTCAGGAGGCCGACTAGGCCACATCTGCCATGGCCATGCTCACACAGCAACCAGGCAGAGAACTCAGTCCGATCTACCTCTTCCCACTTATTACTATAACCAGGTTTCTTGTATCTTTCAATTTATATTGTTTTTATTTGTTCCCTAGGATGATTTGATAGCTTATTAGCAACCTTGACTATCACTAAGTGTTGTATCTTTTTATTCTTGATGAATATATGTTATTCTCCTTATGTACACTGAGAGCATATACACCTAAGACAAATTCCTTGTGTGTCCAATCACACTTTTTTTTTTAATTTGATTTATATGCCGCCCTTCTCCGAAGACTCAGGGCGGCTTACAATGTGCTCAGCAATAAAACTTGGCCAATAAAGAATTCTATTCTATTCTATTCTATTCTATTCTATTCTATTCTATTCTATTCTATTCTATTCTATTCTATTCTATTCTATTCTATTCTATTCTATTCTATTCTATTCCATTCCATTCCATTCCATTCCACTCCACTCCACTCCACTCCACTCCACTCCACTCCATTCCATTATTTCATTTATTCCTAAAAGACATTTGGTGTTTATATTTCCATTTCCATTCTCTCTCCCCACCTCTGACCATTAAATTCAGGTGTTGGGTTGTTTTTTTTTTAGAATATATGAGCCAGTACATTTTACTGTCTTAACGGATAAGGTTAGACACTCTTCAAAAGTAGCAAATTACCTGTAGGCTCCATTGTTAAGTTCTTATGAACTGCATCTCCAGCCATAGGCATTTTATGGCATGAAACTAGATGAAACAGAAGTTCAGAATCCAGTAGCATAGACTCCCACATAACATGCATTGCAGTCATTTTTAATTGTTTTATGCTACTGACACAACTCCCACTTGCAGGTGGAGTGACGCATATTGATAATTTTCTGCAACAGTTCACCAAATTTTCTTTCTAAGAACTGGACAGATCAGTGATGGGATTCAAAAATTTTTTACTAGTGGTTCTGTGGGCGCGGCTTGGTGGGTGTGGCATGGCTTGGTGGGTGTGGCAGGGGAAGAATACTGTAAAATGTCTATTCCCTTCCCACTCCAGGGGAAGGATACTGTAAAATCTCCGTTTCCTCCCCAGTGTTGTGGCCCCGCCCTCTGAGCCTGTCCCATCGGAGGAAGAAAGCTCCGAGCATGAGGAAGAGGAATCAGCCAGGCCTCCCTCTCCAGGCCCCTCCCCTCTGGCATTGTCTCAGGTGCCGGCCGAGGGAGAGGAGATTAGCAGGGAGACAGCTGGTTCGGATCAGAGTGACGAAGAAACATCATTCCTGGACGCACGCCTCCGAAGGCGTGATAAACGATTGCAGCAACTTAGGAGGCGTGCTAGGGATTAGAACTGAGTCACTGGACCACACCCCAGAGACTATATAATAGAGGGTAGTGGTCAGGGATCCTTGTGACGAACAAAAGTAAACCTTGGATAGTCACTAAAGCCTCGTCCGGAACTGCTGGGAGAAATATTATTTCTGCTTGGACTTTTTGTACGTTAAGTATCTTATCTTTCTGTTTGTGAAAATAAAGGCATTTGGCAGACGGTGTGTCTATCGCTGCCAAGTGGGAGATAAGACCTGGGTGCGTTCCAAAGTGTTTCCTCGGCTGGCTGTGTTTGTGTGTGTGTGGGGACGGGGACAGATCACCCACTCCAGGGGAAGGTTACTGCAAAATCCCCATTTCCTCCTGATCAACTGGGACTTGGGAGGCAGAGAATAGATGGGGGTGAGGCCAGTCAGAAGTGGTATTTACCAGTTCTCCAGAACTGGTCAGAACTTGCTGAATACCACCTCTGGGACAGATGTTGGGGAGCATCTATAAGAGTGATGGTGAACACGTCTGGGCCGCAACCAGGAAGTGGAGCTGCCCATGGCATATGCACGCACCCCAAAAGGAACTTCTGGTTTCAGCTACTGAACTTCGGGTTTCAGCCAGCTACTCTTTTGGGTTTCTGGCATGCATGCGTGTGCGACAATCAGCTGGCTGGTGCACATGCTCATGTGCTCACAAGACCAACTCTTCCAGTTTCTGGCACTGCCGCATGCAAAGAGGCTGGCTGATCGTTCGTGCACTCATGCACGTCAGAAACCTGGAAGTGGAATGGATGATGCCGTTTGTGCCAGGTGACATATCCCTGCGTGCCACATAGGTTCATCATCATGGATCTATAACATTTTCAATTCTAGTACATATTAATAACATTAGAATTTTTTTTTTTGTTTGGAGTTCCATATTCCCTTATTATAGGAATGATAGGTTTTTGCATACTCACAAAGTAAACCTCAGTTCAAGTTTAGACTTGCAAAGCTGGAGAAAGCTAAATTTTTCAATTTATGATTAAGAGGATGGATGAGTATCCCATTATTTATGCCTACAGTTCATAGGGATGAGGATTTCTAATAACATACAGCCAATGTATGTGTACCAAAACTGTTTTACTGGTTTCTTATATCCAATAAAAAAAAAAGAAGTAAAATATTGCCAAAGATAAAAATGAACAAGGTTAGTTCTTTAAATCATGCACTTTTTATGCGGGAGAAAATAAATTCAGCTGGGTGAATCCATGTTTTGCAGAATAGACTGTATATTACTCACATAGAAAACACATCCTCCTGGTTAGTGCAACAGAATTGCAGGAAGTTATTTTCTGAAGATTCGTCAAGAGCGGGAGGGTTACGGAGAATATAGTGTGTTCATGGATAATTTTCTCTATCTAATGTAGGTTTCTTTTTCGGATTGGAATGACAAATGTCCATGATTCTATAGATGCGTAACTATAGGGGAAGGAGCAGTGGTGAAATCCAATTTTTTTACTATCGGTTCTGTGGGCATGGCTTGGTGGACGTGGTGTGGTTTGGTGGACATGACTTGGTGGCATGGCAGGGGGAGGATACTGCAAAATCTCCATTCCCATTCCACTCCAGGGGAAGGATACTGCAAAATCTCCATTCCCGCCCCACTTTGGGTCCAGCCAGAGGTGGTATTTGCCAGTTCTCCAAACTACTCGAAATTTCTGCTACCAGTTTTCCAGAACCTGTCAGAACCTGCTGGATTTCACCCCTGGGAAGGAATGGCAGAATCTGAGGACAGAGTTAAAAGAAGGATCAGCCCTGACCACGGGTGTCAAAGTCACATTGCTTGTCACATGATGGAGCGTTACATTTTTTCCCTTCACAGAGCTGGGGTGAGCATGGCCTTGTGTGATGCATCTGGCCCATGGGCCACCATTTGACACCCCTGGTCTAGAATCTCTGTGTAGCTATGAGCAAGCTAAGTCCAACCTTCATTGAATTCTGCTAACCTTTATCTAACTCCTGGTGTTAACCATTAGTTGAAATTATTGCTATGCATAAACTTTTGTAGCAATAAATCAGTTTAATTGGACCTTCACATCTGACCTGATCTAACACCTTTAAGAAAGCTTTTCTAAAACATTATATGGATGCTGTTGCTCAGAGCAGCTGAAGATCAAATGTGAAGTGAGTTTGACTTCAATTCCCAGAAATCCTTGTCACTGATCGTAATGTCTGGGTCTGAAAACAACTGAAGTCTATCCCATCTAGATAATGATACTTCTTGTAGGTCAGTAAACTGGTTAGTTTAAACCTTATCACATATTCCTGTATCATTTAATTGTATAAGTAAACAATGAAGTAGAGCTACCTCTACTCTTTACTCCAGAAATACAGGTGACTACTAAATGGCAACAAAAAGATAAACAACTACTCTTTTGTGTCATATAATGAGGATTTCTGAGGGCCTGATATGGTAGCCCTAATTTACTACATAATTTATATCACTTTGCTATATTCCCATTTCTTATGTGTTTCATCTTGTACCAGTAGATAAGTAATAATCATAGTTTTTCTTCTGCCCCTATCTTCTGAACTTTGTAATGACCTTTCTGTGGTCATTGTATCCCACAAATCCATCCTTTCGTTCAGCCATTTTCACTTTAAAGTCCATAACTGACAATCTGAGGTGTTCATTTCACCCATTGAAAACACCAATTTGGTATTCAGTCATATCTTTACACTAGAACATAACTTGTTATATAATAAAGAGAAGATACTGGGTGGGTTATTTCGGTTCTTCAAGTCATATATTCTATTTCTCAAGATAGCCAGAAGTCTTCATTGGGCTACAAGTAAAAAAAAATAAAAAAAAAAATACGAAGAAGCAGAAAATGGACTTGATATTTCATCAGTTCAAGGTCACTTTTCAAGATGACCTCCTGCAATTCCATCCAGGTTTTTTTTTAAATAATATTTATTAAATTTCCAAAAATTAAAAAACACAGTACAAAAATAAACATAATACACAAAAAGGTAAGAAAAACTCACACACACACAAAACAAAAAATATAAACAACCAAAAACAAACATATCAAAATTTCAATACTAATAACAACTTTTCTGCATCAGTATCTCTAGCCTATTTAACCTCTTTACACAAATTCTACTTTTTTTAAAAAAAAAAAAATTATATGCCGCCCTTCTCCGGAGACTCAGGGCAGCTTACAATGCGTTAAGCAATAGCCTTCATACTTTTGTATATTTATACAAAGTCAGCTTATTGCCCCCACAATCCGGGTCCTCATTTTACCTACCTTAGAAAGGATGGAAGGCTGAGTCAACCTTGAGCCTGGTGAGATTTGAACTTGCAGTAATTGCAGGCAGCTGATGTTAATAACAGTGCTTTAGTCTGCTACGCCACCAGGGCTCTTTTAAATATCTTTATCTTAAACTTATATCTTTATCTAAATTATCTTGACTTCTATTTACAATTCGATCTCATAACAAAAACATCCCTTAAGTTTTATGTTTATTCTCCAACCAGGAATACCATTTATTCCATATTAAATAGTACTCAGTGTCCTCCCTCTCCTTCATGTCCATAGGTAATCTGTCCATCTCTGCACATTTGTATATATATATATATATTTATTATGATTTGATCTGGAGGGCTATCTGATTGTTTCCAATTTTGTGCTATCAGAATTCTACTTGCCGTCAGTATATGTAATATACTGAGTCTTCGGAGAGGGGTGGCATATAAATTGAATTAATTAAATTAAATTAAATATGATATATTGTATACTATTCTGCATTTTCCCTTCCAGAATCCAGGGGAAACAATTCCGGCTTTCTTTCTATCTTCTGCCCTGTTATTTAATCCAGCCATTTTTTAATCTTGCCCCAGAATTTCCTAATCTTAAAACAAGTCCACCACATGTGGTAGAATGTCCCTTGTTTGTGTCCACTCCTCCAACAATTCGGAGATCTATTCAAGAACATCCTGGCCAATCTCGCTGGTGGCAAATGCCATAGGTAGAACATTTTGTAAAGAGTTTCTTTATAAGTAGAAGTCTTCATTGGGCTACAATAAAAAAAAAATAGGAAGAAGCAGAAAATGGACTTGATATTTCATCAGTTCAAGGTCAATTTTCAAGATGACTTCCTGCAATTCCATCCAGTGTTAATGTGGGACTCTTGACAACAAGCGTTAGATGTGGCTTGTTTTGTATTCAGAGCAAAGAATCCCAGTTGCCCAAAGCTTTGAAAACAAGGTCATTCATCTCCATGACATCTCGTGACTGTGGCCTTAAACTACAATAAATAGAATTAATGATATCTTATCATATAATAGTATAACATAAATTATATTTATTAAAGGAGATAAACTGAGCACATATTGTAATGAAATCAATAAAAATGGATTGGGTTTCAAGGCATGCAGCTTCGGCCATATCCTCCTACCCCATATCAAGCCTGCAGATATGAAGTCCTCAATTCCTGCCATATTGAGAGACAGTTGTTATAATGGTGTTGTGTAGCTTCTTTTCTTTTTCATGCTGATATATGTGTACCACAGGGGTGAAATCCAGCAGGTTCTGACAGGTTCTGGAGAACCACTAGCGGAAATTTTGAGTAGTTTAGAGAACTGGCGAATACCACCTCTGGCTAGCCCCAGAGTGGGGAGGGAATGAGGATTTTGCAGTATCCTTCCCCTGGAGTGGGGTGGGAATGGAGATTTTGCAGTATCCTTCCCCTGCCACGCCCACCAAACCACGCCCACAGAACTGGTAGTAAAAAAAATTGAATTTCACCACTGATGTAGCACCTATTTAACTGTTTCTAGATGGCTGACAGTAACCAATATCAAACAATGAGTACGAATGTAGACACTTTATTTATTTATTTGTCAGATGTATAATTTTTAAAAGTTCCATTTGCTTTTTCTTAATTGTTTTATGTATTGTTTTCTCCCTCTGAAGATTCTGTGGAAGAGTACAATTTTTACTGATCTTCTTTTTTATTATTATTTTTATTATACATTTTCCTTTATTATACAGTACATAACATTTCCATTTCTGCAACGGCAGTGTACTGTCTGTATCTAATCTCTTTTAAATACACATAGCTTTATACACATCATAATTATAACCATTATTCTCATAATACACACAATGTAATCTTCCTTTCTAATCACCCTATACAATTTAATCTATAATCAAGTATAATCCAGTGATAATATTGCTTATAGAATTATTGCATACGCACAAAGATATAAAGTACTCTGTTTGCTCTTTATCCTTAATTTTCATCATTAACCTGTCCATTTTGGCACAGTTTAATATTTTCTTTATTAAATTTTCATCTATAGGCATATAGGTATATAGGTACAGTGAGACGTAATGGCTCAGTGGCTAAGATGTTGAGCTTGTTGATCGAAAGGTGGGCAGTTCAGTGGTTTGAATCCCTAGTGCTGCATAACGGGGTGAGCTCCCATTACTTGTCCCAGCTTCTGCCAACCTAGCAGTTCGAAAGCAAGTAAAAAATGCAAGTAGAAAAATAGGAACCACTTTGGTGGGAAGGTAACAGCGTTCCGTGCACCTTTAGCATTTAGTCATGCCGGCCACATGACCACGGAGACGTCTTTGTACAGAGCTGGCTCTTTGGCTTTGAAACAGAGATGAGCACCGCCCCCTAGAGCCGGGAACAACTAGCACATATGTGCGAGGAACCTTTACCTTTACCTATAGGTATATTTTTGTTTTTCCAATTTTGTGTGTAAATAATTCTCGCTGCCTTTATCACATGTAATATTAAATATGTAATTCTTTTATTATATTTTCCCAGTAATATACCTAGCAAGAACAATTCTTACTGATCTTCTGAAGAGCAATAAAGATGGGTCCTTCAAGACTTCAGGAGGCAAGCTGTTTCAAAGTGAGGAGTCTGTGATCATCTCTTGAATGATCAAGCCTGGCTTGCATGTATGTATGGAATGTGTGGACTCTAACTGAGTTAGATAATCCCCAAACTAATGATCCACAAAAAGATTTAACCTTTATACAAGTTGTTGGGAAGATCCATGCTAGTCCAATCTGATGGCCAAATATGGCTTTTTCAGGCAGGTGCCTTGATGTGCATATTTTCCAATGAGACAAACCAAGACAGGAAGATCATTTTATTACAATTTATCAGAATATTCAGACAAAAGGGATTCCTCAATCAAAGAGGGAACCCCGATCTTTAGCTTACATCCTCTTTTATAGTTAACATAACAAAGAAATCTGAAAAAGGAAAGTTGATTGGACAGGATAATAGCATACATGTTTATTAAAATGAGATCTGAAGGGGAATAAATTGTAAGGAGAAAAGTTGTTTAGGGTTCATAAAGAGATAAGCCAGACCCCAATTTGTACTAACAAACTTTTCTTATCAGGAGCTAGTCTCCAGCTTGTTTATCAGTTTAGGAATGTTAAAAGCTAATAAATCTTGAACATCACTTTAAAAGAAATATACATATATACATACATCAGATTAAAATACAAATATGTTAGTTAACAAATAACAAAACCCATGTTATTTACCCCTCAAATGTCAGCTATAAAAAGCTTCTAAGTAACTTTGGCCAGTGACAATTTCTCAACCCAAATTAGTGCAGAATTTCCTTGAACTGCAATATGGGTGGCATATAAAATTAATAAATAATTAACAATAATGCAGTGGTGTCCAAAGGTTGCTCCTACTTTTAATCAAAGCAATGCACCACAAACCATCCATCCTTTTTAGGTGCGCATATAACCTTGCTAAGCATGGAGAGAAATGATAATCCTTTTTCCATGTCCTGTTGTTGCTGTGGGACTGGGTTGTTGGGAGATACAGTGGGAACAACAACAGGAGACACAGTGGGAAATAAATCTAGCCAATTAAAAACAAAACAAATGCAGGGATTCCCAAAAGCTGATAGATCACATTTTGCTTCCCTGCAACTTATGACTAACGATAACAGTACATTTCATACGACAAATAATTTATTCCGAATAAGCAATACAAAGAGCAAGCAATGCATCTTTTTCAAATGTTATAGCACAAAAATAATAGAAACAGTTAACTGAGCTCCAAAGGTATTTGTAAAGTGGAACAAACTCAAGTGAGGTTTGTTTGTTTATTAAATTTGGTTTAATTTAAAATATCTCCATGACATTAGATATACCGTGTTTTCCCAAAAATCTGACCTACTCAGAAAGTAGTGGCCTTTCTGAGCTCCGTTTTCGCTGGCAGAGGGTTTCAGAAAGCCGTTGCAGATGAAAACGGAGCACTGGAGCCCATTTTCGCTGGCACTCGGGCCACCACAGAAGCCCCCAACACGAGTGACATTGAGCTGGCCATGCCCACCCTGGCCATGCCCCCCAACAGGTCAAACACAACCCTGATGCAGCCCTCAATGAAATTGAGTTTGACACCCCTGGAATAGAACAATGAAATATATGCACTATATCATCCTATGTATCCTTCTAGGTTTCCCCTCAGTGGTGAAATTCAATTTTTTTTACTACCGGTTCTGTGGGCATGGCTTTGTGTGGCTTGGTGGACATGGCTTGGTGGGCATGGCAGGGGAAGGATACTGCAAAATCTCCATTCCCACCCCACTCCAGGGGAAGGATCCTGCAAAATCCCCATTCCCTCCTCATTCTGGGACCAGCCAGAGGTGGTATTTGCCGCTTCTCTGAACTACTCAAACTTTCCACTACTGATTCTCCAAATTACTCAAAATTTCCACTACCAGTTCTCCAGAACCTGTCAGGACCTGCTGGATTTCACCCCTGTTTCCCCTCCTTTTTTATGTTATGATTTCAGGTTTTGACAGTGATGAAGGATGGAAATATGCCTCTGTAAACTATATTTTTGAATTAACAATTTAAGAAATTATTCTGCTAGAATGTTTATTTATTTGATTTGTATCCCACTTTCCAGGATAAAGGAGGACTAGAATCTGAGGTTCTCCCTTCTGCCACTTAACTACAACACTATACTGGCTTTTATCATTTCCGTTCTTATTTATTTATTTTTATTTATTTTATTAGATTTTTTTATACTGCCCTTCTCCCACAGGACTCAGGGCGGTGAACAGCCAAGAATAAAAACATCGCAGACAAAATTTAAAAAAAAAAAATTAAAGAAAGAATTAAACAAATTTCGGCCCAATAATTTAAAACACCCAACTAAAGTCAAATTAACAATTAAAAATATCTAAGGTGGGGAGGGGGGTTAAGCCAGCCCGGCTTGATGAAATAAAAAAGTTTTAAGGGCACGGCGAAAAGCATGGAGATCTGGGATCCTACGTATCTCCGGGGACAGGTCGTTCCAGAGGACAGGTGCTGCCACAGAGAAGGCCCTCCCCCTGGGGGTCGCCAGCCGACATTGTCTGGCCGACGGCACCCTGAGGAGTTCCTCTCTGTGGGAGCGTACTGGCCGGTGGGAGGCTATCGGTTGCAGAAGGTGGTTCAATAAGTACCCAGGCCCTAAGATTTATTTATTGATTAATACTGGCGTGCTGCCTTTGAAAGTAAATAATTTCCATTTTTTTTAGAAAACAGAAAACACAAAATAATGGAAACAGCAATGCAGCTCATGAAATCCAGAATATATGATTTTGTTTTAATACAAGGATGGATTAAACAGAAGTAAGCACCAACAGTTAAATTGCAGGATGACATATTGGAATAAATAATGATCTTTGGGAACTGGATTACCTTACTTAGTTTAAAGTGATTTGCTAAACTTACCCTGGGGACATCTCTTAAAGCGAGAATATATGCAATATGCAAAACAAATGGTAAGCAGCATTTTCGCAACTATTGTGGAACTCAAAGCGTGATTACATAAGCAGGTTTGTTGTGGGGAAGTTTGATTTAATCATGTGTCTCTAATGTCTGCACATGACTAAGCTCCAAATCCGTCTTAATCATGGGGGGAAACCATCAGATTGATTTTCTTTAAATTATAACCTAGATCAGTGGTGCACAATCTAAACTGATTCCCCAGAACTGCATGAACACTTATGAAAGTTTTTCGTTGGCTTCCAAATTCTCTTTAAACATTCCCTGGGACTCTAATTTCTAAATTATTTTTTTTAATATTTGAAAAATCAATCAATCAATCAATACAGGTAGTCTTCGACTTACAACAGTTCATTTAGTGACCATTTGGTTGCAAAGTTACAATGGCACTGAAAAATGTGACTTACCGTATTTTTTGGAGCATAAGACACACTTCCCCCCGCCCCCCAAAAAGAAGGTGAAAATTTGGTTGTGTCTTATAAACTGAATGTAGCCGCGCCCACTTGCCGGCCCCCACGCTTTGGCCTCTGCCTCCCAGCAATTTGCCTCCTTGCAGCAAAGAGCAAAGAGCTCGTTTCAGTTTCAGCTTCAGCACATCCTGATTAGCACAAGCAGCTGATTGTCCTTTGGATCGGCCTCCCGACCATCAGCTGTTTCAGGCTGCAGGGTTTGCCATTGCATGTTGCCGCCTCCGTGCGCCCCATTTTTGGCTCCACTGTTTGCTGTTTGCTGCAAGGAGGCAAACTCCTGGGAGGCAGAGGCAAAGGCAGATTTTTTTTCTTGTTTTCCTCTCCAAAAAAGGTGGGTGTGTCTTATATTCCAAAAAAATATGGTATGCCCTTTTTCACACTTATGACCCTTGCAGCCTCCCCATGGTCATGTGATCTAAATTCATACACTTGGCAACTGACTCATATTTATGACGGTTGCAGTGTCCCAGGATTAGATGATTCCCCCTTTGCAATCTTTTGACAAGCAAAGTCAATGGGGAAGCTGGATTCATTTAACCAACCATGTTACAAACTTAAGAACTGTAGTGATTCACTTAACAACTATGGCAAGAAAGATTGTAAAACGGGACAAAATTCATTTTAACAAATGTCTCACTTAGCAACAGAAATTTTAGACTCAATTGAGGTTGTAAACTGAGGACTACTAAGGCTGTGGAATGTAATTCTTTACTTAAATCAAATCAAATCAATTGCAAGAATTAAATTCATGCTTAAGGATGATACTTAGCCCATCGAAAATTACACAATCCAGTATTTAACAGAAAGAAATTGGGGCCAACCTTTTTTCAACATGAATATATACATATAAATAAAAGAGCCCTGGTGGCACAGTGGTTAAAGTGCAGTATTGCAAGCAAACTCTGCCCACCGCCTGGAGTTCGATTCTGATGGGCTCAAGATTGACTCAGTCTTCCATCCTTCCAAGGTCAATAAAATGAGGACCCAGATTGTTGGGGGCAATATGCTGACATTGTAAACTGTCCAGAGAGTGTTGTAAAGCACTATGGAGCAGCATATACTGTAAGTCTAATTGGCTAAGACGCTAAACTTGTTGATAGAAAGGTCGGCAGTTCAGCGGTTCGAATCCCTAGTGCTGTGAAATGGGGTGAGCTCCCGTTACTTGTCCCAGCTTCTGCCAACCTAGCAGTTCGAAAGCATGTAAAAAATGCAAGTAGAAAAATAGGGACCACCTTTGGTGGGAAGGTAACAGCGTTCCGTGCACCTTTGGCATTGAGTCATGCTGGCCACATGACCACGGAGACGTCTTTGGACAGTGCTGGCTCTTTGGCTTTGAAACAGAGATTAGCACTGCCCCCTAGAGTCGGGAACGACTAGCACATAAGTGTGAGGGGAACCTTTACCTTTACCTTTGCCATTCTATAAATAGATGCAATTTATGTTTTACTATCTAAACTGTGCTAATAATAATAATAATAATAATAATAATAATAATAATAATAATAATAATAATAATAATAATATCTTGGGCTCTCGATCAATTCTATTCCTTTTACATTATTCACAGCAGGAATTTTAAAGTTGTTAATTAATTGTACAAGCCAATTAACTTGTTACCCTTGGCATTACATGAGAACAGAAGCATAGTAGTAAGTCTGATTTGGCTTCATTATAGCATGTAATGTATAGTCTTTGGGCAGATAATAACCTCTGAAGACAGTGCTTTCTAATGGTTAGTGATAGGCAGCAGAAAACGATACCGGGAATACCCATAATTGTGTCTGTATGTAGAAGCCCACAGTTTGAGCAAAGAAGAGCTTTCATAAATCTCACTCCTTTAGTCTTTCTTTCAAGCTACAACAATTTGATGGACATCTTTCAGTCAGTGGTGGAATTCATTTTTTTTTAACTACCGGTTATGTGGGCATGGCTTGGTGAGCGTGGTGTGGCTTGGTGGGCGTGGCTTGGTGGGCGTGGCAGGGGAAGGATACTGCAAAATCTCCATTCCCACCCCACTCCAGGGGAAGGATGGATACTGCAAAATCTCCATTCCCTCCCCACTCCTGGGGGAAGGATACTGCAAAATCCCCCTTCCCACTCCATTCTGGGGCCAGCCAGAAGTGGTATTGCTGGTTCTCCGAACTACTCAAAATTTCCGCTACCGGTTCTCCGGAACCTGTCAGAACCTGCTGGATTTCACCTCTGCTTTCAGTTTAGCTTTAAGGAAGGAGTCTCACAGATAAAATTATCATCTTGGAAACAATTCTGCATATTGAACAGAAATCATGAACTACACGAATCCCTCCTTTTAAGTTGTTGTCCAAGCAGTGTACAAAATGCAATGAACTCTGCGAAGGATTAAAGGGCGCATCCATGCGGAAAGGCTGTCCATCATTTGAATAAAACATTAAATCATGGCCTTGTCTCCTTTGCAGGCACTATAGATAACATGACACGTCTAAAGGGAGGGCAATAATGATTTGATATACTCTAAAGATTCCAGAATTGCTGCTTATCAGTCACACAGGCTCATTTACAAGGACAGCTCTTAATGGTCAATCATCTGCATTCAGATTTGCTTAAGTATGCCATTCCCTATACAATTTGTTCAGCAGAACCAGCATCTCTAGAAACAGTTATAGAAACGAAATTGTGTCATAAATTGTCTAACAACATTTTTTTCTGCTAAGAATGCACTCAAACACTGAAAAACCCAGATACTATTCAATCACAGTTTCCAGGGACTAGCATGGATAATAATCACAAATGCTAAAGCAGGGGTATCAAACTCAATTTCATAGAAGGCTGCATCAGGGCTGTGGTTGATTTTGGGGGCCCAGATGGGTGTTGCTGACTGGGTGGGTGTGGTCAACTGGGTGGGTATGGCCAGCTTGATGACACTCCCCAAAATGCTGGCATGTTTCCTTTTTCCATTGGGTATACCGGGCCGAAGCCACGCTGGCCTGATGTTTCCTCTTCGTATTGAGTAGACCGGGCTGAAGCGGCCCAGGCTGGTTCCTTACATTTTCCAGGATGGCCCCGTGGGCCGGATCTGACCACATTGTGGGTCGGATGCAGCCCACAGGCCTTGTGTTTGATACCCCTGTGCTAAAGAGATCATGCAATAGTATCTGAAGGTGAACAATTCCCAATTCTTGTTATTATCAGTAGATTTCAGTCGATTTCAAGGTTACAAAAGTTAAATTGATGTAGTTGTTTCTTCTTGAAGCCCATTTATTCCTATCTCTATTTTTCATTTTATATATTTTTATTATCTGTTATCATATCTGTTATATTTTATATCCCCTAGCATTAAGCAAAAACCGTCATCTTTATTTTTGTGATTTAATACAAATCTATTGTCAAGTTTCCGAAAGATGCCCTAATTAATTCATGAGCCATGATCCAAACTTCAAAGAAAATATAGTCATTTATTAGGAGCACCATTCCGGCAATACTGGGATGCAGTTAGGACTGATCCTGCGTAGATTTACGTTCCCCTATGACCCTGTCTCTCCCCTCCTCTCTGGCCATGTCATAAATCACATTCTCCAATTAACCACTTTGGCTGGCTGTGAACCTTAATGCCCTCCTTCTGATTGCGGTCAGAAAGAATGTATGGAATTCACTTCAGTTCTCCCTCCCTCCTGCTCATGGCAACTTGAAAGCTTTGCAAGTTGACATCTATATTTTAATTAGTTGCTGATCTCATTACTATGTGGATGTTCCAACCTCTAGTTTATGTTCATGGCAGCACCCGGTAACAACTGTGGTTAGCACACAAAATGAAATGTATACACCTAGGACATACTTACTAACATTGGAGATAAGACAGTGACTGGATTGATTTTCCTACTTTGCGTGCTCCTGTCAAACTTAAACATACTAGTCCAAGGCAAAGCCTCTCTAAGCCAGAGAAGGGAAATATTACCCATTCCTGATTGCATAATCAGTAAAACGACAAACATCCCATAGTTAATGAAGGATGCATACTTAATCCCATCAATGTTCTACCAATAGACAGCAACAATGATTCTTCCCAGTCTCATTAGTGCTTTGAGAAATTACAGTTTTCTCGAATAATAGAATATCTCTCATTAAACACACATATCTTCATTAAACATATACATACACTCATCTACTGCACATTTGCATGGAATAAGAATAGACCCCAAGCCATCAAAAGTAAAACAGAGCCTTGAAAATGCCTACTGTATGGTTCAAAAGCCCTATAAAGGATGGTACCTTTTTATTATATCTTGTTTCCCTTATTGGGTCAACTCGCAAAGCATCCCTGCTCTCAACTTGCCATGGGCAAGGGGGATGGGAAAATGAACTTCGCAGCGAGGGAGCACTTCAGTCAAAACAAAAAGCACATTCCAGCCATCTCTCTGTCAAGGCCTTCTCCGTGGTTACCCATAGTGGCTGGAGGGGAGTGATCTCTACAACCCGTGAAATTGCTTCGTTGGAGAATGTGACTGATGACACACCTTGGGGGGAGGGGAGGAAACAGGGTCATGATTGGGGCGCAAATTAATTGGGGTCAGAGTTGCCTTCACTTGGAATGTGCTGACATGAAGCTCGTAATAAATAACTGGATTTCTTTTGAAGCTTGGCTCGAGGCTCAGGATTTAATTAGGGCATAGGTCGGAACCCTGACACTGTAATCCATTGATATTTTCTCACAAAGAGAAAATATCTGCTGCAAACACCCCATAGGTATCAGGAAGGGCATCTGGCCAGTAAATGCTCAGCTCCACTCAGTCGCTCCAACCCCACACCAAAGCAAAGGATTAACATAATAAATATTAAAAAGTAATCATAAGATTTGAAGAGTTCTTGAAGATCTTCTAGTCTAATCTTCTGTTCATTAAAAGTTCTTCAACAATTCATGAAAATCTGTGATGAAACACCCATGATTCCATGAGGCAGACCATTCACTGCTGAATAACTCTTAATTCTCCTTATTCTGAATTTGGATCTCCCTTTGCAGAGTTTCCACTCATTAGTTCTTGCCATACTTCTAGGATCTATGAAGAATAAATCCACACTCTTTTCCATGAACTTGTAATACACCAAGTATCTCAGAGCTCTTAAATCAAGTATCTATTATTATTCCTATTAGATGAGGAGAGTAAACGAATTTCATAAGAATTGCCTCCACTTTTAGTTGACGTTTCACTCTTTTGGACTAGTGTTAGTGAAGTACTGTATTATATGTGCTATATTTTTTGGAGTATAAAACACACCTTTTTCCCCCCCAAAAAGAGGGTGAAAATCTGGGTGCATATTATACTCTGAATGTAGCCCTGCCCAGCTTCTCAAACGGAGGTTTCAGAGTAGTTTTTAGCCTAACTTCTAAAAACATCAGAAACTAAGCTTCAGGAAAAAAAACCTCCAAACAGAGCTTCAGAAAAAAAGCCTCAGAAACAGAGCTTCAGAGGCTTTTTTTCTGAAGCTGTGTTTTGGAGGCTTTCAGACAGTGGTGAAATCTAAAATTTGTTATTACTGGTTCTGTGGGCGTGGCTTGGTGGGGAGGGGTAATGTGACTGGTTGGGCGTGGCCAATTTTTTTTTCTTTTAAAACCATTTTTTCGACAACCTCTTCGGCGAAGAGGTTGTAAAACAAAGCTTTCAAAAGGCTCTGATGATCCCAGCTGAGTTGCCTGATTGGCAGAGGCTTTTTTTCTTTTAAAAGCCTCTGCCGATCAGGCAACTCAGCTTGGATCATCAGAGGCATTTAAAAGAAAAAAAGCCTCTGCTGATTAGGCAACTCAGCTTGGATCATCAGAGGCATTTAAAAGAAAATAACCCTCTGCCGATCAGGCAACTCAGTTTGGATTATCAGAGACTTTAAAAGAAAAAAAGCCTCTGCTGATCAGGTAACTTAGCTGGGATCATCAGCTGATGATCCCTTTGATGATCCCAGCTGAGCCGCGCGATCAGCAGAGGCTTTTTTTTTTTTTACTTTTAAAAGCATTTTTTCAGCCGAAGAGGTTGTAGAAAATATGCTTTTAAAAGTTGAAAGAAAAAACCTCTGATAATTGTGCGGCTCAGCTGGGCATTGGGGGGGGGGGCAGGTATTTTTGCTACCGGTTCTCTGAACCACCCGCCTCCATCACTACTGGATTGGGCGATCTGGTCCGAACCGGGAGCATTTCAACCCTGCTTTCAGAGGCAGAAAGAAAAGAAAAAAAAAAAAGCAAGAAACAGAGCTCACAACCAACCAACCTGTTGCTAAAATTCACCTCTGGGAACAGCTGATTGGGGGTATTCTGGGAGGCGGACCCATCCTCCAATCAGCTTTTTTCTTATTTTCCTCCTCAAAAACTAAGTTGCATCTTATACTCCAGTGCGTCTTACACTCCGAAAAATAAGGGTATGTGGATTATGGAGTAGGTTCTACATTTCTGGCTCCAATAAATTCCCAGTTAATTCCAAATAATTTGTTTAGAATAATAGCATTTCTACAGTTGTTTCTGTTCTTATCTAAATTTCTGGTCAAAGTCCATTTTTGGGGACAGCGGTATAATATTCTAAATATTTTTACATTAAATTGTAATAACAAGAATCAAAGAGAGGGAGAGAGAGGGAGGGAGGGAGGGAGAGGGAGATCAGGATCTTTCTTCTTTCTTGTCTATTTAATATTTCTCTATTTGTAGAGAAAATGTACTAAAATCTAGTAAATGAAGAGAGTCTTCTGAATATAAACTATGAGGTTTGGTGGACTCTGGGGGTAAAAATTGCAGCCATCAGAGGTATTCTTGCCATATATATTCTTCTCTCTCCTGAGCTCTATAAATTAGACTATAAACAAAAGCTACTGGAGTCAGCAAGCAGCAAAGAAAGACGCACACACTGGTGATTGCTGTGTTGTGCATTATATCATTAGACAGTAAAAGGCAGGGGAAGAAAAAAAATGAAAAGGGAATTTTGCTTTGACACAGGACAGCAGTAATATTACCAACACTTTGAGGTATCATGGTTGAAGTTTCCATTGGTGCATACTTTGAGAAGAACTAGGACTGTGATGGCGAACCTATGGCATGGGTGCCACAGGTGGCACGCGGAGCCATATCTGAGGGCACACGAGGATTGCCCTAGCTCAGCTCCAGCACACATGTGCCCACCGGCCAGCTGATTTTCGGGCCTTCCGGGCCCACCGGAAGTTGGAAAATGGGCTGTTTCCGGCTTCCGAAGGGCCTCCGGGGAGTGTTGAAGAAGGCCGTTTTTGCCCTCCCCAGGCTCCTAGAAAGCCTCTGGAGCCTGGGGAGAGTGAAAAATGGGCCCACTGTGCCAAAAGCAGGGGGAGCGCAGGGGGAGCACGCGCATGTGTGCAGGAGGGCGGGTCACGGGTGGGCATTGAATTATGGGTGTGGGCACGCATGCGCCCAATCCCCCCACTCTCCCCCCACTTTTGGCACGCAACAGCAAAAAGGTTAGCCATCACTAAACTAGGATTTGCTTCTCACTTGAAATTGTTTAGACTGGTCAAGGCAAGCTAAAAACAGGAAAAGAAAAATCCTAGCCAAAGAGACCTTTCATGTTTGTGGTTCGATTGAAAGACCTCCAGAAATGTACCTTTCCGTTGATGCTCAGTGGCGAAATTCTGTTTTGTTTCGCTTCTCATACCATGTGGTGATGAAAAAGGAATTATTTCAGAAATTTATTTCAGACAAGAGAATAGTGAATAACAACTCTGATAAGGGGAATGAGTGCAGAGGTTTTCACTCAGTGGTGGGATTCAGCCGGTTCAGGCCGGTTCGGGCAAACTGGTTGTTAAATTGCTGGCTGCTCCCCCTTCCCGCCCCCCCTTCCAGGAGTCCCCACATGCCCCATTTTGGCTCCCAGGTAAGTGCAGGGAGGCCTACTAGGCCCAAAATGAGGTGCGGGGGGTGCAGCATGCCCCTCCCCCCATGGCCCATTTTTGCTCCCAGGAGGCTGCAGGGAGGCCTACTAGGCCGAAAACAGGGCACGGGTGTATGGCACGGCTCCCCGTGCCCCGTTTTTGCTCTCAGGGGGAGGGGGGGTACAGGAGGCTGAGTGCTGCATATCAAACCCCCTAGCCATGCCCACCATGGCCACGCCCACCCACCCGGTCATTAGGGCAGAGAACTGGTTGCTAAATTATTTGAATCCCACCACTGTTTTCACTTATTTAGAATAGGCAGTCCTTCGCCTAATGACCAGTTGCTTAGTGACTGTTATCAAAGTTATGACAGAGCCCCTTATGGTTCCAGAGGTTCCCATGTTTTTACATTCTCCACATACTCGCATGCATTTCAAGTGCATTTCAGGTGCTTAGCAACCAGGTCTCCTTATGGCTAGGTCCATGGTCATGGACCACAATTTACAATGTTTTTGACTATTTATGGCAAAAACACCTATAATATATGGATTTGCTTAATAGCGACCCCATTCATTTAATGACCACCACAAACAAACAAAAGTCATAATGTTGACTCTGGTCACGGAGATACCTCAACTTACAACTGTCATGATTTACGACAGAAACTATTACGGTCCTAAGTCCTATCTGTAATAGCAATAGCATTTAGACTTATATACCGCTTCACAGTGCTTTACAGCCCTCTCTAAATGGTTTTACAGAGTCAGCATATTGCTTCCAACAATCTGGGTCCTCATTTTACTGACCTCGGAAGGATGGAAAGCTGAGTCAACCTTGAGCCTGGTGAGATTTGAATGGCCAAATTGCAGTCAGCTGGCAGTCAGCAAAAATAGCCTGCAGTACTGCATTCTAACCACTGTGCCACTGCGGCTCTGATGAGCTGGCCAAGCCATTAGAGTGAAAATACTGGTTGGTTTTTTCATTGTAATACCATCTCTGTGGTGCTTCACAGCTTCCAATTGCCCTATACTTCCCAAGTGAAAATCTCAGCAGGAAATGAATCCTGTTGGGCTTGATTTCAGTAAAGAAAGAGTTTGCTTTGTGGACCACTTGCAGAGTATCTCTTTCCCCTGAAGAAATTCTGAAAAATTGTCCAAACGACAGAAAAATTCAAAAAGCCATTTGCAACCAGACCTGCTTTGTGCTGTGCTAACCTGATGTACCATAAGGTTTATTGATAGAGTACCAACATTTCAATATTGCAGGCTTACTCTGCCCACAACCCATTCTATCCTGATGGGCTCAAGGTTGACTCAGCCTTTCATCCTTCCAAGATCTGTAAAATGAGGACCCAGAGGCAATATATAAAACATTGTAAACTGTAAACTGTCCAGAGAGTTCTGTAAAGCACTATGGGGGTGGTATATAAGTCTAAAATGCTTTTGTTTCTGCTATTTCGTTAAAGAAAAGAAGAAGAATATGTAGCACCACTGTTTTAATGTAAACATTTTTTTTTTTTTGCTCTTTAAATCCCTTCTGCTAATCCATTGCTACAGCAGGCTTTTGTCTGCCTTCTGGGCCCATTTACTCTGAAATAGACTGTCCTCTATTAAGAGAATCTTTGTTATTTGCTTAGATAGCCTTGGGGGAAATGTAATTGTTCCCCGTTTGCTATCACCACTTCTAAATGGATTTCAGCAGCTGTAGTAAGTGGAAATGTAGGTTGCACACTCTATGGCATCTTATTATTCATATGCACACTTTCTCTTCAGCATGAGAAGCAGCATGTATCTCCATACTATTTGTTATGAAATATGAGTAAAATTATATTCTGCTTGGGGGTTTCTTTTATGTGTCTGATTGGCAACTCTAGGAAGAAAAAGCTGGATTAGACACCGTTTGTCCTGATCCAGTATGGTTTTTGTTGTGGTTTTAAAATGATGCCCTCAAAAGCCACATATACAAAGACTGATTTTTTTTTTTAAAGAAAAAGCAAAGCCTTGTCTTTTTTAAATTAGAAATGTTTGGAATATATCTAAAGTTTTGTGGATTATGGGAGATTTACCCCCAAATTTCTTTTCACACTATCAAACAGAATTGAGCTTAAAGGGACCTTGGAGATCTTCTAGTCCAACCCCTGTTCAAGCATGAGACCCTATATCTGTGATGGCGAACCTATGGCACAGGTGCCATAGGTGGCACGCAGAGCCATGTTGCCTGGCACGCCAGCTCAGCTTCGTCTGCTGATTTTCGATCATTTTGGGCCCACCAGAAGAGGGCCTGGGGGAGGGGAGGAAGGCCTGTTTTTCCTTCTCCCTGGCTCCAGATCCTCTCTATGCATCTGGGGAAGGGGAAAAGAGCCTTCCCCACCCCCTCGGAGGCCCAAAATGGCCTGTTTCCCAACTTCCTGCCTCTGAGGGGGTGGGGAAGGCTGTTTTCGCCCTCCCCAGATGCATAGAGAGGATCTGGAGCCAGGTGAGAAAGAAAAAAACGGGCATACCGGGCCATCACGTGCCATGAGTGGGGGGGGGGGGAAGGGGGCCACACTTGCATGTACGTGGTGGGGCACATAGAATTATGGGTGTGGGCCCACACATGCGCAAACCTCCCCCGCCTCCCCCCTTCCTGGCACACGATGGCAAAATGGTTAGCCATCACTGCCCTATATCATTTCAGACAAGTGGCTGTCTGGTCTCATCTTAAAAAGCTCCAGTGATGATGTACCAGTGGTGGGTTTCAAACTTTTTTACTACCGGTTCTGTGGGTGTGGCTTGGTGGGCGTGGAATGGCTTGGTGGGCGTGGCAGGGGAAGGTTACTGCAAAATCCCCATTTTCTCCTGCCTCCCAAGTCCCTCCCAGCTGGGACTTGGGAGGCAGAGAATAGATGGAGGCGGGACCAGTCAGAGGTGGTATTTACCGGTTCTTTGAACTACTCAAATTTTCTGCTACCAGTTCTCCAGAACTGGTCAGAACCTGCTGAAACCCACAGCTGTGATGTACCCACAACTTCTGAAGGCAAGCTGTTCCACTGGTTAATTCTTCCCACTGTTAGGAATTAATTCCACATTGCTTCTCTCCTTGATTAGTTTCCATCCATTGTTTCTTGTCTTGCATTCTGTTGCTTTGGAAAATAAGTTGACCTCCTCTTCTTTGTGGTAGCCCCTCAAATACTGGAATATTGCTATCATGTCACCCCTAGTTCTTCTTTTCTCTAGACTAGCCATATCCAGTTCCTGCAACCGTTCTTCATGTTTTAGTCTCCAGGCCTTTAATCATCCAAGTTGCTCTTCTCTGCACTTTTTTCCAAAGTCTCAACATCTATTTTGTAATGTGGTGACCAAAAATGGATGCAGTATTCCAGGTGTGGTCTTACTAAGGATTGATACTAATACTAATGATTTTGATTCTAGTTTTTTGATACTAATACTAATGATTTTAATTCTACAACCAAGGATTGTTATGTCATAACATCTTTTTTTTAAAAAAAACATTTTTATTTATTTATTTATTTTTTTACAAACATATGAACAGTGTGGTGCCTTGGTATCATACATTCTAATATCAATAAGATTAATAGCATTAATCATAGTTATTACTTTCAATCCAACTTATATATTTCTAATAGTGATATATATTTATATAAAGTTGAAATCTATTCTTATTCAATTGTTCCATGTTTTCTCTTATTATTACTCTTATTTTATTATATTCTAATACAAATAAGACTAATAGCATTAGTCACAATTATTACTTTCAATCCAACTTATATATTTCTAATAGTGATACATATTTATATAAGGTTGAAATCTATTCTTATTCAATTATTCCATGTTTTCTCTTATTATTACTCTTGTTTTCCTATATTCTAATACAAATAAGACTAATAACATTAGTCATAATTATTACTTTCAATCCAATTTATATATTTCTAATAGTGATACATATTTATATAAAGTTGAAATCTATTCTTATCCAATTGTTCCATGTTTTCTCTTATTATTACACTTATTTTATTATATAAAAGTGTATACACTAATATTCCCCTTTTCTCTTATTTCTATCTCTTATTCTAACTTTTAATCATGTCATCCCATAGCAACTTCATTGATTGTAAGTCATAAGTCACTAATAATAATAATTATACGTAATAAGTCACTAGTCATAACATCTTTTTTCATTCCAATTCTCATTACTGTTATGATGAAATCCACCCTCTCTTTTCATTTAATTATATTATATAGACAAAGAGGAAGCTCCAGTGGATTTGTTTCTGAGCCATATCCCAAGCTTACATTCAAACTACCATGGGACTTATTAACATCAAAGAGTGAGGGGATTGCTTGGTTAATTGAAACATCAAAAATTTTCAAGTGGGGAAAAAGGGGGATTTTTGACTAAAAACAATGCCGCTTCTCAAGAGGTGCAGCTCATCTGTAGGAAAATAACTGCCTATAAATCGGGATTAACAGTTCAGAATTTTTCAAGGGCTCAAATGCCAGCATCCATAAAGCAAATAGCTTGGGTATTTACATTTAATCAAAGTTAGTCTGGTGGGGCTTCAACCCAACTCCACCAACTCAATTAATTTTTAGATCAAGATGCTCCTGGACTTAATTCAAAATGAGTTTTCTCCTTACCCTCCCCCCCTTATTCTCATTTATGCACAAAACCGCTTAAAAAGAATTGAATGGAATGATTATTGCACAATTACCATATGATTATCATTGATCCATTCATTGAGCTGCATATTGCCTCATTGCCTTGGGTTTTCCAGAGTTTTAGTCACTTGTCATCTCCAGCTATGGGTGCATGAATCTCAGTCAATTTCAATCTCTTCTCCGCATTTTAATTTGAGATCGTTTTATTTAAAGGGGAAAAAATGTATTGTTTACATTTTGCAATTTTTATTTTATTTTATTTTATTTATTTTTATTTTATTTTGATTTATATGCCGCCCTTCTCCGGAGACTCAGGTCGGCTTACAATGTGTTAAGCAATAGCCTTCATACTTTTGTATATTTATACAAAGTCAGCTTATTGCCCCCACAAACTGGGTCCTCATTTAACCTACCTTAGAAAGGATGGAAGGCTGAGTCAACCTTGAGCCTGGTAAGATTCGAACCTGCAGAAATTGCAGGCAGCTGTGTTAATTACAGGGTTATGTTACAATTAATTACAATTAATTAATTGTTAATTGTTAATTAATTGTGTTAATTACAATTTTATGTCAGATGATTGAATTATCTCCATAAAACATTTCCATCCCTATGAAATTCAGAAGTGATGCAAAGCTTCTGGTTGGGTTTGATGAAGAGGAGACATGTTTTGCTTTGAATTCACTAATATTGTTGAAGCAGCTCGCTTCAACCAGATCTCCAAGTACAGACTGAAGCAATTTGTAGAAGGTTAACCTTGGTGGATATTTGCTAATATGGGCTATTCCATAAAAACACTCAAACACAGACACAGATGCACATAGAAAAACAAAAGAAAAACAAATGTAAACAAAGAACAACTCTACTTCCCTTGTATTTATCCTGAGTTTTAATCAGTAGCTATAATAATAATGAAGTGTTAATACCACTTTATAATGCCTTGGTAAGGCCATACTTGGAATACTGCATTCAGTTTTAGTCACCACAATGTAAAAATGATGTTGAGACTCTAGAAAGAGTGCAGAGAAGAGCAAAAAAATGATTAGGGGACTAGAGACTAAAACATATGAAGAACGGTTGCAGGAACTGGGTATGTCTAGTTTAATGAAAACAAGGACTAGGAGAGACATGATAGCAGTGTTCCGATATCCACAAAGAAGAGGGAGTCAAATCAAGCTATTCTCCAAAGCAACTGAGGGTAGGACAAGAAGCAATGAGTGGAAACTAATCAAAGAGAGAAGCAACTTAGGAGAAATTTCCTGACAGTTAGAACAATTAATCAGTGGAACAACTTGCCTCCAGAAGTTGTGAATGCTCCAAAACTGGAAGTTTTTAAGAAGATGTTAGATAATCATTTGTCTGAAGTGGTGTAGGGTTTCCTGCCTAAGCAGGGGGTTGGACTAGAAGACTTCCAAGTTCTCTTCCAACTCTGTTATTCTAATAATGGTGATTTTAAAACAAAGATCAAGGCTGGGGAAATGTAGTTTAAAATGTAGTTGAACTTTATTTCTCCTTGAGTCCATCAAGCCTGGCCAATGATTAGAGATGGAAGGCCATATTGACTTGAGCAGCGATGAAATCCATTTTCTTTTACTACCGGTTCTGTGGGTATGATGTGGGTGTGGTGTGGTGTGGTGTGGCTTAGTGGGCATGGCAGGGGAAGGATACTGCAAAATCTCCATTCCCATCCCACTCTGGGACCAGCCAGGGGTGGTATTTACCGGTTCTCCGAACTGCTCAAAATTTCCACTACTGGTTCTGCAGAACCTGTCAGAACCTGCTGGATTTCACCGCTGGACTTAAGTATGAAAAAGAAACTGAACCCAGGATCAGAAAGGGTGATTCTCTGCAGATTGGAGCAGGCTACTTTATTAACAACTATCAGCAGCATGGATAAAGAAGATGCTGATTTCCTGTATCTATAACATATCTGAAAACTAATGCTGATTATTTTGTTTCATATGCAATCAGATTCATTGAAGCATTATTTTTTTCACCCCATTTCTATGTAGCTGTTCTGCCCCAGCTACGGACCCCAAAGAACGCAGCACACACAAACTCTATACAAAGCTTATTTTATTCAAATAACTTAGTCTTTCTCAACCAAAGGCTGTTAATTCTGTCTTAGCAGCCTACCAGAATTCTAAGATAAGGTAATCACAGTCTTACTAGAGTTGGCAGAAAGCCCAGAAGCAATTTTGCAGATACGAAAGAAAGTGAACTAAAGTTGTTCTCTGCAGCTTGTTGCAAGGTGCCTTCCTTCTTAAATAGGATAAGGGAGTGGCCAGTTAGCCCCAAGCCTTACTCTCGAGGAGACCTCCTCCTGAGGAGCCACTCCTGCCTTTTGGCAGCTCTGTGCACCCGTGCATTGAGAAAAGGGTCCTCCTCTTCGTCCTCTTCACTTAAAGGAGCTTCTGGAGGTTCTGAAGGCCCTGGCTGAATCCCTGCCACATGTGGCACCACATCTTCTCCAGCCTCCTCACTGTCCGACTCGAGCGCCAGCTGCACAGGCTGCTGGCGCAGCACCACACCAGCCTCCTCGTTGTCAAATCAGTTACAATCTGCACAGACCGCTGACGGGCCACAACAGTAGCTTTATGTAATGTACAAAATGCCATTTTATATATATGCCATTGTATTGCCTCTATGGCACGGGTGTCAAACTCGATCACGTCACATATTGCGATGTTTTTTGCCTTTGTGGAGCTGGGGTGGGGTGTGGCTGTGTGTGATGCATCCGGCTCATGGGTCGCCAGTTTGACAGGCCTGCTCTATGGTATTAGGTGGTTCTCTGTTCATCTCACATAAAATAGAATACAGGCCTGTAGAAGACTTTATCTGCTTTATTTTATTTTCAAAAATGGGAAGTTTAAAAAGATTTTCTTATTCCTTCTTTCCACAAAGCATTTAGAAAGTCCCTAATGGAGCCCAACACAATTTGTATCTGGTAATTTACACATCTAGCAACTTTTGTACAATACAATTAGCATATGAGCTGGTGCAGAATTGTTTTAAAATCATCCATAAAATCCTTGCCTTTTTATTGTAACTACTGATTAACTTTCTTGATGAAGAATTTACAATTATTTTATAAGCTTTAGTTGCCCTAATAGAGTTACGTCCCCTACGGATATTGTTTTATAATATGATTGGCATGTAATATATTGGCTTTCGATGGGAAATTCTCTAGTGAAGAGACTGGTTTTCCTTTTTAATTGGAGAATTGAATTCCACAATTCAAAGAAGGGAAATTGCATTCCAGTTCATGATTAGCTGAAGAAATGTGAATCAAGTCAGTTCATACTGAAGTGAAAACAAACATATTTCTTTCCATCTCTATCAAATTCACTATTTTGGGTTCTTCATGGCTTTATGGGCGAACAATAAACTTTGTATTTGTGAACAATAGCAATAGCACTTAGATTTATATATCGCTTCATAGTACTTTACAGCACTTTCTAAGTGGTTTTACAGAGTCAGCCAGAGGTGGTATTCAGCAGGTTCTGACCAGTTCTGGGAAAGCGGTAGCGGAAATTTTGAGTAGTTCGGAGAACCGGTAAATACCACCTCTGACTGGCCCTGCCTCCATCTATTCTCTGCCTCCTGAGTCCCAGCTGATCGGGAGGAAATGGGGATTTTGCAATATCCTTCCCCTGGAGTGGGGAGGGAATGGAGATTTTATAGTATCCTTCCCCTGGAGTGGGGAGGGAATGGAGATTTTACAGTATCCTTACCCTGCCATGCCCACCAAGCCAGCCCACCAAGCCACGCCCACAGAATCGGTAGTAAAAAATTTTGAATCACACCACTGGAGTCAGCCTATTGCCCCCAACAATCTGGGTCCTTATTTTACCGACCTCGGAAGGATGGAAGGCTGAGTCAACCTTGAGCCTGGTGAGAATTGAAGTCGCAGTAATTGCAGGCAGATGGAAGCTAAATACTACCTTTAACAGTAGCATTAGTCAACCTTGAGCCAGTGAGACTCAAACTGCTGACAATCAGCAGAGGTAGCCTGCAGTACTGCATTCTAACTGCTGCACCACCACGGCTCACAATGGGGTAGTATGGAAAAACCACTCTTCAAACCATATCTTACATTGCTCAGTTTTTCTTCTCTCAAATGATGCTAAAAATTTATTCGATTTACAGGAATCCTTGCAACAATAAACTATTTTTGCATACCATACTAGTGAAATATATTTTAGTAAAAAAGTGTTTAAAAAGTCTCCCTTTCTTGGGTTGTACATCCTTAAGCATAAGCATCTGCCTTCCATGATGGATCTCAGAGCATGGAGGGCAGAGAAATGGAGGTCTGCCAGATTGCTCGGGAGAAGGCCCTGCACATCTTGATGGGCTGCATCAGGAAGCTGCCATATATTTTAGAGTATAAGATGCACCTTAGTTTTTGGGGAGGAAAATAGGAAAAAAAATTCTGCCTACCAGATTTCCATCTGGTAGCGTCCTTAGCCTGGTCAGCTTCAGCACATTAGTTCACTGGTTTTGAGGTTGGGGCCTGGTTGGGGCTGAAATACAGCTTCTAAAGCCCAGCAGATTGTCGGACGGAGCTCCAGTGACTAAAGCAGGCAAAGCGCGGAAGGGGTAAGAAAAGGCAGGGCCTGTTCTGGGTAGCCATTTTGGGTGTTGTGCGTCACATTTTCAGCCTCCAAATGCGTCACATTTTCAGGCGGCAATTGATGGCGATGTGCTTTGGCGATCCCCACCGCCTAGAAAGGCTCTCAAACGGAGTGTTTGGAGGCTGAAAACAAGACACACGGTGCCCAAAATGGCTACGCCATTGTCGGTGGCAATCTCTGCAGCAAGGAAGAGGACGCACGGAGGCCGAAAGGTGGGGGCTGGTGGATGGGTGGGGCTACATTTGGAGTATAAGACACACCCAAATTTTCAGCCTCTTTTACGGGGTGGAAGTGTGTCTTATACTCAAAAAAATACACTATTTAGCACCGCAAGCAAAGGGAGGCGTTGCTGGGAACAATGTGTGCGGGTCATGGCTGTTACGATATTTTCAGGATCAGACTCAATAAGTAGATTAAGAATTAGATATTCAAATAAAGCACTGTTTATTTACAGAAGGCATTCTATATTCACTGAATATTCACAGATAGAAGCACAGAAGGAAAGCATACAGCTCCTTATATATACATGGGGTGGGGCTAGATATAGGAGTGGTTAAGTATGAATATATTAAATAGAGAAGAATAAGTTAACCCCTGATACCCTGGTCATATATTATTTACATAAAGGAGAATAAGGCATTTACTTGTGACAATGGCCATGTGTTTGTGTTTCCTGCTTGATTTTTGAGACTCTGAACTTCTATAACCAGTGAGCTAACATGGATGTACTGTACTGTCAGTTTTTTGCCTGGGGGGCTTTATGTTCATTTATTGGACTTACTTGTATGAGCAGCTTGCTATTTGTTTTATGGACTAATTGGCCATTGCCTGGGGAATTAATCTGTGCTTGCTTGTGGCTGGCTTCATTTGGGATAGTTCTAAAGCCTCGTGAAGAGAACTGCTGGGGAATACTAATAAAACTCTTAATAAACCATATTGACGTGTATGTGTGAGTGAGTGGGGCAGTGTTTGGACCCAGCCTTCGCAAGCACTGAGAAACTGCTTACTTATGAGTAATAGACCCTTTTGCTTTTAAAATAGGGGAGAAACAGTCTCTGTTCACATGTGAACTCAAGATAAAGAGTCTTTCAATGATTTAAGCCAAGCAGAAACAGTCCCTGTTCGCACCAGCTGAGGCAAATACCTATTATTTCCCAGCAGGGAGGCTCAGTTGGCACCTCAAATACAGAGCAATTAGTCCCGATGAACCTGGCAAAGGAATCCAACTTGATTGATGTATACTGGAAAATGAACGGTTGTCTGTAACAATAGGACACTCCCAAACCCCGACTACTGTATTTTTCGGAGTATAAAATACTCCGGACTATAAGACACACCTACCTATTTTGGGGAGGAAAACAAGAAAAAAAATATCTGCCTTTGTCTCTGCCTCCCAGCAATTTTCCTCATTGCAGCAAACAGCAAACAGCCTGCTTTAGTTTCATTTTCATTTTCAACACAGCCTATTAGCACAAGGAAAAAAAAATCTGTCTCCCAGCAATTTGCCTCCTTGCAGTAAGCAGCAGAGGCCTGCGCGGCAATAGGCAATGGCAATCCCTGCAGCCTGAAACAGCTGAGGGTCGAGAGGCTGATACAACTGACAATCAACTGCTTGTGCTAATCAGGCTATGCTGAAGCTGAAATGGGCTGCTTGCTGCTTGTTACAAGGAGGTAAATTGCTGGGAGGCACAAGCCAAAGGGTGGGGGCCAATGGATGGCAGGGCTACATTCGGTGTATAAGACGCACCCAAATTTTCACTTTCTTTTAGGGAGGGGAGGAAGTGTGTCTTATGCTCTGCAAAATATGGTATTTATTTCCCAGCATGGGAGGGGCTGGCTACATCTATGTCTTCTTTTCCCTGAGAGCTGGCTTATTGCCTTCCATTGCTCTCCTCTCCCCTCCTCTGCTCTGCTCTGCTCTCCTCTCCTCTCTACGCATATGCACATCTGGGATGGACCCCATCTGTTCCTCCCTCTCACTCAGCTCAGGCCCCAAAGACAGCTGCCCAGCTGTCTACCTGGGGGAGGACAGATGACCCCAGCTCTGCATCTGCCTCTGATTCTGCTTCCTCATCAGAGCCTTCCAAAGCTCTGAAGCTGGCCCAGGCTCTCCCTCCTCCTTGTCTGACTCTGCTGGTCGCTCTGCAGGTAGCCGATGGGCCACAACAGGCAGCACAAAAGGGTGGTTTATCTCGGGAAGGAGACGATGTTCCAGAGGGTGGGAGTTTAGTGGTGGTGGGCTTGGTTCAACTACAAAAGGAGCATGGCTTTGATTTGATGCCGTTCTCAAACTGAAACAGTATCTAATTGTTTTTGAAACAGAGGAATATACACTATTTCTTTTTGAAGATTGTTGGAGAGATACATTAACTCAAAAGCCTTTTGAACATCCAAGGGTCGAATCAAACACAAACAAATACACACATTTCTCTTCCCCACCCCTTTTTTTCCTTTATGTCTACTTGCTGCTTCATCTGATACTACTTTAATGCCAGAAGTTTGTCTTTCTACTTCTGGTTTGTTTTCTTTGCTGTGTCAACCCTGCAATCAGGGATCACCTACTGAAGGTGGTAATTTTTTAGGATTATCTTCCATAACAGCATTTGTATTTAGGCTATCTAAACCGTTTATCTGCAAGGGCATTTATTCTCATTCGTTTGGAACTCATCTTACCAGGGTACTAAACCTGATACACAGAAAAATAAAAGGGACACTCCTTGGTTCGTTTTGTTGATAGCCTTCTGATTAGATTTGAAGATTGTGCTTGTGAGACTGCAGAGCGAAAGGAGAATCTGTGTTGTGATAGATGTCGTTTTACCAAGAACAATAGAGTAGTAGCCAAAATTGTGGAAACCTTTTGGGAAAAGTGTATTTTTGGCTAATAACACCACTTTTTTTTTTTTGGTGTTTCAAGATAATCATATTCCACTGCTGGAATGGCATGGGAATAGCCCAGACCTTAACCCAATTGAAAATCTATGAAGCCGACTAAAGAAACTTGTTAGTCAGAAGCGACCCAGCAATAAAACCCAGTTAATAGAAGCAATCATTCAATCTTGGTTTCACATTATAACAGCTGCAGAACTAAAAGACTTGGTTCACTCCATGGGAAGATGTTGTAAGGCCGTAATTCATGCTAAAAGTTACCCATCTAAGTATTAACTAAGTATTAGGTCCGGGATATTTGTCGGACCCCCTGCCGCCAGCAACAATCTCCAATCGCCCAGTGCGTTCCCACAGACAAGGCCTCCTCAGGGTGCTGTCGGCCAGACAATGTCGGCTGGCGACCCCCAGGGGGAGAGCTTTCTCTGTGGGCGCACCCACCCTTTGGAACCAACTTCCTTTGGAGCTCTGGATGGCCCCTGACCTTCGCTTGTTTCGCCGTGATTTGAAGACCTGGTTATTTCGTAGCCTGGACTGATGGGGGGGGGGTTCTTAATAGATTTTAAACTGATTTTAAACTGTTTTAATTCAGACTTTTAATTTTATATTGCATTAATGTCATTGTGTATTTTACTGTTGTGAGCCGCCCTGAGTCCATTGGAGATAGGGCGGCATATAAATCGCATTAAACTTAAACTTAACTAACATGGTGATAATTTTTGTATATCTCGTTTCACTTTTCTTTTTTATAACTGCGATTCTAATAGAAAATCCTTCATAAAATTTATTGCATTACATTCTTGATTAAATTATCTTTCCATTGAGATATAATTTTATGGTGCTACTAAAAAAAAAGTGGTGTTATTAGCTAGTTTTAGAAAATACACTTTTCCAAAAAGGTTTCCACAATTTTGGCCACTATTGTACATTGGGTGCAATCCAATCTCTCCAGTTTCAGGAAGAAAAACCAAGTGGAGATGCAATGGGAAGTTTCCAGCATTGATAGAGGTTTCGGCTTCTCAATGTTGGTGGAGCTTCTTAGCCTTTGGAAAGTCTGGGCCATCTAAGTAGCAAGATTATAATGATTATTTTTCTCACTTGTAGAGCTTACAGACATTAAAGCCTGCATTAAAAGTGAAGGTGAAGGTTCCCCTGCACCAGTGGTGGGTTCCTCCCAGTTCGGTCCAGTTCGGCCGAGCCGGTAGCGGTGACGATATGACATCACCGAACCGGTTCTCCCCCCCGCCCTCCCCCCCTACCCACCCACGTTATTCTTACCTTTTATTTGGTCCCACCCCCAATCTATTGCTGCCTCCTGAGTCCCAGCTGATGACTAGAGGGAAAAAACCTGTTTAAACTCTTGTCCAGGGGCTTCAAAGGGCCCTCCTACAGCTGATCAGTGTTAAAAGCAAACAAATGAGTCGGGTCATAAGTGGGAGGACTGGTCGTAAGTGCAAAATGACTCTGACCAGCTAGCCACGCCCACCTAGTCACATGACCTCCAAGCTACACCCACAAAATAAGCCACGCCCACAGAACTGGTAGTAAAAAAATTTAGAACCCACCCCTGCCCTGCACATGTGTGCTAGTCGTTCCCGGCTTTAGGGGGCAGTGCTCATCTCCTTTTCAAAGCCGAAGAGCCAGCGCTGTCCGAAGATGTCTCTGTGGTCATGTGGCCGGTATGACTAAACGCCAAAAGCGCACGGAACGCTGTTACCTTCCCACCTATTTTTCCCTATTTTTCTACTTGCATTTTTTACGTGCTTTCGAACTGCTAGGTTGGCAGAAGCTGAGACAAGTAACAGGAGCTCACTCCGTTACGCAGCGCTAGGGATTCAAACCGCTGAACTGATGACCTTCTGATCAACAAGCTCAGCATCTTAGCCACTGAGCCACCTTAGCTTGCATCCCACATTAGCTTGCATTAGCTTCCTGAAAAGATCTGTTCCCTACCATTCATCTGCCTCAGCTCCTTCTGGTCTACTAAACCACAACCCTAAATGTAACCTCCAGAGCCTCTGATTCTGGAACCAGGCAGATTAGCCATTAAAACTTCAAGGGATTTAGATAAAGAGATGAGTAAAATTTATCACTGAAATAAAGACTGTCCCATGTGGGAATCCTTCAGGAAGTGTTAGCCAACCAAGACTGTTAAGCTGATGTGTCCAGGGGAAAGGATTGCCTTACGTATACAGCTGTTTGGCACCAAATGAACCAATAAATATGACATTTATACCTCATGGTAGCCAAATGTTATAGATAGAATATGCTTTTAAAGTGAAAGTTGAAGCTTTGTGAAGATGCTTAAAAATGCAACAGGGGATAATTTGGGGGGAGGCTATGAAATGAAAACCATTGCACGGTTCCCGAGATGTTCTGGACAATTTTCTTGTGGTTCCAAACAGCATTATTATTGTATTTTTTAAAAAAGGAAACAGAAATACTACTGGGACAAATTACAAACCAATTAATATAGATTTCATTGTAGCTGATAACCTTGAAAACATTTTAAAATTAATCTGGAGGAAAAATGAACTTTAGTTCCAAATACATAGTTACTTCCATTCTAATATTTTCAAAAAGTTTTTTTTAAAAAAAAATCTTGAAAAGAATAAACATAGATTGGTAGATTTAGTAATGTTGGTCATCGAATAAAAAGAATTTGAAAAGAATCCTGTAACTGAACAATTGGTTTACACAATTTTAAATAAAATATTTGGGGATAGATGAATAATTGAGAAATTAAAATATCTAATGATTTTATTAGTTATTTAATTTGCTTCCAGCCTTCTTTTAAATGTGACATTTTGCCTTTGTTTTATTTCCAAAGAGAACTTTATTTGGTGTGGGACATTTTCACATGAAGCATGCAAATATATCTGAATTTGGCTTGTTGTTGCTGTTGTTTGATGCATCTCTCAGCAAAATAATATCATAATGGAAAACAGAATAAGGCATCAGCCAGGAAACCAGGGACGGGATTCAGCTGGTTCAGACTGGTTCAGGCAAACCGGATGCTAATTTTACATCTGGTTCACTGAACCGGTAGTTGCAAGGACTGGCTGGCCCCGCCAGCCCCTCCCCTCCCAGGAGTCTCCATGCGGCCTGTTTTGGATGCCAGGTAAATGCAGGGCCCATGCAGAGGCTTTGGGAGGGTGAAAAATGGGCCTCCCGGAAGTTCCAGAACTCTGGAAACGGGCCTGTTTCTGGCCTCCGGAGGGCCTCTGGAGCCTGGAGGAGGCCATTTTTGCCCTCCCAGAGGTTCGAAGAGAACCTCTGGAGCTTGGGGAGGATGAAAATGCTCCCTGCCATGGTGCAGGATGATGAGTAGACCACGCCCACCATGGCCACGCCCACCCAGCAACTGGACAGAGAACCGGTTGCTAAAATTTTTGAATCCTACCCCTGCAGAAAACCCTAGCTTAAAGTTAACTTTTACTATAGTACTTACTAATTTTTCTCCAGTGCTAAAAAAGAGGGAATGAAAATAACACGCAGGGCTATTGTGAAGATTCCTACGATGTTTATGAAGCGCTTTATTTTCCTCCTGTACAAACTTTTTTTGAGATTTATGTTGTAATAGAAAACCACGGGCATTCTCTTAAGGGGAAAAACTAACACATTTTTCCTATGTCTTTTTAACAGCTACTTCTCATTTCTAAGTGTCGCAGGCATTCAGCAGATGTGTTCCTAATGTCACTGAATTTAAATAGAAGCCCATGGAAGGTTAGGATTGTAAAGACTGGTTGCGAGATTTGGGTTTGGCCAGTCTAGAGAAAAGAAGGACTAACGGGGACATGATAGCAGTATTCCAGTATTTGAGGGGCTGCCACAAAGAGGAGGGGGGGTTCAACTTATTTTCCAAAACACTAGAGGGAAGGACAAGAGACAATGGATGTGTCAATCAAGGAGAAAAGCAGTCTGGAATTAAGGAGACACTTTCGAACAGTGAGAACAATTAACCAGTGGAACAGCTTGCTTTCAGTAGTTGTAGGTACTTCATCACTGGACGTTTTAAAGAAAAAACTGGACAGCCACCTGTCTGAAATGGTACATGACAGATACAGATGAACAGAGTTGGAAGGGACCTTGTAGATCATCTAGTCCACCCCCCCCCACTAAGCAGACCCTACACCATTTCTGACAGATGGCAGTCCAGTCTCCTGCTGAAAGCTTCCAGTGATGAAGCTCCCACAGCTTCTGAAGGCAAAGCTGTTCCATTGTGTTGTGGCCCGTCAACAGCTTGTGCAGATTGTAGCTGATTCCGACAACGAGGAGACTGGTGTGGTGCTGCGTCAGCAGCCTGTGCAGCTGGCACATGAGTCAGGCAGTGAGGAGGCTGGAGAAGATGTGGTGCCAGAGGCAGGGATTCAGCCAGGGCCTTCAGAACCTCCAGAAGCTCCTTTAAGTGAAGAGGACGAAGAGGAGGAGCCTTTTCTCAATGCACGGGTGCGTTGTGTCTGCAAAATTGCTTCTGGGCTTTCTGTCAACTCTAGTAAGACTTACCTTATCTTAGAATTCTGGTAGGCTGTTAAGACAGTTCATTAACAGCCTTTGAATGATAAAGATTAAGTTATTTGACTAAAATAAGCTTTGTATAGAGTTTGTGTGTGCTGCGTTCCTTGGGGTTCGTAGCTGGGGCAGAACACATTGGTAGATCGCTCTCATGGTCAGAAAAAATTCTCCTTATTTCCAGGTTGAGTCTCTTGTTGTTCAGTTTCCATCCATTATTCCTTGTCTGGCCTTCGGGTACTTTGGAAAATAGCATGACTGCCTCCTCTCTGTGGCAGCCCTCAAATATTGGAATACTTCTTTCATGTCTTCCCTGGTCCTTCTCTTCACTAGACTGGTATGGTATAGGTCTCCTGCTTGAGCACTGGGTTGGACTAGAACATGTTTCTCCAACCTTGGCAACTTTAAAACATGGACTAGGTGAGTCTGAACTGGTCTGAAAAATAGTTTTGTTGTGATAGGTCGCATTTCTATCGGTGTGCATTTTATTTCAATCTATTTTCCCAACTATTATCTCTCATCATAGAAACCTCACATACGGTTAGGACGAATAGCTGTGGATGGATGGGCCTTTGGTAAATAGTTATGAAGACTAAAAAGCCATCCATGTGTTTGACTTTAAAGGGGAGGTAGAGTCAGCCATGGTTTGGAGAATAAGGCTATCAATTGCCAGTAGACATAATGGTTATGTAGTATGTACAGTATGAGTCTCATTACAGTCGAGTCATGCTGAATGGGCTTTTCATTAGCATCTTGTCTTCCCGCACTCTGTCAGAAGATTTATGAGCCTGTTATGATTGTTCTGGTTGCAGGAATTTCAATACCTATACACTATTAAAACTCTCCTGTCTACCTCTGTGTCTGTTTGTATGTAACCTTCAATTGGGTGAAATGATGCATCATAGAGCAACAGTTTTCGAATCAAGGTACCTCAAAGAAGCAAACTTAAAGAATGCATCTGATACTTTACTTCTGTAAAATTGAAATGTCAAAGATCTTCACACTATTTCTATTCACAAAGTTGTGGCCGCTGCAGCATTCCTCGTGTTAGCCACAGTCATAGGATCGTGATCGTTGACTATACTTCCCAGAAATCTGTAGGTTGCCTGGTGCAAGAGACGGTGGCTTTCCTGTCTTCTTCGGGCCACTGCACCGAATTGCTGGTGGCAAGGCAGCTGGGCAAGTGACGATGGGTTTTTTGGGACCGAGCCAGTGGTGAAATTTTCCGCGGTTTGCGCATGCACAGTGCATGCCAAACGCATGTTGCACACATGCACGCACAGTGCATGCCAAATGCATGCATGCACATTCACACCCAGTGCATGCCAGATGCATGTTGCACGCGTGCACGCACAGTGCATGCCAAATGCATGCATGCACATTCACATACAGTGCATGCCAGATGCATGCTGCATGCGTGCACGCACAGTGCATGCCAAATGCATGCATGCACATTCACACACAGTGCATGCCAGATGCATGCTGCACGTGTGCACGCACAGTGCATGCCAAATGCATGCATGCACATTCACACACAGTGCATGCCAAATGCATGCTGTGCCCGCACATGCACAGTGCATGCCAAATACATGCTGGGTGCATGTGCATGCACAATGTGCGCCAAGCTCATGCTGGCTGCACATGCACAGTGTGTATCAAATGCACACTGTGCACGCACGCATGCGCAGTGCGCACCAAACGTGCGCTTTGCACGGAAAAAGGACGCTTAACAAGGTAAGTAAATCCACTAGAAAGCAGGTTTTCCTGCTTTCTAGCAAATATAAATTGCACGGCACAGCTGATCGTCGGAAATATCAGTTCGGACCAATCGGTAGCTTTTTTTTTTTCTTACTATTTTTACTTGTTTATCACTACCGGTTTGCCTGAGTCGGTGCAAACTTGTAGGATTCCACCACTGGACCAAGCCCAAAATTCCAAATGTCTTAATGGTGATGGAAGACAATGGAAGGATGAGAGAACAAATCAGATATTTGATAGGGCTGGTAGGGCTAGCTGGGGAGGTACTATTGGCTGATGAGTGAGTTCTCTTCCTGTGTTCTGTCCCCGTCCCACACACACACACACACACACACACACACAGAGATGTCCAAGAATTAAAAACCAAACCAGCCAACAAAATCCTTTTCCTTATGATAATGGAACTTGGCAGCAACCTAGTGGCTGCCTGCCAAGAGTTTATTACTCATGAAGAGAAGAGATAACGTCTCTCCGCTTCTGGTACATCAAAGTAAAATGTTCAATAATTACAGAGTAAATCAAGTCCAAATATAATCCAGCAAAGTCTTAAAGCAAAAATCCGGCAATGCAGAATGGCATGGAAGCTTTCAGCTTTGTTCGTCACAAGGCTTGACTGGCCACCACGCTCCCTTTTATACCCTGTGGGGTGTGGTCTAGTGACTCAGCCTAATCTCGGGCACACCTTTTCTTCTGTTATGCACGCTTATCTCTGCGACGCTGGTGTGGATCCAGCCAAGATTCATTTCTCTCATCACTGTCCACTTGTGGCTGCGTGGACGTGTTTGGCCCCGGCCCTATCTCTTGCCCTTCGGCGGACACCGAAGGCATTGCCAAAGAGGAGAGTCCTGGAGAGGGACTCCTCTCCAGGACTCGCCCTCTCCTTCACTCTTGGAGTCCTTTCCTGCCGATGACACAGGCTCAGGTAACGGAGCCACAACATCCTGCCTGGAAGGTGGAGTCCCTGAGATGGAGAACAGGGATGCAATTTTCCTCATGGTCCATGACTCCCCTTGTTCACCCTGTCCTCAGCAAAGTGGCAAACAGTTCCACCGGCCAGACAAGGAAGAAGCATAGGAGAAAGAGAAGGCTTCAGTAGGGTTTTGCTAAGTGTTGTGAGGAGAGGCCAAATAGTGCCAGCCCTATATTAAATGGGTCATAGGTTGTCTAGTTTCAATATATTTTTGTTTTGTTGGTTGTTAGTTGCTGCTTTTAGTTGTGTCCACCTTGAACTACCTGTCAAGTGGGCAGTTGTATAAACAGCAAGAAATCAATAATCCATTTGTTCACTACAATGGGAAGAACTTAATAGGCCATCCTATGAAATAGGCTCTTCATATATCGCAGAGATGAACATATACTTTTTCTGTCTCTCATCCTGTCACCCATCTGTCTTTGTATTAAGCTAGTTTGTTGATGCTGGACCAGAAACCAGGTGTCATGGCCCCATTAGAGCCTGGATCTGAGGAGGAGGAGATGGAGCTGGGGCCAATGGAGAGGGATGGTACAGTCCCTATATCCCAGAAGGAATGACCTGGGGAGGAGGACGAGGCAGTCCTGGGTCCCTTGGGAATCAGAAGAGTAGCAGGGACGAAGAAAGGCCAGGGTGGTATTCAGGGGTGAAATGCCCCTGGTTCGGACCGGATCACCCGATCCGGTAGCGATGGGGGCAGGTGGTTCGGAGAACCGGTAGCAAAAATTCCTCCCCCCCATGCCCAGCTTAGCCGAGCAATTATCAGAGGCTTTAAAAAAAATTTTTAAAGCATTTTTCTACAACCTCTTCTGCCAAAAAAAATGCTTTTAAAAGTTAAAAAAAAAAAGCCTCTGATGATCGCGTGGCTCAGCTGGGATCGTCAGAGGCTTTTAAAAGTATTTTTTCTACAACCTCCTCGGCCGAAAAAATGCTTTTAAAAGTAAAAAAAAAAAGCCTCTGATGATTGTGTGAGTCATCTGGGATCATCAGAGGCTTTTAAAAGCATTTTTTTCTACAATCTCTTTGGCCAAAGTCGTTTTAGAAAAAAATGCTTTTAAAAGCCTCTGACAATCCCAGCTGAGTTGCCTGATCGTCAGAGGCTTTTAAAAGCGGTTTTTTAACAATCTCTTCAGCCAAAGAGGTTATAGAAAAAAATGGTTTTAAAAGTTAAAAAAAAAAAGTTGGCCACACCCACCCAATCACATTTTTCCCCACCAAGCCACGCCCACAGAACCGGTAGTAACAAATTTTACATTTCACCACTGGTGGAATTCATTTACCTTTGTTACCGGTTCGCAAATGTGAGCGCAGGCAGGTTTAGCTGCATATCGAGCTACACACAGACTAACATGTAATGAGGACAGAACAGCCCCCTCCAACTGGTTTGACTGCCAGATCATTTCACCTACAGTATCCCTATTTCATCAAGACTTTTACTTACAGTAACTACCTCCAGAGTAGTTGGAAGAACAATCCACCACATCACAATGTCAAATCAAACAGCTTTTATCATGAGTTTTTCCTAAAGCTTAGCCAAAATATAACTTCTTTGCAGTCTCCAACATTTTTTTTAAATACATTTTCAGTCTTTGCCTAGGACTGCTCTGCTGCTTACCTGTCTTGCAAGTGGAATTTCTTACTGATTAAGGTCTATTCACATGTCAAGAGAGTGGCATGAACAGCTATAAAATAGAGTTGCTGAAAAATCAGTCCATTTTCACTTCCCCAAGCCTTGATTTTAGACTTCTTAAAGGCTCTGTTTAAAAAAAGGAAGCAGTACTTAAGGTCATTTTCATTTATTGGTAATTTATACATGCCACCTGTTAGAAATAAAACTTTCCAATAGTACCCATAAAAAGTTGAATTAGGAAGAGACTGCAGCCTGCTAATGCCTCCAATTTAATATGCCTCTTTAATTGGATACCAATACCCTGGTGGAATTTTTTCTTTAAAAAAACAACCCTATACATAGAATTCCAATTAAGCCTGTCACGTTTCCAATACTCTTCCATATGTATCCTTTTCCAAGTTTTTCAATTTATGTTACCAATAAATTTAGAAAGTAAACAGTATTTATGCAAAAAGCTTTTTTTTTTCAGATGAAAAGTACATTTAATGAGCCCTCTTTTTTATATTAAATCAATTATTGGAACAGTTCACAATTAGATAGGTAAAAATAAAGTAAACACTACTGAGTTTAGCTTAGCTCCTGGTGACTTTATGGATATGTCAATTTGGTTTTTGAGGAAGAAAAGGGGGAGAAGGAAAAGGAAGAGAGAAAGAGGGGAGGAGGGGAGGAAAGGAGGAAAGGAAGAGGAGGAGGAAGAGAAGTCCTATCTCAGTCCTATTTCAGATGACCTTGCTTACCTTTCTAAGCTGTCACCTACTGTTGTTGCTGAAAATAGCAGTGCATATCTATCAGTCCTTCTCTTACTAAAGATCCTATCGCAGTGAATGTTAAAAGTCCAGTTTCCTGCTTTACCAGCTGGCAAGACCAATCACCTAAAATATCCTTTCTTTGATAACATTGAATGAATTAGCTATGATAATTCTGGATTGGGGACAAGGTTAGCAAGCAAACCTAGATCATATCTGTCTGAAAGAATAATCTCATTAATGAACTACTTAAATATAACTTATTATTATTATTATTTATTATTTATTGAATTTGTATACCGCCCTACTCCCGAAGGACTCAGGGCGGTGAACAGCCAGATAAAATACATATAATACAAATGTTAAAAAAGCATTAAAATACAATTAAATAATTGGCCCGGAAAACGAAATTTAAAACACCCCAAATTCTTAAGACAAATTTAAAATTGAAGAATTTTAAAAGTTTAAAAAGTTTAAAAGAGAGGTTAGGCCAGGCCGGCCTGCTGGAAAAGAAATGTTTTGATGGCATGGCGAAAAGCGCGCAGGTCCGGGATGCTCCGTATCTCCGGGGTGACCTCGTTCCAGATGGCGGGTGCCCCCATAGAGAAGGCTCTCCCCCTGGGGGCCGCCAGTCGACATTGTTTGGCCGACGGCACCCTGAGGAGCCCCTCTATGAGAGCGTACTGGTCGGTGAGAGGCTACTGGTGGCAGAAGGCGGTCTCGAAAATACCCTGGTCCTAAGCCATGGAGCGCTCTAAAGGTGGTAACCAAAACCTTGAAGTGCACCCGGAAGACCACCGGGAGCCAGTGCAGCTCGTGTAGGAGGGAGGTCACATGGGAGCGCCCCATCGCTCCTATAACCACCTGCGCGGCCGCATTCTGGACCAACTGGTGCCTCCAGGTGCTCCTCAACTTAATGGAATCTCTGTTAGGCAAATCCACTTCTGATTTGAAAGAAGGGTGTGCTAAAGGAAGGTCATACTAAAGAGTATTGAGTAGGCTGCTGTTGGAAGAAATGTCCATCTGGGTTCGGTTTCAAGTCAGGAGAAAGACCCTGGAAACACGGAGACTGCTTGGAAAGATGGTTTCTGGTGGATAGGACCACATGGTTTTGAGGTCCTGGGCAAAAAAGGCACATGGGTGAGAGGCAGGGGTGAAATGTAAAATTCGTTACTACCATTGTTATAGTATATACAAATATAAAATTTGTTACTGCAGAAAAAAATGCTTTAAAAGTCTCTCTGACGATCCCAGCTGAGTTGCCTGATCGTTTTAAAAAATGCTTTGAAAAATTTCTCTGACGATCAGGCAACTCCGCTGGGATCGTCAGAGGGACTTTTAAAGCATTTTTTTTTTTGCAACCTCTTCCGGGGGAAGAGGTGGTTAAAAAAATGCTTTGAAAAGGCTCTGACAATCCCAGATGAGCCGCGTGATCATCAGAGGCTTTTTTTTCACTTTTCAAAGCATTTTTTCAGCGGAAGAAGTTGTAGAAAAAATGCTTTTAAAAGTAAAAAAAAAAAAAAACCTCTGATGATCATGCGGCTCAGCTGGGCATGGTGGGGGGGGGGCAGGGATTTTTGCTACCGGTTCTCCAAACCACCCACCGCCATCGCTACCGGATCAGATGATCCGGTCCAAACCGGGAGCATTTAACCCCTGGTGAGAGGGTGTGTGTGTGTGTGTGTGTGAGAGAGAGAGAGAGAGAGAGAGAGAGAGAGAGGGGGAGAGAGAGAGAGAGAGAGAGATATATATTTATACCCTTGGTTCAGCTTTGAAATTGAGTTTGTATTCTGATTGGTTGTCACACTCCCATGGGGCCATGCAGGGGTAACTTTGTAGGTTGTCTTTTGAGTCCCAGGCTTGGTTGAGCCTTGCTGGGTGATGCAATCTCCCCAGGTGCCATGTGGGGAGTTCTGTTGCTAGATAGTTAGAGGGCTAAACCTATCTTTGTTGGATCTTGGGTGAGGGCATTTGCTTACGAATAGACCTAGCTATCTCTTTATCTCTTAAGGGCTGAGATCTGCTGGGGACTATTGAGGATGGTGGGGGCTATTAAGAGTGAGTATGCTTCCTGCCCAAAAATATGTCTCTCCATTTCTCATCCAGGGAGTTATAATATTCTGCCTTTTTAATATTTCCTAGAATATTTCATTCTTCTAGGAGAGGGGTGGATTTTAACTTCCTACACTGCTTCAGATAGACTTCTCTGTGCTTGGTTGTTTTCTTGTAAGACATTTCATTTCCTAAACCAGGTAACTTCATCAAGCTTAGAGAGCACCAAGGACCCCTCAAAAATAGGATAGTGTGTGTATGAATATCTATTTAGCAAAATAGGATGAAATTTCCCCCAAAAAATATACCTTTCATGCAACATGAAACTAACTACATTCTTTAAACACTCTCATTTTACAGTAAGCGCTCTACTATTATGTGGGAAATCTTGCGGTGGGTAGCAGTTTACCTTAAATTGTCTCACTTGGAAGAACCCTCCTTGACATTTCATGTAAATCCTAGACCGCCATGGCTCATGCTCATTATTCTACAGCAGGAGAAGTCTCCAAACTTAGCAACTTTGTGGACTTTAACTCCCAGAATTGCACAGTCAGCAGGGCTGGCTGAGGAATTGTGAGACTTGGAAGTCCACAGGTCTTAAAGTTGCCAAATTTGGAGACTTCTCTTCTAGAGAAATGAATTGGGATTGGAGCAGGGGTGAAATCCAACAGGTTCTGACAGGTTCTGGAGAACCAGTAGTGGAAATTTTGAGCAGTTCAGAGAACTGGTAGCAGAAATTTTGAGTAGTTCAGAGAACCGGCAAATACCACCTCTGGCTGGCCCCAGAGTGGGGTGGGAATGGAGATTTTACAATATCCTTCCCCCAGGAGTGGTGTGGGAATGGAGAGTTTGCAGTATCCTTCTCCTGCCATGCCCACCAAGTCACGCCCACCAAGCCACACCACGCCCACCAAGCCACACCACGCCCACCAAGCCACGCCCACAGAACCGCTAGTAAAAAAAAATTGGATTTCACCACTGGATTGGAGTTTTGGAGAAGCTCAGAATGAAGCCGATTCAGATCCACCCAGGTCTTACCAGGAATATGGAAACTTGCTTTGAATCAACTGTTTCCACCTCTGATCCATATTCCTCTTAAGTATCCCATTTCTTTTATTGTACGCTTTAAAACATAATAGTATGTTTTATTGTGATATCTAAAGCTTATGGGGATACTTTCCCAAGATAAAACTCTAAAACCACTGTGATTTTTCTTGGGTTGTATGCTATCTCTATAATATAATTAAGATGCTAAATGCATATCAACATCAGTGGAGATAAATAAGCAATTAAGATAAGTAATTAAACAATGTATTGATGTTGCAATTGTCATGCTGTCCTGAACAAGAAAGATTCCCGTTCATATGGAGGACTGTACATAGTAATTATGTATTTTGTATACATAATTAACATATACTTAATTCAATCAGGAAAAGAAGAGAGGAGAAAATATAGAGAGTACTTAAAAGGGTTCATGGATATATTCCAGGGATGTCATTGGATCTGTGTGTTGTATCAGAAACAATACTGACAAATGACCTTAGCCTTAAAGATTAGTGGTTTTTATTGTGGTATACACTTTGGCAGGTGTATGGAATAGTGCAAGACAGAGAGGGAAGAAAATACATTGCTATTCTATTAACAAAACAGATCCCAAATGATAACTAACGAAAGCTAAAGTTGTCATTTTCTCAATCCTAATAAACCTTCAGAAGGGGTGGATTAGACATGATTAGGACCATCCATAGCAGTGGTGGGTTTCAATTTTTTTTACTACTGGTTCTGTGGGTGTGGCTTGGTGGGCATGGCATGGCTTGGTGGGCGTGGCAGGGGAAGGTTACTGCAAAATCTCCATTCCCACCCAATCCAGGGGAAAATTATTGCAAAATCCCCATTTCCTCCCAATCAGTTGGGACTTGGGAGGCAGAGAATAGATGGGGGCGGGGCCAGTCAGAATTTTTACTACCGGTTCTCCGAACTACTCAAAATTTCCGCTAACGGTTCTCCAGAACTGGTCAGTGTCACTGCATTTTTGTATTTACCAGCAGAGCTCATTATTTCTGGGCTGTCAGACTTTCCGTAGCTTGCCAAAAGTTCTTATCAGTAACTGATACTACGCATGTCCACATTCTTTCACTTACTTCACACTTTTCTTTGTTCTCTTGCCAAGAGAAGTCTGGCTGAAGAGATGTAATCGGTAGGAACTTTATCAAAATGTAACAATTTAATTATTTTAGATGAGTAAGATGTTTTATTTTCTTCTTTACAATAAATATGAATATTTAATTAGAAGACGTATTCCGGTTTTATTTTTCAAAAGTATACACAAGGAAAATGCCACGATCCAGGCAATTACCCCAGGAAGGTAACGGGGCTAATTGCCTCTGACAATCAGAACCTGCTGAACCCACCTCTGATCCATAGTCAAAAAATCAAGATGTTGGTAATGGCATTGTGACTGAAACCCTGCCCCTATGTTTTACCCCAAATCTATTGCTGAGGGCAGTTGTGTTGATGGAATCTTCCCATATTTGCTTTTCATAGCTATCTTCCATGTTCAGCCACTATCCAGACCTGGGTTAACAAAAGATAATTATTGCATTTGAAGGGTACCCTGTGTCAAATAATTGAACTATATCTTGGCTTAATATATAGCCAGGTTTATGGTACACGCTGAGCCGAGTTCCCACACCTCAAACCACACATTTAAATTCAGCCCCATTTTGGATTGGTCTAAACTGATGATTCCATGACAGCAACCATGAAATCATAAAAATGGAGCATGCCTTAGTTTTTATTTAAAAAAAAATCCAGAGCTAATGTGTTGAGCTACTCTGTTTGTTGCTAACATTCAGTGTCAATAATCTAATACCTTTCTGAAGAATGTTGTTTCAAAGATTTTCTGAATCTTGAAAGTCAAGGCACCTTCCTAATATCTAGTGAGAGACTGTTTCTAGGTGGTGGTGATTGTGTATCAGATCCAGGAAACCCGATAATTGCCTTCAAAAGAATTTGGTTCTACTCTTTCCCAGCTTCTATTCCATTGCCCTGCTTTTAATACAATTTGTCATCCAGATTCTTAAACACTGCACCACCCTAACATGGAAATTATTTCAACTAAAGGGTAGGATATTGTATTGTATTGTATTGTATTGTATTGTATTGTATTGTATTGTATTGTATCGTATCGCATCGCATCGCATCGCATCGCATCACATCACATCGTATTGTATTGTATTGTATTGTATTGCATTATTTATTTAATTTTATTGTATTTTATTGTATTTTATTGTATTTTATTGTATTGTATTGTATTGTATTGTATTGTATTGTATTGTATTGTATTGTATTTTATTGTATTTTATTTTATTTTATTTTATTTTATTTTATTTTATTATTTTATTTTATTTTATTTTATTTTATTTTATTTTATTTTATTTTATTTTATTTTATTTTATTTTTTTATTTTATTTTATTTTATTTTATTTTATTTTATTTTATTTTATTTTATTTTATTTTATTTTATTTTATTTTATTTTATTTTATTTTATTTTATTTTATTTTATTTTCCTTGATGAACACTCACTGATGCAGGCAAAATATTACATTTTTATAATAGTCCCATCAACTACATATGCCTGAGGCAAACCATAAAAAATAACCTGCTTCTCCTATTTGTGGTATAGGACTGTCAGTAAGCACATTTACAGCAGATGTATAGCAACTGGCTTTTCCTCAAGAAGCGGTCAATCTGCCAATAAAATCTAACCTGTAGTAACACTGAGTGTATCCAATTTTCATCTCTTGGAAGAAACTACAAATATTGTAGAATGTTGGCTTTACAGCAAATTTGCACAATTTGCAATTCATCAGACCCAGTTAGCCTTGGCTTGTATCCAGTAGTGAAATTCATTTTTTTTTTTACTACCGGTTCTGTGGGCGTGGCTTGGTGGGCGTGGCAGGGGAAGGATACTCCAAAATCTCCATTTCTACCCCACTCCAGGGGAAGGATACTTCAAAATCCCCATTCCCACCCCACTCTGGGACCAGCCAGAAGTGGTATTTGCCGGTTCTCCGAACTACTCAAAATTTCCACTACCAGTTCTCCAGAACCTGTCAGAACCTGCTGGATTTCACCCCTGTTTGTATCCTGAAGCTTGCTAACATCTCTGCCTTCACTCCCCATTTTCATAACATCAGAAGAACAGCAAAACAGAGCTCTTTATTTCATTTGTAGTGGGCTTCTCTATACTGTTGGTGCTCTAACAGTCAGAATCAAGCTGTGAATATTTGCATTACAGAATAAATATAAATCTAATCTCTCTATTCTTCCAACAAGCTATTAATGGGACAGTTTAAAAAAAAACACAACCCAGTTATGACAGATAGAAACAAAAAGTGCAGCAAATATAAAGCAACGTAACAATAACAACAACAACAACTCCTTTCAGAGGATATAATTTGCTGGTCAATGACTGAAATAAAATGGCTGATTGGCTGATTATTACAGGTCGTCCTTGACTTACAACTGTTCATTTAGTGACCATTCTAAGTCTACAATGGCACTGAAAAGTGATTTATGACCAGCGGTGGGTTTCACATATTTTTACCACTGGTTTACTGCATGCGTGCTCGCTCGCTTTGCTAGTGCACACACCTTTTACACATGCACCCAGCCTCAAAAACGTGGCTAAATAGGATGGCATTACGCCGGGGCAGGATGGGGTGGGGGGCAGGGGGGCCATCCGCAGTCGCCGCTACTGGTTCACCTGGACCAGTACAAACCGGCTGAATACCACTTCTATTTATGACCGGTTCTCACACTTATGACTGTTGCAGCATCCCCATGGTCACATGATCAAAATTCTGAGGCTTGGCAACTGGGATATATTTATGACAGTTGCAATGTTGTGGGGTCTTGTGATCCCTTTTTGTGAACTTCTTTTTTTAAAAAAGATAGTATTTATTAAATTTTCCAACATTTAAAACACATAAGACAAAACACAAATTTACACTTATAACAGCTTTTCCAGCCCTCTGCTCCTGCAATCCACTTCTGGGTTTCCTTCTTCTTCGCTTCTCTTGACTGGGTGATATTTCTTTAAACTGTCTCTCCGTGCTGTGGCCACGCCCCTCTTTCCCATGATGCACCAGTCTTTTCACTCAGTCGCTGACTGACTGGTGTGTTTTGCTCTTCGTGCTCAACTTTACAAATCACGGTTTTTCAATAAACTTTCCAAAGAGCCATCTTTACCCATCCACATCACTCCTGCACTTGGGAGCGGTGATAGACACTATTCGAGGTCAAGTATTTTTGTCTCCAGACAGGGTTCTGAGCATCCAAGATCTGATACGTCAAATTCTTTCTCATCGAGCCATTCCTCTTCTCCAGCTCTCACAACTATTAGGGAAGATGGTGTCGTGCTTCTCGATTGTACCATGGGCCCGACGCCACGCGAGGCCTTTACAATGGTTCCTGCTCCCTTTCCAGCGCTCGGATCGCAGCGATTCCCTTCACAAAGTACCTCTTCCGCCTCAACTGCGTCTGTCGTTCCAGTGGTGGATGAGCCCAGCCGTCCTCAGGGGCTCGCACTTTCTGGTTCAGGACAGACTGACACTGACCTCGGACGCCAGCCTACAGGGCTGGGGGGCCCACCTTCAAGATCAGGTGGTGCAAGGCCGTTGGTCCGCTCAAGAAAGAGGCCACAACATCAATCTGTTGGAGCTGAGAGCCATCCGCCTGGCCCTCCGACATTTTCAATCCCGGTTGGAGGGTCACCATGTCCTTGTGCTCACGGACAACATTACAGCCAAGGCTCATGTAAACAAAGAAGGCGGCACTCATTCGAGGCCGCTGATGTTGGAGGCGGAGAGTCTGTTCAGGTGGGCGGAACGTCATGTTCTCTCATTGAGAGCTGATCACATCTCGGGCGCAGACAACGTGCGGGCAGATTGGCTCAGCAGGCAGGTTCTCGACCATTCGGAATGGCAACTACATCCAAACCTTTTTCGCGAAGCCACTTTTCTTTTCGGCACGCCTGTCGTGGACTTGTTCGCCAGCCCGTCGAATGCTCAGACTCCGCTCTACGTGACTCGCTACCCATGTCATTCAGCGATGGATCACGACGCACTCCGATGCTGTTGGCCTCCGGGTCTCTTGTACGCCTTTCCTCCAATCCCCTTGATTCCTCAGGTGATTCGGAGACTTCTGGAGGAAAGGGCCGAAATGATTCTGGTGGCTCCCGACTGGCCTCGTCGACAGTGGTACGCGGATCTTGTGGCGCTGTCGTCTCGTCCTCCGTGGCGGATTCCACCGGACCGCATCGCTCTACGCCAAGGGGCCTTAGACCACCCAGATCCAGGGTGGCTCCAATTGGCCATTTGGCGTTTGAGCGGCTCATCTTACGGAAGGACCGACTTCCCGACGATGTCATAGGCACGATCCAAGCTTCCCGTAGGCCTTCGACCTCCCGGATTTACGAGTCTTCCTGGAAGTCCTTTTGTCTCTGGTGTGCGGCCAACCTGGTGGATCCTACCTCAGCTCGGATAGAGGATGTCCTGTGCTTCCTGCAAGCCGGTTTAGACAAAGGGTTGTCTCCATCTACTTTACGTCGTCAAACGGCTGCGCTATCTACGGTCATTCGGTGTCCCCCGTATTCATTGTTGTCTATGCATCCGCTACTTAAGGGATTCTTGCATGGGGCCGTCAACCTATGCCCGCCTACTGTTCATAGGTACCCGACCTGGGACCTGCCACTTGTTCTTCAATCTCTGATGTACCCTCCTTTTGAACCTTTAGGGTCAATCCCTTTAAGATTTTTGTCTTTCAAGATAGCCTTTTTATTGGCGATTACTTCGGCCAGACGAGTGTCTGAACTCTCTGCTCTATCGATCAGGAAGGATCTCTGTATTTTTACACCTAATACAGTGATTCTGCGTCTGGACCCTGCATTTCTACCCAAAGTGAATACATATTTTCACCGGGCTCAGGAGCTCATTCTTCCGGATTTCTGCCCGTCCCCGAAACATCATCGCGAGAAAGACTGGCACACCCTTGATGTACGTAGGGCGCTTCGTCGTTATATTCGCAGGACTGAGTCCATCCAGAAGACTGAGGCTCTTCTGGTGTCTTTCCATCCACCGTCTTTGGGCCAGAAGATCTCTTCATCCACAGTGGGCAGGTGGATTAAGACATGCATAGCTACAGCCTACAAGCAGCAATCTCGTCCAGTGCCGGGTCGCATCTTACCACACTCCACACGTAGTGCGGCAGCATCTGCTGCCTGGGCTACGCAAGCGTCAGTTTCTGACATATGTCGGGCCGCTACCTGGTCGTCTGTGACACCTTTCATCAGGCACTACCGTATTGACATGTATGCTTCGGCTGAGGCATCATTTGGCCGACGAGTTCTCCAAAGTGTGATTGAGGTCCGGGAGTCGGGGTCCACTTAGTTTTCCCACCCTGGGATTTGAACTTTGGTATATCCCAGAAGTGGATTGCAGGAGCAGAGGGCTGGAAAACGAACGTTGTCTTACCTGAACGTTCCTTTTCAGCTCTCTGCGACTGTAATCCACACCCGCCCTGTTGGTTTCTTTTGTTGAAGTTCTGGTCTTTTTATAGTGTACAGGGTTTATGCGTTTGGTTCAGATGTTCTGGTTGTTTGCCAGGTGGTCACGCCTTCGTTCAAAGACTGGTGCATCATGGGAAAGAGGGGCGTGGCCACAGCACAGAGAGACAGTTTAAAGAAATATCACCCAGTCAAGAGAAGCGAAGAAGAAGGAAACCCAGAAGTGGATTGCAGTCGCAGAGAGCTGAAAAGGAACGTTCAGGTAAGACAACGTTCGTTTTCCATATCGGTATCCATATCTTTCGTAACAATCATATTAACAAAAAATTCTATTTCTATATATCACTATCCTATGTTATATATATATACCTATTTAAACTATAATGACATCTCACAAATCAATGTCATATATTTCTTATAAATTTTACGTACTATATATTATATTTTTACAGCTTATACCTTAAGTTTTACATTTACTCTCAAGCCAGGAATACCATCTATTCCAAATTAAATAATACTTGGTTTCTTCCCTCTCCTTCATTTCCATAGACAATCTATCCATTTCTGCACATTCATTATTATTATAATTTGGTCTGGAGGAGTATCTGTTTGTTTCCAATTCTGTGCTAAAATGAGTCTACTTGCGGTTAATATATGTAACATTATGTATTGTAAATTTTTCCCCATTTTCCCATCAAAAATATCCAGGAGAAACAGTTCCGGCTATAACTCTATCCTCTGTTCAATGTTCTCTTCCAGCCACTTTCTTATTTTATGCCAATATTTTCTAATCTTGGGGCAGGTCCACCACATGTAGTAGTACGTTCCCTGCTTGCAGCCCCACCTCCAGCACTCAGGTGATCTGTTTAAGAACATCTTGGCCAATCTGGCTGATGGTAGTTGCCACTGGTAGAACATTTTATAAAGGTTCTCCTTATAAGCAGCTGACATCGTTAGTTTGTAGTTTCTCTCCCATAATTTATCCCAATGATTTAATTGAATACTATGTCCAAAATTTCTTTTTGTGAACTTCCAACAAGCAAAGTCATTGGGGAAGCCAGATTCATTTAATAACATTGGATTCAGTTAACAACTGCAGAAATTCACTTAGCAAATCAATGGTAAAAAAATGTCTTAAAATGTGGCATGAGTCACTCAGCAATGGCCTCGCTTAAGAACAGAAATGCTGGACTCAGTTGTGGTCTTAAGTCGAGGACTACTTGTATTCACACAATGTGTGAGTTCAAAAAAAATGAGCAGAGTAATCATAAACCTTAACACAGGGAGGATTCAAACCTCTGCTGGCCGTGGACTCATTTTGAGGAATTGTTGCATACTAGGATTAGGTCTGCACAAAAGGGCTGTATCCTTACTCCATCAGTCTATTTTGGGTATGGCTTATAACCACACCAATAATTAAGAAGAAAAAAAAAACCCAAAATCTTGGTGAGTTTATGAAGTTCGTGAAATACTGCAAAATTTTGGCAATCTCATCCTTGAGAAATGCAAGGAAGCTAAAATTGCATGAGATGCTACTTGGATTGCTCTGTGCTAGGGGACTGGAGGCTAAAACATATGAAGAATGGCTGCAGGAATGGGGTATGTCTAGTTTAATGAAAAGAAGAACTATGGGTGACATGATAGGAGAGTTTTAATATCTAAGGGGCTGCCACAAAGACAAGAGGGTCAACCTATTCTCCAAAGCACAAGAAGCAATGGATGGATACTAATCATAGTACCATATTATGTATAGTATGGTATAGGGCAGTGATGGCTAACCTTTTCTGGACCGAGTGCCCATAGCACGTGTGAGCCCAAACCCCCAAAATACAATGTGCATGCAGCCCCCACACATGCATCCCACTGTCCATACATGTCCCCTGCACAATCCCACCCCCTGCGCATGCACGCCCCCCGCAAACTCCCCACTGCCCCAGACATGCGCACGAGGCCCCCACACCCACCCCTGCCCCCCCGCATGCGTGGTAGAGACCTGACAACCAGCTAGTCAGTGGGAGGTGAGCACTCATGCGTGGCGGAGTTGAACTGGGGCAACAACTCGCATGCCCACAGAGAGGGTGCTGCGTGCCACCGGTGGCATGCATGCCATAGTTCACCAACAAGGGTATAGGGCAGTGATGGCTAACCTTTTTGCCATCGCATGCCAAAAGTGGGGGGAGTGCGGGGGGGTCACTCGTGCACGTGCCCACACCCATAATTCTATGCCCCCCACCCCCCGTGCATGCGCATGTGACTCCCCCTCCTGCGCTCCCCCCACTTTTGGCATGTGATGGCAAGGTAGGCCCATTTTTTACTCTCCCCAGGCTCCAGAACCTTTCTAGGAGGCTGGGGAAGGCGAAAACGGCCTTCCCCACCTCCCCGGAGGTCCTCCGGAGGCCGGAAACAGCCTTTTTCCTGACTTCCAGTAGGCCCAAAAGGCCAGAAAATCAGCTGGCCAGTGTGTGCATGATGCCAGAATTGAGCTCACATGCCCACCGATATGGCTCCACGTGCCACCTGTGGCACGCGTGCCATAGGTTAGCCATCACGGGTATAGGGTCTCCTGCTTAAGCAAGGGGTTGAATTAGAAGGCCTCCAAGATCCCTTCCAACTCTGTTATTCTGTTATTCTGTTCGATTATTGACATGGCATGAAATTTGGCAACCTCCTAAGATTTTAGCATTTTTAATTTCTTTTGATTTAATGCCTTGGATCCAGATGCTATGTCACAAAGGTTCTAGTGATGGCAGGCACTGTCTTGTTGACTATTTTGTCAGTGTGAAATGTGTGCTTGGCCAGGGCAAATGAGCCTGGATTCCATTTGAATTAGAGATTTGACATTTGAGGAGAAGAGTTTCTATTTGAATTGGCAGTCTGAAGGCAAATTAATTCAGTCTGTGTTAACGTAAGAACTTATTTGGGGGGAAAATGCCAATGGGTTATAATAGAGAAGCATCAAAACACTTCTAGGTAACTGCTTTGCATTTTCATCAGTAAGGATGAAAATAGGAACAAAGTTAGTCTCTTTAGAGATTATTAAGCCTGCCAAGCTTCAGTTAAATATCTTCAAAGGTTTCAGTGTAATAAATGTTTTAACTCATCCTGCCTCTCTTTAAGAAACAAAAAGCAGGGATATATTCTAGTCAATGAAGACAGTCAAAACGAAAACATTGCCAAAAAGGCATTAAGAGTTGTTAACCTAATCTTGCGTAACTTCTTCTTTGGTAATATTGTACTGCTAACTAGAGCATATAAAACATTTGCTAGACCAATTCTCAAATACAGCTCCTCTGTCTGGAACCCGCACTGCATTAATACAATTGAGCGAGTCAAGAGATATTTCACGAGAAGAGTCCTCCACTCCTCTGCTCGCAACAGAATACCTTATGCCACCAGGCTTGAAATTTTGGGCTTAGATAACTTAGAACTATGTCGCCTTCGGTCTGACCTAAGCGTAGTACATAAAATTATCTGCTACAATGTCGTACCTGTCAATGACTGCTTCAGCTTCTTCTTTTTTTCAAAAAGTTTTTTTATTTTTTTCCCCTCATAAACATATCTTGAATGTACAATTTCTTATCTAACATACATATTTTCTTTTAACTTTCATACTGATACAATCTTCACCCTAAACAATTTAATTATATTCGGGGTTGCTCTTCTACCATTTCATCTCCCTTGTTTTACAACAATCCTTCTCCCTCTCCTCTCTTTCCTTTCCCTCCCTTCTTCCATCTACTCTTCTACTTTCTTCTTTCCTCCTCTCCTTCTCCTCCTCTCCTTCCCCTTCCTTTCCCCCACACCTCCCTTCTTCCTCCCTTCTAACCTTCTCTCCTACTCTTATTTATTTATTTATTAGATTTCTATACAGCCCTTCTCTGGAAGGACTCAGGGCGGTGTACAGCCATATTAAAACACATATAAATATACAAAATTTAAAACAATTTAAAATTGAATATATAAAAATTTGGCCCATAGATTAAAACACACACACACACATTCTAAAAATTGTATTAGGCCAGGCCGGCTTGTTGGAACAAGAGGGTCTTCAAGGCGCGGCAAAAGGTACACAGGTCGGGGATGAGACGAATCTCAAGGGGCAACTCATTCCAGAGGGCTGGTGCCCCCACAGAGAAGGCTCTCCCCCTGGGTGTCGCCAGTCGGCATTGTCTGGACGACGGCACCCTGAGGAACCCCTCTCTGTAGGAGCGTATTGGCCGGTGGGAGGCTGTTCCTTCTTCTTCTTTTCCCTTTCTTCTTACCCTCTTTCTCCTTCCTCTCTTCTCTCCTCCATCCCTCTCCATTCTCTCTCTATTGTTGTATTCATTTTCAATTTAGTATTTTCCAAGGTGTTATTTGAGCAATCCCGATTTTTACTTTCTTTTCAATTGCTTTTTCATTTTACTAAATTCACACATATCATCATAAATGTTCAGCTTCAACCACAACAATACATGAGCACACAATAGATACAAATTTATCGTAAACCGCACTAAACTCAATTGCAGAAAATATGACTTCAGCAACAGAGTGGTCAATGCCTGGAATGCACTACCTGACTCTGTGGTTACTTTCCCAAACCCCCAAAACGTTAACCTTAAACTGTCTACTGTTGACCTCATCCCAAAAGGTCAAGAGATACCCCATTCCTAAGAGGTCTGTCAGGGGCGTGCATAAGCGCACCAATGTGCCTACCATCCCTGTCCTTTTTTTTTTTTATTTGATTTATATGCCGCCCTTCTCCGGAGACTCAGGGCGGCTTACAATGCGTTAAGCAATAGCCTTCATTCTTTTGTATATTTTATACAAAGTCAGCTTATTGCCCCCACAAACTGGGTCCTCATTTCACCTACCTTAGAAAGGATGGAAGGCTGAGTCAACCTTGAGCCTTGGAGAGATTCGAACCAGCAGAAATTGCAGGCAGCTGTGTTAATGACAGGGTGCACCAAACCACTGTACTAACAAGGCTCTTATCAAATGTCCCCATTTATTTGTATCAATTTCATGTATTCATAATCATGTTTATGCTTATATCTGTTATCTAATACATGCTTGACAAATAAATAAATAAATAATAAAATAAAACATTATTTCTACTCCAGAATAGGAGGTATATGGTGGTTTAGTCTCAATTCATAGCTAGTAAGGCCAAGTAGATGTAGTAAGTTGAGAAATTTATTGGAATGGCTTTGAAATCGTGATTTATCTGTATATCTCTTCCCCAGCTTTAAAGAAAATCAACTGGATTTCTTTTTTCCATTACAGTTAACTTGCTTTTTTCCCCCTTAAAGCAAAAAGCTAATTAACAACTGCAAAACCACTTTGGAAAGCAGTCTAAACTGTCTGGCATGGGAAGACATTTGGGATCTGTCTGATCCATTTCTATTTAATGCAGTGCATTTTGCAAAAAAGAGCTTCGATCTATTTAGTAAGGACTGTCCAGCGGTCGCAAAGCCCATTAAAGGCAGTTGCATAAGTGCGCCGTCTCTGACCGCACGAAAGTTAAGTGCCCTTTTCCAAGAGCATTAAAAAAAATCCTTGCCATGCACCTTCTTGTTGAAAACAACAACAACAGGAGGCTCACTTGATGAAGAAGGTAAAAGCTACATGTTAACTTTGTGGCAACACTGTGGGAAATTTGATAGGTTGGTATTTTATGTTTTTGGCAACACTATGCCATAATGAGCAGTAAGTGCTAACCTTTGAGTGATTGGGTGTCTGTTTGCTTGTTTGGCTCTCTTGGGGTTTGGGAGCCTGTTGACTTGGATATACTTAAAATAACTTTCTGTAGCATTTTCTGTAGTATTCCTGGTTTTTTTTATCAAGTATTATCCAAATGATTCTGTTGCCATAGCAGCAGGAGAAAAAGAAATCCCCCTATTGTGATGATCCTTCACTCAAGTCTTTAGGAAGAATGATGATCATTAAGTATTGTGGTGCAGTGGTTTTGGTACTAGACTAGGAGCACAGAAGACAGAGACCAGAGGTGGGTTTCAGCAGATTCTGACCAGTTCTGGAGAACCGGTAGCAGAAATTTTGAGTAGTTTGGAGAACCGGTAGTAAAAATTCTGACTGGTCCCACCCCCATCTATTCTCTGCCTCCCAAGTCCCAGCTGATCGGGAGGAAATGGGGATTTTGCAGTAACCTTCCCTTGGATTGGGGAGGGAATGGAGATTTTACAGTATCCTTCCCCTGGAGTGTGGTGGGAATGGAGATTTTACAGTATCTTTTCCCTGCCATGCCCACCAAGCCACGCCCACCAAGTCATGCTACACCAAGCCACACCCACAGAACCGGTAATAAAAAAATTGGAAACCCAACACTGACAGATACCAATGGTATGTACTGTACATCCTCAGGCATAGAAATTCCCTAGAGAAATTCTCTGGACCAGTCACTGCCTCTTTCAGCCTCACCGATCAGCTGGTGTGGGAGCAAAAAGTGAGAGATGGTTTAGTAGGCCACCTTGAGTTCCTGAATGGGCATGTGATGGGCAACCTGTAGTTTCAGATTTGCAAACAGGGAGTCCCTTTTTTTGTCCATGTCAAAGCTGCCTTCAAAATTCAAGGATTCCATTTTTAAAGGTAGCAGCTCTGCTCCTATGAGTCTGAGGTGCAGAGCAAATGCAATCTCTAAATCTCCAAATAGGTTTGCATAGCTCAGCTTCTGTGACCTTTTGACAAGCAAGGTCAGTGGAGAATCCAGTGTCAACCTCTGAAGTGAACCTCACAGGAAGTTAGGAAAGTCAAACTGAATCGTATTTTAGAATAGAATAGAATAACAGAGTTGGAAGGGACCTTGGAGGTCTTCTAGTCCAACCCCCTGCTAAAGCAGGAAACCCTATACCATTTCAGACAAATGGTTATCCAATCTCTTCTTTAAAACTTCCAGTGTTGGAGCATTCAAAACTTCTGGAGGCAAGTTGTTCCACTAGTTAATTGTTCTGACTGTCAGGAAATTACTCCTTAGTTCTAGGTTGCTTCTCTTCTTGATTAGTTTCCATCCATTGCTTCTTGTCCTGCCCTCAGGTGCTTTGGAGAATAGCTTGACTCCCTCTTCTTTGTGGCAATCCCTGAGATATTGGAACACTGCTATCAGGTCACCCCAGTCCTTCTTTTCATTAAACTAGACATACCCAGTTCCTGCAACCTTTCTTCATATGTTTTAGCCTCAAATCGCTCAGAAAGAGATAATAATTGCAAAAGGCAGTTTAGTTGAACATCTTACATCCTATGAAGATACCTTTAGCACCATCAAACTGCATCTGCCTATACCAGGAAAGGACTCAATAGGTGGATAAAAATATCAATTCCAGTCTAGTTGACATTGTGACCAACCATAATAATAAGTCTGGATATGGGATGTTACAGTACCTGAAGACAGCAGAATAAAAGAGAAAGAACTGAAGAAAATCACATGATATAAAAACCTGCAGAATGACTGTTGCAAAATTAAACGCTGGTACCAATAGTAATCGCATCTTGGATGCAATTCTAAAACATCTGGAAAACCACTTGAACATGTCAGCATTAATGTCTATGGAGATTCTCAGTCAAGGTTGTCCCAAAGGTGCTTTTTTCAAGAGGCAAATGGACCTTTTGGTTTTTCTTTGAAGATATTTTGCTGCTCATCCAAGAAACTTCTTCAACTCTGATTGGATGGTGGGGAATGGAAGGATTAACACCCAGACAGAAGCTGAACAACATGGTACTGCATGGTACAATGCAGTAAGTCATGTGCAGATCTGTACATTGGGGAAATAAAACAACCACTTCATAAACGCATGGCACAACATAAGAGAACAAACCTATGAGGACTAGATATAGCAGTCCATCTGCATTTAAAAGACACAGTTCACTCTTTTGAAGACAACAAAGTCCATATTTTGGACAAAGAGGACCACTGATTTGAAAGAGGGGTTAAAGAGGCCGTCTATGACAAACTGAATAGCCTTCTCTCAGCAGAGGGGGAGGGATATGACATCATCTATCTCCAATCTACAATACAGTCCTTTCAACAGTTCCAAGAAGGCTCCACACCAATTTGCACTACACAGGTGACCTTGAGGAGACAGATCAACCTCCAGGTGACCTTAACAACCCGCTAAATGAATACAAATGACCAGCTGTCTGCAAGGAGTATAAATCCTTCCATTCCCCACTATCTAATCACAGCTGAAGAAGCTTCTTGGATGAGAAGCGAAACATCTTCAAAGACAAAACAGAAAGTCCAGTTGCCTCTTGAAAAAAGCACCTTTGGGATATGTCAGCATTAACAAAATCACCACCAGTGAGTTGCAAAAGGCAGCTTTACTTGGAATGGTTTCTATCCTGGGATTTTTAATTTTTTTTTTTTTTGTAGCTGCCCCTTGCCTTATGTAAGAGGAAATCTGATGAAGATCTTAAATCTTACCCAAGTTTAAATGAAGGGTGTCATCATCCACATTTTGTAGATGATATATTATGGATGCATGCCTACCTAAAGATTTATTGTTATGGAAAGTTGAAAGATAGATCAGATTTGATGTAACCTATTGTCCCCCATTGATGAACAAGAGGAAAGAAATCAAATATTGCTCTCTTTCCTTGTCAATAGAACAGATGAAATGCTATCAGAATAGAATTTTATGATTGAGCAGAAAGTCACAGACTAAGTTGACTAAATATAGGGACCAAATATACCCAGAAACAAGAGGATATGAAGGTAAATGAGGAATCCTCCCTCATGGTGTTATGAGGTTCAACATCTACAGTATTAAAAACAGTGACTTGGAGGTGCCACTTCATACAGTTATAGAAAAATGGGTGTGAGGGTTATAAAACTAGAAATGCTACCGGTTTGCTCTGGTTCGAGCGAATCGGTAGTGATGAAAACTACCAGTTCGGGCTAACTGGTAGTAAAAAAAAAAGCTACCGGTTCAGGCGAACCGGTAGTTAGCTACTGATTCGGGCGAACCGGTGGCTAAAAAAAGCTACTGGTTCCTCTGAACTGGTATTCCCGACGATCAGCTGTGCCGCACACTTTAGCTTTGCTAGAAAGCAGGAAATCCTGCTTTCTAGCAAAGCTAAATCGCGCAGCACATCTGATCCCCTCCCCTTCACTGTTCTACTTACCTTCCCAAGCCTCCTTTTGGTGCACACTGTGCATGTACACGCAGCACGCATTTGGCAAGCACTATGCATACACATGCACAGCACATGCTTGGTGTGCAGCACGCATGCACAGCCAGTGAAACGGTAGCAAACCGGTTCAGATTTCACCACTGTATAAAACTCATCTCTCTTAAATTGTGTTCTTTTTAAAAAGCCAATCCATAAAATGTTTTCCTTTTACCATTTTAGTGATGGATGTAGCCATTGATTATGTACCATCAAGTTGGTGTTGATTCTTAGTGGCCCCATAAACACACATTATCCAAGACAATTTGTTCCTTCAGCTTTTCTAAGGTATACTCATCACTGCTAAATTGAGTCCATTGATTGCTGCTTGTCATGGTCTTCTTTCTTCCTCTTTCCCAAGCATTGTGGACTTTTCAAAGTGTTTGAATAAAAGGACCAACATTTGATTATTTGTGTCTGATCGTTTGAGCCTGGAGTAAGAACTTTGATTGATTTGTTCTGTGATTCACTTGTTTGCTTTCCTGGCTATCCTAATTTATTCTCAACAATTTCTCCAACATCAAATTCGAAGTGTCAATACTCTTTCTAGCCTGCTTTTTCAAAATCCATGATTGTAGCTAGAATAAAAATACAGAAGCTTGAAGGCCTGGGTTGCAAGAATCCCCTAATATATCTGAAAGAGGCTGTCAGAGTTCTCAAGAGTTGTTACCAGTTTGCATTTAATGAATCATATTAATCATATTAATTATTTTTTTAATGTTCATAGTCCTTTAAGTAGGCCAGGTCAGGAAACAGACTTCTCAGGGATTCTATCAATGCAACTCTCTTTATTTGGAAACCTGTCCAAATTTCTGTCACATTTTATATTAAGCAAAATTAAAGCAGGGGAATTTAAAATTTCATTCTCATGTCTCTTTCAGTCTCTGGACTATGTAATCTCCTTGTGAAGTCCATCCTTAAAAGCTCACTCCTTTCATCCCCAAGGTCAGCTCTAGATTCTTTCATAAGTGCTAATTAAGTATAAATCATTTCATAAAATGAAATGTAGTTCTTGTTCTGATTCCACACATTGCTTTTTGGGATAATAAAGTTTTTCGTATGCCATTCCAAGATAAAGTCTGAGCCTCAGCCTAATCACAATTAGAGGGGGTTTTTTTGCATGTGGAGCTTGTCAATCGAAAGGTCGGGAGTTCAGCAGTTCGAATCCCTAGTGCCGTGTAACGGGGTGAGCTCCCGTTACTTGTCCCAGCTTCTGCCAACCTAGCAGTCCGAAAGCACGTAAAAAATGCAAGTAGAAAAATAGGGACCACCTTTGGTGGGAAGGTAACAGCGTTCCGTGCATCTTCAGCGTTTAGTCATGCCGGTCACATGACCACGGAGACGTCTTCAGGCAGCGCTGGTGCTTCAGTTTTGAGAGATGAGCACCACCCCCTAGAATCGGGAATGACTAGCACATATGTGCAAGGGGAACCTTTACTTTTACCTTTAAGCACAATGAAGGAATCCCCTCAGGCCATTTTTGTCTGCAGCATTCTAAAATATCAAATCACACATTAAAAATAGTGATGGTTCCAGTTCTATTCCACTAATTTTTAAATATTCCCATTTTACTTCACAGCATGAGAGGATAGAAGCATCCACAGAGGTTGTTACTGATGACACAATGGCATATGTGACCAGACGATGGAAGCTCCGCACATTAAAAAGAGGCAGGGCTTCAGTGGCCTAACTGCATCTGCCATTTTGATTATTGATCATTCCTGCCAAAGACCCCTCACAGATCTTACATTAAATGTACAGTAAATAATAGCCCTGATACGAGTCCCTTTTCTTTATGAGGTTCATGGGACTTGTGTGAGGTGCCAGATTTTATCTCATGGTTATGAAACAAGCTTCACAGAGTCTCCATATAAGAATGGTTGCAGGAACTGGGTATGTCTTGTCTGATGAAAAGAAGGACTAGGGATGACATGATAGCAGTGTTCCAATATCTAAGGGGGTGCTGCAAAGAAGAGGGAGTCAAACTATTCTCCAAAGTACCTGAAGGCAGAACAAGAAGCAATGGATGGAAACTAATCAAGGAGAGAAGCAACCTAGAAATAAGGAGGAATTTCCTGACAGTGAGGACAATTAAACAGTGGAACAACTTGCCTCCAGAAGTTGTGATTGCTCCAACCCTGGAAGTTTTTAAGAAGAGATTGGATAACCATCTGTCTGAAGTGGTGTAGGGTTTCCTGCCTGTGCAGGGGGTTGGACTAGAAGATCTCCAAGGTCCCTTCCAACTCTGTTATTCTGTAATGTTCTGTAATGTCCAACACCATCCTTCTTTCTTAGAAAATTGGTAAAACCTACTATTTCATGTGGCCTTCAGCTTCACTGAAGGTCGTCATCTGTGTATCTGCGTAGTTTATTTTATATTGTACTTGTACCTTTTAATGTCATATATATTTTGTCGTTTTACATGATGGTACAATACCAGGAGTTGTGCGATTGGGCCAGTTAACAAAAATGGTAAATAAATAAAGAGATGAAATCATGATTGAATCAATTCTTTCATCGCCACTTTACAAAATGAATCTCTAGAGATTGCACTTGAGTTGTATGATTTATTGCAGAAATCACAGTAATGTATCAAAGCAGAGCATTGGACTAAATCTGGAACTATGAAAGTCAGAACCACCTTGGGTTAATCTGTTTACTTCAGCCTAGCCTATCTTATTTGGTTATTATGGTGGTAAAAGAGATGATCATGTCTCATTTTGGAGAAAAGGAAAATAGGAATTATACTGTGAAAAGAGATTGCAGTGCATTTAAAGCTAACAAAACTAAATTAGATTATTTCCCTCCCTACCCCCAATATTTTCTGCTGGATGTATTTTTAAATACACATATTAGCATTCCATAGTGCCAAGAGTTGTATTTTTTTTTTACTTTATTGATTTGAAAGCCAATAGAAAAAGAAACTACTTTTGTATTTACCAAGGTAAGCAAATAGAGGAAATAGAATAGAATAGAATAGAATAGAATAGAATAGAATAGAATAGAATAGAATAGAATAGAATAGAATTCTTTATTGGCCAAGTGTGATTGGACACACAAGGAATTTGTCTTGGTGCATACGCTCTCAGAGTACATAAAAGAAAAGATACATTAGTCAAGAATCATAAGGTACAACACTTAATGACAGTCATAGGGAAACAGTCAATATAAATCGTAAGGATACAAGCAACAAGGTTACAGTCATACAGTCATAAGTGGGAGGAGATTGGTGATAGGAACAATGAGAAGATTAATAATAATGCAGACTTAGTAACTAGTTTGACAGTGTTGAGGGAATTATTTGTTTAGCAGAGTGATGGTATTCAGGAAAAAAACTATTCTTGTGTCTAGTTGCTCTAGTATGCAGTGCTCTATAGCATCGTTTTGAGGATAGAAAGTGAAGCAATTTATGTCCAGGATGCAAGGGGTCTGTAAATATTTTCACAGCCCTCTTTTTGACTCGTGCAGTATATAGGTCCTCAATGGAAGGCAGGTTGGTAGAAATTGGCTTATTACGATGTGCAAAAAAGGATCGCTTTAACCCCACATTGAATAATAAATAACTTTGGTATCTCCCTTCTTGTACATGACAATGTTTCCATTAAACAGTTTCCCAGAGTTTTCTTCATTTCAGAGCTATAGTGATGATGCTTCTGGTTTGTGTTGCTGCAGCTATCACAAATTGATCAGTTATCTTAGTTTAAGTAGATGTAGACCTAACAAATGTAATGAAAAATGGGACACATTTATATTGAATATGCAGCCTTGAAAAAAGGTATAATATATTAGAAATATATGCATATTTGAATAATATTTGCCTTAGGGAAGTATTTATAGAATTGTAATATAGAGAGAGAATATATATCCATCACTATTATCCCCTTTTATAAATCCAATATAGAAAATTTATCCAGGTCACTCTTGGTTTTAATTATTAAAGGTAAAGTTTCCCCTCTGTTAAGGATATTGTTGTTGTGTTACCAACCAGCAGAGTGTAGAGCACAGAGAAACATTGCTGAGAGCAATGAATAAGAGATGTGCAAACTGGTTTATCAAAAGTTTACTTCATAGTGAAAAAACAATCTCATAGTCTTTAAATCAATCCAGGTCTTTGCCAGTTAAATCAGTCCAGTGATACAAATACCTTCTTACCACACAAACAGTAGTTGGTTAGAATAACAAACTCACTCTGGTTCACAAACCACGATGGTAGCAGATCCATCCAACGATGATAGCACAATGATAGCAACTCCACACACTATGGTAGCTTATCATCAACTGAATATGTTACAGTACCTTTCTTAAATACTTTTACAGCTAGTGATTATCTAATTACAGCATGACTCAGCATTATAATGAATCAGCAGGAAAACTTTAAAGTCACACAACACATATTCATATTAAAGTTGCAGAACACATATTGCCTGGACAAACTTGTTAGGCTCAAACTATATCCTAACACCGTCGCACACATATGTGCTAGCCGTTCCCGACTCTAGGGGGCGGTGCTCATCTCTGTTTCAAAGCTGAAGAGCTAGCGCTGTCCGAAGACGTCTCTGTGGTCATGTGGCCGGCATGACTAAACGCCAACGGTGCATGGAACGCTGTTACCTTCCCACCAAAGGTGGTCCCTATTTTTCTACTTGCATTTTACACATGCTTTCGAACTGCTAGGTTGGAAGAAGCTGGGACAAGTAACGGGAGCTCACCCCATTACACGGCACTAGGGATTCGAACTGCTGAACTGCTGAACTGCTGACCTTTCAATCGACAAGCTCAGTGTCTTAGCCACTGAGCCACCACATCCCCCCTTTTTTTATTAAGATGTGTTTATTCATTTATTTATTGACCACCTCAATCCCTGGTCTGTGGCTTGTTGCAGGACATGCAGCCGGTTCAGAACTGGGCTGCGGAATGAAAGAGAGTGAAGCTACATTTGTGAAAGCAGTACCCACGCATGAACAAAACCATTCCTTTTCCCCTTGCCACTGCCGCCAACGCCTCCACCTGTCTGCCAAACCAGAAAGATTGGAGACAGCTGTTGTAGATGGTAATGCAATGCAATGCAATGCAATACACAGCATTAACAATTTACAGCAGTAAAACCAAGTCATTTAACTCTAGACTTACCATATTTTTCAGAGTATAAGATGCACCGGAGTATAAGACGCAACTTAATTTTTGGGGAAGAAAATAAGAAAAAAGCTGATTGGCGGGTGGATCGGCCTCCGGGAATACCCCCAACCAGCTGTTCCCAGAGGTGAATTTTAGCAACAGGTTTGTTGGTTGTGAGCTCTGGTGCCTTGCATTTTTTTCTGTCTCTGAAAGCCTCCGAAACAGAGCTTCAGAAAAAAAGGCTTTTTTTCTGAAACTCTGTTTGGAGGCTTTTTTTCTGAAGCTTCTTTCAGAGGCTTTTATTCTGAAGGACTATCTGTACTCTGTTCAATCTCCTTTCTTTGGTATTGGTATATAGATCTGTTGGTTATTGTGTCATTCTCCAGATTTGTTAGCATAGTTTGGTTAGAACCTTTACTGATTGTTCTTTTGTTGCTTGCCATATTATTTTAGATAAAAGCCTTTCAGAGGCTTTTTTTTCCGAAGCTTCGTTTCTGAGGCTTTTTTTCTGAAGTTTCTTTCAGAGGCTTCTTTCAGCCTCTGAAATCTCCGTTTGTGAGGCTGGGCGGGGCTATATTCGGAGTATAAGACACATTCAGATATTCACTCTCTTTTTTTGGGTGGGAAAGGTATGTTTTATACGGTAATTTTTGTGTTTAGGACCTGGGGTAAGAATGTATTGTAGGATGTGTGGATGTGTGTGTATGTGTCTCTCTTCTCTCCTCTCCTCTCCTCTCCCCTGCCCTGCCCTCCCTCCCTCTCCTGTCCTGTCCTGCCCTCTCCTCTTCCCTTCCCTTCCCTTCCCTCCCCTGCCCTCTCCCCACTCCTCCCCTCCTTCTCCTTCTCCTCCCCTCCCCTCTCCTCAACACAAGTTGGATTGATAAACTATAGAAGCATATTAGCATCTTTACAGACAGGGGTTGCAAAGCCATGCACGGAATAACATTTTGTTTAGTTATATTGTATTGAAAAGACTCCTCTGTATTCACACAATGTCCAGACAGAACTGCAGGTCCCTTTTGAAATAAAGAACATTTGCCAGATTCTTCAGCCTTCAAAGGCTGCCTGAAATTAGCTTTCAGCAAGCCATAATCGGAGCCCCATTGCTTAGGGAGCTGAGCATTTCCAGAGGAAAAGGCCTGCCATCCTCCCCTCACACTTCGTGATAGAAGGATTGTCAGCAGGCACTTTCTGATCCTGAGAAAGGCATTATTTATTGTTGTGTTGTAGGTAGGTAGGCCCTTGAGTTGCAATTGGGAATCTTCTGTTGCTTTTGGGGATTTTTTTTTTTTAAAAAACTTTCCAGCCTACAATCCTGGATTGCACACAACCCATGGCCCTAAATAACTACAATTTAGTGATTAGGGATGTGGTAGCTCAGTGGCTAAGATGCTGAGCTTATTGATCGAAAGGTCGGCAGTTCAGTGGTTCGAATCCCTAGTGCCGCATAATGGGGTGAGCTCCGATTACTTGTCCCAGCTTCTGCTAACCTAGCAGTTCGAAAGCACGTAAAAAATGCAAGTAGAAAAATAGGGACCACCTTTGGTGGGAAGGTAACAGCGTTCAGTGTGCCTTTCGTGTTTAGTCACGCCGGCCATATGACCACAGAGACGTCTTCAAACAGCGCTGGCTCTTCAGTTTTGAAACGTAGATGAGCACCGCCCCCTAGAGTTGGGAATGACTAGCACATTTGTGCGAAGGGAACCTTTACTTTTACCTTAGTGATTTCTTATCCTATCATGGATAAGGGTGGTTATGGGAGCGACGTGGAGTTCCCATGTAACACCTCTCCTGCGCGAGCTGCACTGGCTCCCAGTGGTCTTCTGAGTGAGCTTCAAGGTTCTGGTTATCACCTTTAAAGCTCTCCATGGTTTAGGACCTGGTTATCTACGGGACTGCCTGCTACCACCAATAGCCTCCCACTGGCCAGTATGCTCCCATAGAGAGGGTCTCCTCCGGGTGCCGTCGGCCAAACAATGTCGAATGGCGGCCCCTAGGGGGAGAGCCTTCTCTGTGGGGGCACCTACGATCTGGAACGAGCTTCCCCCGGAGATACGGAGGATCCCAGATCTGCGCACCTTCCATCGCGTGCTTAAGACTTTTTTATTTCATCAAGCTGGCCTGGCCTAAATCTTCTCCCCTTTTTAAATGTAAATTTTAATTTGTTTTTAAATTATGGGTTATTTTAAATTTGTTCAGCCAAATTATTTAATTCATTTTTATTCTATTTTAAATTTTTGTATTTATGTGTTTTATCCTGTGGCTGTTCACGCCCTGAGTCCTTCGGGAGTAGGGTGGTATAGAAATTTAATAAAATAAAATAATAAAATAAAATAAAATAAAATAAAATAAAATAAAATAAAATAAAATAAAATAAAATAAAATATAAAATAATAAAATAAAATAAAATAAAATAAAATAAAATAAAATAAAATAAAATAAGCATGAATTAGCTCCAATTCTGTGTAGCTTCAGAATCCAGATAATGTTGGTTGGCTGTCATCACCTGTATTCCTTAGTTAAAATAAAAAGAAATGCATAGAAAGCTTTTCCACCTCTATATTAGGACAGGAGTAGAAAGTAGAAGCATAGCCAAGTATCCTACTAATTGGTATCTCTGGGGCTGAAGGTGGACAGATATGTGAGGATGCATCACATAAGCGGATGAGAACATTTTCTCAATTTATTTTTAATTGTTTTAAGGCATTTCAGTTTATATCTATCCTTCCAAATTTACAATTCTCGGGGGTGGAGGTGGGGGGGGGGAATGGCCTGCCATTATTAGCAGCCTGAGGGCTCCAAAGGGGTTTCAGTGCTGCCAGTTGCAGGTTCTCCAAACCAGGGCAGAGAGTTAACAGAAAGTGTTGGATTGGGAATTCTGGGAATTGAAGTACATTCATCTTAAACTTGCCAAGTTTGAAAGAAAAAAACAAAACCCTGTTTTAGGAGATCAGAGAATGTTGCTATAGGTTTTTTTTTCCCACCTGCCATTTTTTTTGGTCTTCATCTAGAGTGGATGTGGAATATACACTGGCAGCTAGCAAATAAATTTTACCACCATTTAAATTTTATGTCCAGGGTTCTCTGTTTGCTTTTCCATAACAATATAAAGGAGATTATAACAAATAGCACTACTAAGTGCTCTGTTTTTGGAAAATGTGTCTTGTCAAACATTTTCTGCACTTCTTGGTACAAAATCAGTGCATCTGGGGACATCTCCTCGCAGACAGCTCTTCCCCAGTTTCAAGCTGGGCTCTTTCATACATTTTCTTCAATGGTCTCCTGACTTGGTTAATTTCACTTTATAGCTTTACATCCCTTTTTACAACTCTGCTTTTGTTGAAGTCAGTGTTCTCTCTTACAATTTGCTGTTTCCCCTTCAGGCTGTTCTGATGTCTTATTAACCCAGGTTTTCATTTTTCCTCCTCCATCATCTTTTTATCTCTCTGAAGATTAAAGCACATTTTCAAAACTTGTTTGAAACATGCTATGAAAACCAGAGGCATTAAAAAAGAAAAAGAAAAAAAGACAGAGGGCAAGGAAGCATCTTGTTCGGGTTTTGAAGGAGGCCACGCAGGGGTGGACTGCTGGGGGTTCTCAGGGGTTTGGGAGAACCTCTAGCTAAGATTCTGTGCAGTTCGGAGAACCCCCAAATCCCACTCCTTGCTGGCCCTGTCCAGCTCTACCCACCCTTCCCAGGAGTCCCCATGCAGACTGTTTTGGATGCAGGTAAGTGCAGGGCACACCCAGAGTCTTGGGGAGGGTGAAAAATGGGCCTACCTGGCCTCCAGAGGGCCTCCAGAGCCTGGGGAGGCCATTTTCACCCTCCAAAGGAAAGCCTCGGGAGCCTGGGGAGAGCAAAAATCCCCTCCCCTTGCAGGAGGCCGACTAGGCTACGCCCACCATGGCTACACCCACCCAGCAACCAGGAAGAAAATCCCTTGCTAAAATTTTTGAAGCCCACCCGAGGCAACATATGATCATTTCTATCTTCTGCTTGATTCCAAGACAGAGAAGATAGAGAACACTCACCAGATTAGCGGTCCCTTAACCTTTATGGCTTGGCGACATGGCTGGACGAGGGGAGGGGAACTGGGCCACATGTGTGTGCAGCTTGACTTGCATGAGTGGTGGGTTGGCACACATGTGCATGTGTACACAGCTCAGCTTGCACCAGTTAGCTGCACATGCGTGTGCATGCACGCTAGCCCACTAGTGCAAGTCAACGTGCACATGTGCATGTGTGTGCTGTTATCAAAAGACCACAATAAAGGAAAACGGGAGACAGCAAGACAAACAATAATTCTTACTTTAAGATTCAGAGGTTTATTTAATGAGCAATTTGGGACATGAACAGCCATCATAACATGAGTTACATCAATAACTCATTGCAATGAGATCCAGAAATGACAGCTAGGTCCAGTATGGAATAGCTATGTCGGTGGCCTCAAACCCATTTCAAGACATCCCTTTTATACTTTTTCTACACACACTTTACAATTTCCTTCCTTGTACTCTCACACCGACCATCAGTTAGCACATTCTTGCGTGTACATGTGAAATCTCCTTCCATCTGCTACTTTTAGTTCCCTATTTCTCAACATCTTAATGTCCTCAATCCAAAGTAGCTTTTGAAACTGCTTGCTTCACAAATACATGTTACAATTGCATTGGCACAGCGAATTACAAATATTACTTTATTCTTGTGTAATAATTCTAGCTAACCTGCTAATATATGGCCATTTATTTGAGGCCTACTCGCACTTCTGAGGCCTCTATAATCAAACTCCAGTTGCCTTCTTCTCACAGTGCTGGCCCACTGGTCATGCGGCCCAGTTCTGAATAGGCCACAGCTCGGTAGTGGACCCTAGCTTGGGGGTCAGGGACCCCTTTTCTAGGGTAAGGAAATTCAGCCGTTTAGTGATTACTTGATTTCAGCAGAGTCCATAGCATTTCCAGGTGATTATGCCTGAGGGGAAGAGTGATCTAGAGTTACATCAGTAGTGGAAGTAAGTCAGGAGGCCAAGAGCCCTGGATTAGAAACTGCAAAATGGCACAGAGCTGCCTTCTTGAAGAAGGTAAAAGGTAAAGGTTTTTCTCTCAGCCGTATCCCACTCTAGGACATCTCAGGTTTTTTTTGGCCGAGGGAGCCAGCTTTGATGGAAGAGAATTTATGTGGTCATGTATAGCATGACTCTATGACAAAGGAGCACAGAATGCTGTTACCTTCCCACCAAAGTGGTACCTATTTATCTACTTGCATTTGCATGCTTTCAAATTGCAAAGTGGACAGGAGCTGCAGCAAGGAACGGGAGCTCACCGCATTGTGCAGTCCTCAGGTCTCAAACACGGGCTGTCAGCTCTCTAGTTGACAATCTCAGTATCCTAAGCCATTGTGCAAAAGGACCCAACTATAAATATTTTCTACCTGCTTTGAAGGAGTGCATGGATTCACTCATTTCTTCTTTTCCCATTCTGTACTGCCAATGAATATTAAAACAAATTCAATCAGTTCAAACAGTAAATAAAAAGCCTGGTGTTTAAAATGTAAAATAAGAAAACAATGATCAGTAAAATAGAAAAGAAATAACAAAAGAAAAGGCTAAATCCACAGGGGAGAAGGAATGGAGTTAGCTACTGCAACAGCCATTTGCTGCAGACCATTTCCCTCCCTCCCTCCTTCCCTCTATTCTTTTTTCATCAAACAAAATTCAAGATGATTTCATTGACATAAAAGCCTGTAACACTTGAAATCTGAGCATCTGATTGATCAATTTCTGTCTTGACCACTGAAACACAAAATTTCTGGAAGGTTTCAGGCATGCCTATCCTATCTAGATCCGTTCCAGTCGGGTTTCAGGCCCGGGCACAGCACAGAAACGGCATTGGCCGCGTTGGTTGATGATCTCTGGAGGGCTCGGGACAGGGGTTGCTCCTCTGTTCTGGTCCTGTTAGGCCTCTCAGCGGCTTTTGATACCATCGACCATGGTATCATGCTGCACCGGTTGGAAGAGTTGGGGATGGGGGGGCACCGTATTATGGTGGTTCTCCTCCTTTCTCTCCGACTGGTCGCAGTTCATGTTGGCAGGGGGACAGAGGTCGACCTCGAGGCCTCTTATATGTGGAGTGCCTCAGGGGTCATCCTCTCGTCCCTCCTGTTCAACATTTATGTGAAGCCGCTGGGCGAGATCATCCGTGGCTTTGGGGTGAGATACCACCAGTATGCTGATGACACCCAGCTGTACATCTCCACCCCAGGCCACCCCAACGATGCCCTAGAAGTGATGTCCCAATGCCTGGAGGCTGTGCGGATCTGGATGGGGAGGAACAGGCTGAGGCTCAACCCTCCCAAGACTGAGTGGCTGTGGCTCCCGGCATCCTGATATAGTCAGTTGACTCCATTACTGACTATTGGGGGCGAGTCGTTGGCCCCCACAGAAAGGGCTTGCAATCTGGGAGTCCTCCTGGATACGCAGCTGTCCTTGGAGGAACATCTGACGGCTGTAACCAGGGGGACCTTTTGTCAGGTTCGCCTGATTCACCAGTTGCGGCCCTTTCTTGATCGGGATTCCCTGTGCATAGTCACTCATGCCCTCGTCACCTCTCGCCTTGACTACTGCAACGCTCTCTACATGGGGCTCCCCTTGAAGAGCACCCGGAGGCTCCAACTGGTCCAGAATGCAGCAGCGCGGGTAGTGACAGGAGCAGCATGGCGCTCCCATGTAACACCGCTCCTGCGTGAGCTGCACTGGCTCCTGGTGGTCTTCTGGGTGCACTTCAAAGTGTTGGTTATCACTTTTAAAGCGCTCCATGACATAGGGCCTAGCTATCTTCGAGACCACTTGCTGCCACCGACGACCTCCCATCGACCCATGCGCTCCCACAGAGAGGGCCTCCTCGGGGTGCCATCAGCCAAACAATGCAGGCTGGTGACCCCCAGGGGGAGGGCCTTCTCTGTGGGGGCTCCTACCCTCTGGAATCAATTGCCCCCAGAGATAAGGAGAATCCAAGACCTCAGTGCCTTCCGCCGTGCCCTTAAAACCTTCCTTTTCCAGCAAGCCAGGCTGGCCTAATTTTTTAAGTGTTTTTAATTGTTTTGTTTATCGTTTTTAATTAATGGGGCCAAATTTATATATATATATATTCTTAATTGTATTTTAATATTTTACTTGATGTTTTTACTTGGCTGTTCACCGCCCTGAGTCCTCAGGGTGAAGGGCGGTATACAAATTCAAAATAAATAAATAAAATAAATGCCATAGGTTCATTGAGCAGCCTAAGACAAAATATTATGAATATAACTACCCCATATGAAATTTCTTGATTTTCCATTTATTGTTCCTACCAAATTTTTATTTTTATTTTATTTTATTTTATTAATCATATTTCTATGCTGCCCATTCTCCGAGGACTCTGGGCAGCTTACACCAAAGACAGTATACTAAATAGCATATTGCCCCCTAACAATCTGGGTCCTCATTTTACCCACCTCAGAAGGATGGAAGGCTGAGTCAACCTTGAGCCGGTGAGATTTGATCCGCTGATCTGCTGAACTAGCAGATTTATTTAATGACTGATCATTCTACAAATATTTGAAGTTATGGCAGCCATGGAATGGGTGCTTTATGGCCCATAAAGGACTCTGGCCATAAATAAAACATATGAAGATCAGTTATAGGAATTGGGCATGGCTAATCTAGTGAAAAACAGCCTGAAAAACAGCCAAAAAAGGGGCCAAGAAACAGCCAGAAAACAGCTGTTTGGGGGGCAGTTTTTTGGCCCATTTTTCGGCAGTTTTCAGGCCATTTTCAGGTCGTATTTTGGGCTATTTTTTTGCCCCAACAAAGGGCCCAAAACAGCCTGAAAAATGGGTGGGGGCAGGGCCAGCCAGTGGTGGGATTAGCAAATTCACCGAACTGGGCAGAATTTTAACAACCAGTTCACCCAAACTGGTCCGAACTTGCTGAATCCTACCTCTGGCAAATATGCATTATTTTCAATCATTGGCTGCTATGCTAAAGCATTTCTCTTATGCCTTTCATAATTATAAAGAGCAAGATTACAATGTACTGGGGATTGTAGACCTACAATCTATTGTACACTTCTTGGTTTGAATTAGAGAGAATATATATAGCTCAAATTCTTTACTACTCTCAGGTTCAATAAATCATGAGATTTCTTATGGAAAGACTACACCAGTGGGCAGGCAGAATGTGTGTGTGGGTGTGTGGGAGAGAGAGAGAGAGGAGGGAGAAGGAAAGGCGGGAGGGAGAAAGGAAGGAAAGAGAGAGAGAGAGAGAGAGAGAGAGAGAGAGAGAGAGAGAGAGAGAGAGAGGGAGAGAGAGAGAGAGATCAATTGTATTGTGGGAGATGACCAGGCTGAGCCCAAGGGAAGGGTCAAATACATCATCAGTCATGAGTTCTGAAATGGTTCGGGAATAACGAGAGGCACAAGCAAGCAAGTGACAACAGCTCTTTAATATATAGTGAGACTTCAGCAAAAACTCAGAGGCTGCAGCCCTCCTTATATACAATCCTGGAGGGACTGTCAGCCAATCAGAAACGTAGGCAGGTTTGAATCTCCCGCTTAAAAGTATCAATACATAACACCCCTCCCTTCCCAGAAAGCACTAACACTCAAAAATTAACATATGTACACACAAAATCTCGCAGGTGCCCAGGACGAGTTCTGGTTCTAGTTGACCTGTGCAGTTCAGTGTTTGGTGGGGCGTCGAGCTGGTCAGAAGGACTCTCTATCTCTCCCAGCTCCGCCAATGGAACCTCCTGGATTTTGTCCGGGGCGTGGTTATCCCCGGCTAGGAGTGGCGACTCGCTGGGGCAGCGCTGGAACCAGGGCTTGTCAGCTAAGTATTCTCGCGAACCCGGGCTTGAGTTAGCTGTTTTGGGAAAGTTGTTGTAGTTAGGTTCGGAGATGTCTAAATTGATGTTTGCTTCGCCGACTACCCTTTTTCTAAGTTGGTCTATGTGGCGCTTCCAGAGTCTGTCTACCCCCACGTCCACCATGTAGGATTTTGGGCCTGTTATGCCCACTATGGTTCCTGCAACCCATAGAGGTCCGCTGGCATAATTGCGAGCGATCACCAGGGAACCAACCTGAAACTGTCTTAGTCCCGAGGTCTCTCCCTTGAAGTTTTCGTTCGAGTAGTTAGGGTGAAGCCTATCTAACACGCACCGAAGCTTCCTGCCCATGAGGAGCTCTGCTGGGCTTCTTCCTGTGGCGGTGCATGGTGTGGCATGCTGGACAGCTAAGAATTGGTCTATCCTGGCCTGCCAGTCCCCGTTATCTAGTCTGGACAGTGCTTCTTTGGCCTTACAAAACGTTCGGCCAATCCGTTAGAAGCTGGGTTGAACGGGGCCAATAGGGCATGGCAGATGCCCAGTCCGGCCAAGTAGCCCTCAAAAAGGGTTGCCGTGAATTGAGGGCCGTTATCAGATACCAGGGTATCCGGCAGGCCGTGGGTGGCAAACAGCTTCCTTAGGACCTTAATTACTGCCTCGGCTGTGGTTGAAGGCATTAAGATTATTTTGAGCCATTTGGAGTAGGCATCGACTACTATTAAAAACGTTTGCCCATGAAAGGGACCGGCAAAATCAATGTGGATACTCCCCCATGGCCCTTTTGGTTTCTCCCACTCTTGGATGGGTGCTACTGGGGGATCGGGACGAGACTCCTGGCAGGGTCTGCACTTTCCCACCCACTCGGAGATAACTTGGTCCATGTTGGGCCACCAAACATAGCTGCGGGCTAAGCTTTTCATTCTAACAATGCCCGGATGCCCTTCGTGCAGCAATTCTAAGACCCTTGTTCTTAGTTTCGATGGTATTATCACCCTGTCGCCCCACAACAGACAACCCCCTTGCATAAACAGTTCGTTTCTTTTGTTCACATAACCTTGGTATTCCCCCCCGTCCACTTTGACTGGCCACCCCTTCAGAACCCAACCCATCACAGTGTGAATGATTGGGTCTCTAGCCGAGGCTTTTGCCACCTCGCAAGAGGAGATAGGTCCCAAAGTTAAAGTGTCCAGCAGAAGGACGGAGGCTTCTGGCGTTGGGTTGGTCAGTAGGTCTGGTAGGGGGCAGCGGCTGAGGGCATCCGCGTGGCCCAAGGTCTGTCCGCGTTGATGGACGAGCTGATACAAATAGGCCAATAGAAAAATGGTCCATCTGGTCAAATGTGGGGAAAGAGCAGCGGGGGTGGGCCTATCGCCTGCCAAAAGTCCTAGCAAGGGCCGGTAGTCAGTCATAAGTTCGAATTGTCAGCCATAGAGGTATTCGTGGAACTTTTTAACCCCCACAATTGCAGCCAGAGCCTCTCTGTCCAATTGACTATAGTTCCGCTCTGCGCTTGACAGGGTGCGAGAGTAGAACGCAATGGGCACCTCTAGGCCATTCGGCAGTCTATGGCCTAGGACGGCACCAACTCCTACGGGGGAGGCGTCGCAAACCAATACAAGCGGTAGCGCTGCGTTGTATTGGATCAGGAAGCTGTCTTCAGAAAGAAGTCTTTTTACTGCCTCAAAAGCGGCAGCTTGTGGTTTCCCCCATATCCATGGTACATTCTTCCCCAATAGTTTGTGCAGGGGATCTGCAACGGTGGCCTTGTCCTTCAGGAACATTGAGTAAAAATTGAGGAGTCCAAGGAAGGCTTGGAGCTCTGCTTTAGTCTTGGGGGTAAGTACGCTCTTAATAGCTCTCACCTTGCTTTCGGTAGGGTGGATGCCTGTGCCGTCCACCCTGTACCCCAGAAACTCCACAGAGGGGACAGCGATCATGCACTTGTTCTTTTTAAGTCTAAGTCCCGCTTCTCTAAAACGGTAAAGGACGTTCCTTACTCGGTCCCCTAGCTGACGTTCATCCTGAGCGCTGACCAGAACGTCATCAAAATAAGGCACCACCCCCGGGAGCCCTTGCAAAAGGCGCTCCATGGTGCTTTGAAATAGGCCGGGTGCGACGCTCACCCCAAACTGGAGCCTGGTGCATTTGAATGCACCCCTATGAGTTACAATCGTTTGCGCCTCTGCCGTGGCGTCGTCGACTGGTAATTGTTGATAGGCCTGAGCTAGGTCTAATTTGGCGAAAGTTTTTCTGGGCCCCAGGGAGTGTGGTAGATGATGCATGATCGGCACCGGATAGGTGCTCGGCTGCAAAGCCTTGTTGACCGTGCACTTGTAGTCGGCGCAAATCCTAATTGAGCCATCAGATTTTACTGGGGTCACTATGGGGGTCTCCCATTTCGCATGATCGACGGGGACTAACACCCCCTGTTTAATTAATTTGTCCAGTTCCGCATCGATCTTCGGTTTCAATGCGAACAGCACCCGTCTGGCTTTACGTTGGGGTCTAAGTTTAGTGAGATAGGGGTCCCCACATACTTGCCCAACGTGTCCCCGAAGACGTCCTGGAACTCGGTCAGGAGACTGTCCTTTAGTGATGACTTGGACATCTGGTGGACGCCGGTGAAGCCCATGCCGAGGGCTCGGAACCACCCCATGCCCAGAAGGCTAGGGAGCTGCTTCGTGACGATGGTCAGTGGCAGGTCTCTTTCGTAGTCTCCGTAGGTGACTCGGAACGTGCCCACGCCTTCGAGGGGGACTCGGTTCCCCTGGTAGTCTAGGATGCGCAGTCGTTGCTTGGACAGCTGGTCCTTCCGGAACGACGGCAGGAGGGTCTTTAGAGTCGCCCATGACATTATGGAGAGAGCTGATCCGGTGTCGATCTCCATCGAGCATGGCTTGCCGTTGATTTCGACCACCGTGCTGACTTTGTCCTCGATCGCCGTGCTGGCCTGGTCTATGTGTATGCTGCGGCCATCTCGCGGTTCAAATTCGCGCCGTTTTTTCGTGCCGCCCTCTTTTATTGGATGCTTCTGGCGCGTCGATTCTGGTTGGCTGCGGCGCTCACGTGGTTGGTGTTTTCTGGGCAGACTGGCTCTACAGACTTGCGCCAAGTGCCCTTTTTTCTCGCAACGCCTGCAAATAGCCTCCCTGTATTTGCAGGACAGTCTATCATGGTGCCCGCCACAGCTGGGACAGTTCCGCTGGGGGCTGCCTGTGTCTTTCCGCTGGTACTCCGTTCGGAAGACGTCCTCATCTGACTCAGACTCCGAGCTGGATCCGGCGTCTTCCCTGTGCACCGGGGCAGACTTGGGACTGTCTTTGCTGGTCAGCGGACGCTGCAGCATTTCTGCGGCTTTAGTGGAGGCTTCATGAGCCCTGGCCTCGTCTAGGGCTCCAGCAAGTGTCAAATCAGGCTTGGCGAGCAGGCGCCATTGCAGCCTAATGTCCCGAACACCACAGATTAGTTGCTCAAGCAACGCATCGTCCAAGTCCCTATAGTCGCAATGAGTTGCGGCTTTTCGCAGGCTTGCCATGTACGCGCTGACCAGTTCTCCCTCTCGTTGAATGCGCTGTCTTAGTTGGTATCGTTGCACGGACTTGGAGGGGACGGGAGCGTAGTGAGCCCGGAGAGTTGCCATCAGGGTGTCCCAGGAGACGGTTTGAACCGGCGTTGGCTCACACAGTGACTCAGCCATCTCGAACACGTCCGGTCCGCAGTGGCTTAGGAAGAGGGCTCTCTTTCGATTAGCGGAGAGACCCTGCATGTCGCTGGCTTCAAGCGAGCATTCGAACCTTGTTAGGTACGAGATCCATTTTTCGCAGGTCGGATCAAAAGGCTTGGGCGGAACATAGGCAGACATGTTCGGTATGCCTCCTGTGGTTCGCCTCGTCGCCTAGCTGAAGCTCGTGGTCTCAGTGGTTCGCTTCTTGTAGCCTCAATCCCACCTTCGTTGCCAATGAAATGGTTCGGGAATAATGAGAGGCACAAGCAAGCAAGTGACAGCAGCTCTTTAATATACAGTGAGACTTCAGCAAAAACTCAGAGGCTGCAGCCCTCCTTATATACAATCCTGGAGGGACTGTCAGCCAATCAGAAACATAGGCAGGTTTGAATCTCCCACTTAAAAGTATCAATACATAACAAGTTCCTTTAGATCCGGAAGAAATCTAAGTCCAGCCAACCTTGAATGTCTTTCTTAGCTGCTAATTTCTGTTGACAGTTGGTAGCTCCGATTCTTGTAGAGAGCTTAAGCTTTCAATAAATTTTTATACTCGTTTCAACTGCCTGAATCTCCTGATTTCCTTGGCACTTGACATTACTTTATAGAAGATCTCCTGGATAGCTGAATTGGACATCCAGTTATGAGAGTACTACCATGCCCCCACAAAAGTTTTGTATATAATTATGTGGGTTGTGTGTATATGTTTCCTTCTCTCTTGTCATGTTCTCATCCTATGGTAAATAACTAAATAACAGGTTACTATAATGATGCTCAGAATATGAGCATTTTTTCTCCTAATACTTTGCATACTTTTTGCTTTTCCTAAAAATCCCATCCCAAACTATTTTTCCCTGCCTGGGGAAGAATCTCAAAATTGGTTTTGAATTTTTGCTTAAAGCAAAGTTTAATGGGAACCATTGGGATCTAGCTTAGTGAAATTATTATGGCATCTCTTGATTTTTTGCTTAAGGAATCCGTTACAAATTGGCATCCACTTCTACTGTGAGGAAAATGGATGACAAGCTAGGAATATGAGAAACCTCCTTCCCTCAAGATTTGCTTTCAGTCTTTTCAAAACTCTTTTGCTTTTTATTTATGTTCATCAGAATTCCACCTGAGAATCAACATCAACATTTACTTTCAAGAGAGCTTCTAGAAAATTCTACGGGCAAGACTTAATCGTAACCAGCGACGATAAGTAGGATCAATGGCATTACTTACCTGTTTCTCCTTGCACTAAATATTTTGCATTTTACTACTCCACATCTCACTGTTGATTGATACTTCAGAAGAAGTCACTTGATCATAAACAGCGGAAAGCCCAGAAGAGAATATGGCATTCATAGCCATGTAGTATGAAAGATAGCTACTTCTCAGAACCGGGCAACATATTTTTAAAAGCCAGTTTTTGGCAAGGACTTGAGGGAAGGGGGAGATGGAAATATATAGCAGAAGTACTTTTTTAAAATTCAGATGTTTCATCTGGTTGTTTATCAACATACGATGATACTCAAAAGAAAAGATGTCAAATCTGTTTTTGAACAATCTTTCCTGTGAAATAATTTGACTTGTACATTTATGCTGTGCATAGTATGAATGAGAGAAATTCAATCAATCACCGTATGCGCATAAACAAATCCAAACTTACTGACTAAGATAGAGATCAAAAGAAAGTTATCCTTTGAATCAGGCAGCATCCCAAATGTTTTGATGCAGTTGTTGGCTTTAGAAGCATAACAACATAAACAAAAAAATGAAAAATGAAAAATGAAAGTATGAATAAAAGAGTAATAGAACCAAATTAATAATCTCAACCAGTAACTCCATAACACATTCAAAAAGACAGTTTATGAAGTCATAATTGAGTTGTAGGCTAAGATGAATCTCTAAACCTCTCTGAAGACTAGTAACAACCAGATGTTAGTTAAATAGAGCACCGTGGCTCATGTGATTAGATCTCTGGGTTGACGATCAGCCCACGTTCTAAACCCAACTTCTACTGTGTGACAGGCTGAGCTCCTGTCATTTGCTTCTGCTTCTGTCTACTTAGCAGTTCGAAAGTGTGCATTGGCAGGTAGATAGCTAGGTACCACTGGTGGGAAAATTTACAGGAAAGGAACCCTTAACCAGACATCCCCCAGCCAATGATGATGTCGTGGCTTCTCCTTTTAACATGGAAGTGCTTTGTTGAGGTCTTCCAACTTGAATACAGTATAGAATAGAATAACAGAGTTGGAAGGGACCTTGGAAGTCTTCTAGTCTAACTTCTGGCAGTTAAGTTTCCTGCTTAGGCAGGAAACCCTATACCACTTCAGACAAAGAGTTATCCAGCATCTTCTTTAAAACTTCCAGTGTCGGACCATTTACAGCTTCTGGAGGCAAGTTGGTCCACTAGTTAATTGTTTTAACTGTCAGGAAATTTCTCCTTAGTTCTAGGTTGCTTCTCTTCTTGATTAGTTTCCATCCATTGCTTCTTGTCCTGCCCTCAGATGCTTTGGAGAATAACTTGACTCCCCCTTCTTTGTGGCAACCCCTGAGATATTGGGACACTGCTATCATGTCACCCCTAGTCCTTCTTTTCATCAAGACATACCCAATCCCAGCAACCGTTCTTCATATGTTTTAGCCTCCAGTTCCCCTAATCATCTTTGTTGCTCTTTTCTGCACTGTTTCTACAGTCTCAACATCTTTTTTTACATCGTGGCAACCCAAACAGTATTCCAAATGTGGCCTTACCAAGGTATTATAATAGTTTTTTTTTTTAAAAAAAATTAAATAAGATTCACAGATCCAAACACAGTACTTGAGTTGGAATCTGACCAACATAGAATAGAATGGAATGAATATTCCCCATGGTCGTTTTTCCCCCCTGAATAACATACCTTTTTACTCATTAGAGTTAGGACTAACCCAGGGGTCAACAACCTTAAACACTCAAAGAGCCACAAAGGTCCTAACTGGAAGCCCTATTCAATACTGGAGCCAACTAGAAGCCCAGTTCCCCAATCATAGAGTCTCCTCCTAGTGCAGCTTCCTTTTTTCTCTGCTGACCAGAAGTCCTGTTCCCCCACCATAGAGTCTTCTCCCAATGCAGTCTTTTTTCCTTTGCCTGTCCTAACCGAAAGCCCTATCAATTGTAGAGCCAACTGCCAACAGGGAGCCTCAGCAGAGGGATGAGAGAGCCACATGCGGCTCCAGAGCCACGGGTTGCCAACCCCTGGACTAGCCAAATTCTAAAGATCTCCAAAAAGAACATCTTCCAACTTTCATCTATGTTCAATCATATATTAAAGGTGGTAGCTAGGATTTGTGTACCTTTGTCCCAAGTTGACAATTCTTGTGCAAGACGAATTCTATTTTATATTTCCACTGGCTACAGCTAAGCAACCATCAAACATCTTTGTACCTGGCACTTTTAGAATGTTTTAGAGAATATAAAATATTGATATAAAACATGTCTCTGCACATTTTATTTTACCAAGCCTACATGGCAGGATAGGCTCAATATTCCCATGCCGCAGGCGAACAATAGTGATGAAAGATAAAAAGAGCCTGGTGGTGCAGCAGACTAATAGCCTGTTATTATCATTCAGCTGTCTGCAATTACTGCTAGTTCGAATCTCCCCAGGCTCAAGGTTGACTCAGCCTTCCATCCTTTCTAAGGTAGGTAAATTGAGGACCCAGTTTGTGGGGGTAATAAGCTGACTTTGTATAAATATACAAAAGTATGAAGGCTATTGCTTAACGCATTGTAAGCCACCCTGAGTCTCCAGAGAAGGGCGGCATATAAATCAAATTAAAAAAAAAATGAAGAGGTGGGTTTAAGTGACCTAAGTGATTTCATGGCAGAGGTAAAGTTTTAACTGGAGAGGTTACAGCTCAGTTTGTAAACTCCTTTGTAGAAAAGAGGGTTTCCTGGCAGAAAATGTCCCCTCCTCATGAAGTTTGAGGCATCGCAGACTAATTAACCAGAGTTGACTGGCTTTGGCAGTAGTACAAAATGCAACTATTTCCCATTCACTTGCTGAAGGTGCTGGCAGGATTTGTGTGCAGCAATATGGAATGACTCTACAAAATATAATTAAACCCCACTGGCTATTTTTTTGGCAGCCTTTTCATCTGTAGAACATACGTATTGATCTCTTGTTAGGAAACAAGGAAGGAGATTCAGGGCATTATAGGATTGTTAGCCTGAACAATTCTTTCCTTTCTGTCACCCCAAGAAAAGTCTATAACCAACACAGGCACCTTCTTGGCTTACAGCGATTTGTTTAGTGACTATTCAGTCACTAAACAAATCTCCATTTCTATTTCAGTTACGACAGCACTGAAAAAGTGACATGCGGTCAATTCTCACACTTATGATGGTTGCAATATCCCCATGGGATATTGTGATCAAAATTCAGATGCTTGGCAACACTGACTCGTATTTATTGACAATTGCAGTGTCCCAGGGACATGTCATCCTCTTCTGTGACCTTCTGACAAGCAAAGTCAATGGGGAAGCCAAATTCACTTAACAACTGTGTTATTAACCAGGGATGCTATTCTGACAGTTCTGAAGAACCGGTAGCGGAAATTTTGAGTAGTTCGGAGAACTGGCAAATACCAGCTCTGGCTGGACCCAGAGTGGGGTGGGAATGGAGATTTTGCAATGTCCTTCTCCCAGGAGTGGGGTGGGAATGGAGGTTTTGCAATGTTCTTCCCCTAGAGTGGGGTGGGAATGGAGATTTTGCAGTGTCCTTCCCCTGGAGTGAGGTGGGAATGGAGATTTTGCAATATCCTTCCCCCAGGAGTGGGGTGTGGAGGGTGTTTTCTTTGTCTCTAGCTCCTTCTCGTTCCCAACAGCAACTTATATGTGTTTTTTAAAGGAGTGTTTTATTTATTTTTTTCCTATTACAATATCAGGTAACTGTATTAACACAACGTTAAGTTCCATATAGAAAGAAAATATAGAAAATGAAAAAAAACCTACTATTTCATTTCATTTTCATTTTATTTGATTTATATACTGCCCAACTCCCGAAGGACTCAGGACGGTGAACAGGCACAAGATAAGACACATAGAATACAAAAATTTAAGAGCAGAAGTAAAATTGAATTAAATCAATTTAGCCCAAGACAAATTTAAAATCCCAGGTTAAGAACAAATTAAAATTTACATTAAAATTTACATTAAAAAGAGAATGGGAGAGGTTAGGCCAGACCAGCCTGGTGAAATAAAAAGGTCTTGAGAGTGTGGCAGAAAGTGCGTAGATCCGGGATCCTCCGTATCTCCGGGGGGAGCTCATTCCAGATAGTAGGTGCCCCCACAGAGAAGGCTCTCCTCCTGGGGGCCACCAGCCGACATTGTTTGGCCGATGGCACCTGGAGGAGTCCCTCTCTGTGAGAGCGTACCGGCCGGTGGGAGGCCGTTTGCGGCAGCAGGCGGTCCCGTAAATAACCAGGCCCTAAGCCATGAAGCGCTCTAAAGGTGGTAACCAAAACCTTGAAGCACACCCGGAAGACCACCAGGAGCCAGTGCAGCTCGCGCAGGAGAGGTGTTACAAGGCAGCGCCATGTCGCTCCCATAACCACCCGCGCGGCTGCACTCTGCGCCAGTTGGAGCCTCCGGGTGCTCCTCAAGGGGAGCCCCATGTAGAGAGCGTTACAGTAGTACGCTACTATGACGTAAATAGTAAACATGCAAACATTTATCATATATAAGAGCCTTGATGGTACAGTGGTTTAATGCACCCTGTTATTAACACAGCTGCCTGCAATTTCTGCTGGTTCGAATCTCTCCAAGGCTCAAGGTTGACTCAGCCTTCCATCCTTTCTAAGGTAGGTGAAATGAGGACCCAGTTTGTGGGGGCAATAAGCTGACTTTGTATAAAATATACAAAAGAATGAAGGCTATTGCTTAACGCATTGTAAGCCGCCCTGAGTCTCCGGAGAAGGGCAGCATATAAATCAAATCAAATAAATAAATAAATAAATAATATATAAGGAGTACACCAGTTTGTAATTTATTGCTGTTGAGGTACATCATAAACTCCAGCCAAGTTTGATCCAACTGTGGTTACTGCTTCTGAGATCTCATTACTTTAACTGTGATTTTCCTTTTTTCTATTTTGGCAAAAGCTTCTCTAATCCACATCTCAGTTGTTATACTAGATTATATTTTCCATTGTTGCACAATTGTTGTTTTTGGCTGCTTAAACAATAAAGATAAATACTTTTATTTTTTTGTTTAGCTGGAGTTAGGGATGTAAAAGAACGCAGCCAGAAGAATTTTGTCTAGAGCAGGATCAGCATTGTGTTCCCACTGGAAAAAAAACAAGGAAAAACAGAAGCATATATCTGTAAAGAAAGCAGCGTTAGAAATTCAGCACAAAGAGAAATAGTTAGGTTTTTGAAAAAGCTCATATCGGGGGGGGGGGGAATACGCTAAGAGGCACTGAGCAATGCATAAAAACCAAATTTTATCTGTTTGTTTTAGGTAGGGATTTTATGCAAACCGGATGCCGACTTTCACTTACGCTCATACATACATACACCCCTATCCATTGGTTATGTTTCTGCTTAGAGGTGAAATCCAGCAGGTTCTAACAGGTTCTGGAGAACCGGCAGTGGAAATTTTGAGGTTCTGGAGAACCGGCAAATACCACCTCTGGCTGGCCCCAGAGTGGGGTGGGAATGGAGATTTTGCAATATCTTTCCCCCAGGAGTGGGGAGGGAATGAAGATTTTGCAATATCCTTCCCCTGCCATTCTCACTAAGCCATAGCCACAGAACCAGTAAGGGAAAAAAAAAATGGATTTCACCCCTGTTTCTGCTCTTGTATTAATGATACCTAAGGAAGCTCTGTTGTTCTCACTGCACAATTTTGCCTTCTAACTGAAATTACAGACTAGGAAACTCCTCCTTGTGACAACCACTTTGTGGCAATTCGCTCACTTGTCTGCTATTGATTAAAGTAACTCCTCCTTTCCCCTCCTTCTGTTTGAGCCTGGAGAAAAGTTTTAGCTGCTTTACGAGTTGTTCTAAAGTTTAATGAATGCGCTCTTTATGGCAGTCTTAACCTTTTTCCTCAGACTTGCACCGAAGCCTGAACAAAGGGGAGCTGCTGTAATAAAGAAGAAGTGCCGTGCTCAAACTGAGCTGAAGCATTTCTCCCAAATCGTTCTGGAAAATGCACAGGGCCCTCCTTGCTGCATGAGCCTGTGAGAAATAGTAATAATAGGCACAAACAATAGAAATAGACCATTCTGTGGTAGACTGTAGGCTGGATTACCAGGATGGATGGGCTGCATTCCAAAGGGCAAAGAGATTGCATAGTCTGCAAAGTTTGCTCAACAGGAAGAAGGTTAAGACAGCTCCTCTCTAGCAATTGTCAGAAAATTTATCCTTCGTGGAAAGGCAGATCCTGCCAGGAAGGAGAAATTTTCTGACAATGAGAACAATTAATCAGCAGAATAGCTTGCCTCCTGGAATTGTTAGGTTTCCATCACTTTAAAAAAAGAATGGACAATTATTTGACCAGGATGGTATAAGATCTCCTGACTTGAGCAGGGGATTGGACTAGACTTCTGAGGTCTCTTCCAGCCCTGTGTTTCTATGTACTATGTTGCTTTAGTCTGGCAAGATTCTGTCTATAGGTGGAGAACAATAAAGGAACTACTCAGAAGTAACTCTGTATGTCATTCTTAAAGGTAAAGGTAAAGGTTCCCCTCGCACATATGTGCTGCACATCATGAAAACATATGCCTTTTAATCAAGTTCATTGGTTGGAAAAAATGCTACCGGACCTCTGATAAATTTTTGCTGCGATAGACTAATCTGGCTTCCTGCAATAAGATAAATGTTCCCCTCGCACATATGTGCTAGTTGTTCCCAAATCTAGGGGGCAGTGCTCATCTCCGTTTCAAAACTGAAGAGCCAGCGCTGTCCGAAGACGTCTCCATGGTCATGTGGCCGGCATGACTAAACGCCAAAGGCACATGGAACGCTGTTACCTTCCCACCAAAGGTCCCTATTTTTCTACTTGCATTTTTTACGTACTTTTGAACTGCTAGGTTGGCAGAAGCTGGGACAAGTAATGGGAGCTCACCCCATTACGCGGCACTCGGGATTCAAACAGCTGAACTGCCGACCTTTCGATCAACAAGCTCAGCATCTTAGCCGCTGAGCCACCACATCCTTTTTCCTTTTTCCTTTTTCCTTTTTCCTTTTTCCTTTTTCTTCATTCTTAGGGCATAACAAATGGCTTGATTTAGGGGTGTCCATAGGTTGTAGGGTGAAAAATGTTAAAACGGAGGCCACATCCATGTAGTTGAAGCCCTGGGTTTTTTTTTTATAGGTGGGTCACAGGTAGACATAAAAAGGAGGCACGCAGTTGTGACTGCCATCTTTCATTCTTTCAGGGGAGTCCCTTTGGCCAGTTTGACAATTACCAATTATCTTAGCCTGCAATGTTTTATAAATGACTAATATTTAGTTTTTGAAATTTAACTCAACACTTTAGAAGTTCCAGTACTGTTATCTGTATCTGGCCCTGTCCAATTAGCATTAACATGCCATAGAAAAAGGTTGCCGTCTAAAACAAGACTGAGGGCAGAACATTCAGGAGATATAATTAAACGTGCTAGCAGTTTCTTTACCAAAGTAAAATGTATTTAAGTAGAGCACACGCTGCATTATTCAGAGCAGTGCTGTTTATAGCAAGCACAAACTTATGGTTTCTGTGGAAACAGGGTCAGAAAGCTATAGGCAATTGGTACAAACCTGTCAGTTATGGGGAGGGCTGCTGCATCCTGCCTTCACCTTGAGTTTGCCTGCTGAGGGGCCCTCAGATTCATCTTACAACAAATCACATTAGAATACTTCTTCTAATGTGGTAGAAAGAGGGGGAAAAAATTATTAAAAGAAATGAACATCAGTTTGGAGAAATAGCGCCCCTTACATTAAAATTTAAGGAAATTTAAGGATGTCCATTCATTCTCTTCTTGATCAGATCATCAGTTGGGGTGCTATAAAGCAGGGATTTTTAGAACCTGTCTTGGTGAAGTCCTGAGATTCCTAAGCAGGGGTGGGCTTCAAAAATTTTAGCAAGGGTTTTTCTGCCCGGTTGCTGGTTGGGGCCTAGTCAGCCTCCTGCACCATGGGGGGAGGGGCATTTTTGCCCTCCCCAGGCTCCGGAGGCTTTTCTCGAGCCTCTGGGAAGGCAAAAACGGACTTCCCAGTCTATGGAGGCCCTCTGGTGGCCAGAAATGGGCCCATTTACGGCCTTCCCAAACTTCCAGTAGGCCCATTTCCCCCCCTCCCTGAGCCTCTGTGTGCATCCTGCACTTACCTGCATTCAAAGTGGGCTGCGGGAGGGGCAGGGTGGGGTGGGCAGGGCCAGATAGGAGTGGGATTTGGGGATTATCTGAACTGCACAGAATCTTACCTAGAGGTTCTCCCGAACCCCTGCAAACCCCCAGCAGCCCGCCCCTGTTCCTAAGAGAATTTTTCTTTCTAGAAGGAAGACAACTCTATCCCAATTCCTCAAGGGTGAACCCCCTTCCCCTTAAAACGACAACAGTAGTTCAAAAATGAGAAGTTTCCTCCTGATCTTCCTTTGGACTGGGCTGGAAGCTAGGGAAGTCAGGGAAACTGCTGCAGTAATAATATTAATACCACTGGAAAGTGTATATAAGTAGTATTAACATCAATGGAAATATAAACACAATAATTGCATGATTATCACACATTTTCTTCTTCCTAATCTAAGCACAGGTCGGACTTTCTGATGGTGTTCCAGCACAAGTACTAACCAGGTCTGACCCTGGTTAACCTTACAAACCAGTGGTGGGTTTCAAATTTTTATATTACTGGTTTTGTGGGTGTGGCTTGGTGGGCGTGGCATGACTTGGTGGGCATGGCTTGGTGGGCATGGCAGTGGAAGGATACTCTAAAATCTCCATTCCCACCCCACTCCAGGGGAAGGATACTTCAAAATCCCCATTTCCTCCTGATCAGCTGGGACTTGGGAGGCAGAGAATAGATGGGAGTGGGGCCAGTCAGAAATTTTACTGCCAGTTCTCCGAACTACTCAAAATTTCCGCTACCGGTTCTCCAGAACTGGTCAGAACCTGCTGAAACCCACCTCTGTTATAAACTCATTCAATGTTGGCTATGTATACAAAGTCACTACAAGCTAAGATTTCTATCAAGTTTTAAACGAGTGCTTTCAAGTCAGTCTTAACTCCTAACATCTAAGTAGAGAAGGCCCTGAAGTTTTCATGGCAACTTTTTTCAGATGTGGTTTGCCATTGCTTCCTTCCTAGAGCTGAGAACGATTGTCATAAAGTCCTTCATCATTGTTTCAGCCTTAGGCAGGACTGGAACTCATGGTCTTCTAGCATCTAGCCCAATGCCTTTAACCACAAGATCAACTGGTTCTCTGTTAAATGAGTATAGAACTTCATAATTCACAGATCTGAACACTAAATAAACCTCTCTTCTTCTTCTTGTGCCATATCCGTCATTGGACATTGACAATCATGTTGACAATCCTATTTTGCTCAACAGCTGCACCAAAAAGTGCTGTTGAGTTTTGTCCAAACCAGTTCCTTAGATTTTGAAGCCATGATGTTCTTCTTCGGCCTGGACCTTGTTTGCCTTCAATCTTTCCTTGGAGGATTAAGTGAAGTATGCCAAATTTTTCCGGGTGTCGCATCACATGTCCAAAATATTCTAACTTACACTTTTTTATGGTTTCGATGATTTCTCTTGGCTTTCCCAGGCAGCTTATCACCTCTCCCAGGCAGCTAAATAAAGCTCTACAATTAGCTAAAATTTCTTTAAATATATAGAGTCATCTCAGGAGTCTTTCAACATAAGAAGAAAGTCATGATTTCTTGACTGGTTTTGGTGTGTTCAACTTTCCTTACTTCTTTAATTTGTCTTTTGAAATAAAGACAGGAAAACTAGACTAAGTACTTTTTAAATAGGGTGCCACACACAGCCAGTGTAGTGTAGTGATGAGGCTGGTGGACTAAATACAGAAATGCCCAGGTTCAAATCTACCCTCAACCAAAAGAACTCAAAGGATGACTACACTTATGAGCCATGGTGGCGCGGTGATTAGAATGCAGCAATGCAGGCTATTTCGGCTGACTGCCAGTTCAGCAGTTCGAGTCTCGCTGGCTCAAGTTTGACTCAGCCTTCCATCCTTCCTAGGTTTGGATCCAGATTGTTGGGTGCAATAGGCTGATCCTTTAAACTGCTTAGAGAGGGCTGTAAAGCACAGTGAAGAAGCAGTATATAAATCTAAGTGCTATTGCTATTGTTACTCTTGCCTAGTCGCTCTCTTTCAGCCCAGCTTGTTTTACAGGATTTTTGTTAGCAAAATAAAATGGAGACGCTTATGTAAGTTTCTTTGTGCTTCTGGGGAAAAAAAAGGAATTTAAATCTACTAAATAAATAGTAATAACGAACCTCATCTTCAGCATTTGTGCCACAGTCAAGAATAATTACCAGGGACAGAGGACCTTCGGTGTTCATGCTGATGAAACATTATGTTTCAATCCATTGTTAATAAAGCAACTATGGAATCAATATGTGTATAATCTGTGCATGTTTTTAAAGAGGTCCATCTGTTCTGAGTCAGCCAGACTTCCCTTTAAGGGATTTTGCATTCAGGATGGATATCTTCAACATGATGCCGCTCTGTTCATATTTTTATCCTAATGGTGGTAGGACTTTTGCTTGGACGCAAAGCATCTGTTTGCCTTTGTCCAGCATATGTTGGGGAGCTCTTGTTAAATCTGCTCTAGAAATAACCTTTCAGGTTTGCTTGTCTCGCTTAGTATTGAAAGCTCTCACAGGGTGGTGGTTAAGATGCTACGGAAAACACATTCAAGAACCTCTCGGGATTATTTAACGATCTTCAATTGGCCAAGCATCTCCAAGCGGAAACTTTACGGTTAATAGAAAACATGAAATGGGGAAATTCAAGGCTCTTTTTCTCAAGGCAGGACAAGAAGCAATGGGTGGAAACTAGTCAAGGAGAAAACCATCCTAGAACTAAGGAGAAATTTCCTGACAATGAGAACAATCGATCAGTGGAACGACTCGCCCCTGGAAGTTGCAGGCACTCCAAACACTGGAGGTTTTTAAGAAGAGATTGGACAACCATTTGTCTGAAGTGGTGTAGGGTTTCCTGCTTGAGCAGGGGGTTGGACTAGAAGACCTCCAAGGCCCCTTCCAAATCTGTTATTCTTTTATTCCATGAAGATCAGTGGAGACTCTTGCCCAGTTGCTTCTTCACAACAAAATGGTTTCACAGTACAGATGATTATTTTTTGCTTGTTGTTTTGGTTAACGTTTCTCAAACTTAACAATTTGAAGATGTGTGGACTTGAACTTCCAGAATTCTCCAGCCATCCTTCTGGCTGGGGAAATTCCAGGAATTGAACTCCATGCATCTTAATGTTGCCAAGGTTAGATTATCCTGAATTTAAGAGTACTGAGTTAGGGGAGGGAGATGGATTTGGATCTAGGAGTCCAATACCATGGAGAGGAGTTCTACTTATATAGTAAAGCTGTAGTAACAGAATCTTGCAAGTCTAAATGCAGTTCCCTCCTCCCTCCCTTCCTCCATCTCTCTCTTTCAACACCGAAGGGAGGCACATGGATTTGGGGGCGAGGGGGGAGCTCAATTAAAAAAAAACTGTTGTGAAAGAGATGGTTTCCAACTGGTGCCGAAAGGATCATAGCATAAGGTTGTCTGGAGAGTGCGCATAGGACAGTGTTGGTGAACCTTTCCAGCACCAAGTGCCAAAATGGGAGTGCGCATGCATGCCAAAAATCAGGAGAGCAGCTATTCGTTGGGCATGTGCGTGCCGGGAAGATGATCTTCTGATTTCTGGCCCACGCATGCACATTGGCCACCTGGTATTCTGACATGCATGTGCGAAGACCAGCTGGCCAGTGTCAGAAATGGAAGACCACATGGACAGTGCACATCTCCCGGTTTCTGTCATGCACGCATGCACACTCCCATTTCAGCACTCGGCGCTGAAAAGTTTCGCCAATGCTGCCCTATGCTATTCCAGACAGGTGGCTGTCCAATCTCTTCTTAAAAGCCTCCAGTGATAGGGCACCACAACTTCTGAAGGCAAACTGCTCCATTGATTGATTGTTCTCACTGTTAGAAAATTTTCTGAAAGACAATTTCTTTTGTACTGATGCTTCACTTTTGTATTCCGTCCGCCTCCATATCCATCATTGTGTAATTCCTTTTTTTTTTAAAGTTAAAAATAATAATAATGTAAGGTCATCAGAACACTGTTAAAGATGGAATGTTCATTGTAGCTCAACTTTCTAAATCAAATTCATTTGCTTTACAAAAAAAAAGTGTGTATGTTTTGTCTGTGTGTGAGGAAAACAGTCAGGGACAGAAAGGTTATTATAGGCTGATGATATTGCTTCTCTGGAAAGACTCAGAACATAAAACCAGAACATCCTGGTCTAGCTGAGTTCCCAAGTTCACCATTCTTCAGCTGTTGTTCAAAGATCGGAAGACTCCAGACCTAACATTGCCCCCCAATGCGTAATTTCAGCCAGATGGTCTGATGACTAACTTGAAAAATGATTAGGTGGGAGAAAAAGGTTCCAAAATAAAACCCAGAGTACCTACACTACAGAAATGAATACAAAAATGCTGATGGTTGATACATGTGTGTATTAAAAAAAAATAGAATAACTTCTTCTCTCTTCAAGGGCCTGGTGGCTCAGCAGACTGATAGCATTGTAATTAACACCAGCTGTCTGCAATTACTGTAAGTTCGAATCTCACCAGGCTCAAGGTTGACTCAGCCTTCCATCCTTTCTAAGGTAGGTAAAATGAGGACCCAGTTTGTGGGGGCAATAAGCTGACTTTGTATAAATATACAAAAGTATGAAGGCTATTGCTTAACGCATTATAAGACACCCTGAGTCTCTGGAGAAGGGCGGCATATAAATCAAATTAAAAAAAAATGTGGACCAATGTTTTGAAGAAACAAGACCCTGAAAGATAAGATAGTGTAGCAATAGATCATGGGTGTCAATCTCAAGGCCTGCAGGTTGGATGCAGCCCACGGGGTGCTTATATCTGGCCCACTCTGGAAACAGCAAAGGACCAGCCCACAGTGCCTCTGCCAGAGAAAATGGAGCTCGTAGAAGTAACCTGCAGCCTCCCCAAGCTCTGTTTTCACCGGCAGAGGGCTGCAGGAGGCCGTCATCCCCAAAAACTGAGCCTCAATGAGTGACATCAAGCTGGCCGTACACCCTGGCCGTGCCCCCCAGCCCTCCCAAGGTCAAACACAACCCTGATTCGGCCCTCAATCAAATCAAGTTTAACACCCTTGCAATAGATCATTAGTTCCATGGTGTTCTTAACTAAAGTGCTCCATAAAAGGTTGGGCAATTGAATGGACTGCTGTGTTATCATGGCTTGAGGAAACTTCTAATGTCTTCATTTGGGAAAGAACAAGGAGTAATAATATCTGTGCTGATCGCTGTGTACCACTAGGCAAATGACAGAGATAAGTACTAATTTGACTTGGCAATGTGACGAAATGCAGTGTGTGTGAAGGGAGGGGCTTTTTCCTAGAAGATAAAGAGACAGCTAGGTTTTGTAGACTGTAAGAGGGTTAAAATCAGAGGTGGTATTCAGCAGGTTCTGACCAGTTCTGGAGAACTGGTAGCGGAAATTTTGAGTAGTTTGGAGAACCGGTAAATACCACCTCTGACTGGCCCCACCCCCGTCTATTCTCTGCCTCCCGAGTCCCAGCTGATTGGGAGGGAATGGAGATGTTACAATATCCTTCCCCTGCCATGCCCACCCAGCCAAGCCACGCCTACCAAGCCATGTCACGGCCACCAAGCCATGGCCACAGAACCGGTAGTAAAAATGGCTCCTCCCTAGCAAGTCACAGAATATATCTGATAGTTATGTAGATGTAGATAGGTCCTTTGCTGTCGATATGGCCTAGTTTGGTAATGAAACATCTGCAAGAAAATAACCAAGCTGAGAGAGCACCAAGGACTTCACAAATAAATCTCTTTCCATGTATAATGCATATTGTTGGACTTCCCTGGTAGGGTCTACCTAGTGGGTACTAAGAATTGTTATTGCTGTTGTATGTTTCCCATAAACATACAGCGTATTCTTTTTTGTTACAGTTATAAAACCCGCTTCACAAATTCTTGCTCCGTTTAGATTCTGCTCCCAAGAACAGCACTCTTCCCCCAAGAATGCACCAACCTCCAACAGTCATTGGATGACAAATCTGATTTTAGCTTTGCCTTAAGCACTCTGCTTGCAGAAACTTTTTTTTTTAAAATCCCAGTTCTTGACTACAAAAGATATTTTATCTGAAGTCACTTTGAATGCACATTACAGTAATTGCTGGCATTTGTCACTTGCAAAAAGGCCACTCATTATAACTTGCGGGTTATGTGCACATGAAATGCATTTATATTTCAAGGACTCCTGGGAAAGGCATACACAGAAAGAGGAATCAGCCTCTTATATCCAGTCAGACCATTGATCCAGCCTTGTGCGCTGTTGGAAAAACAGGCATGGATGTCTAAGCATAAGAGAGGAAGTCAGGATAATCAAAAATTAATCTGAAATCAAATATTAAAAGTAGACTGAGTATAAAAGGAAGCCGTATCCTGCAATTTCACTACTGTAATCAACCTTGATTGATTGAATGAATGGTTTGTGCTACAAATTTCAATGTTGACTCTTAGCAATTAGACAGACAGATGTCCCAAAGGTGCTTTTTCTAAAAGACAACCGAATCCAGGCTTCCCTACTTTTAGTTCAGCAACTTAAACAGTTCGTCATACTGGGCTCTCTTATATTTATATACAGTATATAAAAACCAAATAATAAATAATAAGTAATAAATAACTGTATTGTCATTGTACGTGTATACACAGTATACCCACACAACGAAATTCACTTAACATCCAAAGACCAGGTCCAACACACATAACAATCCCCAAACACACTCCTGCCCACCACAATTCTCCACCCCTAAACCACCCAAACATCCACACTTACTCATCACGAAATCTCCAGAACGGTAAAGCCTACAAACTTGAAATTTGGCACGTATGTTCCTCTTGGCTTCTAGGTGTTCGCTAAGAAAGGATTTTTTTGAAATGACCATCAGATCATTAGTATTTCATATACAGTATTATATTAACACGCTCTGATGCTGAACTAGACGTTCTACTTCCCCTCCCCACCTGAAATGAACTCTGTTCCAACTGCTAGTTGCCTTATATTAATACGCTCTATTAATATAATGCTATACTGGGTGTGGGCGTGGCCAGTGTGTGACTTATCCGGCCTGTGGGCTGGGACATTCTACTCCCCCTCCCACTCTGTTCCAACTGCCAGTTGTCTTATATTAACATGCTCTGATGCTACGGAGTTACACATTCTATATTAAGTTTCAGGCTTTAAGTGTCAATTTATCAAGCCCGAGTTCATAGTTTCATAGCGAAGCACTGGCATCCAGCTAGTACTCCTATATTTCTGCTTCATAATTCTTTGTTCGGATGACCAGACAGTTGTTTATGATTCATTGTCTATCTGCAATGTATTCTGGTTTCCAGTTGTTTAATAACTGGTCAATAAACACATTTTTCCTCTTTATATTGAATTCTCAAATAACAGAATATCGGTATGAAAATGCAGAAAGTAAAAAAAAATTAAATGCAGGGCTGATAATGGATTACAATGAGATATCGTGATGACTTAAAAATAAATTAATATCAGTATTTCTAAATGCATCCTACCAAAAATAAAGCAGATTATCTTAGCCTCATAGCTAAAATAGCACTTTTATTATTAGACCACCAGATATTCTAGTACTTATTTCTTTGGGTACCAATCTTTATGCAGCCAAAATAAAACTTTCTAAGCAGAATTACTATATTCTATGACTATAATAGACAGATAAAATGGAGCAAAAGTGCAATTAAAATCAATGGGACTGCATAATTGTATTGATTACTTATTATATTGACTGAGTACCAAAAAAAGAGAAAGAAAATAAACAAGACAAAAAGAAAAAAGGAAGAAAAATAAAACCTGAACCAATTTAAAAGAAAATAGAAACAAAAACATAGAAGGCATATATTTATGAATAGACACACATACACACATTATATTTGAATAAGCAGTAGACATATTCTATTTTAGTTGCCCATAGGTAATCTATATCAATAGCGAATTCATTTATCAATTGGTAACAAGATCAGCTTTGCAGACTCTTGAGTAACTGGGGCCTTGTATAGTTCTTTCCAATGCTGAAGAATAAGGAGTTGAGCAGATTTCTGTAGCGTTGTGTGTGAAGCAACATATGTGTCTTGTCATTTGTAGATGGTTACATAGCTGTTGTATGCATATGTCTACATATTTTAATGCTCTGGCTAGCAACAAAGCCAGTGGTGGGATTCAACTGGTTCGCACCACTTTGGCTGAACCAGTTGTTAAATTGCTGGCTGGCCTCTCCCCTCCCTGCCGCGCCCCTTTCAGAAGTCCCCACACACCCTGTTTTGGCTCCCAGATAAGTGCAGGGAGGCCTACTAGGCCCAAAACGGGGCATGGGGGGTGTGGTGCCCCCCATGGCCCGTTTTTTGCTCCCGGGGTGGGTGCAGGAGGCCAAGTGCTGCCTGTCACACCCCCTGGCCATGCCCACTATGCCCACGCTCCCTCAGCCGGTCATTAGGGCCGAGAACCAGTTGTTAAATTATTTGAATCCCACCACTGAGCAAAGCACAGAACAGGAATCCACCTAGTCAGCGTGTAGGATACGCACCTCTGAACAACACACAATTGGGATTCGGGAGGAATTTGTGTCAGTTCATCTGTAGCCATCTGCGACTTACGCTTACTCATCAACTCCTCCTCAGTGTAGGTGTGTGGCAACAGCTACCGGCAGTCGCAGCAACTCTAAATCAGCCATAAAGCTTTTAGCTACAAAAAATCATCTTTGTTTGACCAGACAACACTCTACTAGTTCGAAATATCAAAAGAAAATGGATATTTGAGAACATGGTATTGGTCTTATATCAATACATGAAGTAACTGCCACTGAAATTGAAACAATAACAGGAGAAGATGCATGTGTATGTATAAATGAAGCGTTAAACTCATGGCATCTCCAATGTACCCCCCTTTTTTTTTCAAATAAGTTTACTGTTGTGACTTACACCAGTCATGTTCACTTGCACAGACTAACATTTGACTACACGAGACTAGCATAGCAACATATAAATAGCAGAAAGAAATATTAAGACTTAGAAGGGAGCATTGATAGGGTAAGGGTCACTTCCCTCTGAAAGAAATCATAGCAATTTTGGCATTTGTTTAAAATGTTTAATTGTTGTGACTGGAATAATAATGTTCCGATTGTGAGTTTCCAAGGATTTGTAGGGTTTAATAGGTTTATGTTGTTGGCACTATGCAAATTTAGTAATAAAAATTACATACACGTTTTAGAAAGCTACAGTATATTGGCTCTTCCCTCCACTCTTGAATACTAACTGCTTTAACTATATCTTGGAAGCCTACACTGTACACTTTCATTTGCTTGATTGTCAGTCAACAACCTCTCATTATTCTCAGACATTAGGACTGTGTAGAGCCTTGTTAGGGGTGTCCTTCCTTCTCTGTGTAGTTCTGAAACCCTGAACAAGTACAGACATGATTTTGGCATCAAGTCAGCCTTTCCCTGTCTTGTAGCACCAAAATTACCGTAGTAATTTCCCTAATGAGCACATCAGGAAACATAGCCCATAATTTTGACCACATTTGATTTTCATAAAGATATTGGCTGGCTTTAGCTTTTTTCTTTTTACAGACCATGATTAGTTTGTCAATGTTTTGCATATTGGGGCTTTCCATTTTAAGATCAAGGTAACCATGACACAGTCTAAACCAAAGAATCTGATGTAAAGTTTGTGTCAGCCTCATAGTGGCCACATAGATTAACTTTGGGCTGTCAGTTCTTTTCCTTTTTCTTTTTTTCAGACCACAGGACTGTTAATTAAAAGAAATAATTACATACTCAACATACAAATAGGCAAAACTCCAGAGAGAGAGAGAGAGAAAGAAAGAAAAATGGTTATATTTGAGTGAATTTTTATTTCGGCCTATAAGCCGACCTTGGAGGAAATAGAGGAATGTGACAAAGAAACTCAAAATTAGCATGCCTTGATTTTGTTTAGTATATGATGAGACAGGGAGAAACCTGGACAAGCTTTCAAGATTTTTTTTACAGTACCTTACTATACACAGAACTTTCTAGTAATCTCTGCCATGACTGTTTATTGATTTGGCCTACCTCAAAGGCTGACACCTCAAAGGATAACTAATGGATATCAACAATTTATTTGTTGGAGCACCACAACACATACTGTAAATTCTCTCATAAGTGATTTAAAATGAAGATTTTTTTTAACAGAATAACAGAGTTAGAAGGGACCTTTGAGGTCTTCTAGTCCTACTCCCTGCTCAAACAGAAGACCCTATGCCATTTCAGACAAATGGTTGTACAATCTCTTCTATAAAACCTCCAGGGATTTTTTTTTAATTTTTTGCTTTAATTTATATGCCGCCCTTCTCCGGAGACTCAGGGGTGCTTACAATGCGTTAAGCAATAGCCTTCATTCCTTTGTATATTTATACAAAGTCAGCTTATTGCCCCCACAATCTGGGTCCTCATTTCACCTACCTTTGAAAGGATGGAAGGCTGAGTCAACCTTGAGCCTGGTGAGATTTGAACTTGCAGTAATTGCAAGTAGCAGTTGTTAATAACAGTGCTTTAGTCCACTGTACTACAGGCTCTTCTATGAAGCACTTCTCTTCTATGGATGGAGCACCCACAACTTCTGGAGGCAAATCTTTCCACTGATTGATTGTTCTCACTGCCAGGAAATTTCTCTAGGTTGGATCTTTCCTTGATTAGTTTCCATCCATTGCTTCTTCTTTTTCCTTCCCTTTGTTTTGCTTTGGACAATAGGTTGACCCCCCACCCCCTTCTTTGTGGCAGGCCCTTAGATATTGAAAGACTGCTATTATGTCACTCCTAGTCCTTCTTTTCACTAGACTAGACATACTCAATTCTTGCAACCGTTCTTCGTATATTTTAGTCTCCAGTCCTCTAATCATCTTTATTGCTTCTTGTTGCGTTTCTTCCATTCAATCATCTTCCTATTCTTGGAGACCATCTGGACAACACCATGCAGTTTTCTTGGCAACGGTTTTCAGAAATGGTTTGACACTGTCTCCTTCCTAGGGCTGAGAGAAAGTCAAAGGCCCAAGATCACCCAGTTAGGTTTGTGTTTGTGTCCAAAGTGGGACTAGAACTCCCGGTCTTCTGCTTTCTAGCCGGATGCCTTAACCATTATGCAAAACTAGCTCTCTCAATGTAGATTAATTAATGTAGGGTTTTTTCCCCTCCTGTCCAATGTTGTTTACAGAGAAGGAAAGAACAGTTAGCTTACTGTATTTTGGTTTTCTGAGATAGAAATCATTTTTTTTTCCCCTTACAGGAGCTTAAACCTATGAGAATGTTGGGCTAAGAGCTTTATTTGTGTAAGCCTCCAGAAGTCATCATGAGTGAGTTATGCTGAGATATAAATTTTATTAATACATAATAAATAAAATAAATAAACTGGAGATAACTCTCATGACTGAGGATTACGTTAGTGTTATGGATGGAAACTAGAGGTCTTCTCACTTCTTCTCTAACACACTATGCAAAATCATATCTGTCTGCCTGTCTGTCTATTAGTACAGTTATAAATTTATCTCTTACTGTAGGTTACTCTCTACATGGGGCTCCCCTTGAAGAGCACTCAGAGGCTCCAACTGGTCCAGAATGCGGCCGCGCGGGTGGTTATGGGCGCAACCCGTTGTGCCCATGTGACACCCCTCCTGTGCGAGCTGCACTGGCTCCCAGTGGTCTTCCGGGTGCGATTCAAGGTGTTAGTTACCACCTTTAAAGCGCTCCATGGCATAGGACCCGGGTACCTCCGAGACCGTCTTCTGCCACCAATAGCCTCCCACCGACCAGTCCGTTCCCACAGAGAGGGTCTCCTCAGGGTGCCATCAGCCAAGTTATGTCGGCTGGCAACACCCAGAGGGAGGGCCTTCTCTGTGGGAGCCCCAGCCCTGTGGAATGAACTGTCCCCGGAAATTCGTAAGATCTCCGACCTCCGGGTGTTTCACTGCGCATTGAAGACCCTGTTGTTCCGCCAGGCCGGACTATCAACACAATAGTTTTAAATTGGGTATTTAAATTTATCGGGGTTTTAAATTTGAGCCACCTTATTTAATTATTTTAAATTTTATACTGTTGTTTTGTCTGTGTTTTTAAATAGGCTGTACACCGCCCTGAGTCCTTTGGGAGAAGGGTGGTATAGAAATAAAATTATTATTATTATTATTATTATTATTATTATTATTATTATTATTATTATTATTATTATTATTATTATTATACAACACAGCTCTCTGCTTTCCATAAACTATCCAGTCTAATCATCCAAACTATAAACCACAAGTTCATTTGTTTTTATGTTTCACTCAAAAAATCCCTAAGGGATTAACATGACCCATCTATTTTTAAAAGTAAATTATCTGGAAAAAAACTTAGGCCATTTTGACACCGTGTTCAGATTTGCTTCCAAATTGGACATGACCTTGTAGATGACTCTCACTCTGTCAAGGACCTTGGAGTACTCATATCAAATGATCTAAGTGCCCAAGCCCACTGTAACAACATTGCCAAAAAGGCATTAAGGGTTGTAAACCTAATCTTACGTAGCTTCTTCGGTAATATTACACTACTAACCAGAGCATACAAAACAGTTGCTAGACCAATTCTCGAATACAGCTCATCTGTCTGTAACCCGCACTGCATATCGGACATTAATACAATTGAGCACGTCCAAAAATATTTCACAAGAAGAGTCCTGCACTCCTCTGCTCGTAACAAAATACCACCAGACTTGAAATTCTGGGTTTAGAAAATTTAGAACCTTCGGTATGACCTAAGCATAGCTCATAAAATCATCTGCTACAATGTGCTACCTGTCAATGACTACTTCAGCTTCAACCACAACAATGCACGAGCGCACAATAGATACAAACTTCAAGTGAACCACTCCAAACTCGATTGCAGAAAATATGACTTCAGTAACAGAGTTGTTAATTCCTGGAATGCACTACCAGACTCTATGGTCTCATCCCAAAACCCCTAAAACTTCAACCTAAAACTGTCTACTGTTGATCTCACCCCATTCCTAAGAGGTCTGTAAGGGGCGTGTATAAGTGTACCAGCGTGCCTACTGTCCCTGTCCTTATGTTCCCTTTAATTGCATTCATTTTACGTATTCAATTCATGCTTATACTTATATATATATTATCTAATATGTACTCAACAAAACAAACAAACAAACAAACTCCAAGTAGCATTCCATGCATCCACTCTGTGTGTCTGTGACTGTGTGTGTGTGTGTGTGTGTGTGTGTGTCTGTGTGAAATAAAATAATCTGACAAAAGCACAGCAAATGCAATCCCTATGTCTTGCATATTACATGTGTATCTAAAATGGGTGGAGTTTGCAATACAACACTCATGATTTTGTCATTTTGATGAAAGCAGTCAGAGCTGCAGAAGCTCATGATTCCACGAGTTTCCTCAACTTTCGGCGCACTAATAGTCTCTCTAATTATTATTATTATTATTATTATTATTATTATTATTATTATTATTTAATCTTTAGTGAGATTCACAGCCTTTGAGGCTGGTTAATAGCTCAGCAGCTCGAGTCCTAACCAAGGACCTAGGAACTGTTAAGGTATCGTCGGAGGATGTAAGCTGTTCCGAGTAAGGTGGTTTTTTGTAGAGTCAAAATGTTCAAGTCCGGCAAATTTAGAATTTCTAAATAGCGGGGTAGCCCTTTGGGTATTGCTCCAAGGGCTCCAATTACAATCAGGACAACACACGATTTCTTTTTCCACAGTCGCTCAACTTCAATTTGCAAATCCCAGTACTTTGTGATTTTTTCTTGCTGCTTATCTTCAATCCATGCATCACCAGGTATTGCAATGTCAATGAACCATACTTTTTTCTTTTCAACTATTGTTATGTCAGGTGTGTTGTGGACCAAGTGCCTGTCAGTCTGAATCCTAAAGTCCCACAAGATCTTGAGTTTCTCATTCTCTAAAACTTTCTCAACCTGATGTTCCCAGTGGTTTTTGCTGTACTCAAATCCAAACTTCTGGCACAATTTCCAGTGAATGATCTTAGCAACCCGGTCATGGCGTTGTAGGTAGTCAGTTTGTGAAATTTTGCTGCACCCACTGATCAGGTGGTCGACTGTCTCATCTTTCTCATTGCAGAGGCGGCATTTGCTGTTGGTGGTGACATGTTGAATTTTTGCCTTCATGCAGTTTGTGGCTAGGGCTTGTTCTTGAGCTGCCAAAATAAACCTTTCTGTTTCTTTTTTCAGTACTCCTGATCTTAACCAGTTCCAAGTTAATTTCTGGTCAGCTTTGCCTTCAATACTTTTCAAGTATTGGCCATGCAGAGCTTTGTGTTTCCAATTTTCAGCTCGCTGCTCAGTTACTTCTTTCTTATATTCTGCTTTTGTTTTAGTTGTCTTTAAAAGGCCTCCTTTATTTACTTCCTTAATCATTGGTTCTTCACTTTTCTGGATGTAATCATTCAAGCTGCATTTTTCTTCTTCCACAGTCTGCTTTACTTGTAGGAGTCCTCGACCACCCTCTGCTCTTGGTAAATATAATCGGTCAACATCACTTTTAGGGTGCAAGGCATGATTCATTGTCATAAGCTTCCTTGTTTTTCTGTCCAAATTGTCTAACTCCATCTGGGTCCAGTCAATTATTCCTGCAGAGTATCTAATCACAGGTATAGCCCAGGTATTTATGGCTTTTATGATGTTTCCTCCACTCAATTTGGACATTAATATCTTACGAATTCGCCGAATATACTTGGCTGAAGTTAATTCCTTGACTTTATTATGCATTAAGTCAGAGGCTTCTAAAATTCCCAAGTACTTGTAGCCTTCTTCTGATTTTACTGCCTTTATCATTTCTTCATTCTCTAGTTCTATTCCATCCTCTTCTATGATTTTGCCTGCATTATTATTATTATTATTATTATTATTATTATTATTATTATTATCATCATCATCATCATCATCATCATCATCATCATCATACGGTGGGGTTACTTTAGCCAGGAGGCTACAATGCAGAGCAGCAGTTTGGCTGCCTGTTTACCAGAAAAAACAGGCAGAAGCTGAGGCATGTGATGGGAGCTCACCCTGACATGCAGTGCTAGGACTCAAACCGCTGGAGCAAAAACCATCTCCGGCATCTTTAAACCACTGAGCCACGGTGCCTCTTTGTCTCTTTATTTGTGCAGATGCTGAAAATGGCATCTAGTAAAGACTTGCCCCATTCTTGTTCTTCCTTTGCATCTTTGCTTTCAGTGCCAAAGATGAAGTAATCAACCAAAGCCAATGAGTACGGGGGAAGGATGGCAAAACTGCACTGGACACATCAGTAAGCAACTGGGAAACGGTGGGAAGGCATCATGGTGGCTTCATTTCTGAGAGGAAGGGAAATCCCAGGAATTCCTGCTAATGGGAAACAATATCCAGGGCAAAGGAATTTAATTTCTTCTGGAGCAGCAATTAATGAACCGCTGTAGTTAATTAACTCCTCATACAAATGACACCCCAAAGCAGTATTTAGAATATCCCAGATTGCTTAGTGTCATTCAGTGGCTGAACTACATCTTTTCAGAGCTTGTCTTCAGTGGTGATGCCAGTCCCTATTATCTACTAAGAGATTTGAAACCTCTTTTTAAAATGTGGTGTTATTTTAAATTTAAAGTCCTAAGATTCCTTGTAAAACTTTCAGATGGAAAGGTAGTACAGATGTGTAACTCCGTTAAACAGAATGGAAAATAACCTTGACATCGTCTGTAGACTGTATTAAACATTTTGTAACTGTTTTTCAATCCTTAGCTGATCAATTTTTTTAAAAATCATTTCTGATGACAATCATTTACCATAACTGGTTTCAGTGGCATGGATAGTGTATTGCAAGTGTGGGAATGTGTAAGCTAAATTCAACTGCCAATCATACCACCCAGTCTTGAGGAATCTGATACGTCATTCTTCTCTTTCAAAAAATGCTATCCCATTTCTCTAGATATGTCCTGCTTAAAAATGAATTTGTCCCTTATATTATTTCTTTTTCTCTCTGTACTTCACTGATCCATCTATTTTCCTAAAAGTAAGGCTAGCAATTTAGACATTTAGATTTGACATCCCTGGCATTTTCAGAAAATAAAAACTAGAACAAGGTCTATTGTTGTAGTCCGCCAGCAGCCTGAGGAGCTGGCAGCAGAGTCGGACAGTGAGGAGGCTGAGGAAGAACATGGGCCAGTCCTGGAGGCTGGGGAAGGCCCGGATGAGGGCTCTGCATTAGAGACAGAGATGGGGACAGAGCCATCGGGAAGTGATGTATGGACTTCGGAGTCTCTAGAGGCTGACAGCAGAGAGGCAGAGGAACAGGAGGAGCCTTTCCTAGTGCATGCATGAGAAAAACTGCCAGAAGGCAAGAGCAGCTAAAGCAAAAAGGACGACTCGGGAGTAAGGCCAAGAGATGATTGGCCCCTCCCATAAGGCGTAAAAGACCAGCAACGGCTCTTGGGCTTTTTGTCGGAAAACAACGTTGATAGATTTGTTTCTTGTCTTGCTGCATTTATTTCTTGCCGGTGTCTTCTGCTTCTGAACTTTTGCCAAGAAAAGCCTTTGGCAGGTTGCCTAATTAGACCAAGGTTGGTGATAAGGCTGAAGAACTGTGTTATGAAGAATTTATTTTGAATTAGTTCGGACTACATTGAAAATGAGTTAATTCTCAGCTGTTCTAATAAAGTCTGTTTGTTTTCGAACTGATTGCATCTGATAATACCTACTTGGGCCTGGGTCACAACATCTATGGGAAAGTGAAGAATGGTGAAGGTTTTTTCTGAGGTGGCATTTGGAGAAGTATCTATCTAGGAGCTTCTGTCCTGATTCCAGATGCTGTTTCACTTTAGTCACAGAGTAGCAAGTCAACCCAAAGGGATGTGGTGACTCAGTGGCTAAGATACTGAGCTTAGCATCTGAGATCGGCAGTTCAGTGGTTCGAATCTCTAGTGTGCACTTCCGAACCGGTAGGGAAGGTAAGTAGATTTCACCCCTGAAGCAAACCTAATCCTAACATGAAGTCAGAGGTCCTAGTCAAATTCTATAGAACCGATGCATAAGCCAATGAAGTAACTCAACAAGGAAAAGAACTTTATCTCTGGGGTGGTGAAGAGTCAGTTACAATTTACAACTTCTCTCTGTATTTATTTTATTTTATTTATTTATTTGAAGGTATGAAGGAAGATGCCAGGGGAAAGGCAGACTCCATCTGCAATAACTATCAGAGCTCACTACAATGATTTTACTCCTCCAGTTGAAGCACGTTCATAGCAATAAATACAACTTTTGATTGATTATCTGACATCACATTGCTTTCAACTCCGGGCAACCACATAGATAGATCTTTTCCATGAAGATCTATCCATAGTCGGTTCTTTCAAGGCTCCCAATGGTGCACTCATTGCCACTGTAGCTGTGGGATAGTAAGTATGATATGAGAAGGAATCATTTCGTAACTGTAATGTAATGCTTAAATGCATTTCATCTCTTCTGCTGAGCCCAGACCAGCTGTTTTGGCCAGATCACGGTCAATATTTATTTGCTGCACTACTCTCATAGTTCTGTTTCTGCTGGCCTTACGTTTCATTGAAAGAGCTTCTTAAAATCTCTCTGGAAGCTGCTTTGCAAGGATCTTAATTTTTGCGATCCTTAAACTGCACCCTCAGCATTCCAAGGTGCAGTCTATTCATTCTAATCTGGAGATAAAAATTATCTAGGCTTTTGTTTTACTTTTTTTTTTTTTTTGTAAAATAATTTTTATTCAGCATTACAGCTTTCTGATACCGGCATCTTTGGTAATATCTATTTTATCTTTTAACCAACTATATACACATACATTTTATATATTACTTACTAATTCCTATATTCACTACAATTTATACCTATCTATAACACATTAATTATTTTGTTCCTCTATAATATCTTCTCTTACGTTTATACATTTATACATTAATTTTAGATTCTTTCTCCAACCAGCTATACCATCTATTCCATGTTTCATAATAAATTGTTTCCTCTCGGTCTTTTAATTCCATTGTTAATTTATCTGCTTCTGTGCATTCTAGCACCATCATCATATTTGATGGAGCAAATCTTTGTTTCCAATTTTGTTCAAATGAAATTCTGGCGTACTATAGTGTATTTTATCAATATTGATAGAACTTTAGGAAGAAGAAAAAAACAAACACATGACGTCGTTTCCAGATGCAATAAAGTCAGCTCTTGTGCAGGATAGAAGTATTGCCAATAAACACAAATCCTCCTTTTATTTTATGAGTTTATCCGATAGCTATCCCACTTGCCCTCCAACAGCTCAAGGTAATATTCATAAAATTCCCACCTCTTATTTTTCCCATAAGAACATCCCCATGGGAACAGTCAGACAGCGATTGGCTTTAAATCAATTGAATTTTCATGGCTTTAAGTAGATTTGATCCTGGCCTTCATGAAAGTCAGGTGGAACTTTTACTTTTGGGTCCCTGTTTCCTGGAAGACAGTCAATATTCCCATGTCAAGACTCCCAAATAATCCAAAGAAAAAGGCAGCACCAATAGATAACTTGGTGGCAAGAGCCGTGGTGGTGCAGTAGTTAGAATGCTGTATTGCAAGCTAATTTTGCCAACTGCTGGAAGTTCAATTCTCACAGGCTCAAGGTTGACTCAGCCTTCCATCCTTCCAAGGTTAGTAAAATGAGGACCCAGATTGTTGGGGGCAATAGGCTGACTCTGTAAACTGCTTAGAGAGGGCTGTAAAGCACTGTGAAGTGGTATATAAGTCTAAGTGCTATTGGTATTGCTATTGCTATAACTTGTCTATTCCACATTCATGGCACAAATGGCCATGGAGCAGTGGTGAAATCCTCCGAGGTTTGCCACAGGTTTCCCTGTGCGTGCACACGTGGTGCACACCAAATGCATGCTGCACGTGCATGTGCAGTGCACAGCAAACATGTGCTTTGCGTGGAAAAAGGAGGCTTAAGAAGGTAAGTAGAACAGTGAGGGGGGGAACAGCTGTGCCACACGATTTGGATTTGCTAGAAAGTAAGATTTCCTGCTTTCTAGCGAATATAGATTGTGTGGCACAGCTGATCGTTGGAAATACCAGTTCAGACGAACCGGTACCATTTTTTTTACTACCGGTTCACCTGAACTGGTGCGAACTGGTAGCATTTCACCACTGCCTTGGAGGCACAAGATGCACACATGTGGGATTTCTGAAGATTATAGATTTTCCTTGTATATTTTGCTTCAAAGGTGTCTGCAAGTAATTTAGCTATGTATCTGAGCTTCTGTGATAAGCTGGCTCCTGAATGAAGGATAAAGTACCCGGAATCAAGAATCAAGAGTTATTGACATGTCTGGCATGAAGTATAACAATGATATATCTTTTGAACTACAGTAATGAAAACTGTATTTCCAAATATGATAGCTCTACAGCCCAAGTGGTTAAGGTTTGGAATAGGACTAGGGAGGCCAGATTCAAATCTATTTTAAATCATAAAACCTCAAGTAACTGGGAGGCAATCACCATCTATCTGTTCAACTGACCGCATGGGGATGTTCTTATGTGAAAAATAGGAGATGGGAATTTTATGAAGATTACCTTGAGTTGTTGGAGGGATAGTAGAATATCTATCTGATAAACTAATAAAATAAAAGTAGGGTTTGTGTTTATTAGTTCTCATTGCTTAGTATCCTAATACTTCCTAAAACTACCGTATTGTTCGGGGTATAAGAAGCACCTTCGTTTTTGGGGAGGAAAATAAGAAAAAAACTGATTGGCAGGTGGATCGGCCTCCCGGAATATCCCCAATCAGCTGTTCCCAGAGGTGAATTTTAGCAACAGGTTCCTTGGTTGTGAGCTGTGTGCCTTGCTTTTTTTTGTGTGTGCTTTTTTTTCTGCCTCTGAAATTTCTGAAACTCTGTTTCAGAAAAAAAACTTTTTTTCCTGCCTCTGAAAGCCTCCAAAACTGAGCTTCAGAAAAAAAGCCTCTGAAGCTCTGTTTGGGGACTTCTTTTCTGAAGCTCTGTTTGGGGGCTTCATTTCTGAAGCTTCGTTTCAGATGCTTTTTTCAGCCTCTGAAACCTCCGTTTGAGAAGCTGGGCGGGGCTACATTCAGAGTATAAGACGCACCCAGATTTTCACCCTCTTTTTTGGGGAAAAAGGTGTATCTTATACTCCGAAAAATACTGTAGTCTCTTGTCTCTTTTCTTTACCATGATGCTGCCAGTGAGTTGATGAGCATGCATACAGTTACTTACTTAAATCCCATTGATCTCAATGGCTTTTTAAGTTCATTTAATTTTATCTGGACTGCGGCTATTCCATTTACTCAGTGTATGCAGATCCAACATCTGCGGAAGCATTTGTATGTGTCTCCCCTTACTGAGTCTCTCTCTCTCTCTCTCTCTCTCTCTCTCTCTTTTGGAGGTAATGGACTAATTTTAATTAGCTTTTCATCAGTTTAATATTTTTATCTATCCATTTAGATACTGCGTAATAAGCACATCTGTGAATCACTTTGCTCTCCTGCCCCAACACATTCTTATTCAGTGAATGATTGGTTATGTACCATAATAGTCTCTCCGGCAAATTAATGTATTTGCATAAGGATGGTGTTTAACTGATGTCTCAGACTTTCTCAACTCTTCCATTTCTGCTCCCATTAAACAGACACCTCCATGCCCATTAATAAATTAAGTTCTGCGTAAGAAGGACCATAAAAACCTAGCAATATTCCAGCGCACTGATCTTTTTCTCTAAAATAGCTCATTTCCACTAACATATTGACATTCAGAGAGGCATTTGCAAGTCATCTAGTCTTGTTAAGGAACATCTACATTCCTGCCAAAGAACTATGAAGGTGCCATTTAAGGAAGCAGTTGGATCCTATGAATAATGGATCCATTCATCACCTTACAATCTGCATCCCATCCAGAAGATCCTGCTCCCTACTTTATTCCTCCACCTGCCAAACGCCCAAGTTGTTGATAGATATCCCTATCTTATGCTGCCACCCTTCAATAGATGAGTTTTGTGTGTATTTGCTTTTGGCTTTGCTGTTGTCATTTTCATAATTCCTGTTTTACATCTGGGAATCGATTGAACAGTGAGTATGCGCTCACTGCAAAAGTGTGTTTAAATTTAATTGTTCATGAAAATATTTATTGATGAAGATATTTATTTATTAAAAGACAATAAAAATAAGACTAATTAAAATAGTGACTAAAATGCAAAATGAAAAGTTATATCACTGTAAACAAAAAAAAAAAAAGTCCTCAAACGACTTCTAGAAAAGTTGGTTTCATCTGCCTCTGGAAGGCCATGAAATGGATCTATTACTTGCAACTCTGACAAGCTATATATACAGTGGGAGTTGCTACTGTACAGAGAAAGTTCATTGCCTCTTCTTACTCTGTGCCTATCTATATGGGAATTGTCAGAAATCTTCCCTAGTTGTTGAGATAAGATGGGCAAGATCTACTGAGAAAAGGACATCCCTAAGATACCAGACCCTGAGCTGTATCACCTTTATAGGTAGCAACCAAATTTTGAATTGCACATAGAAATCTACTGAATATGCAGCCACACCAGAAGCCATTAGATAGTTAGTTTCCTTAAATATCAAATTATAACTTCTATCCTATTGGGTTTTCTATGGTACTATACATGGGGATTTTATCATGGTTTGACCTTAAATTAATATTTTATCTTGTATGTTGTATTTCCGACATATTATTTATACATATACACATATACATGTACTTTGCTAATGTTTTATTTATTTTATTTATTATTTATTTTATTAGTCATATTTCTATGCCGCCCACTCTCCGAGGACTCTGGGCGGCTTACACCAAAGACAGTATACTAAATAGCATATTGCCCCCTAACAATCTGGGTCCTCATTTTACCCACCTCGGAAGGATGGAAGGCTGAGTCAACCTTGAGCCGGTGAGATTTGATCCACTGATCTGCTGAACTAGCAGTCAGCTGAAGTAGCTGCAGTATTGCACTCTAACCACTGTGCCACCTCGGCTCAATTTAAATTTATATTTGTGCTTGCATATATAATGCGTTTTATTAGTGTTATATATCAGTGATTGCATGACCTCTCGAGATGCCATATGCTAATAAATAAATAAACAAACAAACAAACAAACAAACAAACAAACAAATATATAAAATCTACTGGAAACTCAAAAAAAGTAGAATCATATTTCATATCTCATAATCATATTCAGATCACAGTCATTCCAATTGTTGTATCCTTCCTGCAAAGAGGCAAGATAACGACTGATTTAATTCAACTAGAACAGGGATTACTGGAATGAGCATATTACTCACAGTATGATTTTTATGCAGAGAAGCTTTCTACGTTTCAAAGGGGAAGGTGATTGGATCTGGTGATGAATCTCATGAAATTGATGTTTGTTCGTTTGTCCATATTGCCAGAACAATGATAAAGCAGGCATTTCTGGAAAGCTGGCATACATTACACTATAAGAAGCCAACTAGCCTACAGGCATTGCAGAAGTAAAGGCAGATAGGGCCACCACCTTCAAGTGGGAGAAGATAAGATTGTAAGAGGAGAGAATACTATAATAACAAAAGTAGTAAGGATGCAAGACACAAGCAACAACCAGAATTCTGATAACTGGAACACAAGCTATTTAACAGATTAACAGAGTTGGAAGGAACCTTGTAGGTCATCTAGTCCAAACCCCTACTCAAGCAGGAGACCCTACACCATTTCTGACAGATGGCGGTACAGTCTCTTCTTGAAAGCCTCTAGTGATGAAATTCCCACAGCTTCTGAAGGCAAGCTGTTCCATTGGTTGATTGTTTTCACTGTCAGAAAATTTCTTCTTACTTCTAGGTTGAATTTCTCCTTGATCAGTTTCCATCCATTATTCCTTGTCTGGCCTTCAGGTGCTTTGGAAAACAGGTTAACTCCCATCTCTCTATGACAGCCCTTCAAATATATGAAGACTGCTGTCATGTCTCGCAGATCCTTCTCTTCACTAGACTAGCCATGCCCAGTTCCTGTAACCGTTCTTCATACGTTTTAGTCTCCAGTCCCCTAATCATCTTTGTTGCTCTTCTCTGCACTCTTTCTAGAGTCTCAACATCTTTTATATAGTATGGTGACCAAAATTGGGATTCTTTACGGAACTGTTGAACATCAATTTTAAATCATGACCAATGGTAAGGAGATGATCAGTTACATGACCCAATGTATTTGAAGAGATGAGTTATACGCTTGTCTGTATTCATGTTTGATAGGGACATACATGGACAAAAGATTTCAGTGTGGAAAGTTTCTGTTCATCTTTTGGGTGAGTGGGATATTCCTTTACATTCACCATTGTCCCATTTCTTCCTTTTCTCCCTTTTAATGGCCAAGAACTGGCCCTCAGTTCTGAATCTTTCTCAAACAGGAAAAGAGTTAAAAATCACAGTTTATGGCCCCAGGCTGGAAGACTTTGAAAACAAATCAGAATAGCTCATGAACCTATTCCAAGAAGGTTGCTAATGATGGTACCAAAACAGGAAGTCCAAATTACTAAGGAAAAAAAAATAGTAGAAGAGAAGAAATCATATTTTGATGGTCTCCACATAGACTTTCTGGAAGGGTTTATTTAGCCAGGATAGAAAATTAGGATAGGCTGTTAACTGTGATCCAAAAAAGTTTGTATGAACTCTGAAATATAATTATATTGTCCTTTCATCATAAAACAAGGTACTGCTAACTCAAGCATTACTTCTATTTAGACATGGGAATGACTCCCACAGCTTCAGAAGGCTGATCTGTCAAATGACCCTCAACACACCACAAGAAATTAAAATTCATTTATAAGCTCCAATAGTTTTGTCAACCAATGGACTATTAATTCATGTAACTGTATCATTAAGAACAGAAGATACCTGCTTCGACCCCAATTACCATTGCTTGGCAGTCTGACTTATGCTTACTCCTTTCAAGTTATAGCATGGAATAAAAAGTTGTAATTAAGATTGTATTAGTTATATTATTTGAACAGAATATAAGACAGCCTTGCTTAGGAGAAAATAATAGCTGCCCCTCAAATACATCCTTGAAATAACTGTGTCACCTTTCCTAATCCACAATAACTGATTTTTCATGTAATCTCCTTTTTGTATAATCTTATGCAGTTTTAGACTTTTGGGTGTTTGAAGGCAAATACTTGCAATTTAGCATATGAAACTGCTGTTTTGAAATGTGCTTAAATAAATTTCACTATGTTTTAAATGGGAATACAGGATGGATTGACATTAATACAAATGGACGCTGTCTGTTTTTTTGAATCTAAAGTAAGACTATATCCAGAGGTGGTATTCAGCAGGTTCTGACCAGTTTTGGAGAACCGGTAGCAGATGTTCAGACTGGGTTTGGCATTTTTGTCTACCTATTGAGTCCTTACCAAGGACCTGGGATAGGCAGATCTGGATGTTTGATCATGTTACAGATATCGTCGCAGGATGGAAGCTGTTCCCAGTAATACCACCTTCTGCAATTGTGTGATGGTGAATTTGTGAATGCCGATAGTGTTCAAGTGGTTCTCCAGTTGTCTGGGATTGTACCCAAGGTGCCTATTACTCTTGGTACTACCCTTGCTTGCCTTTGCCACAGTTGTTTTATTTCTGTTCGTAGGTCTTTGTATTTTGTTATCTTCTCCAGTTCTTTCTCTTCTCTTCTGCTGTCTCCAGGCACTGCCACATCCAATATCCATCCAGACTTTTTTGTTTTTCTTACCAACAACTGTTAACTCCAGGGTGTTAAGTGGCAGGTGCCTGTCTGTCTGAATTCTAAAGTCCCAGAGCAATTTAACTTCTTCATTTTCTATGACTCTGTATTTTATGATCCCATCAGTTCTTGCTTGCAGGCAAATGATATTTCTTGCAGATTTTCCAATGCACCGTTGTTGCTACTTTGTCATGCCGTTGCTTGGAATCAGTCTGTGTGATCTTCTTGCAGCAGTTTATCAGATAGTCCACTGTTTCTTCAGCTTCTTTGGCATTTACTGGCATTTACTGTCTATTGCTGTCTTTTCAATTCTGGCTTTGTATGATGGTGATGATAATGATGAAGATGATTGTTGTTGTTGTTGTTGTTTTCTGGTGGTTTTCCACCCTAACTTGTCTGATTAGGGTTGGTTGGTTTATTTCTTTGTTCTAGCCAAGATCAGCTAAGGTAAGCCACCTGCTATATCATGACAGACACACACAATATTTATTTGTTTATTTATTACATTTATCTGCTGCCCATTTCACAGTTTGAGTTGACTCATATTTTCTCTGTAAGGGGCCATTTTCAGAATTCAGGGTTGCAAGAAGGAGCTGAGCTGAATTTTGGGCTTTTGCCTGGTATTTAGGAGATGTACTTGACTATTATATTGAGCCTTGTAGAGCTTACAATTTTTTCCCATGTGAGAAATCATGTGCTAAAACATTGATCAGAGGATGAAAAAAATGAAGAGGACATGCTGAGGGTTTCCCACCTTTGATTTATTGTTATGTTTTACATATGAAGAACAACACTATGATATGTTCAGATAAATAATGTGTGAATTGTAAATGTTCTTTCACCCCCGTGCAATTGAAAAAAGACTCCTTTTGGAATGGAAAAAGAGATAAGATTTTAAACTGTAAATAAACAAAAGATGTGGAATTAGAATAGTATTTCAAGTTCCTCCCTGGAGAAACATTTGAAGTATTGAGAAGAAAGTTTTGACGAAGTGGTCAATGGGGTGTTACTGGATATTGCTAGATAATCATCACATTTCAGCAAAGCAAATTATAAAGCTAATATTGAGGTACTTTATCGGTGAAGAAATGAGCAAGAACTCCTGTTGAGTTCACTCAAGCACAGGCTGAGCAGTTTCCCACAAAATCAGAATATTTGAAGCAGGAGATTAGGAAGAGGAAGCTGGAGGCTACACAAGAAGCAGCCCTAATTAATTAACCTTGACTGTAAATTAAAAGAGGGAATTCTAGTATTCCCTCCTGTGTTAATATGCACAAATTCCACACTCCCTGGAGCTTTAACAAATGGATCGGAGATTTTGTGGAAGCATTTATTACATGAGGGAGGTAGTATTGACTCTGAATAATTGTTTGATCTCCACATCCAGTCTTTAAATAGCCCAACAAGTTGTCTCTCAGGACTTGGTTTGTTTATTATTTATTTATATCCCATCTTTATTATTTGTACAAATAACTCAAGGTGGCGGAAATGCCTAATACACCTTCCTGCTCTAACAACATCCCTATGAGGTGAGGTGAGGTAAAGTGAGATGAGATAAAGTGAGGTGAGGTAAAATGAGGTGAGGTAAAGTGAGGTGAGGTAAAATGAGGTGAGGTAAAGTGAGGTGAGGTGAAGTAAAGTGAGGTGTCAAGTCATTTCCCTATGTAGCTTACTATACATACACAGGACAGAGCTCCAAAAATTTAACATCCTAGCCTAGATGCTTAAGAAAGGATCTATTCTTCATTCTTCATCTATTCTTGAATGGCTAATGGTGTGGCATAAGCAAGCACTGGAGCCCATAACACCAGATTTTGCACTGGAAGGCAAAATCACAAAACTGCTTCTCACTTATTTTGAACATGTCATGCAGGGGAATTCACTGGAGGAAAAAGTTACATTGGAAAGAGTTAGCAGTAAAAGGAAACCAGGTCCCCAAAGAACAGGGTCTATGACAATTTGCCGCAGCCAATTCACCACAGCCAACTCACCAAGGCCAACTTGTCACGGCCAACTCACCGTGGGACAGCTCACTGCAGGACAAGAGTTACACTAATATCAAATAAATGGTGGAATAGAATAATTAAAGAAAGGAGGGACAGAATGAAAGGTGAACGACAAAAAATAAAATAATTTTATTTATTTATTTTAAAGAATTAAATTGAATTGTTAAATTTAAATTTAATTTAAATCAGAAGTAACTGCTGATTCATGGCATTTATGGCAAAAAAAAAAAAAAGAGTAAAATATGGACACACTGCAAACTGCAGTAAATGTGGGCTGGTTATTGAGTGCCTCTCATGCAGTTGCCTGACCATGGCAAGGACAGCCATTGGAATTTCAGGACCAGATTGTAAATACTCTGTGGGGAGATCCATGGTAACTCCAAACAGTCACCAACTAACTGGTTGTAAGTCGAAGAACACCTGTATAGCTAATATAGGTGTTAGCTAATAACTACCACCAAACACACACCCATGGAAAACTCAAATTATTACAAAAGCCCTAAATTCCACTTGTGAAGCTTTCCCTGAAATTCTTTCTCATGTGAAAGAATTTCTCTTTCATTAAACTGAGTAAGAACCAATAGTAGAAAATACAGTAGAATTTATCTGCTCATCAGCAACTCCAAAGTTCTTCCTTTAGGCGCTGTGGCTGAAGGAAAATAATATTATAGAAAAAGCTTTTTCATGGAACTATTCCTGCTTTCAGCGGCATGATTATTACTAACCATTTGTAATTTTCAATGTGACTATTGTACAATGGCACTTGTAAAATTAATGTTCTAGGCACACAAAGTGGCCAGGAACACTAACATCAGCATTTTGTCTTCCAGTCAACTCAGAGCGCCCTTTGCACAAGCCTTGATTGTGTTATCTCAAAAAGCTTAATCTCAGGATTATAAATTTGGAGAGGGGGAATTGAAATCCTTAACTCTAATATGTTCTCCCCATTCCTTGTCATTTTCTGCTGATTGCAACATCAACCTCTCAGAAATATATCAAATATGGTTGCTAGCTATTCAAAGGTTACACGCTCCTGATTTATAAAGTGCTTCTTTTTTTTTTTAAAGATCATACTTCTCTCATTTATGAAGAATGTACAAATGTCCATTGGCTCTTTAAAAAAAAAATGAATGAAGTGGAATTCTCATCCAGTGTTAACCTAAACGAGCAATTTCTTGTATAACTTTAGTATACTACAATCATTTATACAGTATACATCTCATATCTGAGATCATAAAATTAGTCCCAGCTCAGACATACCATATCTGAGATCATAAAATTACTCCCAGCTCAGACATACAGCATTGTGTGTTTAGGCAACAAAAATGCCTAAAATCTTTTTATACAGATCGTGATGGTTTAATGCATACAATTTGGGCATTCTGGATGATCCACGCAAAGAAGAGGGGGTCAATCTATTCTCCAAACCACCTGAGGACAGGAAAAGAAGCAATGGATGGAAACTAACAAGGAGAGAAGCAACCTAAAAGTAGGAAGAAATTTCCTGACAGTTAGAACAATTAATATTGTTAATGCTCCAACACAGGAGGTTTTAAAGAAGAGATTGGACAGCCATTTGTCTGAAATGGCATAAGGTTTCCTGCCTGAGCAGGGGGTTGGACTAGAAGACCTCCAAAGTCCCTTCCAACTTTGATATTCTGTTACATTCTGGCAGACATATAAGCTCTCTTGGAATCTAATAGAAGTCCTTTTAAAAGGTTGGTTCCTTTATTATTTTAATTATTAATAATTAGGAAAGTAAAAGTTCCCCTCGCACATATGTGCAAGTCGTTCCTGACTCTAGGGGGCAGTGCTCATCTCCGTTTCAAAGCCGAAGAGCCAGGCTGTCCAAAGATGTCTCCGTGGTCATGTGGCTGGCATGACTAAATGTCAAAGGAGCACGAAACACTGTTACCTTCCCACCAAAGGTGGTCCCTATTTTTCTACTTGCATTTTTTACATGCTTTTGAACGGCTAGGTTGGCAGAAGCTGGGACAAGTAACGGGAGCTCACCCCGTTATGCGGCACTAGGGATTTGAACTGCTGAACTGCCGACCTTTTGATTGACAAGCTCAATGTCTTAGCCACTGAGCCACTGTGTCCCTACTAATAATTAGGAAACATAACTGTCAATAGCTGAAAACTCAGGTATGAAAAATGAGAAGCCTACATCATTGCAACCACACAAGGATTTTTTTTTTCAATTTATATGAAGAAAGTGTATAGGAAGGAAACGTCAGTGGGAACAATATTTTCCAATATTTTTCTCTTTCCTTTCCAATGACAAAAGTGTGTGCTGAGATACCATCACTGAGAAGATGCTATATTTCATTGCATGCTGGGAAAATAGACTCCTGAAAAGTAATATGCTTTTTTTCACTAGTATTGCAATGCTTCCTGAGAAAGCTCATAAAAACTGAGTTGCTTTGTTCAGTTAGGCTGAGGAGAAATTGACCCATCATTCGATAACTTGGCAGGATGGCCAAATGTGGCTACTGCAGGAAGAAGAAAAATGTTGCCAAAGAAACATATAAAATCACTGAACCCTGTGAAGACAATATGAATGTGTCTGTATATCCTAAGATAAAGTTTACTTCGCACAAATCAAGAAACAGTCTCAAAAAAGTTATGGAGATTTTTAAAATGGGTTTTTATTTATTCTTTTGATTAATATGCCTGCCCACTTCACCACAGACACTCTGGGTGCCTAAAAGGTAAGTTTAGCTATTAAAAAATGGAGCAAAATCAAACACATATTTTGAAACAATGTCTTGTAGGTACTGTAGACTTACTTCCTTATTTACTTTTTTTCCAGTCACTTTTAAGATAATTTTGTTTTATCTATTGTTGTATCTGTTATATTCTAATGCCCACTATTCTCAACAGACAAGTATTGTGGAATATTACCTCAAGATGCATGTCCCAGGTTCTCATGATTGCATAGTAGTATGGGAACTACATAGTTATGTTGTTGTGTACTTCCATATACAACTAGGTTAAATTTGTTTAGGAATTAAATTTGTTTTTTAACCCTTATTCAGCTGAGGAAAAGAAAAAAATTGAGGAGAAGGAGGAGGGAAGTGCTTTTCAAGAGGAGCCCCATGTAGAGAGCATTACAGTAGTCCAGTCGGAAGGTGACAAGGGCATGAGTGACCGTGCGCAAGGCGTTTAGTGTAACATATATTTGTAGCTCACCAAGAAACAGTGCTGTTGGTCAGCTTAGTTTGGTATTGAATTTCAACCATGAAATGAGCCCTGGGAAGTTTTTAATGAAGCAACTAGCTGGCCGCTAGCATGGAACCATCCCCTCCCCCTTCCCTCCACCACAGTCGGTAAAACCGGAAACATTGGGAAACTCTGATCTAGAGAACAGAGTGAGTTGGGCACTCACTCTAATAGAAGGCAGTACAGGAAGACCTTAACTTACCACAATTGTGACTGGAACTTCCATTACTAGGAGCTGTGGTGGCACAGTGGTTAGAATGCAGTACTGCAGGCTACTTCTGCTGACTGCCATCTCCCTGTAATATGGCAGTTCGAATCTCACCAGGCTCAAGGTTGACTCAGCCTTCTATCCTTCTGAGGTCAGTAAAATGAGGATCCAGATTGTTGGGGGCAATATGCTCTGGCTCTAAATCGCTTAGAGAGGGCTGTAAAGCACTGTAAAGTGGTATATAAGTCTGAGTGCTATTCCTATTCCTAAGTAAGGTGATCATTAAATGGGTCATGTTGAAATTTATGAATGTTTTTACCATGGTGATTCATGGTTATTATGTAAACCATGTGGTCATTAAAGCAAATTCAGCTTCTCCCATTGTCTTTGCTTGTTGGAAACCAGCAGGGAAGTTTCAAATAACAACCACATGATCCCAAACACTACAACCAGAACAACTAGACACACAAACAGTTTTTTCCTGAACACCATCACTCTGCTAAACAAATAATTCCCTCAACACTGTCAAACTATTCACTAAGGCTGCACTACTATTAATTTTCTCATCGTTTCTATCACCCATCTCTTCCCACTTATGACTATATGACTGTAACCTTGTTGCTGGTATCCTTAAGATTTATATTGACTGTTTCCCTGTGACTATCATTAAGTGTTGTACCTTATGATTCTTGATGAATGTATTTTTTCTTTTATATACACTGAGAGCATATGCACCAAAGACAAATTTCTTGTGTGTCCAATCACACTTGGCCAATAAAAAAATCTATTCTATTCTATTCTATTCTATTCTATTCTATTCTATTCTATTCTATTCTATTCTATTCTATTCATAAATATTTAAAAGTTGACAGGTGCCCAAATTTTCATGACATGACTATAGGGATGCTGCAATGGGTGTAACTGTAAGGACCAGTCATAAATCACTTTTCTCAGCCCTGTCATAACTTCAAATAGTCACTAAATGAATGGTCATAAGTCAAGGACTAATTGTACCAAAATCATAATTTTGTTTGACATAATCCTACCATTAAGGGTAATGCTGCTTGCTAATACATCCTTATAATTTTTTTTACGTTCTATGGTGATCTAGATGTAAATATAGGTGCAGATGTTCACTTTACTACTTTTGGTTCAAGTCATATTAGCTCTTAGTATGTTTGTATTAATGCAAAATGGTTAAGGCAGGCTCTAAAAACTAACTTGAGAGGGAGGCAGCTACTCAAAATTTTGTGCAGTGCTTTGAATTGGTTTAAGTAATTTGGAGTATTCAGATGAGAGCACCCTGAGCCATCTGCAAATGGCAGGGACTCTAGCATGGCTGCCAAGTCAATCATCTTCAAACGGAATGTTTCTCCTCCTTCAGCAAACCCTTTCAGATGAGGGACTAACTAGAGGGGACTCATTTTAAAGCTGGAGCTGGATCCTAATCAACCTTGTCCACAAATGTTTATATAAATTCTGTCTGGACATTTTGAAGATCTCTCCCCCCCTCTCTCCCCCCTCTTTCTCCCTCCCTCCCTCTTTCTCCCTCCCTCCCTCCCTCCCTTTCCCCATCTCTCTCTCTCTCTCTCTCTCCCCAGACAGACATAGTGCTCACCTTCATTTCTAGGCTGAGGCAGCTAGCATTATCCAAAGACAATTTCTCTGGTCATGTGGCCAGCATGGCTATACACCAAAGGTGCACTGAACACTGTTACCTTCCCAGGTATCAGGCAGAGTGATACCTACCATGTTTTCCTGAAAATAAGACCCTGTCTTATATTTTTTTGAAGACTGAAATAAGCACTTGGCCTTATTGCCATGCGCTCAAAAGCCCGATTGGGCTTATTATCAAGGGATGTCTTATTTTGGGGGAAACAGGGCATTTACCTACTCACAGTTGCGTGCTTTTCAACTGTTAGGTGAGCAAAAGCTGGGGCAAGTAACAGGAACTCATCTTGTTGCACCGAGTTCGGGTCTTGAACCCAGACTGTCAGCTCACCAGCTGACAACCTGAGCCTTTTTAACGACTGAGCCATTGCGATATATATATATATATATATATATACATATATATATATATATATATATATATATATATATATATATATATATATATATATATATATATATATATATATTTTCTCTTCTCTAATTACAAAGTCAGATCATTTTGCAACAGGAGATAGATGTATATAAAGAAGTACTATATAAAGAACTACTGTTGTGGCCCATCAGCGGCCTGTGCAGTTAGTAGCTGATTCTGACAGCGAGGAAGCTAGTGTTGTGCTGCGTCAGTAGCCTGTGCAGCTGGCGCTTGAGTTAGACAATGAGGAGGCTGGAGAAGATCTGGTGCCAGAGGCGGGGATTCAGCCAGGGCCTTCAGAACCTCCAGAAGCTCCTATAAGTGAAGAGGAAGAAGAGGAGAAGCCTCTTCTAGATGCACAAGCATACAGGTCTGTTAAAAGGCAGGAGTGACTCCTCAGGAGGAAGTCTCCTCGAGAATAAGGCTTGGGGCTAATTGGTCACTCCCCTAGACTATTTAAGGAAGGATGACGACTGATGCAATTTGCAGCAAACAACTTCATTCATATTCCTTCGTTTCTTGATTCCAGAAACATTTGATTCGGCTCTTGTTTCTCTCTTGTCAGTTTTCCTGCAAATTGCTTCTGTGCCAACCACAGTAAGATTATGGTTATCTGAAATACTGTGCCTCAGAACTGAGTTATTATTCTTTGGATTCTTGTCGGCTGTTAATGAAGTTAAATTAATAGCCCTTGTTCAGAAAAGACTGATTTAAACTGCACTTGAGTTCAAACAACTACTAAGAAAGCTCATTAATAGTCCTTAATTAGTAAACTAAGGTTTGTACGGACTTCATGTGTGCTGCGTTCTTTGGGGTCCGTAGCTGGGGCAGAACAACTACTTTCTCTATAGGAGAAAGTAGTTCTTTATATAATGCTTTTTATCTGCAGAAAAAGAGTTCAGGTGTTCAGTGTCCTTCTTCTTTTCTCCAACGCCAAACCCTATATTTCAATACTGCACATTTAAGGTGAAGATTTTGTTGCCAGGAATCTGGCTTCCCATTTCCAAATATTATGAAGAATTCCTCCACTCCTTGTAAAGCAGGAAACACCCACCCACACACCTGTTTCTTCAATAGGCAATAATGAGTGCTATAAATGACAAGTTCTGATTCAGCCCACCGTTAGCGGGAAAAAGGTAAATCTTTCATTAAAACTGTACTATCCACAAGTGCTGTTATGACAGGCTTTTTTCCAGATTAATTTGCTTCTCTGCTTTCTCAAGATACAAAGCTTATGATTCTATTGCTATTTTTTTTCATGTCTGGTTGTTCTTAGACTTACACATTTCTACAAATATGTTAATTTTCCAGAGTTAAATGTGCTTCGTGTGTTGTCTGGAATTCTAGCTAAGCATCAATAAAACTCCTTTTCCCCAGCCAGTATCAATTTAAACCCATTTTATGGGTATATTTGAAAAACGAATTAATATCTCTGTGATAAATAAGTAATTTCTAAAAGAAGTGACTATAAGATACTTCTTTGTTTTTCTGCTTGGTGTTTTTGTAAAAATTGTGGGGGATTCCCCTGCTTGTATTCTTAACAGTAATACAGGAACAAATGCCTAAATCTGCTCATTTTGTTCTATGTCATTTGGGAGTGGGAATCAGTGATGGAATTTTTCCTTAGAAGCAAAATGTTTGGATGAGAATGAGCATATATTAAGAAAAGAACTACGGTGAGAATTGGCTATGGTATGAATTGTACTAGTATTACATCTTCTTCAAAATGAAATTACGCTCAACCTAAAAAGAAATAGTTAAAGGCGCAAGAAAGCATTGCAGAATCATATACACCCAGCTAGATGGCCTAGCTCAGTGGTTCTCAACCTGTGGCTTAAGAACTCCTTGCAGGGGAGGGAGCTGTGATGTCACTGGGAGTCTACGAAGGCTTGAAGAAATGTTATGATTTAAGTTTTGAGTTTAAGTCTTGGGGGTCCGTGGCAATGTTCCATGGCCACAAAAAGTATTTAAAGGGGGCCCATGCAGTGGTGGGATTCAAAATTGTTTATTACCAGTCCTGGGGGTGTGGCTTCATGGGCATGGTATGGCTTGGTGGCATGGCAGGGGAAGGATACTGTAAAATCGCCATTCCCTCCCCACCCCACTAATCTGCTTTCCAGCTCTGTTCTCCTGTGCACGGCAACAAAAGAAGACCCAATCAGCTGGGACTCAATGAGCTGGGACTTGGGAGGCAACAAATAGTTGGGGGTGGGGCCACTCAGAGGTGGTATTTGCCGGTTCTCTGAACTAGTCAAAATTTCCTCTACTGATTCGCCAGAACCGGTCAGAACCAGCTGAATACCACCTCTAGGTCCATAGCGAAAAAAAGGTTGAGAACCACTGGCGTAGCTAATTACCTAAACATCTAGTTTTCTAAACCTAAACAGTTTTTACCTGAAAAGGAAAACTAGGACATAGAGTGAACTCCAACTCAGATCAGAAAGTTGTAAAACAGCAACTATGGCAACATATCAATGTCCTGGGAGAAGCAGTGCCAAAGAAAATGATAATGAATTTATGCATGTAGTCACCAGGAGTTAACATTACTCAGAAACTCTACTTAACTATTGTGAGAGTTAAATGTCTGTGGAGATTCTCAGCCATCCAAGGTCATGGTTGTCCCAAAGCTGCTTTTTTTCAAGCGGCAATTGGACTTTCTGTTTTTTCTTTGAAGACATTTCGCTTCTCATCCAAGAAGCTTCTTCAGCTGTGACTGGATGGTGGGGAAATGAAAGGATTTATATTCCTTGCAGACAGCTGGTTGTTTGCATTCTTTTAGCAAGTCCTTGAGGTCTGCATCACAAACTGAAGCGCAAATGGTTCCTGTAGTCTGCAATTTTTCATTCATTCATATTCCTGAACCATTCGAGTATAAATCCTTCCATTCTGCACCATCCAGTCAGAGCTGAAGAAGCTTCTTGGATAAGAAGCAAAACATCTTCAAAGAAAACTAAAAAGACCAGTTGCCTCTTGGGAAAAAAAAGCACCTTTGGAATATTTTTAGAGTTGTCTATATTGAAAACTCACACTGGTCATTGTCAAGAGATTTTTGGATGCAGTTTAAAGCAATTTAACCTATAAGACCATATATATCTTTGCACTAGCTTCATGTCTGTCTACTCGAACTAGGATTAATCACCCAATAAGACTATCATGGGAAAAAATACTAGTAATTCCTCATTATCATAAAATTAAGGAGACTGGATCTAAAGAAGAAACAGTTTTTACTAGTGGTTTTGCTCTGTATTAGCTTTTCTCAAGAAGTTAGATAACCAGGGGTAGGACTGAAAATTTTTAGCAACCGGTTCTCTGCCCAGTTGCTGGCTGGGCGTGGCCATGGGGGTGGGCCTAGTTGGCTTCTTGCACCAGGGCAGAGGGCAGTTTTGCCCTCCCCAGGCTCCGGAGGCTTTCTTTGAGCCTTGGGGAGGGCAAAAAACGGCCTCTCTGGGCTCCGGAGGCCCTCTGGAGGCCAGAAACCGGCCTGTTTCCAGACTTCTGGTACTTCCAGTAGTCCTGTTTTTCACCCTCCCAGAGCCTCCATACGGGCCCTGCACTTACCTGGCATCCAAAATGGGCCACATGGAGACTCCTGGGAGGGGAGGGGCAGGGTGGGTGGGGTCAGCCAGTCCTTGCAACTACTGGTTCAGTAAACCAGATTAAAATTAACATCTGATTCGCCCGAACCAGTCCGATCTGGCTGAATCCCACCCCTGGATAAGCCCAACTTCACAATTTTTCCAGAAACAAGTTAAAACAACAGAGTTCATCCAAGCGTCTTTCTCAATTTAATTTCTGGAGGGAATGCCATGCGTATGTTTTTATTGCTTTAAATTAATCAGTTTTATAATTGTTTTTGCAAACCACCAAAAGTCACATGATTATTGTAGTGTATCAATGTAAGAAGCACATATGTATATATAAAAACAAGTAAGAATGATATATTTTGAAAGACTTCAGAGGTGAAGAGAGGCTTTTACTGTGAGTTTTATAGTAGAGTGGTTTCATATTCCAGCAGTCTTCACTTAGTATCCATGGAAAGATGTTGGACTAAAACAACTGGATTTTGTGACTGAAGTTAAGGAACGTAATGTTAGAATGTTTATTTTATGCAAAAAATGCACAGTTTAATAGAAATTTGCATAAACAATTCAGTTTGCTTCTAGGACTAAAAGGTGCTTTGAAATATAAACTACTTTAGAGTTTAGGGCAATGAGTATCTGCCTATAGAGCAGTCTATTAACCAATAGCAATAGCAATTAGACTTATATACCGCTTTACAGTGCTTTACAGCCGTCTCTAAGCAGTTTATACAGTCAGCATATTGCTCCCAGCAATTTGGGTCCTTATTTTACCAAACCTTGGAAGGATGGAAGGCTGAGTCAACCTTGAGCCTGGTGAGATTTGAACTGCCAAATTGCAGGCAGCCAGCAGTCAGCAGAAGTAACCTGCAGTACTGCACTCTAACCACTGCGCCACTGTGGCTCATGCTATCTATTGATCAAGATGAGAAAACACAATTTTGTTCTGTTTGTTTTCAGCAGAAAGAGTTGAGATTTGAAGGAATAGTAGACAATCCATAGTAGATGAAAAACACTCAATTTTAGAAAAAGAAGTGAAAAAATCTGAACTAGAGAAATATCTGTCACTTTATCCATCTTCCCCAGAATTTCTCAGTTGCAGCATTTTATAGGGAAAGGAGTTGGCAGTTAATTGTGCTTGCTATTTAGCAGAAAGCAACTGTGTCCTAAAAAGGAACCAGATCTTATATAAACATAATGTTGTTGTTATTGTTTCAGTGCACCTGATTTCATGTTAAGAAGACATGAAAAAGACAAAGGGAAAAGCTTAATGAGCCGATTAACCAGTTTAAATAACAAGGCGATTATGCTGCCTAAGTCGTCCTTATTATGAAAGGTCATTCAGAGCATATGAAATCATGCACTGTGGCTGTAACATTTTTGGTAAGCATTCAATTATTATTTCAGATAATTTGACTTAATTATGTTCTAATTAGTTGCATTAGCAGGAACCAACCAGAAATACTTCGGCCAATAGAGACTTCAAAACTAAAACCTCAATAGTAGATTATAGAAATTACCTCAATGTCTTTTCTAAAGTAGAAGTGGTCCAAGTACAATTTATGTAGTCATTTTTTTAAAAGAAAAATTCAAAAGATTAGGATATGTGTTATTTTTTTTCCACAGCTAGAAGTTAATTATATGTATTTACCCTGATAAATGTCTACTATATCCAGGGGTGGGCTTCTGGGGGTTCACAGGGGTTTGGGAGAACCTCTAACTAAGATTCTGTGCAGTTCGGAGAACCCCCAAATCCCACTTCTGGCTGGCCCGCCACCCCACCCCACCCCTCCCAGAAGTCCCCACATGGCCCGTTTTGGATGCAGGTAAGTGCAGGGTGCACATGGAGGCTCTGGGAGGATGAAAAATGGCCTACCAGAAGTTTGGGAAGGCCAGAAACAGGCCTGTTTCCAACCTCCAGAGGGCGTCCAGAGCCTGGGGAGGCCATTTTTACCCTCCTGGAGGCTTGAGAAAAGCATTTGGAGCCTGGGGAGGGCGAAAATGCCCTCCCTGCCATGGTGCAGGAGACTGACTAGGCCATGCCCACCATGGCCATGCCCACCCAGCAACTGGGCAAAGAATCCCTTGCTAAAATTTTTGAAGCCCACCTCTGACTATATTCAGAATAAACGAAAGAAGTAAAAAAACAGAAATAGTAGATGAATTTGTGTGCAAAGAAAGATGAATATTTCAAAAAGTTTGGCTTCAAGGACTTTGAATGAAAACAAATCAAGGACAAGAAAAGACACATCATGATTAGATGTATCATAATTGGATTACTGAAGGAAAGTCAAGGAGTAATTATCAGGAGATCATTCTGAGACGACAGTAGGACAGTATTTTCAGGATGGGGAAAAAAGGGACAGTATTTAAGAAGGGTAAAAAGTTTGGGCCAGAAAAAATACAAGCTTAGTCCTCTCTCCCAAAGGTGCTTTTTCAAAAGGCAACTGGACTTCCTTTGATTTTCCTTGAAGATGTTTTACTGCTCATCCAAGAAGCTTCTTCAGTTCTGACTGAATGGTGGAGAATGGAAGGATTTATCTCCCTTGCAGCCATCTGGTCATTAGCACTTTTTTCTTAGAATTGTGAAGGTTTATCTGTGCTCGCAGGGTCATCTGAATAGTGCAAATGGGTGTGAAACTTTCTTGAAATTGCTGAAAGGACTGTATTGTAACTTTCAGTAGTTCCAAGAAGGTTTCACACCCATTTGCCCTATTCAGGTGACCTTCAGGGCACAGATAAACCTTCAAGAGGCCTCAACGATTCTCAGAGAGAGTACTAATAACCAGATGACTTCAAGAAATATAAATCATTCCATTCTCCACCATTCAGTCAGAACTGAAGAAGCTTGTTGGATGAAAAGCAAAACGCCTTCAAGGAAAAACAAAGCCCAGCTGCCTTTTGAAAAAACACTTTTGGGGCAACCATGACCTGGATGACTGAAAATCTATATAGACGGTTAGTTCCTCTCCATGCTCAATTTGAAAATAAAAGCTTTTATCAACACTTTCCAATGTTTTCATTTTTTTTTTTCTGCAGTAGATGCTGAAGTGAACATCAGTACAAAATCTAGTTTGAAAAGAATTTAAGAAGAAATCATTGCTGATTTTATGGGTATCTGATATAGCTATGAAGACATTATGTGTATCGAGACACCATAATGAATTATGCAAATTACATAACTGATGTGAATGATGCCAATTACATAATTCATGTCACATGGCTTATATGATACAATTCAAATTCAAATTCAAATCTTTATTGTCAGTGCACAACATATGTACAATGAGATTGGTTGAGCTCCCCCGAGTACAATACAACTCACAGTGAAGACAGAAAATCCCTAATCCAATAAATCATATTAACAAAACACCCAGTCCTATTGCACCAGTGTGAACATGTTACACATTGCACCGGCCCTGCAAGTCCATCATACTATGTAGTTATGATGTTATTTCTCATTCAGTAGAATTTGTTCCTCTTGCTCCTTTCTTCTGCAGATTTGTTCCAATTCCATTTAAAAGAAATATTAACAAGGAAGAAACAAAACCCTTTTCTCCATCAAAACAGACAGTTCTCCATTGGACACATGGAAATAAAACTTTTTCAATGTACGAAAGCTTTTTATGTTCTGGATTTTGCAAATGTCTTGATTGTTTGTAAAAATGAAAATTTGATGTATTTTTCCAAGAGATTATAGCTATAAATTTTCTCATCTTGAAAGAATGATAGGCACACAAATTGGAGTAAGATGCTATCATCTCTCAGTTCTTTTAAAGTCAAGGAAGGCTGATGAAATTTCCAGCAACTTGGAGAAGGAGACTACAGTAGTGACCAAAATTGTGGAAACCTTTTGGGAAAAGTGTATTTTCTAAAACTAGCTAATAACACCACTTTTTTTTTTTGGAGTAGCACAATAAAATTATATATCAATGATTATTAATTATTAATCAAGAATGTAATGCAATAACTTTTATGAAGGATTTGCTGTTAGAATAGCAGTTACAGTATAAAGAAGAAAAGTGAAACACGTAGAAAAAATGAGATATACAAAAATTATCATGTCAGTTAATACATAGTTAGGTAACCCTAAGCATCACTTACAATGTCTTCCCATGGAGTGAATCAAGTCTTTTAGTTCTGGCAGCTGTTAATATGCGAAACCAAGATTGAATGATTGCTTCTATTAACTTGGTTTTTGTCAAGTATTTGCAAGCCATTGGCACATATATCATACAGACACTAGTGGAGGCAGAAAGTGCCCCCACCCCTATGTGGAGAGGAGGGGCTTACACTGAGTATAAAACCCCCTCTAACCTTTCCACCATGCTCTCTTTTACGTTTGTTCTCCATGAGACATGATCTTTGATAGGGGTAGTCACACACGCTGTGTGCCCCCTATCCTAATGGATATTAAGACAGCCTTTGTATATAGTTAATATGTTTTGTTATATGAATAAATACATTTATCACATTTATTCATGCATCTGCCTTTGGACTCTTCTATGCTCCTGGGTGTTTCTACAATCCCAATTTCCAGAGAATGGTAGCAGAGGGAATGGTAGCAGAACTCCACTCCAGGAGCTGTTGAAAAGGCGAGATGCCCTCCAAAATAACCTGTGAGAGAAGCTCCCCTGTTGTGACCAGAGGCCTTCAACGGAGGAGAACTTCACAGCAGCCCCAGACTGAATCAACGATGGAAAACATTGAAGGGGGTTTCCATCCAGCTACACCCTGGCAGCCAGAGGCCACCCAGATGCAGCAAGAGATCCCAGGGGCCGAGCCAAGCGATGCTGGAGAAAGCTTCTTCAGCACTGACGACGAGGGGGCAGAAGGACCAGATGAAAGCCTGGACAGGCAAGTGGCTGAGATGTCAGAAGAGGAGTGCCGAGCAGCGCTCGCCTTCCTCCTGAAGACAAGGGCAGCAGCCAGAGAGAGGCCTGAGGAGGCAGCACCAGAGATGCCTGCCATCCCGGTAAGGACTCCCCTGCCTGATCTCTCCAAGGTGGCGCCTGCCGCCAGAGAATCTCCCCCCCACCCAGTTTCCCGCCAAACAAAATGGCCGCCAGGCCACTTCCGGAGGCAACTTCCTCCAAGATGGCTGCTCCCCTGGGCACTTTGCCAGAACCACGAGCCAGGCCATCCCCAGCTCCACAGCCCAGGCCTACAACGCCAGCCAGTCAGTTCAGCATTCCAGCGGCCCAGAGGACTACTCCGAACCCACAAGCCCCTTGCCAGGCCCCGCCTGCCAGGGCAAACATCAAAGAGGCCATAGAGGCCCTGGTCGCTGCCCTGGAACTTAGGGAGCAACCACCCACTGGCCGCCCCGAGGTCCCAGACCCAGCTGCCCACTTAAGGAGGGCCCCAAATCAAATCTCCCACCCCCGGAGGAACCCAGATGGACCTGCAGCCTCCCACCCCCCACTGCAGAGGCGCTCACCATTCACTGAATGCTCCACGGAGGCCCAGGCTGAGGCCTCCACACCTTTCCGGTCCTGCTGGGATGATCCGGAGCTGCAATCCTACTCCTCTGATGGAGAAGAGGAGATCCAGAGACATTTCCAGGCCTACCCAGCCCATGGACCTCATCTGATGGGCCTCCAGTCTCCAGAAAGATCTCCAGGCCTTCTTCCCACTCCTCCAAGGTTTCCCCGCCACATCGCTGATGTCCGGGCCTATACTGAAGCTCCAGCCAGACCTGACTTCAGAGCTCAGAGAGGGAGATCGGAGCTCCAACAAGAAAAGGCTTTGGAGCATGCTCCATTTCCTGCACGTGCCCAGTTGCTTCAAACTACAGAAGGACTACAAAAAGGAGCCAGACCTAAGCAATCGATCCCAGGCTTAGGGATCCCAATGCCATTCACAACAGGCTCTTTTCAGCCATTTGAACAACTCCCCATGCAGTTTAATGGCAATAATTTTGTAACTTTGCCAAATAATTTTGAAAAATTACATTTAAGTGGTCAGAATTTTAAAAAATGGTGTAAAGAGATTCAGATAATTCTCTTAAGAGACAATACTCTGGACATGATCAAAAGACCACCCCCTTTACCTTGGAGCCCTGAAATTGAGTTCCTGCATAAAAGAGCTTACACAACCCTGTTAAGTTCTATAGACACAGCTCTGTATGCCAGTCTTTCAGACGGCCTCACAGCTCAGGAATTTTGGACTGCCCTGTATAATTTGTTCCATAGTGACAATATGGCTGCAACCAGCAGATTGTCAAGAATTTTCCACAACTATAAACTCAAACCTGGTGTCAAAATGGGGGAACATTTGGCAACGCTTAAAGCCATGAGGGATGAGCTTATACAGAGGGGGGAGCCTGTTTCTGAATCCACTTTAATTAGCGTGATGTTGAACTCCCTAGACAAATCTTGGAGTCCCTTTATTATTTCTCTAGAAGGGGTTTCTAGGGAACAAAGAAATATAGAATACTTTTCTGGCCGCTTTATTGAGGAAGATTTAAGGCACAGAGATGAGGAACAACAAGAAATGAAGGAGGCATATCACAGACGTAGGCCTCAGAGGAGGCGCCAGGACACAAGTGAAAGGATTAATACCCTTCCCACCTGTTTTGACTGTGGCATACAAGGTCACTTTAAAAGGGAGTGCCCTTGCTCTAGGGCCAACACGGCCGGACTTAAGCACAATAAAAATAAAAGAGGCCGTGGAAGAGGGGGAGGTGGTCATAAAGGATACCAATTCTGTAGTGTCACTAGTGACAATCACACCTCCCAGGTAAAGGATGCTGAGGGGCTGTGGCTTCTTGATTCAGGTGCATCAACGCATATAGCCAACACGAAGCAACGATTTAAGGTTTTAAACCCACTCAAGTCCTCAGTAAAAGTTGCCACTGGGGACAAGGCAGAGGTAACTGGGGAAGGCGTGATCAATGTGCCTGGTATAGGAGATGTCACAGGGGCACTGTATGTTCCCTCAATCAAGAACAACCTTTTAAGCATCTTAAAATTGACTGAGGATAAAAATGTAAAACTGGTTTTTGAGAAGGGTGGAGGTTATGTTTTCGAAAGTGGGGATGTTGTTGGCGATATTGTAAAAATCAACAATTTGCCTTATTTTTCCCCAAAAGCAAAGGTCAAAAGGCACAAGAAACCTAACAAGAGGGCTCAGGGAGCTAATGCCCAGATAGAGCAGAAAGCTTCTGTGTCAGCCCCCAGGTTGTCCAAACTCAAGGACCCTGGACCTAAAACCAATGAAGCTTTTAAACCAGCTCCTAGGACATTCAAAGCCATTAAGGCTGAGTCCATTAAGGTCACAACTCCTCAGCCAACCCTGAGGAACTCTAAGGTGACCATTAATCCAGTGCCTATTCTCATTACTGAACAGACCAAGGCTTGTAATGGTAAGATACATAAGATTGACAAAGTATGCATGGGTAAACCTTTACATTTGGATTGTGCTCATATATTACACCGCAGGCTCGGCCATGCCAGCTTCCTGGTTATTAAGAAAATGCAAGATTTTTCTGATGGGCTTAAGATAAAGAATTGTAATACCTATTTGGAATGTGCCATCTGTTAGGCAGCAAAATCTAAAACTGCTGCTATACCCAAGGTCTCTTCCCGTCGTGCAAGGTACCCTTATCAGCTGGTATACATGGATTTGGTTGGTCCTTTTAGACCCTCCCTTGGTAGGGGGCGTTATTTTTTAACGGTAGTAGATGATTACTCTCGTTATGGCCATGTATTTATTTTAAAGGACAAAACTGAAGTCTTTACCAACTTCAAATATCTTTACAACCAGATCCAAACGCAACACAAGGTGTGCATCGCTCAGGTGCAGAGTGATAGGGGGACTGAGTTTACATCCAAGATTTTTGAAAAGTGGATGAAGGAGAGAGGTATCCTCCATTTTAAATCATCCTCTCGAACTCCGTCTGAGAATGGTATTGTAGAAAGGAGAAATGGCGTGCTGCAGAATGTCATGAACTGCCTACTTGCAGATGCTGACATGAGCCAAGTTTTTTGGGCAGAAGCGGTCAAAATGGCTAATTATCTAGTCAACAGGACGTGGAGTAGTGCCATTAACCAAACCCCATACTTCCTGGTCCATGGAAGGAAACCTAGCCTCTCACACCTGAGAATTTTTGGTTCCTATGCCTGGGTCCATATTCCCAAGCACCTCAGAAGAAAGGGGGGCAAGGCATCAAGGAGGCTCAGATTTATAGGTTATGCAACCGGCAGCAAGGCCTCTAGGTTTGTAGACAAAAATAACCTTGTCATTGTCTCTAGATCAGCTTCCTTTGAGGAGGGGTCAAATTGGTCAAAAATTCATTCCAATGAACCCGGTTATTCCCCTATTAGAAGCGACACTGAACAAGCAGCACCACCTGAAGAGGATGAACCAACAAACTCCAAACAACTGACCAGCAAAGATCCGGATGGTGATGAATCCCTACCTGACTCTGACGATTCAGACAAGGAATCCCTGGGTGACTTCACATCTCCTGCCTCACCTAAACGACCATATCTTCGCAGTGCCTGGGAGAGAGGCCCGCCCCATTTTGATTGGAAAGATACCTCCGGCAGCTCCAATTCTGACACCGATGCTCCGGATGACAATGATGATGGTGAGTGGCAATTTCCCAGACGGTCAAAACGCTCCAATAAAGGGGTGCCACCCAAAAGGTTGGACATTGGCTGTGTTGCCTCGGTCAACAGCGTTACCATGGCCCCTAAAACGTACTCAGATGTCCTCCAGCTTCCCGAGGAAGAACAGCGCAGGTGGAGGGTGGCAATGGAGCGGGAAATGGACAGTCTCAAAAAATTGAAAGTCTTCATCCCCATGGAAGTCCCCAAAAAGAGGAAAGCAATTGGCACCCGTTGGGTCTACAAGGTCAAGCCAATGCCCAACAACAAACTCCTCTATAAGGCCCGACTGGTAGCACAAGGCTACGCACAACGCTACTTGCAGGACTTTGATGAAACATACTCCCCCACCGTGAGAGCGGAAAGTGTGAGGGCTGCTTTGGTCACCGCAGCAGCACATGGGGAACACATTTTTCAATTTGATGTGCAAACTGCTTATTTACACGCACATCTAAAACAAGAAATTTACGTCAGAGGTGCCCCTGGATTTCAACGGCAGGAAGGCCACACCTGGCTTCTGAAGAAAAGTTTGTACAGCCTCAAGCAATCAGGCAGACTGTGGTACAAATGCCTGACTAAAACTCTCAAATCACTGGGTTTCCATCCATCTCCAGCTGATAAATGTACCTTCACAAGGGATACCAAAGGGGGGCTGGAGAAAGTCCTAGTGTATGTCGATGATCTTTTATATATAGGGCCTGACAAGGGGGGAAGTATTATATTTGCCAGGACCCTACAAAAAAAGTTCACTCTAAAGTCTTTAGGATATGTGGACAAGTACCTAGGCGTACAAATCATCACTACACCAAAAGGTTTTGCTCTCTCCCAAAAGGAAAAGATAGAGGAACTCTTGGTGAAATGTAAAATGGAAGATAGCAAGCCAACGGCTATCCCAATGCAGACCGACTATTATGGATTGGCACACAAGGATAGCCCAGAGTTCCAAAATAATACTCTATTTAGGTCAGTGATCGGCTCATTACTATATATAAGTAATTGGAGCCGTCCAGATATTGCCCTGGCTGTAAACCTGCTATCTAGACAAGTGGAACATCCTACCCAGTTCCACTGGTTGGCCATTAAAAAGCTATTAAGGTATCTCAAGACCACAGCAGATTACGTGCTTCGCTTGGAACCTGAGAATAGAGACAAGGCCCAATTAAAATGTTTCGCGGATGCGGACTGGGCCGGAGATACCAAGACACGTAGGAGTACTTCAGGCTTCTTGGTACTATTAAATGAGGCACCCATCCATTGGCATGTGGGGCAACAGAAATTTGTTTCGTGCTCCACCGCTGAGGCCGAATATGCATGCTTATCAGAGGCAGGAAACGATCTGATATGGTTTGATGCCTTAATTTCTAGCATCTGGACACCACCGACTTTGCCCATCCAAATTATAGAAGACAACACCGGGGCCATAGGCATTGCCAAAGCCTATGCGGTGGGAAAAAGGTCCAGACATATTGATATCCGCTATCAAAATGTTAGGCAACTAGTAGAGATGGGGTTTATATCTTTATCACATTGTCAGACCAAATATCAAACAGCTGATATTTTCACAAAACCTCTACCAGCAGATAGGCACAAAGATCTGTGTAAAAAGTTATGTCTCACAGGGTAAAATTTGTTGTGCATTGCATTTGTATGTTTGCATGCCATCGGCTCGCAAGGAGGGGAACTGTCAAGTATTTGCAAGCCATTGGCACATATATCATACAGACACTAGTGGAGGCAGAAAGTGCCCCCACCCCTATGTGGAGAGGAGGGGCTTACACTGAGTATAAAACCCCCTCTAACCTTTCCACCATGCTCTCTTTTACGTTTGTTCTCCATGAGACATGATCTTTGATAGGGGTAGTCACACACGCTGTGTGCCCCCTATCCTAATGGATATTAAGACAGCCTTTGTATATAGTTAATATGTTTTGTTATATGAATAAATACATTTATCACATTTATTCATGCATCTGCCTTTGGACTCTTCTATGCTCCTGGGTGTTTCTACGATCCCAATTTCCACAGTTTTGTTGCTGAGTTGCTTCTGACTAACAAGTTTCTTTAATCAGCTCCATAGATTTTCAATTGGGTTAAGGTCTGGGCTATTCCCAGATCATTCCAGCAGTGGAACATGATTATCTTGAAACTCCAAAAATAAGTGGTGTTATTAGCCATAAAATCTCAAAAATACACTTTTCCCAAAAGGTTTCCATGATTTTGGCCACTACTTTACATCTGTGATTGTAATGAACAGGGTTAAGTACAGTACAAGCAAACAGAAAAACATGAGAATTGTGAATGGTTAAAATCTTTCAGATTTCACGCAGAAGCTGCCCTCTAATATCCGATATAATTGAACCTGCATTTTTTTTAAAAAAAAATATTTTTTGTTATTATAACATAATATGACATTACAAGACATACAACATATATATATATATATATATATATAGATAGATAGATAGATAGATAGATAGATAGATAGATAGATAGATATTCCCTTAACAACTATTTTGTGATGATCTTCTAATATTCACATTTTCCCCCTTTACCCTTTATATTATTCCAGTTTCTTCTTGTCCCCTTCTCTTTTAATTGCAGTGTATTTCTTAACATTCATATTAATTTTATATTTTCTATACATTGACATATTCATTCTTTCCTTTTTTACATTTCACCGCTATTTTTCTTCTCCATTATTCCTATTTTCATACCATTTGTGCCAGATTATATAATATTCCGTATCCTATTTTTCTTTAAGCTCTTTTGTTAATTTATCCATCTCGGCACATTCTAAGATATTTTTTTATCAACTCTTCTTCTGTTGGTATATTTTCTTTTTTCCAATTTTGTGCATATATTATACGGTAGCTGTTATAATATGTAAAACCAAATATTTTATTTCCTTAGTGTATTTTTCAGTAAATATCCCTAATAAAAATGTCTCTGGTTTTCCACTCATAGGTTGTTCTATTATTTCTCTAACCATTTTTTAATCTTTGTCCAGAACTTCTTTGCAGCTGGACATGTCCACAAGAGATGGTAATATGTTCCATAGCTCTTGTTACATTTCAAACATACTGGACATTGAACCTGCATCTTTACTGGAAGTAATAAGGCCTAATTTGCATGACTAAGGTTATTTAAGATATTGCTCTTTGGGAAAATAAATCTAATTGAAATTAATGAGTTTTACAAGATGACTTCTCTCCCACATAGAGTACCCATGGAATAGGTGGTAAAAAGTCAAGAATTGTAATCAAAGAAATCTAAAATAAAGAAAACCCACTGAGTCTTACCTGATGTGTTTTGTTTTCACAACATAAATAGCTTGCAATAGATTATGTGATCTGAGGCTCACCTGGAAGCATTAGAAGCAGTTTTCATTAGTTAGGATTGAGGCATGAGTATGGACAATGGTTATGCTGGTGGAAGTTCCTATGTTGTGGAAAATACAAATATATATGTCAAGTTCGAATTGCGCTTATGCTGTTGCAACTATTATAGCATCTCAGCTTGCCAAAGTACCGGGGGGGGGGAGGGGGAGAAGAGTGGAATGTAGGCTCCCGACATGAGAGCCAAGGACACTTCAGCAGGTGTTTGCCAAACCCAAAGATTTTTTCTCACAACAATACAATGACACTCAATTGGACACTGCATTAAGAAGGGAAAGTGAATCCTATATTTTAATTATGTGGGGTAGCATGAGAATTAGGTAGATCTGGTTTTGCCCTCATCAGTGCCAAAATGATGTACTCGATAAAGTTTTGCATTTAGTGATTGGATAATCTTGACCGTGCTTGCTTTGGTTGGGTTCATCAGTCAGAACATTGACAATATATATATATAGTCTCAGGAGCAAAATTAGAGAAAAATAAGATTTATTAGGAAGGCATGGTTGAGTTTGGTCTTGTGCCAAATCCAACGTCTTTCTATTTTCACCAAATACCTTCATGCAGAACAAAAACAAAGCTCCCATCACTTGTGTGCAGCAGGAAATTATCTGTGCGATTTATCATATAATTGGATTATTTTGTTATGATTACAACAGAGGGAACAAACTTTCTCCTTTTTCTGGAATTTTAGCAGGAGCCATTTTTCTAAGAGAAGTGAAAGGATTTCTTCAGTCAGTGAAGGATTTTAGCTAGACTTTCCATCATTATATGAATAAATTAATGCTTCTCATGCACATCAAGATAGTGTGTTTTGACTTTCTTTTCTCTACTTTAGAAACCCTACAGTATACAACACAGGGTGCCCCTTTGAATCAAGGGATATATTTGACTTAGTTTAATCCAATAAATGATGGTTGTCAAGAATTGCTAGGATATGAGAACATTTATCCCAATAGGTAAGTCATTGATCTGTGGTTGTAACTTGTCAAACAAGTATATTTAAGCCTTGAACTCATTCCATCCAGCAAGGTACACTTTAGATCCTCCTAACATCTGTAGAAGAATCCTTTTATTCTACTATTTGAGCAACAAGGTATTTTTCAGCTGTGACATATTTTTAATTTTTGATTTGTTTCGTGCCGCCTGGTTTTTCCTCTAGCCCTAGTTTATGCTGAGTTTGACTTTTTTATTCCAGGCATGGTATGAATTCTGATTCAGGTGAAGTTTAAACCTGGTACAGAACAGAACAATTAAGAGGGGATGGAGGGGGTTATATACCTGTTGTGGTCGATTACTCATAGAATTTGGGAAGGATGGCAAGAGAGGTAGTGGTGGGCTTCAAATGTTTTACTACCGGTTTTGTGGGCATGGCTTGGTGGGCGTGGTATGGCATGGCATGGTTTGGTGGGCGTGGCTTGGTGGGTGTGGCAGGGGGAGGATGCTGTAAAATCTCTATTTCCATCCCAATCTAGGGGAAAGATACTGTAAAATTTCCATTCCCTCCCCACCCCAGGGGAATGTTACTGCAAAATCCCCATTTCCTCCCGATCAGCTGGGAGTTGGGAGGCAGAGAATAGATGGAGGCGAGGCCACTCAGAGGTGGTATTTACCGGTTCTCAGAACTACTCAAAATTTCTGCTACCAGTTCTCCAGAACTGGTCAGAACCTGCTGAATACCACCTCTGAAGAGGGGTAAAAAGAAGGTCATCTATCAAGACAGGATAGGAGCTGTGGTGGCGCAGTAGTTAGAATGCAATATTTCAGGCTTTATTTTGCCCATTGCCAGGAGTTCGACCCTGACTGGTTCAAGATTGACTCAACCTTCCATCCTTCTAAGGTTGGTAAAATGAGGACCCAGATTGTTGGGGACAATATGTTGACTCTGTAAAACACTTAGAGAGTGCTGTAAATCACTCTGAAGTCTAAGTGCTAAGACAAATATGAGTTCATTAGTGCCCAACTCTTCTTTTGAATGATTCATGGGCAATTGCACACTCTTGTTGTAAACGATCAACAGATTTATTTTTAGTTTATCTTCATTCCAATTCTTATTACAAAGATGTTCAATCTTTCTTCACTTAATTTATTTAATGTTCTTCTCTTCACCCATCCCTTCCATATGTATGTGTATAGATGTGTATCTATGCAATATATGTATGTGTGTATAGGTGTATCCCAGTGGTGAAATGTAAAATTTGTTACTACCGGTTCTGTGGGCATGGCTTGGTGGGGGTGGGTGGGTAATGTGACTGAGTGGGCATGGCCAACTTTTTTTTTTTAACTTTTAAAACCATTTTTTCTACAACCTCTTTGGCCGAAGAGGTTGTTAAAAAATGCTTTTAAAAGCCTCTGACGATCTCAGCTGAGTTGCCTGATTGTCAGAGGTTTTTTTTTCTTTTAAAAACATTTTTTCTATAACCTCTTCAGCTGAAGAGGTTGTAAAAAAAATGCTTTTAAAGGCCTCTGATGATCAGGCAACTCAGCTGGTATCGTCAGAGGCTTTTAAAAGCATTTTTTAACAACCTCTTCGGCCAAAGAGGTTGTAGAAAAAACACTTTTAAGCCTCTGATGATCCCAGCTGAGCCATGCAATCATCAGAGGCTTTTTTTTTTTTTTACTTTTAAAAGCATTTTTTCGGCCGAAGAAAAAATGCTTTTAAAAATAATTTTAAAAAAGCCTCTGATGATCACATGGCTCTGCTGGACATGGGAGGCGGGCAGGGATTTTTGCTACCGGTTCTCCGAACCACCCACCTCCATCGCTACCGGATCCGGTCCGAACCAGAAGCATTTCACCCCTGGTATAATCCTTCCAGCTTTCATTCTTTTTAAAGACAACGAAGTGGTTAGTTGAAGTCCAGTGGTCTGTTGCAATCACAGTATTCATTGCTTGAGACAGTTACCTTGCTTTGCATAACAACACAGACACACACAGACACACAGACACAGACACAGACACAGACACACACACACACACACACAGAGGTTTTGATGGATTTCTTTAAAACAATCAGTCTTCTATTCGAGCACATCAATATGTCACATGGAGAACAAACAGATGATTCATTCATAAATTGGGGGCACTTTGAGGTCTGCAGGACCACAGATTGACCCTTGAGATGAGCTGATGCAAAAGTTCTGCTATGTGCTGGACCAACAGTGGGAACCAAATACTGGATGCCAATAGTAACTACAATTTAGCATTTTGTCCCCCTGACCCAATAATGCCACTCCTGAATTAAATCAGCAAAATTAGAATCTACTTCAATCCATGTAGCTCATTACAATGGACAACTTTGCTTTTACCGTAGGCACTATTTTAAATTCTGTGAACAAATGTTTCATGTCAAATAAGGGAAAGCTGCTTCGTATTAATCAAAGAACTAATGGCAACGTAGCAGTACACAGAAGAACAATAGCAATGTGCAAAATGTTTGCTGGATTAATTTTCTTAGAAACAGAGTAAAATGCATTGTCTGGTTATTTTCAAGTGGGGGATCGATCACCTGGTCCATTCTTTCAGATCTTCCCACTCAGTGGTGGGTTTCAAAATTTTTTACTACTAGTTTTGTGGGTGTGGCTTGATGGGCATGGCAGGGGAAGGATACTGTAAAATCTCCATTCTCAGCCCACTCCAGGGGAAGGATATTGTAAAATTTCCATTCCCTCCCTACCAGTGGTTTCAAAATTTTTTACTACTGGTTCTGTGGGCATGGCATGGCATGGTGTGCATGGCTGGGGAAGGATACTGTAAAATCTCCATTCCTATCCCACTGCAGGGGAAGGTTACTGCAAAATCCCCATTTCCTCCCAATCAGCTGGGACTCGGGAGGCAAAGAATAAATGGGGGCACGGCCAGTCAGAGGTGGTATTTACCGGTTCTCCAAACTACTCAAAATTTCTGCTACCAGTTCTCCAGAACTGGTCAGAACCTGCTGAAACCCACCTCTGTTCCCACTCTAGTATGCTTCCGGAGACCTCGTGCTTTTTTGACGTTATTCTCACATGCTTGAAAACCTTGCACTATTCCAGCAAGATCTCCATTAAAATAATAATGTTTTATTGATCCCTTGATTACTTTATTTACCTTAGCCGTTTTCTGTTGTTGTTTTTTAATTACAATGATTGAGAAACTGTCTGAAGTGTTTTATTTTTCAAGCTAAATAGCGCCAGCTGCTCGAAATGGGAAACATTCACAAGATGCTGGTTGCTATTTGATGTGCATGAAGAGTGTAGTGGGCCAGCACTTTCTTCCTGAACACTTTGAATATGCGTGGCTTCCCCTTATAAGCAAGTTTGGTTTAATTAAACCCAGCATATAAAAAGCAGATATATAAATCAAGCATAATTTGAGAGATATATTTTGACTAGGGATGTGTAAAATCATTTCCACTGATATGCCAACCTTCCCACATGGTGGCGTCACATCCTCAGGACTCTCATGTACGAGAACGGGCTTCTGGTTTTTGCAGTTTAGATTTATACCAGTGATATAGTACCTGTCTTACACTTGCAAGATCCTAAGTTGAGTGTCAGGCATCCCTTAATGCTAGGAATTAATACTATATCTGTACGGCAAGTATAAAAAAGATACCATCGACTGAAAGACTCTGTTCCTGTGGCTCAGGAGAGGTGGAGACTGTGGGTCACTTACTCCTTTGATGTTCCTGTTACACAGAGATTTGGAAAAAAACATACTCTGCCAATAATTGCTAGGTATCCTGGCCATTCCAACACAGCTTATCTCCAGTGGCTGCTTAAGGATGAACAGTCCATAACTACAGCACAGGTGGCTAGATTCTGTACAACAGCATTGGGGATTTGTCGGAAACACATGTCTACTCCACCATAGTTATGTTATACAACAAATGTGGCAAACCCTTTGCGCTGCTTATTCCTTTCCCTTTTAGCGTTGAACCTACAACAGTGTATGGATTGTAATTTTAGTACAGTTAGACCATGTATAATTGACAGCCTGGATTTTATCATAGATTTTAGATGTTTATTTATTATTTTATAGAATTTTTAATTGTATATTTACTGAGCATTTTTATATACTTTTTACACACACACACACACATCAAATTTATATTTGCTGCTAAAGAAATAAAGGGAGACTAGCATAGATCTATTTCAAGCTATTTAGCTCTCATCAGCTAGCCATACCTTTACTCGGATTTGAACTTGGGCTGCCTGCATGTTAGGCAGTTGTATTAACCTCTGAGCCACAAGTTCTCCTCCCTTTATCATCTTGAGCCGGGGAGAGATTAAGTGTTTTTCTGTCGAAGGACCTACTCTACCCCAATACGGAAGGGAGCATACTGCTTTCCTTTCGCCTTTCAGCTGCAATCCAGAAGCCCTCAAGCAGTCACATTCACGACACACCATTTTATACCAAATTTATATTTGCTGCTAAAGAAATAAAGGGAGACTAGCATAGATCTATTTCAAACTATTTAGCTCTCATCAGGTAGCCATACCCTTACTCAGATTCAAACTTGGGCTGCCTGCATATTAGGCAGTTGTATTAACCTCTGAGCCAGAAGTTCTCCTCCCTTTATCAGCTTGAGCTGATATATATTTCCTACAGATGAATTATTGAATCTGTCATCTGCACCTCCATAACTGTCTGGTTTGGCCCTGCAACCAAACAAGACAGACACAGACTTCAATGGATAATTAGAACTGCAGAAAAAACAATTGCTACCAACCTGCCTTCCATTGAGGACCTGTATACTGTATGAATCAAAAAGAGGGCTGTGAAAATATCTACATCCTGGACATAAATTGTTTCAACTTCTACCCTCAAAACGATGCTATAGGGCACTGCACACCAAAACAACTAGACACAAGGACAGTTTTTTCCCCGAATGCCATGCCAGCACTCTGCTTAACATCTAATTCCCACAACACTATCAAATAATTTACTAAGACTGTATTACTATTATTATTCTCTTCCTTACTAGTATCTATCTCTTCCCACTTATTACTATAATTGTGTTGCTTGTATCTTTCCATTTATATTGTTTTTATTTGTTTCCTAGTATGATTTGATAGCTTATTAGTAACCTTGACTATCACTAAGTGTTGTATCTTTTTATTCTCAATGAGTGTATTTTATTCTCCTTATGTACACTGAGAGCATATACACCAAAGACAAATTCCTTGTGTGTCCAATCACACTTGACCAATAAAGAATTCAATTCTATTTGTTCTGGTCTCTGGTGTTCTGGTATGACGGTGATAAATTGAATTGAATTAATATTATTTCAGAATCTCTCTTGCAATTTCTCAAATGTGCTCTTCATTTAGGAGAAAGTCTTCATTTTTCTTTCTACCTTATTTTTGAGGATTTTGAGATGTTCTTTCAAGTCCTTTTGGTGATGTTATTAAATTTTACTGTTGAAATTAACAAAGGGTGATATTGGTATCATCCTTACTGTCTTTCATTACGTATCTTTCTATCACTTTCCTGACTGCCCATATTGTAAATCTCAATTTGAAAAAAAAAGCTTTCACAAATAAAGCAAAGGCATCCAAGAAGCCTGCAGAGATCATTGTACAGCGGAAGAAAAGGCAGCCACACAAATTTATCTTTCTCACAGCTAAATAATGCCATGCTCCTTTGGAAGAAAAAAATCGAATAAAACACATTCCTGCCCATCAAATTAATGGCACAAAAATAATTGCAGGAAACTTCTTCATTGTAGAACTATATTTTTCTTGAAATTGTGGATAGTTCTTATCAATAAACTCAGAATGTAACTTCTGATCTAAATTAGGATCATGGAATTATTTTGTTTTCTGATGCCTTGTGGTGGAATGTAGTCTGGATTCCCAAGAGGGAGGGGCTGTATTTCAAAGGACCAAGAAACCGCAAAGCTTCAATAGTTTGGTTGAGAGTTAGAGGATTAAGATGACTCTTCCCTAAATAATTCCCAGAGTACATCTTTAAGGCTGCAAGTAGTTGCTTTAATCTGGCAAGATTTCTGTCTAAAGGTGAGGAACAATAAAGGAAACTGCTTAGAGCAGTGTTGTCAAACTCGCGGCCTGTGGGCCGGATGCATCACGTGTTGGGCCCGCCCCTTCCCAGTTTAGTGAAGGGGAAAAAACTCCCAATATGTCACGTGACGCTACCGTGACAACGCAAGTTTGACACCCCCGGCTTAGAAGAAACTCTGTGTGTCTTTCCTGGTTGTGTGTGTGTGTGTGTGATATCACTGCTTGTCGCGTAGCAACAATGTGACAACATCACTAGAGTGGAAGAAGGTTTTTGTTTTTTGTAATTTGGCTTTTCAATTTGGGTTTGTTGCTGTTTTTAGCAAAATAGTAAGCTTACTGAAGGATCAGTAGACTTGTTGTACTCCTTATTTATTTATTTATTTAAAAAAGCAAAATCTTTGTCTGTAATTTTAAGTTGATTTTCAGGGCTCCAGAGATTTAAAAAATATAGTTGGACTAGGCTGGGAGCCGAAGCTAAATGATTTCGACTCAGAATACGAATGCATCCTATAATATTACTGTGCGCTGCTTATTATTATTCCCAATGGTGTTGATTAGTTTGTTAATTAGTTAATGAGTAATTACATTTATATGTCTCCACTTGGTTTCTAAAGAATCTTCTGGGCTTATTATTTCATAAATCCCAGTAAAATCAGTATCATAAAATGGCAGATATTAAAAAGCTTCCGAATAGTATGTTTGTCGAATAATATAGCAAAGATGCTTACACTGAAGGGGTTCTGCTGGTTTTGATATGGATATTTACTGACCTGGATAGCTAAAGAATTCATCCATTGATCAAGATCATTACTGGATGAAAACCAGAGAAATTCTAACTGTCAAATATGGGACATTTCAGCAATGATTTTCAACTGCAAACCAAATTTCTCAGATGGCTGGTCTGATACTGCAATTATTGAGTTTCAGGTAAGCATGTTAATATAACTTTACTCGAAAATAGTGGCGTATTTGGGATCCTTTGAGTTTTCATGGTGCTATTTTAACTTTCAATATTATTGATTGCTTTCAGGGGTTGGCTTATTCATTACAGTATGAGTTTCTTTTTCTGCACTGATATTTGTTTATGTATGTGTATATAGGCTCCCCAAGGATAGAATACAACTGGCTCAAAAATAGGACTGAGTGATATGAGTATTGAATAAATTCACATTAAAGGTGTCCTGAGTGAATTCCTGTTGCTTAACCACAACAGGCTGAATCTATACAACACTAATCTAGCTGTATATATTGACAGACTGTTCAGGACAATGATCTGCCATATTATGCTTTGCACCAGAATTGGAAAATCAGAAACATTTCTAGCAGTTTCCTCCGCTACACTCTTTGTCGCCTATTCATTTTCTAATCCCCTTTGAGAAGAAAAGTTATTTAGTGCTTCAGCTGATATGGAGTTCTTGGCAAAATGTAGGATGGAAAAATTGACTATTCTAATCTTCTTTCAGGTTTTTCACCCCCCCTCCTCTTACTATACTCAGTAAAAAGCACAAATAGGAGGCCAAGTGGAACTCAGTTAATACATGTTTCATTATCAGCAGTGGTGGGCTGCTGGAGGTTCACAGGGATTCAGGAGAACCTCTAGCTATGATTCTGTGCAGTTCGGGGAACCCCCAAATCCCATTTCTGGCTGGCCCTACCCATCCCACCCCGCCCCTCCCAGGAGTCCCCACGCGGCCTGTTTTGGATGCGGGTAAGTGCAGGGCAAGCATTGAGGGTCGGGTAGAACAAAAAGTGGGCCTACCAGAAGTTCAGGAAGGCTGGAAATGAAGCAGTTTCCGGCCTCCAGAGGGCCTCCGGAGCCTGGGGAGGCCATTTTTGCCCTTCCAGAGGCTGGAGGAAAGCCTCAGGAACCTGGGGAGGGCAATAATACCCCCCCACCATGGTGCAGAAGGCCAACTAGGCCACGCCCACCATGGCCATGCCCACCCAGCAACCAGGCAGAAACCCTTTGCTAAAATTTTTGAAGCCCACCCCTGATTATCAGTTGTATGTGGATAATTGTTGTGGCCGTACGCAGTCTGTGCGGCTGGTGGCTGATTCGGACAGCGAGGAGGCTGGTGTGGTGCTGCGCCAGCAGCCTGTGCAGCTGGTATTCGAGTCGGACAATGAGGCTGGAGAAGATGTGGTGCCAGAGGCGGGGATTCAGCCAGGGCCTTCAGAACCTCCAGAAGCTTCCTTAAGTGAAGAGGACGAAGAGGAGGAGCCTCTTCTCGATGCACAGGTGTGCAGACCTGCCAAAAGGCAGAAGTGGCTCCTCGGGAGGAGGTCTCCTTGAGAGTAAGGCTTGGGGCTAATTGGCCACTCCCTTAGCCTATTTAAGGAGGAATGCCAACTGAAGCAATTTGCAGGGAACAACTTCATTCACTCTCCTTTGTGCCTTGATCTTAGTTCTCTGCAAATTGCTTCTGGACTTTCTGCCAACCATAGTAAGATTAAGATTATTTATTCTTTGAATTCTTGTAGGCTGTTGAGAAAGTTAATTAACAATCTTTGTTTGAAAAAAAAAACTGATTTAATTTAGTAAACTAAGGTTTGTACAGACTTTGTGTGTGCTGCGTTCTTTGGGGCCCATAGAATGACTCACAGTAATTCTGATGTACCAGGGTTCAGCTGAAGACTGTTGTTCCCCACCCAGGCCTCCACAGCTCTGGGCACCGGGAAAAAACAACCACAGCATCACTCACTTCACCCAGGATGGAGAACTATAACTCTAGGTATCATAATCAGCATTTTGATGGTACTGTATCTCACCCCATGGTGATGGATGATGTCACCCAGCAGGTTCATGTAAATGTTAAACAGAAGCAGAGGAAGTACCAAAGCTTGTGGAAACCTGCATAACAGAGGCTGAGGGGCCTTCCCACTCCCAACCCCTAAAACTGCTCCTGAAGGATACCATGTTTTATGGTGTCAAAGACCCCCAAGAGGTCAACTTGATCCACCAATTCCAGATCACATAGGTATCACTCTGATAAGAACATAGAACATTAAATCATGTGACTATTGTATAAAATCCACGTAGGTATCCACACTCATTCTGGACAAGGGTAGAAGTATATCAGTGGTCCCGTCTGGCTCCAGTTCTTTCCCAACAGGACATGGACATATGGATAACATCAGAGAACCTCAGGCATGGACTCTATACATCTAAATATACATGGTGTGTGTGTGTGTGTGTGTGTGTGTGTGTATGCATATACATAAGGATTTCACTTTATATATAGTATATGACCTTGTGTGCATCCCTGTGTGCAAAACTAGAACTGATGTTAATATACATGGCTGTCCCAAATGTGCTTTTTTCAGAGACAACTGGACTTTTCTGGTTCAGCTTCAGCTCTGAAGCTGAAGAAGCTTCTTGGATGAGAAGTGAAATGTCTTCAAAGAAAAAGCAGAAAGTCCAGTTGAAAAAAGCACCTTTGGGACAACCACGAACCTAGATGACTGAGACTCTCCATAGACGTTTATACATAGCTGTATTTGGCATTTTTGAGTCCATGTATGATTGCTTACATGGTCTCACTGAGGCCTATGGTGCAGTGGTTAGAATGCAGTGTTGCAGGCTAACTCTGCATTCCCACTGCCAGGAATTCGATTCTGAACAGTCAACAAGGTTGACTCAGCCTTCCATCCTTCCAAGGTCAGTAGAGTAGAGTAGAGTAGAGTAGAGTAGAATAGAATAGAATAGAATAGAATAGAATAGAATAGAATAGAATAGAATAGAATAGAATAGAATAGAATAGAATGGGACCTTGGAGGTCTTCTAGTCCAACCCCCTGCTTAGGCAGGAAACCCACACCACTTCAGACAAATGATTATCCAACATCTTCTTAAAAACTTCCAGTGTTGGAGCATTCACGACTTCTGCAGGCAAGTTGTTTGACTGATTAATTGTTCTAACTGTCAGGAAATTTCTCCTTAGTTCTGGGTTGCTTCTCTCCTTGATTAGTTTCCACCCATTGCTTCTTGTCCTGCCCTCAGCTGCTTTGAAGAATAGCTGGACTCCCTCTTCTTTGTGGCAACCCCTGAGATATTGGAACACTACTATCATGTCTCCTCTAGTCCTTGTTTTCATTAAACTAGACATACCCAATTCCTGCAACCATTCTTTATGTTTTAGCCTCCAGATCCCTAATGGACTGAAGGACCCAGATTGTTGGGGGCAATACGCTGACTCTGTAAACTGCTTAGAGAAGGCTGTAAAGCACTGTGAATCAGTATATAAGGCTAAGTGCCATTGCTATTGCTATCCCCATAGTCACGTGATCAAATTTCAGAGGATCGGCAGCTAGTTCCTATTTATGACGGTTCCAGTGTCCTGAAGTCATGTGGATCCCCTTTTGTGACCTTTTCAACAAGCAATGTCAACAGGGAAACCAGATTCACTTAACAACCGTGTTACTAACTGAACAACTTCAGTGATTCGCTTAACAATTGTGGCAAGAAAGATCGTAAAATGTGGCAAAAGTCTTGCTTAAAGACAGAATTTTGGGGCTCAATTGTGATCGTAAATCGAGGATTATCCGTACATTTTAATTCTGCACTATTAATGTAGGTTAGTTTCAACAGAGTATGAATTCCCTCCACCTCCATTTCCTCCTCCTGTAAAATGAAATGTAAACTCCCAAGACTCAACTCATTAAAGGGAATTATGCCAGGAGGTGGTTTTTTTCTTTTTTTTACCTTCATCCCTTTCAATCAACTAAGGATATCTACATCAGTGTTGAAATAGGAAATTAGTTTTATAGGAGAAGGCTAATGATATGATAATCATCTCTTATGAGTCTGTGACCTTGAGAAGTTATAATAATAGAACCGGCAAACAGTTCCATTATCTATGCTGTGATATTCTTTTTGTGTGTATGTATGTATGTATGTATGTATGTATGTATGTATGTATGTATGTATATATATATATATATATATATATATATATATATATATATATATATATATATATATATATCACCAAACAAAACCCTTCAAACTATTATGCATAGTTGTATCCTGATTATATATACACATTCTTTTCCCTACATGAAGTTTCACAGTTAATTGCATATTCCTATTGTGTGTGTGTTTTTTCCCCAGCTATTTGAAGTATGGGCAGGATTTTATAGAAAATAAAATTGTTTGCATTCCTTAATAAGCCTCTATTTAAATATGCAGTAATATCTTCCCAGAGCGTTTTATGAGTTTGTTTTCACCGTGGACTAATGGCCTAATCCTGTGAGTTGCTAGAAAAGAAGCAATGAGTCGCAAATTAAGGCATTCAAAAGCCCTGTTGCTGATGGGAATCATTGAGTGGACGCTTTGTCTAAATTTTTACAGCGAAAGGAGATGTCTCAGAACCTGCCCTCTTAACATTAACAATAGCACAGCTACTGGTAAAAGATCCCGGAAGATCCCTGAAGTTGACCTTTTTTGGAGCGATCCTTAATCAAATGCCTCAAAAGTAAATGCAAATCATACAAAGTGGTTGTAGTTACCTAGGCTTCCTGAGTCATTAAAACCCACGAGTAGTCCCAAAAACCTCTTTTATTGCAATAGTTGTGAATTACGTTCATTCACAGCTGAGTCCCAATTAGTTGCAAAAAGTCCTTCAGGAGAAGTCCTTCAGGTTATTCACCAACCTTTATCTCCCTTGACATGCTGCCAAAGACCTACTTGGCAAAGCCACATGGAGTCCAGAATCAAACAGAGATGCTGACTGGGAACAGAATTAACAACGTTGCTTTCCTGCAAAGGGTCCACGTGCCTTTGCTCCTCTTTTAAGCCTTATGGGAGAGGCCAATCATCTCCAGGCCTTCCTCCCGAGTCGTCCCTTTTGTTTTAACTGTTCTTGCCTTCTGGCAGCTCTGTGCATGTGCGTACTAGGAACAGGCTCCTCCTGTTCCTCTGCCTCTCTGCTGTCTGACTCTGGAGGCTCTGGCGTCCGTGCATAACTCCCAGATGGCCCTGGCCCCATCGAACTGTTAGAAAATGTTCTCTCTGTTGGCTTTATGTAATGCTTTTTGGCTGATTCTTGAATTCAGTAAGCATTGCGATGGATTAACCAGATAATTGATGCATGGCTGATTCTCCATTCTCCAATGCTAATTTTTTAAAGCAATAAAATAAAATAAAATAAAAAAATAGCCTTCTGTTGGCTAAAACACACTTATTTTACTATTTTGTGGAATACGTATGAATCCATTGCTCTCAGGTGCAGTGCTGGATGCAAATTTACATGATTTTAAAGAAGGACTGGATGAATTCAAGGGCAATCAGACTATTAACAGCTACTGAAGTTGGTCATTCAATCACCTTCTGTATCACAAAAAACACGCTGGCTATGGAACAATTGAACTATTGTTATTTGTTTATTTTTGTGATAAATTAACCTGTTTTTCACAACCCAATGCAAGACCAAAGGTGGACGTGCTCTTGGCTTGATCTTTCTGGGAGTCTTGTTATGCTTATTTATTTGTTTTGTCCTTTTTGAATATATTCATTTTTTTTTTAAAAAAAAAGGACTACATGCATGTTTGCTTCAGACACTGTCCTTTTTTGAATAATACAAACAGGGCACCTCTTGAATAAAGTGACCTGCTCAAAAAACAACCTGCCCATTTTGAAAACAAAAACAAAAGAAGCCAGTTTTTCCCCTGTAGACACAGTTGCTATTCACTATAATCAAATGAGAAAGTTACCAAAATAGTGAGTTCCTCAGGGATTGAGTGTCTGTCCAAATCTTGATAGCCTTTGGGGGGAAAAGAAGGGAAATGGTAACAGATGGTTTAGTGTGGAATTGGTTTTCCTGCATATCTATCTCTCTCTCTCTCTCTCTCCCTCCCTCCCTCCCTCTCTCGCTCTCTCTCTCTCTTTAAAAAAAGAAGTTGGAATTTAAGAAATTTCTTATCTTATCTTCTGGGAGGCCTGGAAGCAAGGCATGAATTACCATGCCATAAAAAGAAAACTGGTACAATTTTCTGTGTGTTCAGACAGGTTTGAAGGATCCAGTATATCTCAGGAAGACTGCAGAAAAAATATGGGTTCATTGTGGAGAAAATAAACGTACCTAACACAATGGAGACTATACACATGCACACAGAGGTACATAAACACATTCACACTGTCACAAACAAGTTTCTCCCTAATCTAAACAGACCATCCCTGCCCCCAAACAAAGTCCCTGCAATCTAGTGGTGGGTTTCAATTTTTTTTACTACGGGTTCTGTGGGTGTGGCTTGGTGTGCGTGGCATGGCTTGGTGGGCGTGGTTTGGTGGGCATGGCAGGGGAAGGTTACTGCAAACTCCCCATTTCCTCCCGATCAGCTGGGACTCAGGAAACAGAGAATAGATGGGGGTGGGGCCAGTCAGAGGTGGTATTTACCGGCTCTCTGAACTACTCAAAATTTCTGCTACCGGTTCTCCAGAACTGGT